>CM032451.1:57937086-58035329 GCA_019049505.1 Pachyrhynchus sulphureomaculatus | reverse complement strand
TGGTTAGGCAGAGCTCTTTAAAATGTCCATAATATAGCACACAGATCAAACGATTCACAGAGAAGCCCTCGTTACTAAATACATGAGTCCTGATCTGAAAGTAATACGAACGCCAATTATAATTGTACTAATTTATGTAAAAATAATGTCCTGTGCTTTATTGGGGGATGGGTGCACAACGTTTCAACTCTCTCTACTTACGTTTTCATTATGAAGCAAATTTCTTAAAATTCTTTACTTATATACTACATTATTTAGTTCAAAATAGCGATGCTTATGGTTTTTTTTCACAAAATATAGTCTATCTTTATTCTTGGAATTAGATATACAGTTAGTCAACTAAGAACATGTCGCGCTTTTGTTAATTAGAAGATGTATTTTATTTAAAGGGTTTTTACATCATTTGACAGTAAAGGATTCCCTTTAAAACGCCAATGATTCAGTAGTTTGTCCAGACCCCATCAGCGTCAACAATCGCGTTGCATCTTCGAGGCATACTTTCGACGAAATTTTCCACGTATTCTTGGGGCAAAGATTTCTAAGTCCCCCGAATTTGCCGTGACAGCTCCTTCACTGTGTACACCTTTTTACTACGAAGCTTCTGCTTGACGTTCGACCACACGTTCTGAAATGGGTTTGCATCGAGCGACTGGGATGGACAATCTAGTGTGACGATACCGGATTCCCCTTTCCACTGGCTACATGTTTTACTCCAATGTTTGGGGTTGTTATCCTCGTGAAGAATCTGCTCATCATTTTTATCGATAAACCACCGTTTAGCAGTCGGTACTAATGCCTTCTTATTAATTTGGGGCATTTTTTCAGTCATTCAGTTTGTAGGTAAAGGTGAAGAGTCGCCAAAAACCTTTTGCGAAAGACATCCCCAAACATGAATCTTCATAGGGTGTTTCACGGTGCGCGAAACCAATTGGTTAGTGGAAATTGACCTGGCTCCTGGGGTAATAACATAACTGTAAAATGAAGCTTCGTCGGAAAAAATTACATTTCTCCAGTCTCGATCTATGTTTTTCTCTGCCCGCGCGAGTTCTTTCTCTTCATGTTTTTCAATCAGCAATGGTTTCTTACGATATATCTAAACTCTTTTGCTTTAGTTAATTGAGGATTTCCGAAAAACATATTAATAATCATTTTTTCGTTCTTGTCCATCACTCTTCCTCTCGAACCACATCCTGATTGATCATCAACATTTTTAAATTAAGGGTATCGTTTCACCCACTTGCTAACGAATGCCCTCGATTTGCCTATGTACTGAGCAGCCATTGTTGGCGTCATTTTCGGACCTGCTAGATGATTACATAGGAACACAGCCTCGAAGCGAATACAGCACTCATATTCCATAATGTACTAGTTAACCACAAATAAGGTTAGAAATGAATTTCTTTCCACAAAGTATTGTTTGCAGGGGTGCCAACAATAACCACAAAAAACCAAATTCTTTTACCCACTACAAGTTATAGACGACACATTCTTAATTGACCGACTGTATAATATCATTTACGTATTTTTTCAAAATCTTTCATATTTTGAATTGAATTGTTTTTAATGCTTTAATAGTATTCACAAAATTTTAATATGTAGCAACGTCTGTTCTTCCAAAAAATATACCGTTTTGGAATATAAAAAACAGATTATTCAGTTTTGGCCTTTCAGTTCCTTGGACCGTCTTTATTTTATATTGATCATGTTTTATACAAAATAATGAAGCTTCAAGTTAAACCAAAACTATTTATTTATATTCGAACAACGAAGCACACGTATTTGAAAATTTATTTAAAGTTGTATTAGGTTTCAAATGAAAACTTATCGAAAACATCAGATTGCTCACGTATTTTTTGAAACTGTGAAAAAAATTTGGCTGAGTAATTTAGATATCAATCGCTATCTAGAACTTCTTTTATTGGCGGACATAAAGTTTTTTTTTTCAAAATTTCACATTTGAATAGAATGTTTTCATTTAAAAATATTGCTTTCATTTCCAAACCAAACTGTGTACTATGAGTGTGTCTCTGTAAAAGTTGCTTTTCGGATAACCCTTACCAGGCTCAAGCTTTGACCGAAATTTCAGAAAAATCTATCGGTATGGTTTCTAAGATAATGTACGTACGAAGTCCAAAATTGTCGGTTTTAGAAAAACTATTATTAATAATAAAGATGAAGCTTCTGGTCTTTCATTGTTTTTTTTTCTGGGAAAATTAGATTTTCAAAGAGTTTTTTTTTAAATAACATTTTCGTATAAATTGGTCAGCGCTTTAGCTAATGTAAGTTGTCGCTTATTTCTTTTTTACTTCAGTATCTTTACGATATCGATAAAATATTTAGGAATTTTCTAAAATGTTTGTCAAATCGTTCAATCCAAGGGTGCTTTAAATTTAAACTATAAAGTAATAAAAAAAAACGTTCACTGCCACTTGCAACTGATGTACAATTAATGTTAGGTACGTTCTCTTATTAGGTATATATGTATATGTAAAAAAAGTGATATTGATGTAAGAAAACAGTTATTTTACTGAAATTGTGTATAAAATTTGTGGATATTTTCATTAACTTAACATATACAGTAAATGAATATCTTATCTTGCTTAGTTGAGTTTAAAATTAAACAAAGATAAAGTGATCTCAAATTATTTAGAAGAATTAAATTCCATACTTCAGAGCAAAACCGTAGTACGGACGAATGAGCCGATATACGGTGCGTGACCCATGCGGTCGCTTCTTAACGGGAATTAAAAATCCCTAGAAGGCCAAATGCCTCTATGTTATTAGCACATTTTCTGACGAAATCTGCATAATACTGAAATACGGAGTACCACTTCGGGTGCGTGCCTCCCCAGTTATTATATCCCACCTGGCGAATATCTTGCTTTCCATTACTTGGTTGTTCAAATTTTTACACGGAGTCTTTTAGGGGATAATTCTTTCGTCTATGATGGTAATCAGTCCTAAATTATTAATAAAATATGCAACTGAGTAAAGCTTATTTAATTTAACGCGACACGGACAAAATTTTTTATGCATTCACATAAGTTAATATAAAAGAATATTATTGAGAAATAATTGTACATTGTATGCGTATCTAGTTGGAGTGACTGTTACGTTTAACCTATCACTTCACTAGGCATCTTCGGGCATCTCTAATCTTTCAGCAGGTTGTGAAGAGTAAAAATCCTGGAAGATATCTCGTGCGGACGTAGGCGAAGCGTCAGAAAGTTACTCCAGTTTGACGCAGCCCAATCTCGAGAATCATGATCTCTCATCTATTCAAAGCAATTCAGCGATCTATTCTCGGAGTGTAAAGGGGTTTTTTAGTCGATTGGATATTTGTCAGACGTCACTATCATTATTGGAGCGAAGACCCTCGGACCCGGTCTTTCCAGGGACCTGTTTAGGGGAGAGCCGGTTTATTGCCCTTTCTGCGTAAATCTCCCCTCTCTGTAATCGTTTTAAGAAAGTGGTAAAATTTTCGATTTTGTATTAATTCAGCTCGCTGTTGTAGAAGTAACCTTCTCCTTCCCCCGATTAACACTTTAAGAAAATAGTAAAATTGTAGTATAAAGCAGGATTTTTTTCTAAAATAAAAGGGTGTTCTTTTTTTGTAAATTTTCGTCTTGAACAACGATTTTTGAAATTGGTAAAGTTCAATTATAAGGGAAGAGCTCTTTCTTCACTCATCCGTTTCAGGTTCCACTATAAGAGAAAAATTTTTGACAGGAGCCTGTAAATTTAATCCACCCTCCCCTTTCTTCTTAAAGTCCTTCTTCTACAGGAGGTTGGAAATCATCATCGCTATACGGATTTTGCTCACGGCCGCTCGGAACAACTCGATGCTATCGCAACCAAACCAATCTGGCAGATTTTTTAACCATGAACTCCTACGTTGGCTAACTCTTCGTTTTCTCTTTATCTTCCCCTGCAGTGTCACTCATAGCAGAGCATATTTGGATCCTCTCATTACGCGGTCAAAGTACTCAAATTTTTGCCTTTTTATAAGATTGACTAACTCATTCTTTGTTCATCTTTGCAAATACTTCATGGTTTGTTATTCTATCGGTGCAAGGTATGCGCCGCATTCTGTGATAACACCATATCTCAAGTTTGTGGTTTATCCAACTGACTCTTTTTTAGTGTCCAATCCTCCACTCCATAAAACAACACAGGCGAAAACGTAGCACCGAAGCATTCGCAACCTAAGCCCAATGCTAACATCTCAACAACATAACAATTTTCTTAGCGACACAAACGATGTTCTAGCTATCTCTGTTTGTCCCATCCAGACTCCAAAGTATCGTGTAGTGTGTAGGTGTGTACCCTTTCCATCACGGTGTTTGCAATAGTTAAACTTATATTATTTTGTGGAAATTTTCTTATTAACATCAATTTAGTTTTATTAAGATTGATCTTTAATCCATACTCGGTACAGCTATCATTTACTCTTTGCAATGGATGCTGTAATTCTGAAAGATTACTCGCTAGTAAGACTATGTCGTCTGCATATCGAATATTATTTATTGTGTCTCCATTTATGATATCTCCTCTTCTAGAGCTTCTTTAAAGATAACTTCACTGTACATGTTGAACAGGAGTGGAGAGAGAATGCAACCTTGTCTTACCTCTTGGCGTATTTCGATGTCCTCGGTTAATGTCTTTTCTACTTTTATGTTGGCTCTTTGTCTCCAGTATAAATTGTTGATAATTCTAATATACCTCGAGTCCACGTTTTTCGTTTGAAGGATTGCCAGATAATTTATCATGTTTAACTTTGTCAAATGCCTTTTCGAAGTCAGTGAAACAAATATTAATTCATATTTTAGGCAGTTATCGTGTTCCATGACCCGATTGAAAACCACACTGAGTGAAACTTAAATCCTTTTTTAAATTCATATATATTCTTTTATGAATAATTTTAAGAACAACTTTAACATATGATTCATAAGTGCAAGGGTTCTATAGTTGGAGTATTCCCTTGCACTAGCCTTCTTTAGTATCAGTACGAATGTAGATTTCAGCCATTTCTTTGGGATTATACCAGTTTCGTAAATAATGCTGAAAAGATTCAGGGAGATACCAACCGCTTCCTCATCGAAAAATTGAACAGCTCTGCAGGTATGTCATCAGGACCAACAGCTTTACCAGTTTTCATATTACTTAGGGCATACATTATTTCTGGGTTTGAGATTCCTATGCTTTCATCATTAAGTTCCATTGAATCGGTACATGTTCTTTCAGCATTGAGAAGTTCTTGGATATAAGTAATCCATCTGTTCATCTTATCTTTCAGTTCTATTAATACAGCTCCATTTTCGTCTCTTACTTTGTTATAATATTTCTGTCTTTTTATGTCCTCTTTCCTCTCCTAGGCTGAATTCTCTCCATGGCTCTGGTCACTCATGTTAGTCTATATCACTCAATTGTTAATGGGGTAGGTGCTGCTTGTTTAAAACTAGTGTAGCTTCATGCAATATCGAGCGCTAATTGCTTTATTATGTCACGTGACATGCCAAAGAAGTAGACTGACTCGATAAGTAGCAGTTGTGCCATAGAAATTTTAATTTGTTCAGGATACAAAATTTCGTTTCGGTTTGAATAAAGTTTGGAATATTTTATAGCAACGTTTTAGCTATGGTTTTGTTCGGAGGTAAGAATTTGTAAATACCTTGAATAAATAATTCATTTTACAACTGAATTTATAGGATTAATTGTATTTATAACTTTTATAGAGTTTTTCTTATTTATATGCAATTTATTTATACCTTACTGTAGATCTTTTAATGTGTTCTATCAATTTAATCAATATTTATTTTTAGTTTAAGATTTTATGTGTGTCCCAAAATGATGACTGATGTATTGTGACCGTGGAAATCACAATATATATAAAAGCGATTAAATGAGATGAAGTAATAGGTGCTCAATATATTTTTAATTAAATCTTTATTAAGCACCTATTTCGGTCTTCGAATATCTCCGAAACCTGTGGGACATACTGTATAGATGTAATTATTTTGCAGATTTATAATTTGTGGCAATATTTTTCTCTGGAGATTAAACGCAAATTATAATTCTGTTTCGTTTAAATGAATTTTACACTTAAATTGTAGGCAGATTTAATGGTTAATATGAGTGTTCTATAGTTTTACACTGCCATTTTGTGATAAAATACTGCCCGACAAACTAAATTTTTAATTTCTAGGGCTGAGCAGGTATTGAATTAAATTTGAAATAGTGTTTCACTAAAATAAATCACTTCATCAAGTGTTCTATGTATTTTGAGAGTTCGAAGAGACTTGGGACTGTTTTCACACCGTTGTTTCTTTAACTTGTTATTTGAATTATTCTTCCATTTCTCTATAGTTTTACACTACTCATTGTTAATAGTAAGAAGAAAGTACTTATTTGGAAGAAAACTCATTTTTTAGACCAAAATGCGGCGCCTCTCTATGGGCTAATGAGACTCACTACGAATCATGCGCTACGAACGGCCAAACTAAGAACAAACTAAAAAATTAAGACGTACAGTCGGTCAAGTAAAAACATGTCTCGAATTGTTTATTAAAAATGTTTTTATTTAAAAGTTCTTTACATTATTCAACAGTAAAGTATTGCCATTAAAATGTTAATGATTCAGTAGTTCATCCAGTTCCCATCAGCGTCGATGATCGCCTGGCATACTTTGACGAGATTTGTCGCATATTTTTTTGGGGCACAGATTTCCAAATTGCCCGAATTTGCCGTGATAGCTGCTTTAGTGTGTACTCCTTTTTACTACGAAGCTTCTGCTTGATGTATGACCATACGTTTTCGATTGGATTTTGCATCGGGCGGTTAGAATGGCCAATCTAGTGTGATGATACCAAAATTCCCTTTTCTCTAGCTATATGATTTTACTCCAATGTTTGAGGTCGTTATCCTCTTGAAGACATCCCCAAACATGGATGTTCGCATGATGTTTCACGGTGCGCCGAACAAATCGGATAGTGGAAATTGACCAGACTGGGGTTATAAGATAAACTCAAATGAAGCTTCATCGGAAAAAATTACATTGCTCCAGTCTCGATCTATATTTTTCTCTGCCCGCGCGAGTCGTTTCAGTCTGTTTTTTCGTTCAGCAATAGTTTCTTGATTGTACTCCGCCGTTTAAAATCGTTAGACCTGAAATAAGTGCGAATCGAAATATACAATATATATATACAACATCCAAACCTTTCTGCTTGAATTTTTGCTCAAAGGTAATCCAAGATTTTGGGAAAACATGTTAAGTTTTTCGTCCTTGTCCGACACTTTTCTTCTCGAACCACGTTCTGAAAGATCAACATTTTTTAACTGAGAGTATCGTTTTATCAAAATATATAGAAATGTGAAGCAGAAATAGATAACACACACAACTTTATTCTCATTAAATGTACTGGTCCAGTAAAGATATGAATGTAAATGTATATGCATGTTTTATAGATTACAATAAAGCTTTCGACTGTGTCATGCATGAGAAATTAATAAAAATTCTAGAAACAATAAATATAGGCAAGAGAGATCTAAATATTATTAAAAATCTGTACTGGAATCAATCTATGGAAGTTAAAATTGGGCTGAAAAAGTCCGAACACATAAAAATAACCCAAGGTGTAAGATAGGGATGCATTCTCTTACCACTTTTGTTCAATTTTTATTCTGATGCTGTGTGTAATGACGCCTTCTATGAATCCATCGAAGGAATAACAGTTAATAGGAGTACACTGAACGACATACGGTATGCTGATGATACTATTCTATTAGCAAATAATATCAAAGATCTCCAGCAACTGATCAACCGAGTCGTAATAGCCAGCGAAAGAATATAAGAAAAACCAAGTAGATGGTAATAACAAAGAAAAATCTACCACCAGAATTCCCTCGAAATCAGGGACAACACCGTAAAACAGGCCTTCACATTTAAATGTTTGGGAACTAATATAAATGAGACCTGGGACCCAAGAAAGGAAATATTTTCCAGAATTGAACAGGCCCGAGTAACATACATGAATAGGAATAAATTTTTCCATTGTGTAAGTCTCAGTCTCGAACTCCGAATGAGAATGGTGAGAGCGTATGTATTTGCCGTGCTATTGTATGGATGTAAGTGCTGGACCTTTGACTATGATTCAGAGAAACGACTGGTATATTTTTAAGTGTACATTTATAGACGCTTTCTTGGCATTTCCTGGCTACAGAAAATAACAAACACAGAAGTACTGGAAAGAATGAACAAAATGAAGGAATTACTCACAACTATAAAAATAAGAAATGTCATGGGGGCCCAAAGTACGAATTGCTACGTCTAATTATTGAAGGCAAAATAAGGACAAACGATCGATCGGAAGACGACTGGCTGAAGGACATGATAAGATGGTTTGGATGTGCTTCGAGTGATGTTTTTCGAGCAGTAGTTTCTAAAGTTCGTTTAGCTATATGGATCGCCTTCGTGAGGAGGCGGCGTTGTAAGATCATGTTACCCACTTGCTAACAAATGCCCTCAACTTGCCCACATACTTAGCAGCCATTGTACGCGTCATTTTCGGGCGTCGAAGCATGAAACGTATTTTCGATAATGTAATATTTAACCATAAAAAAGGTTTCCACAAAGCATTGTTTGCAGGGGTGCCAACAATAACCTCAAAAAAAAAGGAATTTCTTTTACACAAGTTATAGTTCTTTCTTGACCGACTGTAAATTTGAAATGTGGCTGTTATCTATTGTTTTTCTCCCTTTAAAGCCCCTTATATCAATAACATGACTGAAATCGGAACAACTGAAACTTGAATCTGTGACACAATTAGAAATGAATGCTATAAAAAAACATACTATCACTTCCAAAGTTTTTTTAAAAATATTTTAAGCTCAGCCCTCGTAGCCAGTCAGAGCCTGGTTTAACTGTGCCTTGATCTCTATGATTGTCGAAAAGCTCTTGATACAAAGAAAACGGTTCATTTTTTGTAGTCGTGACCAAAATTTAGCATACATGTCGACAAAATGTATATAATAATTATTGGATAATCGGAAAAGAACTAGCTCAATTTTTCTATGTAATTACTAATAAATTTTAGATATTTAATTGTATTAAGTGTTTTCATGATTATTATTATTATAAAAAGTCTGATTTTGATTGTGTATCCTAGTTTTTAATTTGTAGGTGTTGTATTTATATTTTAATATAAAAATACCGGATGAAGCGGAAATTGTGCCACTTTTAGAACCCTATCATTTTGTTCAAAAAAAAACGTACCTACTATACAGAACATGTCAGTAAGGTGTTTATCTTCGATAGAAAGAGATGGGAAAAAAACACTTTTACAGAAGTTAATCTAGTTTTGCAGGGGTACATAATTTAAAAAATATGGCTCCATGTACCGACTATCATAAAAAAAATTTTTTGTACATTTTTTATTATTTGGATTCTACTGTAACATATTTTATGGTATATGCAATATGGCCAAGTTAAAAGAGGCAGAGACGATAGTATCCAAACTTACAAATGACTTTCAAACATGGTTTTTTTAGTGTTCCGAACACTTCGGTGTCCGTCCGTCTGTCACACCCGGTTTTCTTCGAAACTATTGGACATAGAAAGTTAAAATTTGACACTAATATAGGAATTGATGGCCCGATCAGAGCCGTGTAGTTTTGAAAGTTAAATTTTAACTTAAGGGGTTTATTTTTGGGGGGGAAATCAAAAGTTAATTTTTTTTACCGAGTCATCGAATGGGGTGTCAAGTGAAAACTTCACTTCAAAAATGGATATGATTAATACTTGCGCAAACTTTTCTTTGTATTATTTTTAAAAAAATTGCCCAAAATTTCTGCCCCCCCTACCCTATCTCCAAAAGTACGAATCAAAAAATTCTGAAATAGTCTAAATAAAGTGTAGATTGAGCGGAAATTATCACAAATGCATTACGTTTGATAATTTTTCTGGTATAAAAAAAAACTGTGACGCGATACAATGGTGAAGGTTTAGGAATTTAACTGGGACTAGGAGCTACGAAATATCAGTATGGATTCTGTGCAGTCAGTAATATCATGATGACTGGGTGACCAACGGATAGGTACCGAAGACAAAATAATTTTATTTTATTTGTTTATAATTAAACAAATATTTAGGTAGTAAATATTTGTTTTAAACTTTTACTACTAGATTTTAGATTGAGCTAGATTTATTTATTGACAATTAGGTAGCCAATTTTTACTTTAAAGTTACGGTACGGAACACTAATTGCGCAAGTCCAACTTGCACTTGACCAGTTTTGTTTTTCATTTTCTGTGTGAAAATGCCAACTTTTGAATTATCCGTAAGTGCCAAGTACGGTTTTAGGCTATTTTCAGAACCAGGAATACGACAGGATCGTGAAAATCCTTTATTCTAAGATACATGCGTTTAGATGCTGTAGCTTATCAAAGCACAAAAATTGACATTTTTAGGTGTCCTCGAAGATTTAGTTTAAAACATAAAATATGTCTAGAATCGATTGTGGAATTCAAATATTCAAAAAACACTCAATACATCAATTAAGACAAATTTAAAATATGCCCCTTTTTGAAACATATGTATGACTAGGAATGGGATTTTTTTCGATGGTTATCGGTATGTTAATTGACAATAGGTGAGTTGAAAACTTATCGATAGTCATCACTTATGTTTACCCGCCTGTCATCAATTTTATATCGGAAGATGATAATTTTTTTTTATTAGAAGGAAGAGTTCTTTTTGGAAGTCTCTTCTGCCTCAGTAGTCAATTTTTGAATAATGATTATTTTACCCTTTAGCAATCATCTTTTGTATAATACCTTTTTTACTGTCTCCTACAAGTCAAAAGCTATCGAGGGCCAACGCCTTACTGACACATCTTGTATATTTATTTTATGATTTTAAAATTAAAGAAAGTTTCGAAATTAATATATCAAATTTTTAGATATTTACTGCTTAAATTTGTAAAATACGGTGGTTAAAAATCTAGAATTTTTGGTTAATGTATCAAAAAACTGATCTCCTTGAAAGATAAACAAATTTATGCTCTCTGTTATTTTGATTCGTATCTTAATTTTTTTTTTTTCGAAACTTTTAAACTGTAATGTAAACATTTATCTTACGATCAAAATTGTAGGGCACGTTTTCTTTGCCTCGTCCAGTATAATTCATATAAATTTTAACATTATTAATATTAATGTTAGTTTAACAGCATGATAAAACTTTTATCGATAATAAAATTTTACGAGAAATCTGAAACGAAAACTTTTCTTTAAAATTTGTAGCGCCTTCTTTTTTGTACACCTGGTACATATTTCGGATAAAATATTATTTCTAGGACTTATCCAGCATTGAAAAAATATGACAACCCAATGATGTCTTCATCATACTGCCATACTTTGAAAAATGCAACTTATAGCGGCTACAGCTCCTCACTCAAAAATCGGTTTGCTAGAATATCTTAAAATCCTTTACTCCTCCTCCTGACTAAAACGCCATTACACAAAACAGATGGACAGAATTGACATCTTTAAGCAACTATGGCCTGCATCAAACTAGGAAAACTGTGGTGTAAAAACAATCAAAAATATAGAGTCACAGTAATGACCTGGCAATTTTGGTTTGGTCGTCACGTAGAGTACGAAACTGTGATCTAGCGATTTCAGCAGAAGCTGCAGAGACTAAGAAGAGGAAGAAACCATTTAATTGGAGAGTAAAATGCTTTCTTCGAGACTGGAGATGGAAAAAAAATATTCTACCACTAGGACGTTTGGTTATCTTTGCAGCGGCTGGATTTGGGGAAATTTGCTTAATCCTCTCGCAACTTTTTAGTTCCCTAATCAAAAGAATGACGGTCGGTTTTAAGGCAAAGGAACTTTACGTCTACGTGAGATACCAATTTCGCCTCTCTACCTAAACGCTTTTCCGTATATTGCAGAACACCCATGGGATGTTGTACTCGAAGGAGTTTGGTTTATAGTGGTGACTATGTGGATACAGTGCCATCCATTAACTTATAAATCAAAAGTTTTGCGGTAGTAGTAGTTGAAACAATAACTAGACTAGTCTCCATTATCAGTAACATGACAACATTAATTAACCGTGTTAATATAAATGATACTATTAGACCAAGAGGGCTACCCGAACTTTTGACCTGTCTACTAATCGTCTGCCTAGTTGGTCATTCTATCGGGCGAGTCGAGTAAAAGCCTTTAACGTTGATTTTGTGGCCCCCGTGCCCTGGAGTGCCCAGATAAGACCCAAAATGCTACATCCATAAATGGACTTGAATCAAGTACCATAACATTTGTCGAGCGCCCCAAAAACAGTCGTTTTCGGCTGGAAAAAGCTAGTCCAGCTTCGTCCTCCGGTATTGGGGACGTCTGCCTTTTGTAGGTTTCCTTCTGTTTTACCAAGAACAAATTAAATTTATTGATTTTATATGGCTCCGGTCTCGGCAGGTCGAGAAATGTTATGGTACTTGATTTAAGTGGTTAAACGACAGTCCATTTTTGGATGTAGCATT
This sequence comes from Pachyrhynchus sulphureomaculatus, assembly GCA_019049505.1. Lineage (NCBI taxonomy): Eukaryota > Metazoa > Arthropoda > Insecta > Coleoptera > Curculionidae > Pachyrhynchus > Pachyrhynchus sulphureomaculatus. The sequence continues at coordinate 58,022,793 of CM032451.1, read as the reverse complement.
TTGGACCTTATCTGTGCATTCCAGAACACGGGGGCCGTAAAATCAATGTTAAAGGCTTTTATTCGACTCGCCCGCTAGAATGAACAACTAGGCAGACGGCTAGTCGACAGATCAAAATTTCGGGTGGCCCTCTTGGTCTATATTACTGTAACATTTGGAGCATGGAGTTAAGTTTTAACTCGACGTTGACAAATCCGCCTGAAGGGTCCGTTTTAATTACCCAGTTAATATCTGACGTAAAATCGAGATAAACAAATTTCGAAAGAATATTCTTTATTTTGTAGCAAATATGGACCGTTACCAAAACTCAGTACCCAAAGGATTTTTAGCAGAGGAGTAATAATAGTTGGAGTTATAATTTATGTATGGTATTTTTCCAAAGGAGGAAAAGAGTCGGTATTAGGTGAGTTACTTTCAAATATAGCTAAATAAATCTCTGTCTCATTTGAAAGGATTCCCCTCCAAACAACAAATATATTTTGTAAAAAAAACTTGTAAAGCGATTTATTCTGTACTTCTACAAAACACGTAGTTTCTCACACTAAAATAACTTGATCCAAGAGCTGCAAGTGGATATTTTAAAAGGTATATACTTTGCAGTAAGATATAAGGAGTACGAATTAATTTTGAGGGATTTCTAAGAAAGGGCGTAATTTGTATGATAACGCATCGGGGCATACTGTTGCTATATTCATCGTGAAGCATCATCATTAGACATTAACTTTTAGTATATGTTATTTTACCGCAGTGTAAACAACATTTTTTTTTGAGCGTTAAATATGTCGAATTACGTGCCAAGAAAACACCATTTGCGGGAAGCGTTACTTTTTTTTGTTTAATTCGAGGAAAAGTGCTGCTGAAAGTTATCGATTGCTGTCGGAAACTTATGGTGATTATATTCCATCGACAGAAACGTGCGTACCGATTTCGACGCTTTAAAAGTGGTGATTTTGACACCAAAGACAAAGAACGTCCAGGACAGCCAAAAAAGTTGAAAGATGAAGAATTGGAGATATTACTCGATGAAGACCGTTGCCAAATAGAAAAAGAACTTGCAGAATCATTACGAGTTGATCTCGTAATGATTTCCAAGCGCTTACATGCACTAGGAATGATTCAAAAGCAAGGAAATTAGGTGCCGTATGAATTGAAACCGAGAAACGCTGAAAGGTGATTTTTCACCTGTAAACAACTGCTTCAACGGCACAATTGGAAAGGTTTTTTGCATCATGTCGTAACTGGTGATGAAAAATGGATACGCTACAATAATCCAAAGCGCAAAAAATCATGGTGAAGCCCGATGAACCATCAACATCCTCGACAAAACCGAATAACAAATTGAGTGACGATGTTAGAGGAATAGAGTGGCCTAACATAACTATGTCTGATTCAGCAACGTTAACTTTTTTTTAGAAAAAACTGCCGCCTGGGTTTTTGTAGTGTTAAATTCCACTTGGTTACTGTCACCCCCAGATAGAATTTCTTCCAGGTCTTTGTTAAGTTGAATGACTTCCTGCTGTCTGCGGATATTCGTCTGAGTAGCCGATGTCGGAGCGTTCAGAGTGAATGAAGGGATAAGCATACTGTCATCGGCAAAGCTATAGATTGGATTCTCGGTCTTTTCCAGCAGATCGTTAATGTAAATGAGAAAGAGAGTAGGCGACAGTATGAAGCTTCGAGGTACACCGGCGTTGATAGTGAAGAAATCCGTCGACTGCCACTCGTAAAGAAGGCTCTCTGAGGAAACATGAGAGCCACAAACAGAACTTTTCAGACCTACCATAAGAGCATAGCTTATCCAACAGTCCATCGTGCCAACCACGGTCAAATGCCTTGGATATGTCAAGAGCAACAGCGCGAGATTCTCCAAAGTGTTCAATTGCGTTGTTCCAAACGTGTGTTACATAAGTTAGAAGATCTGTTGACCTATTTTTACGAAAGCCATATTGGTGATCGCTAATAATGTAGAATCCTTCAAGATATTTTAGAAGATGCTGATTGATAGCTTTTTCCATGACTTTCAATATTATTGAAAGCAGTGCGACTGGTCGGTAGTTATTTGGCAAGGTCCTCTTGCCTTTTTTAGGTATCGGCTGAACTGTGGCACATTTCCAGCAGGAAGGAAATATTCCCTTTCTGTAGGATAGGTTGAACAGTCTACATAAAACTGATGTTAGTTCCCTCGCACAGTTTATGAGAACTATGGCAGGTATTCCGTCAGCGCCAGAAGCGTTTTTGGTGTCTAGCTTCATTAAAATACGTTTTATGATACGCTGTCTGAAGACAATATCGAGCATCCTTGACTGCACTATGGGAATAGTAGGATTCCAGAAGGATACCAAAAAATGGGTCGATTCGTGGATAGCCTCAAAAGATGAGTCGTTCTTTCAATGTGGTATTCACATGTTGCCACAAAGATGGGAGAAAGTAGTGGCTTTCCATGGACAATACTTTTAATAATTAATTTTTAACAATTTTTTTTACAATGTAGCGATATATTTAGCGAAAAATTCCCTCAAAATTAATTCACACATCCAATACATATATATATATATATATATATATATATATATATATATATAAATATATATATATATATATATATATATATATATATATATATATAAATATATATAAATATATATATATATATATATATATATATATATATATATATATATATATATATATATATAAATATATATAAATATATATATAAATATATATATAAATATATATATATATATATATATATATATATATATATATATATATATATATATATATATATATATATATACAGTCGACACTCTATATAGTGAAAGACCAAAATGTTGACCGAAATTTCACTATAGAAAGTTTTTCACTATACTCGTATAAAGAAAAAATCCGTATATATTGCTATAAATGTATTTTATATTGGTAATCATTTACTTGTATTTTATAAGGTACAAGCAACAAAAAAAATTGCAAAATTGAATTATTAGAAAAGATTTTATTAAACATTTGAAAGTTTAAATAGTACATAGCATGTACAGGGCTAAATACATACATAAAGTCCATACGTTATATATTTATCCGTGCGTCATAGTTTTCAGGCCATATAACAGACGACTATTATATTATTTGTTTCTTTTCACCAATAAATCGTAGGTATTGGTAAAAAGAGACAAAAAATATAATAGTCGTCTGGGATATTGCCTGAAAACTATGACGCACGTGTAAAGATATAACGTACGGACTTGTATGTAACACATGGGCTGAAAAGTCCCGGGCCTAACACATAGATGGCGCTAGTTTTATTGCAGTCACCTTTTTTTCAGTTAATACTAACCTTCAAAAGACAGCTGTTAAAATTTCATGATATTCTATTCATTAGTTTTGTGAGTTATTGTGCTAAGAGTGACGCTACTTTTGTTATTTTCAAAACAATGGATCAAAAACAATTTCGTGTTTTAATTTTACACTGCTTCTTGATGGGAAAAAATACCGTTCAAGCGAAGCAATGGCTTGAAAAGTGTTATGGGGACTCCGCTCCATCAGAAACAACATTAAAACGTTGGTTTGCTGACTTCAAACGTGGTCGTAGAGACACCGATGATGCAGAATGCAGTGGACGTCCAAATGAGGCGGTAACACCAGAAAACATCAAAAAAATCCATAAAATCGTTTTGAATGATCGAAAAGTGAAGTTGCGTGAGTTAGCTGACATCGTAAAGATATCAAAAGAACGTGTTGGCTTTATATTGCATGAGCATTTGACTATGAGAAAGCTCTGTTCAAAGTGGGTGCCGCGTTTGCTCACTGTTTATCAAAAACAAGAACGTGTTAATGATTCTGAGCAGTGTTTGGCCATTGTTAGAGCGGCGCTGGAATGATTGCGTTGCTCTTGATGGAGATTACGTTGATGAATAAAGCTAATTTTGAACCAAAAAAACCGTGTTTTCTTTGTTAGGCCCGGGACTTTTTCAGCCCATGTGTTATGTACTACATACGAAATAAAAAGAATAATACAAAATCTGTTAATACATTTGTACATACTACGTACATACGTACTAGGAAAAATAATCAGTTATTTTCTTTTGAACATTACTTTGAAAAATAATTGTTGCTCGACAAAATTCTCGCATTTATTCAAATGCATAAAGATTTGATCAGGTACACTTTCCTGGCCCCTGAGAGTAGTTCGCACAATGTCAAATGCATTTCTTATTTCATTTTCACTAAATTTAGCAGGACATTCCCTGGTTTCAGTTTCCTCTTCATGATGTTCTATACTTTTTATATCGTCAATTATGTCTTGGTCAATTGGGAGATCTGTCGTGCCAACACTATTGTCGATTTTTAAGAAATCTTCAAGTAAAAAATCTGCGTCGACGGTAGCAGTTTTTTTGTAGAATACCCCATTGCCTTTTTAAGGTAGCGAGATCCATTTCGTCTTCTTCCCATTCGTCAATTTTTTCAGTAAAACCTGCTTTAGAAAAGCAGTTTTTGATAGTTTTCTGAGAAACATTTTTACTCCATACTTTAGCGACTTCGGTTATACACTCTTTAAGGGTAATCAATTTTTGGACTGGAAGGTTGTTATCAATCGCATTAACAATTTTGTGAACAATTCTGTTTCGGTAATGATGTTTTATGTTTTTTATAATACCCTGGTCCATAGGTTGCAATTTGGAGGTCACGTTTGGTGGAAAAAAGATCAATTCAATATTCCTTAATTTTTTACTTACAGTAACTGGATGTGCAGGACAATTGTCTATAAATATCACAATCTTTCGCTTTTGGCTTTTCATTTTCGTGTCCAGTTCTTTGATCCATCTTTCGAAAATCTCAAAAGTCATCCATGCCTTTTTATTATTGGCGTAATCTAACTCCAGAGATTTAACTTTTTCAATGCACTTTTTAAAACAGTTTCAGTCCAAATGTCACAGTCCTCCTGACCAACGCTTGCACTCTCACCAAACACCGTCTTGAAAACAATTGAATTGCGAGTCTTCCAGGCACACAACCACCCTTCACTAGCTTGAAAATTAACGCAGTTAAATTCTTTAGCAAATTGTAGAGCCTTTTGCTTTATTAAATTTCCCGATATTGGTACGTTTTGATGCGTACGGGCCACTTGAAACCATCGTAAAACTGCTTCATTTACATCCTCGTAAGTACTCACCCGTACTCGTTTTCGACTGCTTGGAACACTAGATTTCTTGACGATACTGTCGCGACTTTTTATTATCAGAGAGACGCAACTTGGAGAAACACCAAATTTTGCAGCAACATCAATATTTTTGCAGCCTTTAACAACTTCCTCCAAAACTTTAATTTTCTCAGCTAAACTTAAACACACTCGCTTGGACATCTTACTTGATTCTTAAAGAAAAAGAAACTGAACCTGAATTTGCAAATTACTAGGCCTCGACTATAAAATGGATTTTTTCCCGGGTTTCTATAAAATGGGTTATTCCCCGGGTTTCTCACAGAAATCTACCTGATTTATTGCCAACCATTAGGTGTTATAAACGCGTTAAGAACCTTTTCAAAAGAATGCGTCATAAAAATGGAATTCGTGCTAATGTTAGATAAATATGGGAAATCCGAAATGGCCAAGATCTCAATAAATGCATAAAAATTTATACATAAAATTCCGGTAAAAATTTTATTATATAGAGTGTTACTATTTTACAGATTCACTATATGCAGGGCTTTTTACATGAAATTTCATTAAAAAATTGCACTATAAAGAGTTTTTCACTATAAACAGTGTCGACTGTATATATATATATATATATATATATATATATATATATATATATATATATATATATATATATATATATATATATATAGTATATATATATACTATATATATATATATAGTATATATATATATATATATATATATATATATATATATATATATATATATATATATATATATATATAGTATATATATATATATATAGTATATATATATATATATATATATATATATATATATATATATATATATATATATATATATATATATATAGTATATATATATATATATATATATATATAGTATATATATATATATATATATATATATATATACACATACTATATATATAATATATATATATATATAAATAAATAAATGTTAGCTTTTATTTAAAAATGAAACTCCTTTGGGTAATTTCAACACTTATTTTTTGTTAACAATTTGCAATCTACCGGCTGGCCGTCTACTTCGGCTCTCTAAACGATTATACTAGCGGGTACCAAAAATATCTGTTACATAAACCTCATTACGATTAGATAAACATTTTAGTAAGATGTGGCCATATCTGTCACATAAAACATACTCAATGGTTTGGTGATTTGAGACATATCAATCACAGTAACTTAATAATAATTTAATCTACTTAATGTAAACAAGCCAGTCTAGCTGAAAACAGTTATCAATAATTTATATTCTATTTCTCGTATTACACCGTTCCGCCTATCCTAATTCTAAAATTCTTTTCAACCAGGCTAGGAATGAGATTTTTATATACAGTAAATGCTGACAGCTGACACACTATATATATATATATATATATATATATATATATATATATATATATATATATATATGTTATATATATATATATATATATATATATATATATATATATATATATATATATATATATATATATATATATATATATAGGTTCAAGTAGTATAAGTGTACCAAATTTGAAATCAATAAGTTATTTCGTTTGGGAGTTATTGTGTCACCAGACATACACAAGGACAAAAATGGAAGTTATTTTTTTATGATATAAGGACCCTAGAATCTAAAGGAATCTCGAAGGGTGATTTTTTCACAAATGCAAGACTTTGCTTTAGTAAAAAAAGTAAAAGCTCAGAAACAGTTGAAAGTACACTTATGGGGAACATCTTTTGATATAATCATTGTTAATTCTTAAAAGGGATCTTTACAGATAAATATTTTAACAATTTTGTTTTCAGCCAAACAAGGAAATGTCTATAGTGGTAGAGGTCAGAATGTTGAATGTGATCCAGAGTATTTGGAAGAAGTGAAAAAATATCCAGGATGTATTCCCAAGAAATGTGGCAGATTTGTTAGTGATCATATAGTCACCGAGTATGAAGCCGATATATTATTGTGGCTCGCAAAAAGAGGTAAAAAATAAAAATACACTATTTCTTTTCACTTTTTTTTATGGGCAGACATACTGTTGCGTGCAGAAGTTTTGGGCCAAAAAATATTTTTGTGTTTAATTGAGTTATAAAGGGAGAAGAGAAAAAAAAACAAATACACCATCATAAACTACTTTAATTGCACTAACAAGATATACAACTGAAAAATCTACTATAAATAACAATCATTTATAAACAAAAATAACATTTTTCGGCTGTTCATAAGTATTGGGCCAACTTCAAATTTCACAATAAATCTCATAGCACAAATCACTTTAACTGTAACTGGCAGTAAAAAATATATTCTGTTTCGGGTGATATTGGCCCACCCTTCTTAAACTTTTTTCCAGAAAGCACCTTTATTGGAGCAATTCTGAGTTCCCACTATGGCGTTCAAATCCGGGGATTGACTTGGCCATTCTAAAACTCGAAGATTTTTCTTTCTGAAAAATTCTTGCAAACGCTTGGATCGATGTTTCGGATCATTATCTTGTTGAAAAGTCCATCCTCGTGACATATTTCGACGTCCATAAGGATGCATGTGTTCTGATAGAATATCTTTGTATATAACAGCATCCATAGTACCTTCAATTTTAACTATTGGACCGACGCCTTGTCACGAAAATGCCCCCCAAAGCATAACACTACCACTACTATGCTTAACAGTCGGTATTTGATACCGAGAATCATGTCTAGTACTTTTTGGCCGTCGAACGTATCTTTTTGTAATAAATTAACTTTAGTTTCGTCCGAAAACACCACTTTTCTTCCAGCCAACTGTCCAATTTTGGGGTATTTTTACAAATTTTAATGTAGTCTTATTTTTTTTTTTTTTACTTATGAACGGTTTTTTTACTCCAACACGTCCAACAAGTCCAACTTGTGTTAGTCTACGAGAAATAGTACTGCTACTGATATCAACGAAATTTTCTTTACGCAATTCACCTGCAATAATTGCAGCATTATTTTTTATGTCTGCAACTGCTTTTCTTTTAATTACTTTGTCGACACGAATAGTTGTTTTCCTTGGTCTTCCAGAACATGGTTTATTATTCAGAGTACTTGTAGTTTTTCCCATTTTTTAATTATACTTTTTACCGTTATTTGTCCTATGTAAAAAAGTTCAGCTATTTCGCGCGAAACTTTTCCTTTACCATGCAACCTTATAACGGTTTTCCGAATGTCGAGTGCGTTTTGGCATCTTCCTTCAATGATACTGATATTTAATTATACGGGGAACTAAATTCTTGTTGTAGGCTGAAAAGTTTTTGGTCTGACACATAGATGTCACCCTTTTCAAAAAATCCATATGACTTTTAGCATGTACCGACCGTCAAACCATATGTGTCACAATTTCATGATATTTCGACTATTAGTTTACAAGTTACAGTGGTTTTAGTGACGCTAGTTTTGATATTTTCGAAACAATGGAAAAAATCGAATTTCGTTTGTTGAATAAACACTGTTTTTTGATGGGAAAAAATACCGTTCAAGCTTGATCAGGCTTGATAAGTGTTACGGGGCCTCTGCCCCTGGAAAATCACTTATTATTTACTGGTATGCTGAATTTAAACGCGGTCGTCCAGATATAAATGATGCTGAATGCTCTGGACGCCCAAATGAGGTGGTTATACCGGAAACATAAAAAAATTCACAAAATTGTTTTGGACGACCGTAAAGTGAAATTGCGTGAAATAGCTGACACCCTAAAGATATCAAAAGAAGGTATTGGTCACATTTTGCATGAATATTTGAGCATGAGAAAGCTCTGTTCGAAACGGGTACCGCGTTTTCTTACAGTGGACTAAAAACAACAATGTGTTGTTGATTCTGAGCGCTGTTTGGACTTGTTTAAGCGCAATAAAAAGGATTTTTTTATGCGATACGTGACAATGGATGAAACATGGATCTACCACTACATACCGGAATCAAATCGGCAGTCAGCTGAGTGGACAGCAGCCGGTGAAAGCCGCCCGAAGCGACCAAAGACACAACAGTTGGCTAGGAAGGTTTTGGCCTCGGTATTTCGGAATGCGTATGAAATAATTTTCATCGACTATGCTGAGAACAGAAAAACCATCAATAGCGAATATTATATAAAGTTATTAGTGCGTTTGAAGGCAGAAATCACAAAGAAACGGCCCCAAATGAACGAGAAAAAAGTACTCTTTCATTAAGAGAATGCACCGTCTCACAAGTCAATGGTTACAATGGCAAAATGCATAAATTGAAGTTTAAATTCCTCCCTCGTCCACCGTATTCTCCAAATTTGGCTCCCAGCGACTATTATCTATTCGCAGACCTCAAAAAAATGAGATTTAGCGCCAACGAAGAAGTTATAGAGAGGTTAAGCTAAACGAAACATAACAAAAGAGAGATTTTGCAATGATTATTTTTTTTTTGGTAGCCCACTGTCTCTATCTTTATTTGAAGCATGCGCCCACCGTTTAGAGCTTGCGCAGTAGTAAAGGGAATAAATTAAATACAAAAGACTTATCTGTTATCGTCCCACATTCGTATTGAAACATGCTAGACCCAACTTTAATTTAGAGACTTGTGTTGAAACATCAAATACTAATAACCTTTGTGCTTAACGATAAAATGAATGAAAAAAATGAAGATGAATACTAACCTAATCTTGCAATTCCTTCGCGTTAATACGGCGCATGCTTGAAATAACGATAAGAAGAAAGGCATGTGAAAAATAGGCGTTGCTAATTTGATCATCGAATTTACAGCAAATACCGCATAAGTAATAATTATTCAATTATCATGTTTTAGGAATGTCGCTTGCTGGTTCTAGTGGAGGTGCTACAATCATGGACTTACACTCGGGGGCTTTATCTTATAAGGAAGCCTTTATTAATTTCTATAAAAGCACTAAAAAGGATTTCATAACGGCTACCGATTTGAAGATATACCAAGTTGTAAGGTTAGTTTAGGGTAAAATTTTATTGGGGTTTTTACAACTAACATTATAAGAACAATATACGTGAAACCTAGATACAAAGGACTGAAATTGGAGTGAGTTTTTATATTTGAGTTCTTCATTTTTTGAACAAAAGTAACTATTAATTTATCTAGTTGTTTTTAACTTGTTTAAAGAAAATTCCCAGCTTAAAGAACACCATATAAGGGATGGTCCAATAATTACATCACGCATTGAAGGGTAGGAGGGGTCTAGAGAATGTGACACAGTGTGACAGGAAGTAGGGGGGAGTTAAGACTTTTGTGACATCACATTATAAATATGGAAAACAGCCTGTAGGTACCTACCACCGTAGCAAAATAACCGTAGCAACAGGGGGTGGGGCTCACTCGAATGTGACAACTTGTGACATATAGGGAGGGGGCGGGTCGAAAACCACGAAATGAAAATAAGATTTGCTGAAATGACTGTCTTAGTTTAAGGATATTTTAATGATTTTACAATAAAGTGAAGTAAATTTTGAAATATAATAAATTTTTGTTAATATTGTAGACAAAAAATACAGATGGCAATTGCAGAAGCATTTCATATTGACTCTAATAAGATATATTTAACACATCCCACATTCTTTTCAAGACTTAATAATAAGAAGGCAGTTACAGCGCACGATGAATATTGGCACGTTCATGTTGATAAGGTACAGTATTAGTAAACTCATAATTATATACAGGGTGTCTCATAAATAAGTTGCAAATATGTTGTAAACATTAAGTAATTACGTGACAGTTATTTCTGGGAGCGTTGTTAATGAAATATTTTAACGCTTTTGAATAATTTCCAACCTCTTATTCTCGGGTGAAGCACCTTAACGGTTACGACAGCAAACATAATTGCCTTTATTGAAGACCGAAAAATCCAAAACTGAATTTTTAAAAGTTTTTACATTCATCTAAAGTGACAGCTTGGGGCGCAATCTCGAGCGGTTGCACTTGATATATCCAAGGCATTCGACCGTTTTTGGCATGAAGAATTGTTGGCTCAGTTACGCTGTTATGGCTTGTCTGAAATATTTTGTTAATTTCTTTGTAATACCTTCAGTATCAACGCCGGTGTGTCTCAAGGCTCCATACAGTATCCTACTATCTTTCTCATTTACATTAACAATCTGGTGGAAAGGACTTGAACTCCAATCTACAGCTTTGCAGATAACAGTACGTTTGTTTCTTTATTCACTTTGAATTTTCGAACATCAGCTACTCCCCGTGGGGGAGCGGGATAGAATATCTCCCCCGGTTCGTTCTGCCTGTCGTAGGAGGCGACTTAAAGAACAATCTAGATGGTAGATGCCCAGATCCCACCAGCATCGCCCGGTGTGATACCATCGCATCGGCTTAGGCTGCGTGAAGTTGCTTAACGTTTCGTGGCTGTGCCGATGTCCCGGACTGTGGGACCATATAGCATGATGAGGCACCTGGATATAAAAAATTCCGGAGGTAAAATAGCCCCCCGTTCGGATCTCCGGGTGGGGGCTGGTTCAGGTGCGTCGACATGCAGAGATCAGAATTTTAAAATGGATTTTTGCAACATACGAGGTTTAAACTCGGAACATAAATTCAGTGCACCAACACCTGCAATCAAATAAACCTCATGTACTTGCTCTCTGTGAAACCAAGGTCAGTTCATCGAACAGCACAGTTAACTATCTTTATCCTGGGTACGACTTCTATTCCCGATTTAGGCGTAACTTTGGAATCTGTCTTTTTGTCAGAAGCGACCTCTCTTGCCAACAAGAAGAGGCTCTGGAGCCCACAAACTTTGATGTTATGTGGTTAAAAATAACGACTCGACCAACCACAAGGTTCATCTGTATCCTGTATCGACCACCAAGCGATACTAACTTTAGAGCACTTTTTGTTTCTCTTGCAGACACCCTCGATCATTTACAAATTAACTATCCAAATGCTGAAATTGCCATCCTGGGCGACTTTAATGTCCACAACATCAACTGGCTTAAATATTCAAATACTACCGATGAACAAGGTCGTGCAGCCGAATCATTTTCAATCAGTTGTGGCTTAACTCAGCTTATTGACGAACCAACAGGGATGTTTGGAACAACGCAATTGAACACTTTGGAGAATCTCGAGCAGTTGCTCTTGACATATCTAAGGCATTCGACCGTGTTTGGCACGATGGGCTGTTGACTAAGCTACGTTCTTATGGTATGTCTGAAAAGTTCTGTTTGTGGCTCTCATGTTTCCTCAGAGAGCGTTCTTTGCGAGTGGCAGTCGACGGATTTCTTTCTAACACCTTCACTATCAACACCGGTGTACCCCAAGGCTCCATACTGTCTCCTACTCTCTTTCTCATTTATATTAACGATCTGTTGGAAAAGACCGAGAATCCAATCTAGAGCTTTGCAGATGACAGTACACTTATCTCTTCATTCACTTTGAACGCTCGGACATCGGCTACTCAGACGAATATCCGCAGATAGCAGGAAGTCATTCAACTTAACAAAGACCTGGAAAAAATTCTATCTTGGGGTGACAGTAACCAAGTGGAATTTAACGCTACAAAAACCCAGGCGGCAGTTTTTTCTAAAAAAGTTAACGTTGCTGAACCCGACATAGTTATGTCGGGGCACTCCATTCCCCTAACATCATCACTCAATTTGTCGGGCGTTAATTTGGGAGCAAATATGTCCTGGCATAAACATGTTGCAGGCATAGCAAGGAGAGCTTCTCAGAAGTTGGGAATATTATTTCGAACCAGAAAGCTTTACACTTCACAGCAACTGTTAATTCTTTACAAAGCTCAAATTCGACCAACTATGGAATACTGCTCCCATGTTTGGGGCTCCGCTTCCAAACATACACTGCATTTGTTGGATTCTGTTCAGAGAAGAGCTGTTCGTCTGATTGGAGACCCGGAACTGACAGGTGGCCTTGATTCGCTGGAACATCGAAGAACGGTTGGCGACTTGAGCCTATTCTACAAGTATTTTCATGGAAAGTGTTCGAAGGATGTGGCCCGTTTAATTCCTCTCAGAGCGGTGCATGTTAGAAGTATACGTCACGCTAATACTTCACATCCGTATGAGGTTCAGCTTGTCACTCCTCGTACAACGCTTTTCAAGCAGTCTTTTATATTGAGAACATCATCCCTTTGGAATAATTTGCCCAGGACTGTGTTTCCCACCGAGTACAATTTACAGCGTTTTAAGAACAACGTGAATCGCTTTCTCCGCACACGTGTCGCTCCTGTAGCGCTTTAGGGACTTCCCTGTAGCACGTGTGCTAGACCCATAAAAAAAAAAAACATGCAAATACCCGCAGGCAGCAGGAAGTCGTTGAACTTAACAAAGGCCTAGAAGAAATTCTATCTTGGGGTGACAGTAACCAGGTAGAATTTAACGTTACAAAAACCAAGAAGGCAGTTAACGTTGCGGAACCCGAAATACGAGGATCATCTTTTAAGTTTTTACAAACGACCACTAGATGACGCTATTGAGATGTGACATTATTGTAAAATTTGACATTTGTTACTGTTAAAACAGTGGCAGCTCAGAAATTGGCCGAGTAGTTTGTTTACAGTGAGCGTTTAAAAAAAAAACAGTTTTGTGAACATATGGAAATTTCACGTGAAGGTTTTCGTTGAATGATTTTTCACGATTTTAGTAAAGGTCTAACTCAACAACAATGCCTCAAATCGCTTCGTTCAACTTTTGGTAATGAATCACCATCAGAAAAGACTGTTTACCATTGGTTTGCAGAATTTCGTGTCATGGTGGTGCTTTCGTCAGCGATGAATTTCGTTAAGTCGACCAAAATCGGTTGCTGTTCCAAAAAATATCGATATTGTGCGCAACATGATTGAAGGGGATCGGCATGTGATTTACCGTGAGGTAGAGGTATCCTTAGGCTTATCGAAGACTGGTACATTCAGTTTTGCATGAAAATGTGTGAAAAGATTTGTTTCCGATGGATTCCGCATAATTTGACCGAAATTCAAAAACAGGTTCGTGTCAATTGGTGTAAGGAAATGCATAAAAAATTCGACCGAGGACATGCAAAATCCATATACAACATGGTAACAGGAGTCGAAACGGATATATGCGTACGAGCCAGAAACTAAGCAACAACCACTGTTTGGGTGTTCCAAGATGAACCGAATCCAAAAAAAATGGTTCGTTCGAGAGGCACTTTCAAGAAAATGAACGCTTGTTTCTTTGGTTGTACCAGACATTTTGCGACCATTGCTTTAGAGGATCGAAGAACAGTTAAGGCTGAATGGTATAATACAATTTGTTTGCCAAAAATCATCGATTAATTCAGGAAAACCAACCGAAAACGTCGTATCGTTCTTCATCATGACAATGCCAGCTCTCACACAGCACGTCAAACAGTTGATTATTTGAAGGAGAAAAACATCGAATTAATGTATTATTGCCCGTATTCGCCTGATTTATCGCCTAACAACTTCTTTTTGTTCCCGAATGTCAAAAAAAGGCCTGGGCAGCGATTTTCATCACCTCAAGAAGCTGTTGAATCCTTCCAAAACCATGTTTTTGAGGTACCAACTTCAGAGTGGAAAAAATGTTTCGAGAATTGGTTCGAACGCGTGCAAAAGTGTATAAAACTTAAAGGCAAACATTTGGAGAAACAATAAAATGATTTGTACCAATTTTTTTTTTCTTTCATTGTTTTTGTAAAAATTTAAAAGGTAGCCCTCGTAATTATGTCAGGACACTCCTTTTCTCTGGTATCGCCAGTCAACTTGCTGGTGAGGAATGTGATGAGTTTAGAGGAGTTGCCACCGCCAGTTGGACAAATTCTAAAAAGCGAAATCGAGAAATAATATTATAATATGGAGGCAAAAGACAAACCAATTTTAGAGTAAAAAGATCTACAATGAAGAAGTACACCTGCTTTACATAGATCTGTAAAAGGCTTGCGACTCAGTACCGCTCGACAAATTTATGAGAAGCGTTATAAAAACAAATATAAGCCCAAACGTCATGACCGTAATTAAAAGGGAGGCTTTTTTTTCTATTTCTGAAGTGAACTGTATCCGATGGTGGATTCTATTTAAATAGGTCAGCAAGTTGTTTAATTCACTTCGTCCATAGGGCCAAATTATAAAGATGTCATCAACATATCGTTTCCAGAGTTTGGATTAGAGTGGTAAATTTTTAAGGGCCTCGAGGGGACGAAATTTTCCTCGAGTGAAGAGGTGTTATCTGTGCTGTATACAAGTATTATGCGCAGTTTTAAACAATTATTTTTCTGAGGGAATCAAAAATTGTAATCTCGCTAGACGAAATGTATTGAGCTCAATGGAAATTATGTCGAGAAATAAATGTTTTTCCAAAAAAAAAAATGTTATATACAATGTTTTTACAAAACTCCCTCGTACAATATCCATAAAAAATAATTTTCCTAGGACTGTAGTCATTTCCTAGTATTTTTTTTTATTTTATCAGTATTTTTTATTATAAATATAAAATTGAACATTTTTATTAGACACCTTGTATGAGTAAGGCAGACGAAAACACGTGTAATAAATTATAGTAAATACTTTTAACTTATTTTTAATAACATATTTTTTTTAGCATACCTACGAATCATTCCACTATACCTCTCTCCTTTATCTAAACGATTACGGTCGTGATTTTCAAGGAGGACGTTTTGTCTATCTCGATAATCTTCAGTCACCCCGGGTAAATGTTACTGTAGAGCCGCGGAAGGGTAGAGTGTCTATGTTTACATCTGGAGCAGAGAATCCGCATTTCGTTGAACGCGTAAGTACATTTTTAATAAAATATTTTTGAATTCAGCTATTAGCACGAAAGATCAGTTGGAGTAATTAGATAAAAACGGGGTAAGCGAAGCTTATTATCGTTTATAAATGAGTTTAATCTTTACTAAAGCGTTTCCAAATGATAGGTGTTCCTTGTGGTATTTCAAATAAAGGACACGCATATAGAATTATCATGTTGATAATTCAAAACCTAGTGAGGTAGTGTCGCGATATCATTATAACGAACTCTAATACATCCTTTTTAGAAAAAGCTACTCTCTCTGATTTTCTTGCCTAATGACTGTCCTATAGCATCAAAATGAAGAATTTTGTACGGTCAGTCTTGCAAATGAAGATTCTGTCGTAACCTATATTTAGGTATATACAGTCAGTCAAGTAAGAACGTGACCGCTCGTATTCTTGAAAAAATGTGTTTGGAGAATATTTTTTTGCCAACAATGTATTCTTGCGCTAACAATGGCGCAATTATACGTACCCTAATAAGTTGTTCAATCGCATGACATATGAGGATTACCTGTTGGGCGCATTTGAGAGGGCTGTCAGGTTGATACCATATATACTGACTTCTCCAAGGCGTTCGACAAAGTGAACCATCGGTTATTGTTGAGCAAACTTGGGTCGCGTGGGTTCGATATTCACGTTCTTCGTTGGCTAGGGAGTTTTTTAATGGGCCGTCAGCAAAATGTAAGAATAAATAATTTTATCTCTAACCTAAGTATAGTGCCCTCGGGCGTACCCCAGGGCTCTCACCGCGGCCCCCTTTTGTTTCTCTTATTTGTAAATGACTTTAGGGATTTCCTGACCAATACTTCTTTTCTCATCTGAAATTATTCAAAATTATTTCTAGTCCTGTGGACAGTCTTGTTTTGCAAGCGGATGTTGACATATTTTTCCAATGGGCAACTTTAAACGGCTTAAGTCTGAATACTGATAAATGCTCCTGTATATCATTTTCCAGATTAAAAAGTCCTATGCAGTTTGATTATAGTATAAATACAACCATTTTAAAACGGGTACATGAGATTAGGGATCTTGGTGTGATATTTGATTGGTCTTTATCTTTCATCAGCCATCAAATGAGTGTGGTGCAGCGAGCCGGTAGGTGTTTGGGTTTTATTGATAGATTTAGTGCCGATTTTTCATGTAATGTGTTTAAATTATTGTATTGCTCGTACGTTCGACCGATTTTGGAGTATGTAAGCCCGGTGTGGTCTCCTTTTTATAATGTCCATATTAATCAGTTGGAGAGTGTCCAAAAAAAATTCTTACATATCTGTTCTTTTAAACTGAAAATTCCTTTAACTGAGGGGCATACCAACTAAGACCTGGTACAAAGATTGTTAAATATGGGCAGTCTTCAGGACAGACGAATGCAAGCTAAACTACATTTCTTATTTAAGCTACTAAATGGGTATATTGACTGTACGTACTTACTTAGTAAATTTTCTTTTCATACCGTACATCGTACCCGCGCCAGGTCGTTATTTTATCCAGCTAATGTCACCAGAAACTATGTCTTGCAAGTCCAATCTGTAGAATGCAGCGTAATTTCGATAAATATAATTTGCTAATTGATGGCCCAGTACACCAATTCAAAAATATGGTCAAGCAACTGACCTCGCTATAGAGTTTCTTTAATTTTTGGGTAGTTTTCCATTGGTATTATCTGTCTAATACTGTTTACCCTTAGAATGATTAATTTAGATTGTAATACCCTGCATTTTGACCTATTAGTTTTAGATTTAGCTTTAATTATATTGTTCATTCACATTGTTTTTTTTCTCTTGCATATTGTCGATGTTTTTTGTAGAAATGGTGTTACCGTTGATAATAAATTAATAAATAAATAAATCGCCTTCTGCATCAATAATCACCTGGCCTCTTCGAGGCATGCTGTCGACAAGATTTTCTGCAATGATCTCAACATTTTTCGAATCTCGCGAAACAACTCAGTCAAAGTCCAGTCTTCCCTCTGAGTTTTCTCTTTATTAGGGGCCAAATATTTTCAAAAGGGTTGGCGTCCGGCGATGGTGAGGGCCACTCTAGTATCTTATCGTGGGTTTCTCCAACGCGCTTCGGAATTTGACATCATGAGCACGAAGATGTTGTTAAATGGTCTCATGAGACACATTCAAACCCGATTTTCGTAATTTTGCGGCTTCTTGACGCAGCGTCAATTTCGAGTCCCGTGAAAACAAAGAAACGATTCGTTTTTCGGCTTTCAGAGCCAAGCAACGTTTTGGCAAGTGGTCGACATTTTTCATCTCGTTAAAACGATTTACCCACTTCTTCACAAACGATACCGACTTTTTAATATATTTAGTGGCCGCGGAATGTGTCATTTTAGGGCCCTTTGGATAGGAACAATGAAAGGCTGCCTCGAACCGTCGCGCAAACAAGCATATTAAATTTTACATGATTTCGACGAAAGTTCGGAATCGACTGATACTTTTACTAAACTGCGTGGTAGACGAAGGTTTCCTCTACCAATTTTTTGTTGAATCGCCAGAATCGCATTTACCAAAAATGAATTATCGCGGATAGGTTCTTACTCGACACACTGCAATATATAATACTCTTAAAGTTATGAAGAAAAAAAATTTCGCTCATTCATACTAGATTATTAAAATATTCGACTATAATTCTGCAACTTTATGTTAAGTTTTGTATTTATTGAAGAAAAATATACCCGAGAATTAACGAGAATCCTTTAAAATTGCTTCAACTGATCATAAAATATGCATAGTTTAGTTTTATAATATGTTATACGTTAACCGCCTAATACAGGCTGGGATATAGATAACGATTTGGTTTTTAGGTAAAAGAGGGTGAAAGGTACGCCATTACAATTTCATTCACATGTGACGAAAGTAAAAAAATTAATGATCCAGTGCTGAGCGAGAAGAAATAGTACTGATTTATTCTGACATTTGTTTTATACATATCAAATAAACTTTTTTTTTGTATTTTAAAAAATATATCAAACTTTAAAAATATATTTCGACCCCTATCAACGTGATCATATTAGCTGATGATCAACAAGAGTGATCGACGGATCATCATACAAACAATACGATAATAATGTTCGATACTAGAAGGACAACTTAAGCTCAGTTTTGTTGAACTTTGGTGGAAATTTGAACGATTCCATTGAAAATAAATTGCCATCAACTTTACTGACATTTTAATAGCAATAGTGGCGGCTCGTGGTATAGTACTTGCTTGCGATACAGAAGGTCTCGGGTTCCAATTCCGACAGGTCGGTATACCAGGTGTACAAGTATGAAATGTGGATTTCAGACAACAGATGGTGCACCAATGCAGTTTGTGCTATAAAGATTTGACACTGCGCCATTTTGTCGTGTCATCAACAAGTGTCAGACGTTCACGAGTGATAAATTGGAAAAGTGTGTGCATAATGTTGTGTTCAATATGTCGAAATTAATACCGAACAAAGAGCATTCGCGGACAGCATTAATTTTTTGTTTTCATTTGAAGAAAACTGCTGTTGAATCATACCGATTACTTCGAGAAGCTTATGGTGAACATGCTCCATCGTAAAATACGTGTTAACGATGGTTTCGGCGACTCAAAAGTGGTGACTTCGATGTTGCAGACAAGGAACGTAGAAAACCTCCAAAAAAATACGAAGATGTGGAATTGCAAGCATTGTTAGATGAAGATGATTCGCAAACACAAAAACAACTCGCCGAGCAATTGGGCGTTAGTCAACAAGCTGTTTCCAATCGGCTACGAGAGATGGGAAAGATTCAGAAGACCGCTAGATGGGTACCACATGAGTTGAACGACAGGCAAATGGAAAAGCGCAAAAACACGTGTGACATTTTGTTCGCTCGGGATAAAAAGTGGATTTATTTTGATAAACCCAAACACAAAAAATCATGGGTAGACCCAGGCGCATCATCCACATCGACTGCAAGACCGAATCGGTTTGGCAGAAAGACGATGCTCTGTGTTTGGTGGGACCAGAGGGGCGTGGTCTATTATGAGGTGTTAAAACCTGGGAAAACGGTTAATACTAAACGTTACCGATAACAATTGACCGTTTTGAACCGTTCGCTGCTTGAAAAAAGGCCAGAATACCGAAAGAGGCAACACAAAGGCATTTTTCTTCATGACAATGCTCCATCACATACGGCAAAACCAGTTCGCGACACGTTGGAAGCACTCAGCTGGGAAGTTCTACCTCGTGCGGCTTACTCACCAGACTTGGCTCCTTCCGATTACCACTTGTTTGCATCGATGGGTTATGCACTTGCTGAGCAGCGCTTTGGTTCGTACGAAGATGGGAAAAAATGGCTCGATGAATGGTTCGCAGCAAAAGGGGAAGATTTTTACTGGCGTGGTATTCACAAATTGCCCGAAAGATGGGAAAAATATATAATAAGCGATGGAGCATATTTTGAATCAAGCACTTTTTTTCATTCTTCCGAATTTAACATGTTTTTTTAGAAAAAAAATCCGCATTTCATACTTGTACATCTGGTACAGTCTATATGGCCTGGCCACGTACATAAGTAGTGGTTGTTTGCAGAAATCCAATAACGTCCGTGGCGGCACTAACGCGTTGTCTAAAAAGGTGCAGTGAAATATAAAAAAGTATGTTTCGGCACTTGGACATCCCCGTCAATATCCTCAGGATATGAAAAAGGGTAAAATCCTTACTCGGGCGGAGAGGTGAACGATAAAAATAAAAATTGGTTCTAGTCTCTGCCAAGTACTAAGCGCGATCCCCATTCACAGCGAATTTGTTAAGAATTTGCGCTTAACACCGAGCAGGTGATTACGTAACGTATTTTATATGGGCAAATTATTTAAGACACCCAAAATTCAGATAAATTGAGTTTAAGCTGTTTTGTAAAACTGGTCCTAAAGGATACAACTATGAATACTCGTTTCTTTAGGAGAGATGTCTTTAAAAAATTATCGAGACAGAACCCTCTCTAAAATTTTTTAGAAATTTGTTGTTTTTATTTCTCTCAACTAGCCGTTTAACGTGGTAGAGCCCCGACGTAAATTTTCTTTAATATTGGTAAGAGATCGTTGAAACAAACGTACATTTTTTTCTTAATAATACAGTGTAGCTCGAAACTAATCAGCCATTTTTTAGGGACTATTCTACGTCGAAAAATAAAACAAAAGGTGCTTGTAAACCTACCACGAAAAAAAGCTTGTTCCACAATATCTTCAAAACTGGATTAAGTGCTTACGGTGACTATTGCCCCAACTTATCATTTGCAGAGTTCTTTTGTATTTGTTATATATACAGTCTGTCAAGAACGTGACCCCTCGTATTTTTGAAAAAATCTGTTTCAAGAACATTTTTTGCCATCAATGTATTCTTTGGTGTGTTAACAACCGCGCAATTACCTTTTAGTAAGTTGTCCAATCGCCTCCTGCATTAGTAATCGTCTGGCATCTTCGAGGCATGCTGTAGACGAGATTTTCTGCGTACTCTGCAAATTTTCCGAATCTCGGAGACAACTAAGTCAAATTCCTGAGTCTTTCTTCTAAGCTTTCTCTTTACAAGGGACTAAACGTTTTCAATAGGGTGGGCGTCCGGCGATTTTGAGGGCCACTCTAGTATTTTATCGTAGACCCAAGCGAGCCGCTTCGCGACGTGATTTTCACCCAGCAAAGGTTTCTTCAATCATGAAGATGTTATCGAATTTCTTAATTTTCCCGCTCCTTGAGGCAGCGTCAATTTTGGGTTCCGTGAAAACAAAAACACGATTCGTTTTTCAACTTTCGGAGTGACTTTGCCTACCGACCCAAGTTTGGACAAGTCGTCGATATTTTTTGTCTCGTTAAAACGATTTCACACTTTTTCACAAACGATACCGAGTTTTTTAATATATTTAGCAGCCGCAGAATGTGCCATTTTACGATCCTTTGGGAAATTACATGGGTTTAAGTAACTGTGGATGTCCTTCGGAATTTAGCAAGAATTTTTTAAATTATTATTTAAATGCTGTAACTGATAAGGTTTTAAAACGCTATATTTTAAAGGTATAGATATTGTAAGCAAAGGACTTCTTGATAAGAAGTAGTGCTGTGAGATTAAGGCGAGATGTTACCACAATACTTTAAATTAAGTGTGAGACTGTTAGTTCTGTAGCTAATTTTAGCTGTTAGATACGAGGGACGATTAAAGGGTAATACTGAATGAAATAAGGTGGCTACATGCAGTTTTCTGCGATTTTTCATATAAAGCAATTCTGTTCCATTTAACTTGTAAAAAATAAAATCATTCCAACCAATACTGTATAGAAATCGTAAACAGGATTTTTGGACGGGTGGAATTCTATCTTTATCTCCTTTACTCCGTATATACCACCACTACACCAAACACTTTATTTTTGCAATAGACGCGCGTTTCGCTAACCATGTTAGCTTCAGCAAAGAGTCAGTCAGTCAATCGTCGCTCCTGATGAAATTAACATGGTTAGCGAAACGCACGTCGAGTGCAAAAATAAAGTGTTTGGTGTAGTGCTGATCAGTGGCGTGCAAAAGTTTCCGGCCAGTAACATTTCGTACTCTAATTTATTAAAAAAAAGACTAATGAATTTTATTCATTATGAGATGTGAGTATGAGATATGGGAAACAAAATAATATAGTAAAAGAATATTATTTATGTTTGTGAATATATTTATTATTATTATTCTTATATTTATATGTGCAAAAGTTTTCGGCCACATAATACATTGACGCAGTAGGACGTTCAAAAACGTATTTACGAATAATAACGCGTTGAATGTTCACATTTTTTAGTTCATAAAAGGTCGTGGGAGCATAAATATGGCTCGGCATATGCAAATCCAAATTCGTGAGAGCGTAATAAAAATTTCAAAAGAAGGAAAGTCTTCTCGTGAGATTGCTTCATTATTATCGATAGGTAAATCAACCGTGAACGATATTATTGTAAAATACCGTTGTAGATATAGTTTAAAAGATCGTCCGCGTAGTGGAAGACCAAGAAAACACGTCTAAAAAAGTAGATCGTATCATTAAACGCAAATCAACTGCGGATGTCGAGAAAACTGCTGCCGAAATTGCACGCGAGCTAAAGGATGAAAACCTAGCTAATGTTAGTCGTAATGACACGAAGACTACATGATCTGGGACTTTTTGGCCGTATAGGTATTAAAAAACCATTAATCAGTAAAAAGAATAAGAAGGCCCGATTACAATTTGCCAAAGATCACCTAGATTGGAAAAAAGTAGCTTTCTCAGACGAATCTAAATTTAATCTTTTTGGAAGCGATGGTAGACAACATGTACGACGTCCTATTGGTACGAGAAATGATGTTCGGTACCAAATTCCTACTGTAAAACACGGAGGAAGTGTGATGGTTTGGGAAATTTTCTCTGCACAAGGAGTCGGTCCATTGATCGAGATCAATGGAAATATGAACGCTGATATTTACAAGGAAATTTTAGAAAACAATTTGTTATCATATGCTGAAGAAACATTGCCGCAGAATTAGATATTTCAGCAGGATAATGACCCCAAACATACATCCAAGTTGTTAAAACAGTGGTTTTCTGCTTCAAATGTGAGAGTTTTAAGCTGGCCATCTCAATCACCGGACTTGAACCCAATAGAACACTTATTGGAAACGCTAGATCGTCAAGTTCGAAAGCATACATATTCAAATATAGCCGCATTATTCAAATCATTGAAGGAAGAATGGGATAAAATTTCACCTGCTTGTATTAATCGGTTAATTGAGTCAATGCCACATTGTTGTGCGGCTGTTATTGCTGCAAAGGGTGTGGCTACAAAATGTTAACATAAAAATATAATTTAAGTCTATTATAGAGCATATGGACTAATAATGTTTCTCGTAGTACAGAGTGGCCGGAAACTTTTGCACATCTAAATATAAGAATAATAATAATAAATATATTCACAAACATAAATAATATTCTTTTACTATATTATTTTGTTTCCTATATCTCGTACTCACATCTTATAAAGATTAAAAATCATTAGTGTTTTTTTTTAATAAATTAGAGTACGAAATGTCACTGGCCGGAAACTTTTGCACGCCACTGTATACCGAGTACAAATATTCCACATTCCCCCTTTGTCAATACAACAACCGTTAATACGTCAGAAAAATTGAAATGATTAAGAACTCGAGAATTTAAAAGGTTTATTTTATGACATTTAAAGGTGTCTATGTGCAAATAATCTTTTTAATTTGCAACGGCAGTTTGACTACATTTATTTATATGTGGTTTGACTTTTAAGATGTTATCAGTAAATAATCCTAAATTTCTACAGGATGGGTAACACTTCATCTGTACCGATCTTTATTTTAATACTGTGTTGCAATAAATCGTGATTTTTTTCCGAACATCATAAAAGTTGATTTTGATGCATTTAAAGGGTCTTCCATTTGGGACTTGACAACTTTGAAATTTCACTGTGAATGCACCCTTAAGCCAATCACCGAACTGTCAACGTCAAAACATTCAGTAAAGTCAACACGAAGTACACGAACGAAGAACGTTTACAAATAATTAAAATTTACTACCAAAATTTGGAGTCGCTGACTGTAACTTTAAGAGCGTTAACGCCAATTTTTGGTCGTAATTCTCGTCCCAGTAGACAAGCAATTCATAGTCTAGTGAAAAAATTTGAGTTAACTTATTCGCTGCTGGATGTTCCCGTGCCAGTGAGACAACAGGTTGGTCGAAGTGGCCAGAATATTGCTGCTGTTCAAGCGTCCATCTCAAACGAACCAAAACAGTCGATTTCACGGCATTCTCAAGAATTGGGCATCGCTCAGACCACACTATGGCGAATTTTGCGAAAGGATCTTGGCCTGCACCCTTATAAGTTAAAGTTAACTCAAGAACTAAAGCCACTCGATCATATGAAACGACGTACGTTCTCGAATTGGGCTCTAGAAATGTTGGAAGAAGATGACCAATTTCATCGCAAAATCATCTTTAGTGATGAAGCGCATTTTTGGATAAACAGCTTCGTCAACAAACAGAATATGCGTTATTGGTCATGTGAAAACCCTCATGTGCTTGAAGAAACATTACTTCATCCACAAAAAATTACTGTTTGGTGCGGTTTTCATGCCGGTGGTGTCATTGGGCCGTTCTTTTTCGTTGATGAAAATAACCGTCATGTTACAGTCAATGGAGATCGCTACAGAGGCATGTTGCAACGTTATTTCTTTGATCAATTGCATGGGCTAGACATTAAAATGATATGTGGTTTCAACAAGACGGCGCCACAAGCCACACAGCGGGTGTAACAATCGACTTACTGCAATCTAAATTCGGTGAACGTGTTATATCGAGAAATGGTCCCGTCGAATGGCCGCCTAGATCGTGTGATTTAACACCTTTAGACTTCTTTTTATGGGGTACGTTAAATCATTGGTCTATGCTAACAAGCCTGCGTCGTTAGAGGAGCTCAGAGCCAATATTGAAAGAGAGATAGCGGCCGTTTCCGTCGAAATGTGTGGCCGAGTCATCGAAAATTGGGTTCAACGAATCGACCGCTGCAAACGTGCCCGTGGTGGACATATGAATGAAGTCGAATTCCATACATAAATGTTTTGATTGTACTTCAAGCCGATAGTAAAATTTTCGAAATGTCTCAAATGGGTTGCGTTTTATTTCAAAAAAAAGTTGTCAAGTCCTTAATGGAACACCCGATATTTCTGAGTTATGTTTCTCGGAAAATTCTACTAATCTACGCAAATTTTTGTTAATTTTTTCTTGGAGAAAAAACGATGCGTACAGTTGAGTTCCATCTGCGTATAAGTGGACCTTTAAATACTTATGACATCTAGTAGTGCTACAGGTGTAGATACAAAATAAGAGTGGCCCAAGTGGAGCACACCACAACTTCGGGTTGATAGAGATGACACACCTTTGCTTGTCTGCATATACTTAAATCTATTTTTTAAATAATTACTCATCTAGAACAATAAAACCCTAGAGTAAGTCAAAGTTTTTTATTCATTTTTGTTTAATATATACTCCAGTATACTTTTTAAATAGTAATATACAGTAAATTCTTAAAAATTTCAGTTGGAAGAAAAATATTAAGGTAAAGCAACATACCTAACATTTTTCCAACCGTCCAAAAACGACTATCGAACAATTTTTGACATAATATCAAAATAAAGAACAGTTAAGCAACAAACTGTACCTTATTTTATTTATTTTTATGACAAAAAATGTCCAATTTATTTAATTACATTTTAGAGTCGACAAAAGAAGACTTTTTTACAACTAATTAATTTTAGTAAAATTATTTTTGATATCACTGAAATCACACAAAAATTGGCGAGGCAAATTAAACAAACACAAGTTAGCAACGATGTACACAAATGAGCGAGAAGCTCTTTGAGGTAACTAGATTGGAAATTAATACATTGGTTGACCTTTTACATTTTTTAATCTAGTTATCTCGAAGGGCTTCTTTTCGCTTATTTGTTTGTAGCATTGCCAAGTGGTGTTCCCTTAGTATCCAAGGCCAGTTACCTACTACTTAGTTTTAGCAAGTTATTTTTCTAAATATAAAAATAAATTAAACTATATTTAAGTCTACTACTACTAATATTTACAAGTTTTGAACTAAAGACTACTTTCTTCAAAGTAACAACAAAATAATATCAGAGAATTACAACAAAAAAAAAACAATCTTTTTCTTACATATATAAAACATATGGAATATTTCCAGAATGTCATGGATAAAACATAAACCTATCTTTGGAATTTGCGAGAATAAATATCAGATTCTGCGCCAACAAAGCATGCACACTAACGATATCCTGTCATACTCAGTGGACCCTACGTCTTAGTTGTTTTTGTTTAACAAAATTTACGCCACAAGAACATTTTGATGCAAAATGTTCGCTATTTTTTCTACTGTGCTGCCTGTGAGTATGCTTCTGTGATCGCCACTAAGGACTTCAACGACAGGTTTCGATGTGCATACCTGTAAAAAAATAAATAAAATCGTCTTAATTTATTTTCTATAGCCCTCAAGTCAGATAAAACTACGAAAACGCAGTTTGGCAATAATGTAAACAAAAACGCGAAAAGAAACTCTACTACATTGGGTGAACAGTCCCGAGCCTTTCCTAAAGATGGCAGGACAAACAAAAAAAAACATATGGTTTTCAGTTAGGATAAACTCGCAAAAGATTCGTGTCAAATTTTCATGACATTTTGTCTATTAGTTTGCGAGCTACAGCTGTTTGAGTGACGCTACTTGTGATTTTTGCAAAAAGAATTTCGTGTGTCGATTAAACATTGCTTTTTGGTGGGAAAAAAAAGCTAGAATTCAAGAATGACTTGAGAAGTGTTATGGTACATCTGCTCCGTCGAAAGCAACTATATGTCGATGGTTTAGTGAACTTAAATGCGGTCGTACAAGCACCGATAATGCATCACGTTCCGCGCGTCTAAATGAGGCAGACACTCCAAAAACACAAAAAGATCCACCAGATTGTTCCGAATGACCGCAAAGTGAAAGTGAGAGACATAGGTGACATCGTAAAGATATCAACAGACAGCGTGAGGCATATTTTTTTTATGAATATTTGCATATGAAAAAGCTATGTGCTCGATGGGTGCCGCGTACTCTCATGACTGATCAAAAAAACAACGTGTCGAAGATTCAGAACCCTGTTGGCACTGTTTCGACATAATACAAAGGAGTTCTTGCATCGATTCGTAACAATGGACGAAACATGAATCCAACAGGCAGTCCGCAGAATGGCTGGAATCGAAGCGTCCAAAAACACAGACATCAGCTGGAAAAGCTTTGGCAAGTATTTTTTGGGATGCGCGTGGAATAATACTGACTGACTATCTTGAGACGGGGCGAACAATCACCCGAGACTGTTATGTTGGTATATTCAACCATTTGAATGGTGAAATCAAGACAAAAAGATCGCATTTCGCGAAGAAAAAAGCGTTGTTTCACCTAGATAATGCACCACCTCACAACTCCATAAAATCGATGGTGAAATTTGACCAGTTGAGCTATGAATTGCTTCCTCATCCACCGTTTTTGCCAGATTTTGCCCCCAGCGAGTATTACCTCTTTCGAAATTTGAAAAGGTGGTTCTAGAGAAAGAAATTTTGCTCAAATAAAGAAGTCGGATGGGAGGCTGAGGCTTATTTTAGAGAACTCGACAAATCGTACCATATGAAAGGTATCCAAATGTTAGAAGGTCACTGGAATAAATGTACCGCTCGTGAAGGAAACTAATGTTAAAGAAGAAAGTCGATTTTTGACAAAAATATTGTTTGTTTCTTCAAAAGTTTCGAGACTTTCACCCCATGTAGTATGAGATAACTAGATTGGAAATCTACAAAATGATTGGTTGACAATTTCTATTTTCGATCTGTTTTTTTGGTCATTTGCATCATTGCCAGATAGCTCCTTAGTTTTAACTGTCATTTTTTAATATTGGGTGATTGCAAAAGTTCGTGCCCGATTAGAAACCAAATTAAATACAACACATTTTCATGAAAAATAATATTTATTAATCAATAATGTACTGTCCAGGTCAGGGGAATACGGCGGGTGTTGGAGGATTTCCCATTTTAACTCCCTAAGTTTTTGCATTGTCTTTTGAGCGACATCTGCTCTAGCGTTGTCATGGTGAGAGATGATGCTTTTTTGATTGACCAAATTTGGACCTTTTGCTTAGATTTTAACACTGAGTTGTGTGAGTTGCTCACAGTACTTCTCCACAGTTGTTGGTTGGTCACGTGGAAGAAGCTCGTAAAAAATTATTCCTCTGCAATCCCACCAGACACATAACAACACTTTCATTCGATGTAATTCAGCCTTTACCATAAATTCTGCTCTTTCACTTCCATGCTTTTAGTTTCTTTTTCTTATTATGTTGTTATACATACATTATGACTTGATCTTAGAACGGCTCGTTTTGTTGACGGGCGAGGCGAGAAAAGGCTGTGGAAACACGGTTCAGGTTGTTCCGTTCTGTCAAAACCTGCGAAACCCATATATCGACTTTCGAAGTGTATCCAAGTTGCTTTAAATGAAGAAATGCAGTCAAACAGTCAACGTTCAGTCTCTCAGCAATCTCTTCAGTGGTAATCCGTGGATTATTATTCACTAAGTCACGGATAAAGTCAGTATCAATGCCGGAAGATCGCCCAGAGCGAAGTTTATCGTTTGGATTGAAGTCACCATTTCGGAATCGAACAAACCACTTTTTAACTATCCTAAGAGCATGAGCATGAGCATGATCCAAGTAAATATCTTGAATATTTTTTGTTGCAGTTCCAACACTCACTCCCTTTTTAAATTCATGTAATATAAACATGACGAAAATGTAACTTCATTTTCCATTTTAAATATTATCCTTGCACACAAATTAATTTAAATAAACTTTTTTTTAAGGTTATATTAACTCACGACGCATTTAGATAAGTGTCAGTTAATATTATGATTATAAAAGAAACATCAGCACAGTCAAAAGTGCATGTTTCGGCCATGGCAAATGAAAATCGGGCACAAACTTTTGTAATCACTTAAACTTGATAGTAGTAAGGTAATTTAGAACACGCTTTTCATTTTCCATTTTAAATATTAACCTTGCACATAAATTAATTTAAATAAACTTTTTTTTAAGGTTATATTAACTCACGACGCATTTAGATAACTGTCAGTTAATAATAAGATTATAAAAGAAACATCAGCACAGTCAAAAGTGCATGTTTCTGCCATCTATGAAAATCGGGCACAAACTTTTGTAATCACCTAAACTTGATAGGTCGAAATATCTCCTCAAGAGGAGAAAAATCATAGGAAAAATTTGATTTCATAACGATCTGACTTACCATCACTAACATTTTACTAATATAATTATTTTAAAAGATATGCGAAATTCCACTTACCTTTGAGAGACCATAATCCTCATCATATTGCACAAAGTTGTCCTTAGCCTTAACCAGTGTTACAGGACCTTTGAATTTATCTTTCGGTTTGTACTGATCAGCAGCCTTAAGCTTCAGGAAGAAACTGAGCGCAGCCGCGCTGACTTGGTCTGAAGGGAATGGAATGTCCTTAGTTAAAATTTCTACACTTCTTGATACTCTCTCGTTTAGAGATTTTAGGGTTGAGAGTTCCTGAACGACCTATCAAAAGGAAAATAGGATTTTTAGTTCAGGTTAGATTAAAATACAATTGTGTAAAAACACATGCAATGAATCATCTTTACACTGCGATATTATTGTCGTATTTGATTGACCAAATAAACAAACCTGCAATTTATAAATTTGGCGAAGCGACTTATTTCCAAGAGTATTAGAACTTGGTAAAATTCGTGCTTCAGCTTACAAAAGAGCTTGTTTATATTTAAAAGATATCCGGAACTTACCTTTTGTTGATCAATATCCTTAAACTGCGAAATGAAGAAGCACATAGCTTCGGCTTCCTCAGCTGCCGCGCTCTTGTGAATCTTCGACCTAGCTTTACCAGTATGGGTGGCTACATAACTTGGAGATCCATCTATGAAGAACAACCTTACTTTTTCCCCTTGTTTTTCGAGTATTACTCCCATTTCGAACGCTACCACAGCACCAAATGAATAACCAACCTACAAAAAGACGAAAGATGACCATAAAAACTAACAACAGACTTATATTTGTTTATTTTTACCCTCAAGAGAGAACAAGGTTCAAGACAACAATAAACATTAAAAAATTGACATACACTGGTCTTGTCTTCCATTCAAAACATCTTAAAATTATACTTACCAAGGTATAAGGTCCCTTAGATTGAATACTCCTCAATTCTTGAACGTAGAACTTGCCTAGGTCAGTAATAGTATTTAGAGGAGCATTCTTGGTACATTGAAGTCCATATACAGGGGCGTCAACATTCTTGGCAAACGTTTTCAGGGCATCAATGACACCTTCAATAGGATGAACCACGAATACAGGAGTTTTCTTGTTATCATTTGATTTAGAAGGAACCGGGACCACGGTTTTGCTAGGCATGAGTTCGACAACATGGTCATAGGTAACAAGATTGTCTTCACTTTTTTGAGGTGAGCCGGGAGCTGAGGTACCACCACTACTAAGTTCAGCGAGCTTTCCGAAGGTCAGGCCTCTAATATCTTGCGCGCTAAGAACTAAGTCGTAGTTTCTCTCTAGCGTTTGCTTGATTTCAGCACCCATAAGTGAGTCCATTCCGAGATCAGCTAAAGTTGCTATAGGTGCGACTGTGCTGGCATCTTTGATTCCGAGAATATTGGCTACGGCGTCGGTTAAACTGACTTGATTTGAACTGGAAGTCTTGCGCTTTTCAGCTAAGACCATACTGGCTACAACTGCGTGTGGTTGTTGAAGGAATACATCCATGGTTGCCAAGCAAGATGGCATTCTGCAGAGAAAAGTCAGTATAAGCTGATGTCAAAAGTTTTATTACCATTATTCAGTATATTCAATATTTCACTTAATAAGTGAATATTAAAAACGACTTACCTCTGTGGCAAAGTTCCTCCAACTTCAGTATCATTCATTCCTCCCATAGTGTCCAAGATTAAACCAACATCTCCAATAGCTCCCCATTGTATAGCTACACCAGGTAATCCAGCAGATTGCCTAGCTTCAGCGATTCGTTCCATAGCTGAGTTAGCCAAACCGTAGTTAGTTTGACCAGCATTACCACGACCACAAGAAACTGAAGAGAAGTTGACAAAGTAGTCTAGTTGTGGAGCGTAAATTCTTGAGACTGCGTCTAGTTGTTTGGAGCCGTCAACTTTAGGTTTGCTCACAGTCTTGAAGTCAGCTTCTGTTTGGTTGCTGAAGATAGCGTCACGAAGTACTACAGCTAAATTAAAAATACCCCCAACCGGACCGAGTTCGTTGGCTTCCTGAAGTAATCTTTTAGCCCCTTTTTCAGTCGTGGCATCAGCTGTGGACACAAGGACATTGATACCGTTTTGGCGCCATCTCCTAATGCACAAAGATTGATAACCCGTCTTAATACCACTTCTTGAGGTTAGTACTATATTCTTAGCTCCTCTTATAACTAACCAGTTAGCTAACTCAAGACCAAAGCCTCCTAAACCGCCTACTAGGATGTAACTCTTTTCTGGGTCCATGTAAGTACGTGGGATGGCAGCCACAGTTTTCACTGATGGTTTTTGGGTAACTCTAAATTCCTCATCACGAATCTTTAATAACACTTTACCAATATGTTTACCAGAAGCCATGTATCTAAAAGCCTGTTCAACTTGGTTTTCATTGTAGACTGTTTTTGGTAGTGGGCGAACGGCCCCAGATTTAATGCCCTCAGTCACCAAGCGCATGACTTCCTTCTTTTCAGCGCTGTCAGAGTCGAATAGAGCATCTAAAAGTATACCATGGAAAGTAGTGTTCTTCAAGAATAGACTCATTCCTAATGGACTATTGTTACTCAAATCCACTTTGCCAATTTCAAGGAATCTTCCACCAATTGCCAAACAACGAACTGACGCTTGTAATTGGTGTGCTGCCAATGAGTTCAAAACTAAGTCTACACCACGTCCATTAGTTTCAGAAAGAACCAATTGTTCAAAACTAGTATCTCGAGAGTTTCCAATGTGGTCATCTGTTAGTTGAGGGAATGTTTTCTTCAAGAAGTCTCGCTTTGCTTGACTGGAGACTGTGGTAAATACTTCACAGCCCATATGGAGGGCGATCGCGATGGATGCTTGACCTACACCTCCTGTACCAGCGTGGATAAGTACCGATTCACCAGGTTGCATTTTACCTCTCACAATAAGAGCATAGTAACTGGTTCCGTAGACTACAGGAATGGTAGCAGCCTCTTCTAAGCTCCATTTTTCGGGAACTTCCCATAAAAATCCTGGGTCAGCAAGCACAGTGGTAGCAAGAGACTTGGCAGCAACCATACCCATTACTCTGCGTCCACTAGCGTCCCTTCCAGAGAATTCAAGACCAAGAATACAGTCTTGACCCGCAAGATCTCCAGGAAGTGCATCTGGTGGCAGTTTTCCAGTGGCTAACATAATATCTCGGAAGTTAAGAGGGGCATAGTATACGTGGCAGAGTTCGCTCTTAGGGTCATCACTTTTGTAATAAGCAAGTGGACCTTCAATCCATTTCAAGCTAGCCAAATCACCACGAGTTAAAGTGTTGATGTACGCATGTTCAACTTGAAGAGAACCGGAGTCGTTGTTCTGTTCTAAGATAAGATGTCTGTAGGTTCCCCAGATCTTATTCTTTAAGACATTTTGTACTAAATCTTTTTTGAGTTGACTTTCGTAGACGTTTAAGCTGAACTTCGGTGCGTTTTGGTCTTGGATGAAGACTGAACGGACTTTGGTACCTCCTATCGGCTCACGCATGAGACAGTTGACCATACCTACAATACCAGTCAATGGTTCACCTTGGACGTAGACGTAGATTTTGGTATTGGTATTTTCGGCTTTCTCCATAGCATCTTTAAGGGGCTCAACCCAAGAGAAGTTATTTTCTGTTATTTGAATGACGATGGAGTCACTTGAAACTTCCACTGGTGGTCTTAAAAGAATGTAAGTCTTCGTCGAGGTGTTCTGGGTGCTGATGACTTCAAAACCTAAGGCGGCGAGTTTTTTCGTGTCGACTGGCCCTCTGGCTTCTTCCAAAAGAACGAAACCTCCTTCTCTGAGAGAGTTTCTTGCGTTTTCAATCAAAGCGGTTTGACTGTTAAGCAGTGCATCACTAATAACAATCAAATGAGCGTTAGAGTCAATTGGGGAGGTTTTGAGGTCTTTTACTGCACTCTTCACACCAAGTGGCTCAAGACTGGAGGCATCTACTGGAGTGGTAGATACTATAGTCGAGTCAACAGCGATGGTAGGTTCATTTTCTAATATTTCAGTAATTTGAGGTGCTAAAGTGGCTTCAACTGGTTTGTCATTTAATACTTCCACGACTTTAAGTTTCGAAGCACCAGAAGAGTTTTCTAGGACTAACTGACTGATAACTATAAGAGCTTGAGTTCTGGCTTTCTCAACATCATCAACAAAACCTTGAGCGTTAAGTAATGGTACAATCTGGTATCTTTCTAGCTTAGGCGCAGCTTGATTTTGCTGTCTTCTTGGAGCCAGACTAGCTTTCATGCCTCGAAGTTCGATACCAGCAGACTTGATGACTCCGATATTGCGGTACATATTTACTTCTACACCTTGTCCTTCCTTAATATTATTTACTGCATTTAGGTGTTCTTTCGGGTTGATGAAAGCCCTTTGGAGGCGAGTAGGGAGGTAAAGTTCACGAGTGTTCTGTCCTAAGATGGAGAATTGAAGCATTGTGTCGATGAAGCTGATCCAGTTATTCTCCCACTTGAGTTTTCCGCTTATTCCTCTGTTGTCACTTTCTGTAATGCCACGGAAAATTCCTTCATAGTCATAACCCCTCAATCTAAGTTCTTTATAAATGTCTTGTAGGGTAAGTGATAGAACATCAGCTTCCTTTTTAATAACGGGTTTGGAAAGGTTTAAGACTTCTTTGCTTGGGTCTTCAGGAACGTGAATTTTACCAGTAACAGCTACAGAACCGCCCTCACAAAGCTCGAATTCGCCAGTTCCTTCAAATATGTTAATCAGGAATTTAACAGAGCCTTCTTTGGGCATAATGGTAGCTCTATGGAATTGCACATCTTCTAAAATCACAGGCATTTGTTCATAATCTTCATTTCTTAATTTAGCGAAGGACTTCCATACTAAAGTTAGATAGCCAGTTGCAGGGAACAGTACTCTTCCATCGATAGCATGACCTGCTAGATATTTGTCAGATTCTTTGCTCAGATCAATATCAATAACCAGTTCTCCAGACCTGGAACCCTTTCCACTGAAGTTAGCTACAGACCATTCAGTTGAGTGGTCCCATTCGATCATGGAGTTCAACATGGGTGTGCCCCTACCAACTGGGAAGGAGACGGGATGGTAAAGGTTTCCCAAGTTCGGTTGGGCTCCAGCCATATAAATTTTACCAAGGGCAGATGTTAAGAAGTCAATGTTGTTTTCATGGCCTCTCTTAACTAAGGGGATGTTAGTGGCATTAGGGCCCAAAGCTCTCTTAAGGATGGCTTGTAGGAGACCTGTGGGAGCGATCTCAATAGCAATGGCATCTTTGGGAACGTGAGCTAGAGCTTCATGAAAGAGGACGGGCGAGAGTAAGTTGTTGACGTGGTAAGCGGAGCTGGAGTGTTGTGCGAGCGGAGATCCCCAAGCGGATTCTGGGATAGAAGATGAAATCCATCTGAAAATGTGACTATATATTAGTATTTTGTTATCACAAATACCAGGGCTGATCGTAAAGTAAAGTTCCCTTGTTTTTTAAAAATAGACAGCAAGTTTATTTTCAAACCCAAATACATCATTTGAAAGCTTAAACATCGTTCTATTTTTCAACGTAATCGCCATTTCGATCCAAGCATTTTTGTAGACGGTGCTCCATCATATGCCATCATGGTCGAGCGTTATCGTGAAACAGCGTCACACCTTTGTTCAGCCTTCCTCTCGGGCGGTTCTGGATCGCCCGTCTGAGTTTTCTTAGTGTGTCGCAATACCTGTCCGAGTTTTTTATTGTCGTTCTAGGAAGCACGAAGTCGATCAATAATATCCTCTTTCGGTCCCAAAACACAGTTTTCATGACTTTGCCAACAGACTGCATTTGTTTAAACTTTTTCGGCTTGGGCGAAGTTGAATGGCGGCACTCGCGTGATTATTGTTTTGTTTCCGGAGTGAAATGGATCGCCCACGTTTTTATCGTCGGTAACAACGGAATCTAACCTAATCCTCCTTCTTGCCTCCACATTGTTGAAGAAAATGGCGGGAAAAGTGGACGCATTGTTGCTTGTTATTTTCTGTGAGCATTCACGGGATCCACCGCGCGCACGCCTTCCGATACTCCAACTTTTCAGTCAATATCTGCTGAATTGTGGTTCAAGAAACCTTAGTAACCCGGAAAGCGAGTTAACGGATAGTGATCCTCCGATCTTCGAGCAATATGCCCCCAACCTTTTCGATCGTCTCGTTTGAAACCGACGGTCTTCCGCTCTGTTCTTCATCATGAATGTTCGTACGACCGCCTATAAACTCCCTAAACCATTTGCGGACGTGTTAAACGGCTATACACTTTTCACCATACGCTTCCGTCAATTGTCGATGAATATCTATAGGTGGAACCCGTTTCGCGTTTAAAAAACGAATTACGCACGAATTTCGTACTTGGCGGTAGCGGCGATCGGGACCTCCATCACGGACGGCTGTTGAACCAACATTGCGCGGCGAAGCGAAGCAGGGCGAGGTAGGATCGAGAGTGGGGGAACTACTGCATACAGCAGTGTTGCCGGATTTCGCCTAAAACCTCGCCGTGTGGCTCCAGCGCTTTGGGAACTTTCCTTTACGATCAGCCTTTTCAAATATCTTGAGAGAGAAAATATGGTAATTTAAAAACGTTAAGTGCAACGGTAGGTTCTAATAAGAACAGATTTATTTTGTAACTAAGAAACGTTTGCCTTACCTTGAAGTTCTTGGTTTAGGATTCGTGATAATCTGGTCCAGAGCTTTCTTTAGTTTTGGTCCAGCATCGGCAATATATTTGCTATGGAAAGCAGTTCCTGAACTGTTTACTGCCTTGGCGAAGATATTGTCTGCCTGAAGTTGAGCTACGAACTATGAAAAACAGATATTTATTTAGCCTTTTTTGTGAATTTTTCTTACTTCGACCATGTTAAGAGTTGTAAAAAGAGCTTTTTAAATATGAAAAACTCCCATGGATGATTATAGAGTATCTCAAAAAGAAAAAAAATACCTTATTAATAGCTTCTGGAGGCCCTGAAATCGAAACGGAATCTTCGCTATTATGGCAAGCGGGAACGATGCCAGGAGGACACCTTGCTTTAGCGTCTTCCCAGGATAGACCTATGGCAGCCATTGCACCTAGTGGCAATTTGCTTTCCAAAATTGCGCGTCCTCTGCTGTAGGCGGCTATCACAGCCTGTTCGGCGGTGAGTGTGCCATCAGCATAAGCACAACCTGAAAAAATTGTGAATTTACATATTGATACGAAAATTTTCAAGAATTTATTTTCCGTGAAATTTTTAGGTAATACAAAAGAACTTTTTTTGTCAATATTCCGCTTTAGAGGTTGAAAAGAAAACAACAAAAACTTACCAACTTCTCCTACAGAGTGTCCAACAATATAATCAGGCTCAACACCGACAGTTTTTAAGATATCCGTCAAAGCAACTTGCATGGCAGCAATGGAGACAAACGAGTACAATACATTGTCAAATGTTTCAGCCGTACCATTTATAATGATGTCTTCAAGATTGACACCGTGAGGCCTTACGGCTGCTGAACATCGTTCGATTGACTGCTTGAATATGTCAAGTTTCATTAAGTCTTTAGCCATACCGGCCCATTGGGAGCCCATACCAGAGAAAACGAAGCAAATTGGGCGCTTGTCGGTTCCAACTTGGTTAACTTCTGTGATTGGTTCGTCTTTTAGAACAGAATAACCTCTGTAGAAATGTCCGTTGATATTCTTCGAGTGTACTTGATCAACTAAGGCCAAAAATTCTTCGTCATCTTTGTGGTTTTGTACTTGTTTTAAGAAGTTCTTAACACTGTCTTCTGTGCGTCCAGAAACCCCTACTACACGGGGGATTGGACCTAGTGGCCATTTTTGTTTTGGTTTTGGGTTGGATTTAAGGATGATGTGAGCGTTAGCTCCTCCAAAGCCAAAGGAGTTTACGCCTATGATTCCGCCGTTCCACGGTTCGTTTTTGGCGACGACCTAAAATATCGTTAGTTTTGTAAAAAGTGGATATAACTTCTTTTGCATGTTTAATTGTTTAATAAAGGTGATTATGAGGTTATATTTTAAGTCGTTCAACTTAACAAAGACCTGGAAATCCAGGCGGCAGTTTTTTCGAAAAAAGTTAACGTTTCGGAGCCCGACATATTTATGTCGGGCGGGGTACTTCATTTCTTTAGCATCGTCACTCAAGTTGCTGAGCGTTAACTTGGGAGCAAACATGTCTTGGCATGAACATGTCGGATGTTTAGCAAAGAGAGCTTCTGAAAAACTGGGAATACTATTTCGAATTAGAAGCTCAAATTCGATGGAAAACTGCTCCCATGTTTGGGGCTTTGCTCGTAAAGATTGCATTGCATGTGTTGGATTCTATTCAGAAGAGAGCTGTTCGCCTGATTGGTGACCCAAAACTCACCAGAAATCTTGATACCTTGGAACATCCAAGAACGGTTGGCGACTTGAGTCTATTCTACAAGTATTTTCATGGAAACTGTTCCATTGATGTAACCCGTTTAATACCTTCAGGATGCTGTTATACGACGCGCTAATACATCAATTCCGTATGACGGTCAGCTTGTTACTCCTCGTAAAACATTTTTCAAGCAGTCTTTTACATGGAGAACATCATCCCTTTGGAATGATTTGTCATGGACTGTGTTTCCTACCGATCACAACTTACAGCGATTCAAGACCAACGTGAATCGCTTTTTCCGCATACGCGTCGCGCCTGTAGCGCTTTAGGGATTTCCCGGCCCATAAAAAAATTATTCTTTTATTTTCAATTTATGCTCTTGGTGTATAACAGTATGTATCTATTTAAAAACTAAATTACCTTCAATCTCCCATCGTTAAGAGCAGGAATATCTTTATTAGGACTCTTAAAGTGCAAATTTCCAGGAATAACACCACTCTCCATAGCGATAACAATCTTGGCCAGGGAACACAATCCAGATGCAGGTTCCGAGTGTCCCATATTCGATTTAATCGAACCAATCAGAAGTGGGGTTGGTCTGTTTTTGCAGAAAAAGTCAGCGATAGAGTTTACTTCTTGTGGATCACCGACTTTAGTACCGGTTCCGTGAGCTTCAACGTAAGCTACATCGTGTGGGTTGATGCCGGTTTCTTCGTAGGTTTCGCGGATGAGGCGGTTTTGCATGGCTCCCGAGGGGAATGTGATGCCTGGAATAAATCATAAATGTTATTAATAACTTAGTTTTTAGTTTTGTCTTTTGAGTTAACGGGAAAAAAATCCGTATCGTCAATGCTCGAAAACAATTTCCCAGTTTTACATGCGAAATTGAAATAATTACACTAAAAAATCATGCATATCAATCATTTTTATGATGTAAAAGACGCCTATGTACTTAAAGAATAGTTGCTTTTAGTATTCAAGATTTAATTTGTAAACAACTAGAATATTCTGGTGTCGCATGTAACAGTAGGGAATCGTGATTAGCGAATCGACAGGGGAGCATGAAAAAATGCGACGAGGTGTGATTTAAAGGGTCTTAATTTACAGCATCCTAATTTATTGCTGCCTTATTGAAATTTTTGTTTCAGTGTTATAGTTTCAACATTATTATTAGGATAACAAAACGTTTTTAAAATTTTATATACAATTTTATGACCGGCATTTGTAAAAAAACTATCAAACACACCTTGTTCCTTGTTACCATCAGTGTTACACTTTGCTGCTAACACTGAAGAATAAATTCGTTTAGCAGCACTAGCTTTTTGAAGATATACAACTACTGCCGCTTCAGATCTTACGTATCCATTTCCCGAAGCATCGAAGGCTTTGCACATTCCATGGGGTGATAACATGCCCAATCTAAAGAAAAAATGCATATTTTAAGTAAGAATAATCTAAATTATACAGTGAATTTTTACGGCGGGATAAGTCTCCTAAATAGCAAATTTTCGACCCTCTGATAACTTTTCTTCTGTTTAGGTATTGAGGGAGGAAGGCGTAGTGTCGAAATTTCAGATTTTGAAACCAATTTATGTACTTCACTAAAGAAAAAAAGGGGGTATTCTGTGATTCGTAGATAACCCCTTGTCGATTTAAATCTAGTCTTTGAAAAAGACTGGTTAGACTTTGGTAATCTGCATGTGGAATACTTTTAAGTTCGCAGCAACAATTTTAGAATATTGCTCTCCTTTGGTTTTTAAAGACATAAAAGATTTAAATACCCTAAGTCTCCTTTACATCACCAAACCGTAAAATTAACAGTTTTTTTTATTGATAAAATATATAATATATAATCTTATATACGTGGGTTATACAAAAAGTAATGAGACTGGTTCCACAAAACACGATTTAGTGAAAATTTTTCACAGCCACTTAATATTCTTTGAAGTAGCAATTTTGTGCGCTAATGCATTTGGTAGAACGCCGTTGCGATTCCTTAAAGCAAGACTAGAAGTTGCGAACTAGTATGCTGTTTAAATCTTGTGTAACGGTCTCTTGCACGTTTCCTGTGGTCCTGAAAGGCTGTCCTTTTAAGCTGCTGGCTGTAGGGAGAATTTGATAGTGTTGGCACGTTTTTCCCTGCCAAGAACTCCCTCAGGAGCAACGACGTGTGGCTTGGCACATTGGCGTGATAAAGAACCCACTCGATAGCGAGTCTGGCCTAACACACACGACTCGCTTTCTCAAGCCTTACAGCACCGATAAATAAAATTTTGCTTTGTAGGCCTGCTATAGCATTTCCAACGCTTCCTTACTTGTTTTCTCAAATTGACCGCAAAATATAATCCCGTACTGTTGTTAGATACTAGTCTGTATTTTGACTAAGAAACTGATATCCGCTTTGCTCGTGATCTGAACAGCTCGGAGGCATCGAGGCTCGGCCAGATTGTATGCCTGACATCCTCCAACATCCACTTAGCCTCGTAGATTCGAGCCTCGCTCAATCTGGTTAGCGCACCAAGAGCAGCCTCATTACTTTTTGAACGGATCATGTTATAAGTGATTATTTAAGATTACATAGTCGTATAGTATTATATATTATGTTAGCTTATGTCGTTTTCTCTACTCGAATATGAAGTATTAGCGCGACACGTATTTCTAGCAGGCACCGCATTCAGAGGGAATTAAGCGGACACTTTCCATGAAAATTCGTGTAGAATAGACAACATTATTCGATATTCCGGAATCAAGGTTGCAGGTCGTTGGTCGAATTTGTAGAGTATTAACAGTTGTTATGGAGTGTCAAACTTTCTAGTTTGAAATAATATTCCCAGCTTTTGAGAAGTTGTCTTTGCTATGTTTGCCACATGTTGTATTTTGTTCAACGTAATTTTAGTCGTAGAAGATACCTGCTGCCATCTACTAACATCTACTAAAAATTGGAAAATTGTAGAATGTGATTTACTATTAGCGGCTTCCCTAGAGAGAGAGACGATTTCGCTTGCTGTCTTCATATAAAATACTTCTGCGTCTTATAAAGATATATTTAAATTCCAAAAACTGACAAATAAGTTTTTTGAATTACCTATGAAATTGAAGTGATGAAGTAGGTTTAAGTAACAAGTTAACTCCACCAACAATAGCTGCATCGCACTGGCCAGTCTGTATAGCACTTACAGCTTGTTGGAAGGCAAAAAGTGAGCTGGAACAGGCTGTATCTATGGCATAACTTGGTCCTTTAAAGTCAAATGTGTAAGAAATACGATTAGGGAACATAGCTCTGCAGCATCCCGTCAGTCCATAACCTGTAATGGTTTCAGGGTCTTGTGCTGTCCAATATTCGCTGGATTCTGAGTCTGAAACTCCAATGAATACCCCTGTACGGGAGCCTTTAGCGTCATTTGGGTTGACACCTAAAAGAAATTAGAATTTTTAAGAACATTACATTTTTCCAAACCTCATGGAGCAGTGCACATATAAATCTAAACATATTTGCCTACCAGCATCAACTAGAGCCTCATGAGTTAATTCTAAAAGCATTCTAAGTTGA
Source organism: Pachyrhynchus sulphureomaculatus (assembly GCA_019049505.1). Taxonomy (NCBI): domain Eukaryota; kingdom Metazoa; phylum Arthropoda; class Insecta; order Coleoptera; family Curculionidae; genus Pachyrhynchus; species Pachyrhynchus sulphureomaculatus. Next base: position 57,981,029 of record CM032451.1, on the reverse strand, counting down.
GGATCCATAACATGTGCCTGTTTAGCATGTACTCCAAAGAAACTGGCGTCAAATCGGCTTAAATCTTTCAATTTTCCGGTTCTTGTAGGCAATCCGTATAATCCAGATGGCCATCTTCTTTCGTCATCTGTGACTAAGTCAACACCATCGAAGAGCTGTTGCTTAAACTCTTCGATGGAGTTACTTTCTGGGAGACGACCGGAAATACCAGTAATAACTACGTCATCGCCAATTTTAATTCCGTTCTGAACGTGTGTGTCTGCTCTAGCGGGCATTGTGAACGATGTCTTGTATAATTTCCTGGAAAAAAAGAAGGAAAAATGTAATTGATGCTTGCTTACCTTTACATATATTCTAACTGAATTCAAACTCTTACTAAAAACAGTAATTATCGAGGAAAATAAATTATAGTCTTTATTGTCTCTTAATAAATAAGATTTACATTTATTGGGTATACAAAATAAGATTTACGACTCTCAAAAACAGGTAAATCTTTATTTTACAATGTTCTTGTACTTGCAGGGTATCTGAAAAATCTTGGACACCTGTCTTATTTTAAATGAACAGCGTTACTCTTATCTCACATTTGAATTCTAGACAATTCTGTGTAAGGTATTAAAGTCAAAATTTAAATGTTTTGGAGATATTGGCCGATAAGTGGCATTTTTTTAGACTTAAAATAATGCAAGTTTTTAATACTCTACATGAGTCGCCCTGTATATTTGTAAAAAATAAAAATGTGTTTAATATCGGCCAGCTTTGGTATTTAACTATTTTGTTACAAAAGGTGGTAAGTTTTAATTTGCTCCTTGTTTACAAAGATTTCAAAGCCACCCCCGACCAAATTTAATTTTTCGCCACAGTGTCTTTCCGAAATGTAGGATTTTAAAATTGTAAACATAATTTTTCCTCGGAAGCTTGACAGATGGCGCTTTGGTGCTAAGATTTTTATTACGTTACTAGTGTAGCGTTTTTTAAACTTACTAGCGTGTAAATTACTTTTTAAGATAACAAAAATCAAGATATACTTTTGTAAATTAGTACTAAACAGTGGAATATATCAAGTTTCAAGAACATTCACACCGGAATTTCAATTCTTGTTACGGGCTAGTGAGGTAAGTACCAACCACAAACAACTGTTCTGTGATTGATATGTTTATATGTACTCCCAGTGTGAGTAACTAAACAAGTATACTTATTTAAAATGTTTGTAATTTGGTCTATCAAGAAGTTTGAAGCATAATTTTTGGTTTAAAAAAAACGTTTAATTATTAAATTTTAGGCACTGCCTATGTTGTTTAGACCCCTGAATATAAATAAATCAAGACATATTTTCACAACGCAGTTTGAAAATTAAACGAAATTTGCAAGTCTAATAGGTAAAATAGCATAACAATAGATGTCTGTTTGCTTTTGATTAAGCTTTTGTTGAATTTAATAGCATCAGCAATTTAAGAGTTCCTGAAGAAGGGTAAACGCACTATTGCAATGGACAAGTTTATAGATACAATAAGAATACCTTAAGAGATACTTGTATTTAGGGTTACATTCATCATGAACGCATGCAGAAAGGGGCAGCCCTTTTGGAAGTTAGATTATATAAAAAATCAAATATTTGTCCATCAGTTCAAAATATTCACTGATATACAGTGGCTTATTATAAGTAGTTACAGCCATAATAGGGGTTTCAAGTTTAAGGAAAAAATTTGGCTGATATGATCTTGTTAGACTATATTACAACCAGTGGCAACTTGGAATTTGAGGTTGTCACAGTTGTTCAGATACAAGTGGTTCAGTTATACTTTATACTTTGTTTTTGATCGAAATTAAAAATATAGAGGCTTTACTGTTGGATGTATCTCAAAGAGTCTGTTTTTTGATCTTTTTAATGTCTGAAGCACATATAAATATATTTTTTTTTAAATTGATAATATTGACATCGACATTGATTAAAAAACCGGACGTTCTGCAGAGTTTCCGCTGAAAATACGCACATAATTGCGAAAGTTGCGTGGGTTCCATCGTTGCGTTCCATCGGTTCCACGTCGTTGCGTTCCATCGGTCTGAACATATTTTGGAGTTAACCAACTCAGCTAATTTTGAAAGATGCCTTTAAAATATAAAACAAAAATATTACGTTCTCAATCATTATGAAACAAAACAATTTGTTTTGAGTTCCATTATGACCAAAATTAAGTAAATTGTGTTTTTGTTGACGAACTCTTATCATAGTATTGCGTTTTATGTTGTAATTTATTCGAAAAAATAATTATTATTTCGCGTCGAATTAGGTCAATATGGAGACATTTTGTCATTTTGTCAAAAATTTTATATTACGTGAATTGTAAATTACTTCCAATTTTCTCATTAGGGTTTTAATTTTCCAATTATGTAAAATACTTTGGAACATGCAAATAGTCGGAAAATAAACTTATATTTAAGCATACTTAAACAAAAAATAAAATATTATACTCTAAACTTAAAATCAACGCGAGATCTGTACCAGAGAAGATTGAAAGAAAAAAATCAGAATAAATCAAATAAACGACAATGATAACATAGATGACGGTTGATTAAAAATAAAAAAAATGTATTAGAAGCTGCATATGCATTAGGGACTAAAAACTATCGGTAAAAATAAAAAATGGAGAATAAAAACATTATGGTTCAGTGAAGAAATCAAAGAGAAATGTCGTGAAAAGAAAGAAAGCTATTTAGAGTACAGGTCGATCAGGACTGATGAAGCATACCAAAGATATAAAAGAATAAGAACGGAAACCCACGAATTAATAAGAACAAAAATGAAATACTAGTACAGATACACAAAAAAATTAGAACCAGACTTCTATGCTCAACAAAAACAAACATTGTGTTTATTTTTGTTGAGCACACAGCAGAGAACTGAGATGAAAAAACTAATAGAGTATACACACGTGAAGAAAGGAACGTGGGTAACATATCTTACACAATTGTATAAAAGGTACCAGAGTACCGCACTGCTACAAGCACCAGATATAACGATAAACGAAGAAACATATATAACGGAAGAAGATGTGATATCACGTAGAAGCACTGGAAAAATTAAAAAACTGGAAATCTCCCGGCCAAGACCAAATAGCCAATGAACTGCTAAAATATGAGGATACTCTCTGGTTAAGCAACTCGGAAGACTTACACTACCGTTAGAAAGTACTTGCCCATCTAGTTATTTCTGTCCCAAGACAACAAAAAACTCAGAATATATATATATATATATATATATATATATATATATATATATATATATATATATATATATATATATATATATATATATATATATATATATATATATATATATATATATACATATATTTAATTTTAATGAATTATTATTTATTTTCACATTATTTACGTCCAGAAAATCAGAAAAATATTCATGATTTTCCAGAATTTTTCTCATCTATGTGACCTCCTTTCTTTTTAATTACCGGTTTACAGACTTTCGGCATTCTGTCCAGTAGTTTCTGCGGTTATTTTAACCCATTCTGCTTGTAAAAGTTCCCACAAGTGATTTTCTGATGTTGGATTGAGTTTTTGAACACACCTGTCCAAATGGCCCCACAGCAATTCGATGGGGTTCAAGTCGGGTGATTGTGGAGGCCAAGTCATCACTTCCAGGACGTCATTAGATTTCCATTGGTCCAGAAGTTCTCTAATTTGTTTAGCAGAATGTTTAGGGTCGTTGTCATGCTGAAAAATAAATTTTCGCTGAAAAATATCTCTTTCAGAAGGGAGCATTTGAATTGGCAAAATTTCTTGATACTGTTCTTTTCGCATGATTTCTTCTATCCTAAAGATTTTTCCAACTTTACCGTTTCCAAAACAACCCCAAACCATTACTGAACCTTCACCATGTTTTATTGTAGGCAACTGACAGGCTTCCAACATTCTCTCTCTAGCTGACCGCCGCACGTAATTTCGTCGATTTGAACCGAAAATTTCGAATTTAGAGTCGTCCAATTTTCATGTGCTCGGGCCCATTGTAATCGTTTACATTTATTCACTTGCCTAAGAAATTAGCAAAATTTCTTGATACTGTTCTTTTCGCATGATTCCTTCTATCTTAAAGATTTTTCCAACTTTATCGTTGCCAAAACAACCCCAAGCCATTACTGAACCTCCACCATGTTTTATTGTAGGCAACTGACAGGCTTGCAACATTCATTCCAAGTGGTTTCCTCACCGCAACTCTCCCGTGTAGTCCACCTTCTGCTAACCTGTTCTTCACGGTTGTCACGCTGGTGGGGATGGACCGCTCCAGGTGTACTTGAGCCGTGATTTCTGATGTGGTTAGGCGGCGATTACGTCTGCTGGACATTGTTATAGTGTCTTCAGCGGGAGTCGTTTTTCGAGGCCTTCCAGAACGTTCTTGGTTGAGAATTCCATGTTCCGCAGAAAATTTTTTACGATATAGTCCATCATTCTCCTTGGCATCCGCATATTACTCGCGATTTGTCGACTCGAGTGACTATTTTGATATCTCGCAATTATCAGAGCCCGATTTTCAACGGAAACTTCTTTCGTTTTTGGCATTTTCACACTGTTTGCGAATGGTTATTTTCCAAAGGGGCAATGATATTTATAGCATAGTTTTTATCATAAAATGTCACTAGGAATTTCCATAATCCCTAGAAACTTGAAATGAGTTCTTACTTCAATTGGAATTCTCAGAAATCGCCTCAAAAAGATTATCATGCAAGACTTGGAAATTTGTTCTAATTGGTTTTTAATTTGTGATTTCACCAAAAAGGCTTATCTAAACAATTTTATGATGGACACTTGTTAAGATTAATTAAATTTACCTAATATAATAAAAGGGTTTAATTAGGTATTAAATTTTGGCAGTCACATTGAAATTTCTAGGTGGGCAAATACTTTTTGACGGTAGTGTATATATAGGATTATAAGATGGAATAGAATCCCAGACCAATGGAGAGCAGGGGCAGTTATACTAATGCACAAGAAGGGAGAAAAAGAAGATCCAAATATGTAACTATAGAGTTATAAATCCACTGATGTACACTGAAATTGACAACAAAGATTATTACAACAAAAATAAACGCGAGATACAACTGGAAAAAGAACAGCAAGGATTCAGAAGTGGGCGCTCATGTACCGATGCCGTATTCATTGTGAGACAGGTAAAAGAAAAATCCATAGAATACAACATTCCAGCATGCTTGTGCCTGATAGATAACCTCAATTAACCTGAAGTAAATTTGGATTTTTACAATAAATGATGTTTATTTTATCTCGTAAAGTAGCCGAAAAATATATATATATATATATATATATATATATATATATATATATATATATATATATATATATATATATATATATATATATATAGACGCAGTAGAATTAGTAACCTATTTGAATATGAGATTTAAAAAAAATCATCGTGTCACCCTACTTTAAGCATAACAAATCTTGATATAATAAACAAAAACAAAAAACTATTTACAAATAATGGAAAATGTTTATTAATTAAATGCAGTAATTAAGCACACCTTATTAATTACATAATTTGTTCGACTTATCAATAAATTAATAACAATTAGCACTTAATAAATTAAATTCATTAATGAACATAAACAAAAGTTGATAAAATTCCTTTATTCGGTACCGCGAATTAAAATTTTAAAATAAAAAGTATTTTGACTTTTTCACACTAAAAGAAAACTTTAATCAAAGCATTACAACTTGATGTTTTAAGTAAAATTTTATGGTAAGATAATCACAAAAAACATTGTTTTGAGACTTTAGAGGTATTTATAATTGAAAATAATATTTTTACAATATTCATTTTCCGTTTAATTAAAATTTACCAATCCATTCACTGGAAGTTATCTGTTTAAAGTGACTAAACTATATGAAATATTAAACCTTGACGTCCTCGATATATGTTTGACTAAATCGTTTAAAATTAGTTTGCAACCAAAAATAAGAAAATTAACTAATGCATACTATTTTTGTGAAGATTGGAATCAGTAAAAAAATTACATTTTCTAATTCCTCCGCGAACCCTAGAAAGAATATCTCATTTATTAACATATTCGAAGCAACCCCCTTCTCACTTCAATTACGGGGTTCCTCGTTCCATACCTAAACTTCTGGTTCAGTATCATTTGCAAAGCTGGGCCGCAATGTCGGCGTGTGGAATAATCGGCCTGTACTTTTTTGAAGATTACAGAGGCCGCACCGTAACTGCTAATTCGTAGCGATATGCGGAGATGATAGAGAACTTCTTCCCATCCCCTGGTTTTAGCGGGGGCGATGGTAACATCACACACTTCAAACACATCTTTAACAGTCATGCGGTAAAGTTTCCCAAATAAATTAATTTCCGAAAGAGGGGACAAGTTGGCCGACACGTTGCCCTAATTTGACGTTGATATATTTTTTCTCGTGGGAAAATCTTAAAATTAAAGTAACATTCCTCGCCCCCCTGGAACAGTTAAAAGAAAAAATCCGGCAAGAAATGGTAGAGATTATAAAAGTCGTTCATCGCTTGCTTAGAAGAATGCCGTGAATGTAACGGTTGGCAGAGGTAGTTTTCCGGTAACTATAGTTTGATATGCCATAGTGTTTTTTATGTATAAATTCTTTTACTATCAATGTTTCAAAATTAATTTTTTAATGGGACACTTTGTACGTTGTTTTCCAAGTTTGAAATCGATATCTCATCTCATTTGGAAATTATAGCGTTAATAGACAGAAAAGCCGATCAATGGAAATTAGGAATTATGTTTTACACAATCTAGGGACTCCGCAACATGAAGAAATAAAAAATCTGAGAGGGTCATTTGTTTCAAGATTTCAATACTTCCCATAGCAAGGGGAGCAACATTTTTAAGCTCATATCTAAATTTAATCTAAATTTTTTATTTATGTTTTTTTCTTTTAATGATTAACCGACTTTTAGACATTAAATTACTCGTTTAGTAATTGCAAGTCTTGTTCGTGTTTCTTTGTATGTGTCATTTATTCAAAGACAAGCAAATTGTCCTAATTATTTATGTTTATGTAATTATTGTAATATGATAACGTTCGATGTAACATTATAAACGGAAATTGATATCTCGATTGGCGTGATAAATTAATTGATGTTGTCGTTGATTGTTAATCGTTATTATATTACAAACTATAAAAATTAGTACCCCTGTTTAATAGAACTTGGCAAATTTAGACGTACTAGATATTTTTATTTTCAATTATTTGTCATTGTTCTACTTTTACAATTTTATATGATATAAAAAATAAGGAAAAAAATTAACATAATTTCATTAATCATTTCAAACCATGACTCGCAAAATATATTTTTTTTCTATTTGTAGTAGTATTTTAGAAGATTTTTTTGGTTACTAAAACTTAAATATTCCGTTCTTACAGTTATTACAATTTCTTGCTCCTCTTTTACAGTCTGTCACGTAAGAACGTGACTGCTCGTATTCTTGAAAAAGTTTGTTTCGAGAACACAACGGCGTAATTACCTTAGTAAGTTGTCCTATCGCCTCCTGCATCAATAATCGCCTGGCATCTTCGAGGCATGCTATTGGCGAGATTTTCTGCATCGAATCTCGCGAGACAACTGAGTCAAAGTCTCCAGAGTATTCCTCAAAGTATTTCTTCTGAGCTGAGGACGAAACGTTTTCAATAGGGTTGGCGTCCGGCAATTGTGAGGGCCACTCTAGTATCTTATTGTGGGCCCGTTTTGTGACGTGATTTTCGCCCAGTAAAGGTTTCTTCAACGTGCTTCAGAATTTAACATCATGAGCACGAAGATGTTGTCGAATGGTCTTATGGGATACATTCAAACCTGATTTTCTTAATTTTGCCGCTCCTTGACGCAGCGTCAATTTCGGATCCCGTCAAAACAAAGACACAATTCGTTTTTCGACTTTCAGTGTGCCTACCGAGACACGTTTTGGCAAGTCGTCGACATTTTTCGTCTCGGTAAAACAATTTATCCGCTTCTTCACAAACGACATCGACTTTTTAATATATTTAGCAGTCGCGGAATGTATTATTTTAGGCCCCTTTGGATGGGAACAAATAAAGACTGCCTCGACCGACGCGCAAACAAGTGACTCATTTTGGATTTTACGTGATTTCGACGAAACTTCCGAATCGACTGATACTTTTATTAAAATGCATCGTAGACAAAGGTTCCCTTTACCGATTTTTTATTGAATCGCATCTTGACAGATTGTATTTAAGCTAGAAACTATACTACATTCTGTAAACATTTTTTTTATAAGTCTTCTTGCTTGGTTGGTTGTAAGTGGAGTACGCTATTATGCCTGTTTTTGCACTGCAACCTCCAAGCTTATTGTCTTCCTCTCTCTTGGTTATAGGGACATCATGCCCCTTTAAGAAGCTTTATTAGCTTTCTTTCAAGCCATTCATGTGGTAATTTGCCACCACGATGTAGATCTCGGCACAGTTTATGTCTGTTTCGAGTTAAAGCCGCACATTCATATAGGATGTGCATTCAGGTTTCTTCCTCTTTACCACATGCGTGTTGTGGGACCATTGTGGGGGGGTAAAAGTTTCCGCAGGTTAAAGTGGCCGGTGATCAGTTCCACCACCAGTTTGGTCTGGGGTCTTCTTGCTTATATTAACAATCTGTTACAAAAGACCGAAATCCAATCTACAGCTTTGCTCATGACAGTAGACTTGTTTCTACATTTGCTCTGAACGCTGGAACAACAGTTGCGCATGCAAATATCCGCAAACAGCCAGAAATTATACGACTTAACAAAGATCTGGACGAAATAGATATAGTATATCGGAATATCTCTTCATTAGCATCGTCACTGAATTTACTGGTCGCTAACTGGGGAGCAAATCTGTCTTGGAATGATCATGTTGTATTTATAGCAAAGAAAACTTGTCAGAAGATGGAAATAGTAGAATAGTTTTTAATCTTATATACCATAAAGGTTACATACGATCGTCAATGGAATACTGCTTTCATGTTGGGGGATGTATTATGAGACATACTGCATGTGATTTTATCCAGAAATGCTATTCGCCTGATTGGGGACCCACAAATCATCAGAGATCTTGACTTTTTGAAACATAGAAGACTTGAGTCTCTTCTATAAATGCTTTCGTGGGAAGTGTTGGATACTTGTAGCCAGGTTGATTTCTTCCAGAGCGGTGCATGTTAGGAATACACGTTCAAGTAATATATTACATACGTATGAGATTCAGCTTATCACTGCTCTGATTTCCCTCTTTACAAACACTTTTATTTGGAGAACCTCATTCCTTTGGAATGAGCAATCTAGGATTGTGTTTGCAACTGATTATAGTCTGGAACGATTTAAGGCCAATTCGAATCGCTACGTCTGCGCGCACACCGTTTTTGTAGCCATTTAGGGATTTTTCTACACTAAAATTTTGTAAGGGGTGTGGTTTTTAGGAAGTGCCAACCTTCAAACGATACGTGTCAAAATTTCATGACATTTCGACGATTGGTTTACAAGTTACAGTGGTTTTAATGACGCTACTTTTGATATTTTCAAAACGATGGAAAAAATCGAATTTCGTGTGTTGATTAAACACTGTTTTTTGGAGGCAAAAAATATCGTTCAAGCCAAGCAATGGCTTGATAAGTGTTACGGTTACTCTGCCCCTGCGAAATCACTCCACATTTACTGGTATGCTGAATTTAAACGCGGTCGTACAGATACAAATGATGCTGATCGCTCTGGACGCTCAAATGAGGTGGTTACACCGGAAAACATCAAAAAAATCTACAAAATTGTTTTGGATGACCGTAAAGTGAAATTGCGTGAGATAGCTGACACCCTAAAGGTATCGAAAGAACGTGTTGGTCATATTTTGCATGAACATTTGGGCACGAGAAAGCTCTGTTTGAAATGGGTACCGCGTTTGTTCACAATAGACCAAAAACAACAACGTGGTGATTATTTTGAGCCCTGTTTGGACCTGTTTAAGCGCAGTAAAAAGGATTTTTTCATGCGATATGTGACAATGGATGAAACATGGATTCACCATTACACACCGTAATCAAATCAGCAGTCAGCTCAGTGGGCAGCAGCCGGCGAAAGCCGCCCGAAGTGACCAAAGACACAACAGTCGTCTGGGAAGGTTTTGGCCTCTGTATTTTGGGATGCGCGTGGAATAATTTTCATCGACTATGCTGAGAAGGGAAAACCATCAATAGCGAATATTATATAAGGTTTTTGGTGCGTTTGAAGGCAAAAATCGTAGAAAAAAGTGTTCTTTCATCAAGACAGTGCACCGTGTCACAAGTCAATGGTTACAATGGCAAAGTTGCATGAATTTAAGTTCGAATTGTTTCCTCGTCCACCGTATTCTCCAGATTTGGCCTCCAGCGACTATTATCTATTCGCAGACCTCAAAAAAACGCTCGCTGGAAAGAGATTTGGCTCCAATGAAGAAATTATCGCCGAAACTGAGGCCTATTTTAAAGGCAAAGACAAATCCTTCTACAAGAAAGGTATAGAATTGTTAGAAAAGCATTGGACTCTTGAAGGAGACTATTTTGTTGAATAAAGTCGAATTTTACAAAAAAAAAATGTGTTTTAAGTAGCTAGACCAAAACTTTTCAACCTACGTGTTATATCGTTATACTTTAATCACCTAGCGAAACAACGGGTTTGTTTATGAGAGAAATTATCTTTAATGTTATTAATAAACTAGTGGGTAAGCATGTTTTAAGAATGTAAGACTCGATTGTATATGCTAACTACAAAGTATCGGTTCTTCAAGCTGCTAATTTCAGCCATATTAGATTTTTAGTATAATTCTGTAGCCATTTATTATTCGCAACGAAATTTTTAAGAAGTTAGTCATCAAAAACCATTCAGTTGTTTATACTCCATTAGAGATTAACTACGTTTTTTTTTTATCTTTGATTTACTTTTTGAACACTCTGTATATTTTTATAATAAGAAACAAATATTTAGATTCTTCGTATATTTGCTGACCTTGCTGAAACTACTGTCGAAAAACTTTTTTTCCGATCACGTCATATAATAATAATAATAATAATAATAATCTCGAAAGAAGTATGTTAACAAATATTATTCCATATAATTTTTCCGTTTAATGCGTTGTTAATCACGTCATATTATTAATATTCTTACAGAAATTTTTTGGGAAAATTTGTTTGTTTTTAAAATATGTTAATAACAAATATTATTTAACGTTTTCGGGGAATTTTTTAAAAATAGTTAATTAATATAGAGCGGATTCAAGAAGCTGACCGACTATCTACAGACATACAGGTAGAGGTGATGAAGGGAATGTGCTCCAATTTAGGTTTTATCATTATTTTACAATTCTTATTTTACATCCTCACATGATAATCTTTTTATAAAAATAAAATGATAAATAATAATCGTCTTCTTTATGTGCGATATTCTGGTCACCCCGACGACGATCACTATGGAGAGTGCTTCTCTGCCTTTAGCCAGTCTAAAGATATTCTCAGCTTTCTGAATTCCTGCCCATTCTCTGACATTCTTCAGTCAGGACATCTATTTTCTACCAACTTCACTCCTCCCTTTAGTCATTCCCTTCATAATTAACTGGAAGAAGTTATATATTTTTCTCCGCGCAATACATGGCCAAGGTAAGTAATTTTTCAACATTTTATAGTTGTGATCAGTAATCTTCCCGAATTTGCCCTTCTTAAGACCTCCTCATTTTCACACACAATTCACATTTCAAATGCTTCTAGTCGATTCAACGTGCTTATTTTTATGGTCCAGCACTCTCCCACACACAGCAGCATCGACGAACCGCTGTCTTAGTTTAAAGTTCAGATTGTCATTGCAAAGAAGAACGTTTATTTTTTTAAAGCTACTACGAGCTGCTTCAATTCTGCATCCATGTTGTCTATCGGTGCATTGTTAAATGTCAATTTCGCACCTTCGTATTGATCTCGACTAAACACCGTGAACGTGGTTTACCGACATTGATATTGAGACCTAAACTTGTCTAGCCTCGCTAATTCTGTCCATTAGATGTTGCAGACCATTTAGATTATTATAGATAATAATAGAAAACCCAAATAATGAAAAAATAACTTAATTTTTCGATTTCCCCACTCTCCCACTCCTTTAGTGCCTTATATGTTTGACTGTAAATAATTAGGTTTAAAATTATCTCAACTAGAAAAAGATTTCACCACTATTGAAAGTAAACAACCCTATCCCCTCTTACTCTGAAACGATGTCCTTCAGAATTTATAGGTTCTTTTTCTATTTCAAGAACTATATATGTATCAAATTTTCCCTTTGCAGCCTATTCTCCAAATTTAGCTCCTTTGGATTGTTTCTTAGTCCAATTTCTACAAGATCACCGGATGATTCTGAGCTCAGATCCACTAAACAAGTCGAAAAAAGCCTGAAACTTGGCAAAAATTTAAAACGAAAATTGAAAATCCAGCTTGTAATACGTCTTTTATAAACAAATATTAAAGTTAGTTTATACGAACCGAGAATTAATTTGTACAACTAATAATTTTAATGTTTTGCTCTCGCTGCGGCCCTGATTTTAATTTCGTTCTGAGATACAAATTAATTAAATGGATTATGATAATTTTTAAAATGATTTTATCGCAAACCGCTCGTAATAATTACGATTTTTTATTTGTAAACATTGTCCATAGCATTGAACTTGACTGGAAATACACTGTTTATGTTATTAGTCACGTCAGAAACAGGTGAGAGCGTGAATTTTAAATTTTTGTTATTGCTTTTACACATAATATAGATACCATGGAACCTGCCATCAAAATGTGCCATTTTAATAACGATTTTAACATTGCCGATGGATACAATTATTTGTAAACAAAACCACTGATTATATATTAATTAATAACGGAAATTAACTACGCTTATCTTTATTTTATGAATATGTTTTAGAAAAGATAGCACCGTTATCGCTTTACGAAGTGTAAAGTAAAAGATTATAGTTGACGTCAAAGGGAGCTCATCAGATGTTAAATTTTTGGGAAAGCTAAAGAGCTCAAATTGTTTGACTTAACAAACTCTTTATGGCATCGGTAAGCCTATGAGGTGCTGGATAAAATTAAGGATTTTCAAATTATTATTCTTCTTCTCATCCCAAGCCTGTCCACTCTTGGACGTAGGTCTCTTCTGATTTCTTCCATGCTTCCCTGTTTTTTTGCCACCTTTAACCATTTCTTGCCCGCTACTACTCTTCGTTTCTGTGGAGATCCAACGCTTCTTTCTGTTTTTCTGGGTCTCCATTCCGTGATCCTATACACCCATCTGTCTCCGAATGAGCTAGACACTTGACCTGCCCATCGCCACTTCATCTTTGCCGCCTCGAGATTTATATCAGTGACTTTGGTTCGTCTCCTTATCTGCTGGTTATGAATTATATATCCCTAAGGGAGATACTAAGCATGCTTCTCTCCATAGCTCTCTGTGCACGAGCTTTTTAACAATCTTTAGTGAGTCCAGTCCATACCTGCTGATCGGTAAAACACAGGAATTGTAGACTTTAGTTTTTAGGTTTATGGGTATTGTAGTACTTTTTAAGATGTCTTAATTTCCCAAATCTGCCCATGCCAGCCTTATTCGCCTGGTAATTTCTGCTTGCTGGTTCTCCTTTCCGATCTTAATAGTGTGACCCAAGTAGACTCATCGACACATTCTATGGAGTTATATCCTATCTGTAGGTTGGAAACTTCAGGGCCCATAAATTTAGTTTTTTAAAATTCATTTTAAGACCTACCCTTGCAAAGACCACATTCAGCTAGTTCAACATTTCCTGTAGCTCATTGGTGTTCTTAGCTATCACTACTATGTTGTCTGCAATCCTAAGGTAACTCAGTCTAGTGCCGTCGATGTTGATGCCCTTCTCATTCCAATTTAACTCCTTAAAGACGTCTTCAAGGGCCATCGTAAATAATTTAGGTGAGATAGTATATCCTGGTCGCACTTCTCTTTTTAATGGTATGTTGTTAGTGACAGTTGTTTCGTCCATTTTAACATGTATAGAGGCTTCTTTTTTTAAATTATATGGTCAGTTTCAAATGAGTGTAAAAAACAAAGTTTTACAAATTTATTTGAAATTTCGATTTTTTTGCAATTTGTCGCTTACTACGAGTATACCCTTCCTCATGTGGATTACGGAGAGCACTTCGCTGTTCGATATTCAGTTGCTTTCTTGGCCCTATTTTAAAAACGAAATTTCGGACTAAACAACCGCACGAACACTTTGAGCACGATAGGTTCAGAAATCGTAACTCTCGCCTTTGAATGCTTGAAGAAAACAACTCTTAAGGTCTTACTTTATGTGAAATTATTTATTAAACCTATTCGTTGTAAACAGCCCTTTTTTAAATTGGGTAATACAAAGTTCTTTGTATTACCCAGAACTAGGCAGTCTGAAATTGAGAGAAATAATAATTCTAAGAAACGCGCATAAAAATTTATTGTAATATTATTATAGGTAGTTTGTTTTTATTTTTTTTTTAATAGATTCATTGTTCAACTGAAAATAGTCATTGTTTCCAAATTTTTGGAGGACAGTATATATCAATAAATTTTCTAACAGTTACAATCTACCGATCCTTCGACATAAAATATTTTTCAGTTGATTAACTAACTAGGTACTCTTTTAGCACGGTTTTGCCGTAGAAATTGGCCCATTTCGCTAATTGTGTAATTATCTGATTAAACTACGCCTTTTCAAATCATACAATTTTTCCGTATTAAAAAAGTGCATATTTGCCATTATATTGTCTACAGTAAAAAAATGTTTACTCTTAAATAAATACAAATTTTGTTTAACGCGCAGTTTTAGAAATAAATCCGAAATTTCGCTTTTCCACACTAAACTCCATATTTTAAATGATGGATGAGATATAAATCACAGAAAATGAAATATGGAGTTGAGGTCTTTAAAGTTAATTATAACTAAAACATGACATTTCTTTCTACATACTATTTTTTGTTAAAATGAAAACAATAAACATTTCATTAATTTAGAATCCTGAAAACGACATATAACACAATAAGGTAACCCGCTCCAAAACTACTCGAGGTACTCGTATTGTATGTGTACTATACGATGTTCTGTTCAGTTCAACAATTATCGCCAGTCAACATACACGACGGAAATTAGAAACTATGTTTTTTGTGATCTTAGGACATAGAAGGAGAAGAAATGTGAGAATCTCGGAGGATGACTTTTTTACGAAGACAATATTCCCCTAAAAAGTAGGGCCCTTACTTGCCCGTCGCCTAATTTCTCTGTGGCAATGGAGGCCCGAAAATTGAGCCCCCGTGCGAGAATCTTCTCCCCGTAGCCATAACAGGTAGGCTGAAGTTTTTGGTCTGACACATATATGTCGCCTTTTTCAAAAAAATCCATATGATTTTTAGGAAGTACCAACCTTTAAATGATACGAGTCAAAATTTCACGACATTTCGACGATCAGTTGTTGATTAAACACTGTTTATTGATGAGAAAAAATATCGTTCAAGCAAAGCAATGACTTGATAAGTGTTACGAGGACTCTGCTCCTGGAAAATCACTCATTATTTACTGGTATGCTGAATTTTAACGCGGTCGTACAGATACAAATGATGCTGAACGCTCTGACGCCCAAATGAGGTGGTTACACCGGAAAACATCAAAAAAAATCCACAGAATTGTTTTGGATGACCGTAAAGTGAAATTGCGTGAGATACCTGATATCCTAAAGGTATCAAAAGAACGTGTTGGTCATATTTTGGTATGAGAAAGCTCTGTTCCTCCTCCGCGTTTCCTCACAGTGGACCAAAAACAACAACATGTTGATGATTCTGAGCGCTGTGTGGACTTGTTTAAGCGCAATAAAAAGGATTTTTTTATGCGATATGTGCCAATGGATGAAACATGGATCCATCACTACACACCGGAATCGAATCGGCAGGCAGCTGAGTGGACAGCAGCCGGTGAGCAAAGACACAACAGTCGGCTCGGAAGGTTTGGGCTCTGTATACTGGGATGCGCATAAAATAATTTTCATCGACTATGCTGAGAAGGGTAAAACCATCAATAGCGAATATTATATAAAGTTATTGGTGCGTTTGAAGGCAGAATTGGCAAAGAAACAGCCCCATATGAACAAGAAAAAAGTGCTCTTCATCAAGATAATGCACCGTGTCACAAGTCAATGGTTACTATGGCAAAGTTGCATGAATTGAAGTTCGAATTGCTTCCTCATCCGCCGTATTCTCCAGATTTGGCCCCCAGCGACTATTATCTATTCGCAGACCTCAAAAAAATGCTCGCTGGAAGGAGATTTGGCTCCAATGAAGAAATTATCGCCGAAACTGAGGCCTTTAAAGGCAAAGACAAATCCTTCTACAAGAAAGGTATAGAAATGTTGCAAAAGCGTTGGACTGGTTGTGTCGCTCTTGAAGGGGACTATGTTTATGAATAAAGTCGAATTTTGCAAAAAAATATGTTTTAACTAGCTAGACATAGAATCTGGAATAGAGAAGTTAAAATGAAATAACAAGGGGGCTAAAGAATAAATATCTAACTATGGTACAAATACATAAATGGAAGGAATGGATGACATTCTAAAACTAATTAAGATGTTATATATCTTCAGTATCCTTCTTTACGGTGTGGAATCTTGGACGCTGACTGAAGCCACTTCTAAGAAACTTACGAGTAAAGCATTTGAATTCTGGCTATATCGCAGAATTTTGAAAATTTCTTATTCTGACAATATTACCAACGAGGATGTCTTACTGTGAAAGAGGGAAAACTGGAATATTTAGGACACACGAGAAATTCCCTCAGATATGGATTACTACAGCAAACACTCCAATATATATATATATATATATATATATATATATATATATATATATATATATATATATATATATATATATATATATATATATATATATATTACATACGAGGTGCGACAATAAAGTAACGAGACTGATTTTTTTTGGGCGAAACATGGAAACCCTGCGGCCTTCGTAGACACTCCATCTTTGACCTTAATCCTCACGCCACTAATAGTCCAAGCGGCGCATCCGCGCAACCTCTCAGTCTTGAGCAGTGGTGTAATAAGTGAGCACGGTTTTTGTCTCTCGTCACGGAAATACATTGTTTATAAAGAGTGGGTACCTTCTGGACAAGCATTTAATCAATATATCTACAAAGAAATTCTAGAAATACTTCGAAAAGGAGTCCTTCGTGTCCGTTCAAACATTGCTGACACGTGGATTCTTCATCACGATAATGCACCATGTTGTTCTGCATTGTCCGTACAGCAACCTCAAAACGCATTTCAGTACTACCACAGTCACCTTATTCACCGGATCTCGCCCCGTGTGGGTTTTTTTTTATTCTCAAAAGTCAAATTGGCAGTCAAGGGACACCATTTTCAGACAACAAAAGATGTCCAAAATGCTGTGACAAGAATCTTAGACAACATTCAACAAGAGTTCCAGAAAAGATACCAGCAGTGGCAGGCGCGTTAGGATAAGCGTGTGCAAGCGGAAGGAAATTACTTTAAAGGAGATCTCATTACAGCTGACTAAAAACATAAATAAATTTTTTTATCACATCAGTCTTATTACTTGATTGTGGCACCTCATATATATATATATATATATATATATATATATATATATATATATATATATATATATATATATATATAATCTATCCATCTTGATTTTTATAATGGAAAGCCCTGTATATTATTTTATTTTTGACTCCTACTAAAAATTCTAGATATTATTTGTCTAACATACCATATGTCTAAATTGAACTGTTTTGGAATCATTGTCATTTGAAATTTAAAATAAAAAAAAAAGACAAAAAACTATTAATAAATACTTTAAGTTTATTTTTAAGGTAACAATTGCTCAAAATGTCTACCACTAACAGCGAGGCAATGACGCAATCTGTCATAAACAGCCCGAACAGAGTTTTGCAGAGAATCTGTGCTACTTCATTTGAATTCTTTGTTGGAAATATTCTAGTTTCAGCTCGACTTCGGTAAACTTTGGTTTTCAAATGACCCCATAAAAAAAATGGCAGCACCTCTTCTGCCTATCCATCGATTAGGAAAAATCGCATCCAAATATCTACGAACATTGGTTTCATAGTGAGGAGGTGCTCCGTCCGGTTGATACCGCAGATTCCTGTTAGCGATATCTAAATTATTTTCGTCGGGAAAAAAAGACCTGCACAAGTTGGAATAACTTGCTCTTAAAGTAACTGTAAATACCGCTGCCCTGTAAGATTTCCAACGATGATGTTCAGAAATCTAAGCCCACACGTTTATCTTCTGTGGTCTTTGAGAATGACTGTCGATTATCCAGTTGGGATTCTCAGTAGACCATTACTGGCAGTTATGCCTGTTAACTCTTCCATTAAGACAAAATGTGGCCTCGTCAGAAAAAACAATATTATGAATTATGTTAGGATCATTATTGATTCGTTCAAACATGACCTCGCAAAATTCAACGCGTCTATCATAGTCATCTTATAATTCTTGCAATAGAATAGGTTTGTATGGATGCTATTTTTCTTCATTCAGTATACGACTTAAGGTACCTTTACTTATGTTGTCGTCTAGGCAAAGCTGACGAGTGGCCGTATGGGGATTTTCTGTAATTTCCAATAAAACATCTAACTTTTTATCATTGCTTGTTTTAACTTTTGGAGGTCCAGATTAAGAACGATCCTTAACATGACCTGATTGTCTACTTGATTGTTCTCGATTCGGATATTCTGCGTTAAAAAGATCACAGACCTCCTGTTGTGTTCTCCTACGGTCTCCGTAATCAACCATCATGACCAAGTGATTCTTCCAGTTTCTGTTAAATGTACCATTATGATATTATGCTCAAATTGGAGTTTCCCAAAATGCAGTAATAAGCGTTTTCGTTAATAAATCATTTTTGACACAAACCAGCTTAAAATTTTTTTTTTAATTTGATCTCCTTGATTTCAAATGTCAATAATTCCAAAACAGTTCAATTTAGACATATGGTATGTTAAACAAATAATATCTAGAATTTTTGGTAGGACTCAAAAATAAAATAATATACAGGACTTTCCATTTGAAAAAATTTAAGATGGCGTAACTGACAGTTCAAAACATTTTATTGTCAACGTCGGCATATGCGCCGTATAACATCCTATAACTTTTATTTAAACATTTTTTTGATACACCGATTAATAAATGCTGTAGAACCATTATTCCATACATATGGGGCACCCTATATATATATATATATATATATATATATATATATATATATATATATATATATATATATATATATATATATATACATTAATATAAAATGAAATTATGATTCATCAAAATAATGGTAATAATTCATATTTATTTAGATCTATATTTTATTATATTAATTTACGGTTATTATATAAATTGAGAAAAATGTACGTGTGCATATGAAAACATAAGTGACATTGCATGATAATTGTGAAATTTTTGTTATTATTACAAATTATTTTCGTAACTATACGTTCTGTTTTTTTTGAAATAATCAGAAAATAATTTAAAATTATTAATACATATTTAGAATAATTTATCATTTCATCATCATGAAAACGAGAGTCAACATTTTTTAAATTTTTTGTTATTATTACAAATTATTTTCGTAGCTATACTGTTCTTTTCTGTTTTTTTTGAAATAATTAGAAAATAATTTAAAATTAATAATACATATTTAGAATAATTTACATCAAGTTTTATGTTAATAAATTGGAATTTTAACGGGTGAAAACAGAGTCAACATTTTTTGACACCTCACTGGCACCAATATTAGAAGAGTAAATACTAGATCTTAAAAAAGTTATCTACATTGAACAGTCATAAGTGGAAATCAAAAAACAAATTAAATCTATCATATGTAAGTATAAACAGTATCGGCTTTAAAAAAAGTGGTATAATAAAAAATAAAAAATGATTAAATTTTTAACCACCTATATAGCAATAAAAAAATTGTCCAATTAGTAATTTGATATTATTGTGATTTTTAAATATTTTCACATTTTGTCTTTTTCTGTCATGATTATCTGTTGTCTTTTGATTTTTTTTAATGGTAGATAAAATATAATTTTAACGTTGATTATCTTGAAAAAAAGAAATACAAAGCCCATCTTGTTCGAATGCCCTTTTCGGCACTAAGAAACATAGTGCTCCTTAAGAAAACTTTTTCCGAATATATACTATTAATACAAAACGCAAAAAATACCCCATTTAACGTTGTGTCTTTACTGCTAGATTTTTTCACCCCCCCCCCCTTTTAAAATTAAAATATGTAATTATTTATTTTTAATAATCTCACAAGTTATTTTAAGTTCCCGATTTCATTAAATATTAAAATACAGATTATAAGAATCGATGAGCACTACTTACTTCCTCGAAAAAAAAATCAACCGTTATGCACTAATTCCTCGCCACAAATCTTAATCTCCTTCAATAAATACTATCACAGCCAAAATCACAAAATTCCTGAATAAAACTCCAAAAATTTCATCAAAATATTCGTGTTAATTAATGACGCACCACCCCTTTACATATAATACTTGTAATGTGAATCGACCTTTAGAGGGTAGTTCCTCAATAACGCGGTGTTAGATCGCGACTGTGCCGTTTTCCCAAGAAACGCGCCACTTTATTTCTATTCGGTGGCGCGATATGTTTTGGCCAATAGCGTGCTGCAATCGTGCCTAAATTTTCGCCGGTCGATATTCGCATGAAAGACGCGTGGTCGCGGCGAGTAGAATCGCTATCTGCTGAGTGTGGCTCTGCGAGAGCCGGGTTACGAGGGACGTTTGGAAAATTTGTGATTGTTAAGATGTTTTTGAATTTGTTTGATTATTTTATTTTTTCGTTGCTAAGTTTGTCATGTTCGTCATGGAGAATTGACTTTGAAAGGGAAGAGGACTGGAGGTGAAGATAATATATATAATAAATTTTGTAGTTTTACTAGTATGAGGATTCGTTCGAAAATGAATGTAAAACTAATTATTTTTGAGTCAGTAAAGCTCTACTCTATCTATAGTCCATCTTTATTGCTTGTTACGTTGTCCTTCTCTCTCTCTCTTTCTCTCGCTCTCACATATTCTCTCACTCTCTTCACATCTTCTTTTTCTTATTCCTTATTTATGTTGATGTTTATATATCTTTTTGGCACCATCCCTTCCCTTTTTATACTGCAATTTTTGCTGTTATCGCTATATAATATAATTATATGTATTATTAGGTTTTTTAAAGTTTCTGTAAAATTTTTTAAAAACCTCAACAACATCTACATGCTGCTGATATAATTAATATTAGATGTAAGAACTTTTTTACATTCTTCGCGGGAGAGATAGTTTGTATTTGTAAAAAATCATATTTGGACGTTTTTTACATTTCTTCACGTTTCAGGGTCCTTATGTTATGAAAAAGACTTTCAATTTTCCTTCAGTAGGTCTTTCTGTCATCACAATAACCCTTGAATAAAAGGAAATATCAATTTCAAATTTGTTACACCTGTTATAATTATTAAAGTTGGGAACGCACTGATACTTTTATTACGGTACTGGTAAAGGCGTAGATACCGAGTTGCGGTCCGCCTAATGACCTTTAGAAGGTGGTAAATATTTTGACCTGCCTTTTATCCGAGTTGCGGTAATCGACAAATCGGCAGGTAGGTAGAGTTAAATTATCAAATATTATTAATTCTCAAATATTATGACATTAAATTAGGGTTAACCTAATTTAGATAAAAGTATAAAACGTAAAGGTATTTTTGAAATTTACTAGTTTACGTTAACACGGTCTTATTACAGAGGATGTTGATCCTATAGGAAAATTACAAATTTCGACAATATCGCCGTTTAAAATCGACAGAAGAGATATGCTAGGTCTGCACACACAAGAACTGCACTGCCAGAGGGATTGAGGCTTTTCATTCAAAATTTGCAAAGGATAGTCGTTCGCCTCATCCGAATTTTCATGAATTTTTAGAGGACATCAAGGGTTTCCAGACTGAAACATACGTGAAAATCAACGCTGTACAAACCAGTGCACCAAAGTGTTCAACCAATAGGTACAATTCAGCATTTTTAGAAAATAAGATAATTCAATATGTACATAAAGAAACTGATGCTGTAAAGTTTGTCAAATGCATGTCTTACAAATATAGTAATTACTGAAATATGTCTTTTACTTTAATTTTCACCCATAACTTGCATACTTATAGCTCTATATCTGCCTGTGACGGACCGCAACTCGGCCGTTAATTTTTGGTTCGAAAAAGGTCTGTACCGCAACTCGGGAACTTTTTATTGCCTTTCTTTACCGACCCTTACCGCAACTCGGTACCAACCGCTAAAGGTGAAGGGCATAAAAGGGGTGCAGTTGGTTGGTTGTTTGTAGGTGGGGTAGGCATAGTGCCTGTTTGTGCACCGCAGCCTCTTAGATTACGTGAGCGCCATCTCTTTAAAAAGGTTTATTAACTTTCTTACAAGCCATGTATGTGGTAATTTATCGGCACGACTTACATTGGATTCCCGGTCTTTTCCAGCATATCGCTAATGTAAATGAGAAAGAGAGTAGGAGACAGTATGGAGCCTTGGGGCACACCGGCGTTGATAGTGAAGGTGTTAGAAAGAAATCCGTCGACTGCCACTCGTAAAGAACGCTTTCTGAGGAAACGTGAGAGCCACAAACAGAACTTTTCAAACGTACCACAAGAGCGTAGCTTAGCCAACAGTCCATCGTGCCAAACACGGTCGAATGTGTTGGATATGTCAAGAGCAACCTCTCAAGATTCTCCAAAGTGTTCAATTGCGTTATATCAAACTTGTGTTGCATAAGTCGGAAGATCTCCTGTTGATCTATGTTTACAATAGCCATATTGGTGATCGCTAATAATGTTAAATCCTTGAAGATATTCTAGAAGATGCTGATTGATAGCGTTTTCCATGACTTTCGATATTATTGAAAGCAGTGAGACTAGTCGGTAGTTATTTGGCAAGGTCTTCTTGCCTTCTTTAGGTATCGGCTGAACTGTGGCACATTTCCAGCAGGAAAGAAATATTCCCTTTCTGTAGGATAGATTGAAAAGTATAGAGAAAACTGGTGTTAGTTCGTCGGTAGTATTTGAATATTTAAGCCAGTTGATGTTGTGTACCTTAAAGTCGCCCAGGATGGCAATTTCAGCATTTGGATAGTTAATTTGTAAATGATCGATGGTATCTGCAAGAGAAGCGAAAAGTGTTCTAAAGTTAGTCTTACTTGGGAGTCGATAGGGGATACAGATGAACCTTGTGGTTTGTTGAGTAGTTATTTTTAACTACATAACATCAAAGTTTGGGGTCTTCAGAGCCCCTTCTCGTTGGTAAGAGAGGTCGCTTCTGACAAAAAGATAGATTCCAAAGTTACGCCTAAATCGGGAATAGAAGTCGTACCCAGGATAAAGATAGTTGACTGTGCTGGTCGATGAACTGACCTTGGTTTCACAGAGAGCGAGTACATGAGGTTTATTTGATTGCAGGTGTTGGTGCACTGCATTTATGTTTCAGTTTACACCTCAAATGTTGCAGACATCTATTTTAAAATTATGATCTCTGCATGTCGACGCCCCTGAATCAGCCCCCACCCGGAGATCCGAACGGGGGGCTCCGGAATGTTTTGTATCCAGGTGCCTCATCATGCTATTTAGTCCCACAGTCCGGAACATCAGCACAGCCACGAAACGTTAAGCAACTTCACGCAGCCTAAGCCGATGCGATGGTATCACACCGGGCGATGCTGATAGGATCTGGGCATCTACCATCTAGGAAATAAAAAATTGACGTTGTTTCAAACTTTAGTATGCCATTTTCGACCAAAATTTTATGTTATTTATTTATAAAAGATTGTCTATTAGAAAAATTTAAAAAACCTCTCGACATTTTGTAGAAAAAAGTTAAATATCAAAAATTTATTGAGTAATGTTGCAGACATTGCATTGAGCCAGGTAGCGGTCCCAGTCCGACGCCAGGTCACATTTAAAGCTATAACTTTATAATGGACTGGATTTTCTTTAAATTTTTTTTTAATAATTCTGAAAAGTATAGAGAATAAAAATCTGTAAAAAAACAAAACCGAATTTTTGAAAATTCGGGGTGTATGTAACCTCTTAAGTTACAAATGTTTTCAAACAATATCAAGGTTCCCTTGTAGGTGGATGTCTCGAATTACGTACATAATAAAAACAATTGAGAATTTCCGAATGGTAACAGCTTATCTTAAATCTTAAGAAAGATGTTACTTAAACAATATCATTAGTCCCTCGTAGATAAAAAATCTTGTTGGTTCATTTAATTATGTTTAATAGATAATGGTTGCATTGCATATTCAACAACTATTCTATTCTATCAAGTGGGAATTTTTAAAATTAGTAATACACTACGTTAATATTGTCCTTTTCAAGTGATAAGCGATTGTTGATAACATCTTATACAGGTTAGTCGTGATTGGATTATTGTTTCGCCAGTGGAGGATTTCTTACGAGATTTGCTATGTGGGTTCGTCTGTCCATATGAAGTCGCTAATCTCGTGTAGAATCCTACAAATTTCGATTTTTAGTGTCCTTATGGGTTGTTTTTTTTTTATCACAGTTAGAAACTATTAATTGTGCCATTGGAGACCAAGAAGTGATCTTTAATGATGTACTTAAAAAAAAAATCGATAAAGTTATTTTCCAACTATGTTTCTCGCAAATCCGCAGTTTTAAAATGAATACTGAGTTTAAATGATGGTTATTGTATGATAAGATATTGATCATAAAAGAAACATGAGTAGAGAGAGATAATTCTGAACAGTTAAATTTTAATATTTCCCTACACATACATTTTTGTTAAAATTGAGAATAATAAAAAAGCAGCACTATTTTCAGATTACTCTAATCCAGGGGTGCTCAAACGGTCGATCGCGATCGACAAGTCGATCGCGAGTGCTTTTTGAGTCGATCTCGAGAAAAAAATTCCGATATAGAACTATTCACAGATTTTGTTTTAGGTAACTAAAACAAAATGTAATGAATAAACTACTAAAATTTATTCGATCCACAATTAGGCCAGAATAACCCCCTCATCACTTTCTTTTATCGTAATAACCCGCTGCTAGCGACAAAAGGCGGCTTTATCAAAAGAACGCGCGGTACTTGTCAAAGAAAAGCCGCGTTTTTGATTCTCGCCGATTTTTCTAGAAACTTCGGGCGGCGTGTTTGACGGGAACATTCGAGACTTCGTTCGCGCCGATATAAATGTTGCGCCTGCAGGAATAGGAGTCAGTCTGAGTTGTAACTTGAAGGCGATACATCGATACAAAGTTTATTAATAAATAGTCCAAAATGAGTGCGGCGAAGAAAAGTAAAACTTATCATTTTAATAACGATTGGGAGGAAGAATTTTTCTTTTGTATGGTAAAGGATAAGTGCATTTGACTCATTTGCCGTGCGTCAGTTGCCATACCTAAGCGTGGGAACTTAGAGAGGCATCATAAAACGGTTCATAAAAGCTATGAAAAGGATTTTCCATCACAGAGTGAATTAAGAAAACGAAAAGTACGTGATTTGATAACTTGTTTGAAAAAAGAACAAACCATGTTCACAAGACCAGCCAAACAATCAAAAGCTGCAACGATCGCATCATTTAAAATATCTCATATATTGGCGAAACACAAGGTACCATTTGATGATGGATTGGTTGTGAAGGAAGCATTTATTGAAACGGGTGAGACTTTATTTGGAGATTTTAAAAATAAAACAGAGATTATGTCTGCTATTAGAGAACTTCAGTTATCTCGTCCGACTGTCACAAGGCGTGTTGAAGTCATGAGTCAGGACATGGCAGATAAACTAAAGCATGATATCATGGAATGTACATACTTTTCTCTACAGTTCGACGAATCCACCGATATGACAGACACTGCCCAGCTGTGTATTTTTATTCGAATGGTATTCAATGACATGTCGGCTAAGGAAGAGTTTTTGACAATGATTCCTCTGAAAGGAAAGACCCGTGGCGAAGATATGTATGACGTTTTCTTCAATTTTGTAACAAACTACAAGCTACCAATACATAAACTAGTATGCATTACAACCGATGGAGCACCAGCAATGACTGGAAACGAAAACGGTTTTGTGGCATTTTGTCGAGCTAATGAGGATCTGAAAAATTTTCCGTCTTTGAAAGCAAGGATTCCTCAGTTGAATTATGATATTTATGAGGCAGAATTATCAAATATTTTGGGCCAATTCGAAATACGTTTTTATGATTTCAGTAAATTGGCAAATATCGCATCATTTATGAGTTATCCTGTTTCGTGTAAAAACATTGAGGAATTAGCTACTGAAATAGCAAGTCAGTTTAACATGGACTCATGTTCTGTTGAAAATGAGTTAGTGCAGATTATATCAGATATACATCTTAAAGCCACAGCATCTGATACAAAATTATGGTGTTTTATATCTGAAGATAAATATCCGAATCTAAGGCAAATCGTCCTTCAACTGACGGCAATGTTTAGGTCAACTTACTTGTGCGAGTCTGCATTTTCTGAAATAAAGATAATTAAGTCAAAATATCGCAATCGACTAACTGACGAACATATGTCATCATGCTTGCGATTAGCACTCGGTAATTACGTACCATCTTATGAAAAGTATGCTGAGGACATGCAGTGCCACGCTTCAACATCCAAAGTCACTCTTTAGTTAAGTTTAGACACTAGAACTCGTTTGTTTTGTAAGAACCAATAAACTCGCAATTTTGAATAATTATGAGTTTTTTCATAGACATTTTTTTAGTCAAGGTAAGTACCTTGACTAAAAAAATGCATATTGTGCGGAAAACTAATATCTATGCCACGATACACCCTACCTAGACGACAATCCTGCAATCACACTTACTTGCAGCCTCTCGGAGTCGATCGATCGTAGTCTAACAATATTGAGGTAGATCGCCAGTAGTTCAAGTTTGAGCACCCCTGCTCTAATCTAATAGATTCGAAGCAACCGTTTTAATTCTACTTATTGAACCCCTTGTATGTTCGACTATAGATGTATAAAACTTATTCATTGTCACAACCAAAAACCAGGAAAAATTCTCAAAATATTATTAAAACAACTTATACATAAATTTAACCCCCTCTTTTACACGCTTCCCCTTGAGCTATATCTCTCAAAAACCGTGGACTCCTTACCTACTGCAAGTATTATATGCCTACTAAATTTAAAATCGATATCTCGTTTCGTTCGAGAGTTACTGTTTCAACAGACAGAAAAAGAGAGAAAGAGATTGGTGGACTGATCGACGGAGCTTGCAAATTATGTTTGTCGTGAACTAGGCTCCCGGAATCGTAAAGAAATGCAAACATTTTGGAGGGTGATTTTCTTTATGAATACAATATGTCCCTCGGGCGGGGGAAGTAATAATAAAGGCTGGGTTTTTGTTCATAATTGTAACAAGACATCCAAGTGCTCTGTCAAAAATAGTGAAGTTGGTTTACTTTGTAAACTCTATTGCAGTTTTCGCAGAGTACTACAGTTTTTGTTGCTGTTATTTTTATTTCAAAACCTTAACATATGATTCCTGCTAAAATTGGAAATAATGAAAAAATAACCTTATTTCCATATTGCTAGACTTCAGAAGTGTGGAAAAGACGTATAACGGGATATATTCAAAGCATCCCCTTGTAATTCCTTTTCACACCTTCCCCCTTTGTTTATTATCGCAACCAAAAAGTTTTCCAATATTGTTCAGAAAATTTATTTCTTTTCCTAAAGCTTTAAACGTATAAGTTCCTTTCCTACTTAAAAGTATCATATGTAACCAAATTTGTAACCAATATTATTGCCCTTCAGAGTTAGCTAACCGATAGACAGTCAGGCCAACTGTTACAGAGACGGATAGACAGATATACAAACAGACACACCGCTAGAGGTTAGAAATTATGCTTTTCGTAAATTACTATGAGCCCTGAAACGAAATGTGTAAAACTGAGAAACACTGTGTATACAGGTGGCTATTTTTAGTGTTCCGTACGAAACACTTATGTGACCACTTCGGTGGTAATTAAACCGCTTTACAGAGTTTCGGCATTCTGTCCAGTAGTTTCTTCAGAGTTTCTTCGGTTATTTTAACCCATTCTGCTTGTAAAAGTGCCCACATGTTATTTTCTGATGTTGGATTGAATTTTCGAATACACCTGTCCAAATGGTCCCCAGCAATTCGATGGAGTTCAAGCCGAGTGATTGCGGAGGCCAAGGCATCACTCCCAGGACGTCATCGTATTTCCATTGGTCCAAAAGTTTTCTAATTTGTTTAGCAGGATGTTTAGGGTCGTTGTCATACTGAAAAATAAATTTCCTCTGAAAAATATCTCTTCCAGAAGAAAGCATTTGAGTTAGCAAAATTTCTTGATACTGTTCTTTTCGCATGATTCCTTCTATCCTAAAGATTTTTCCAACTTTACCGTTTTACCGTTGCCAAACAACCCCAAACCATTACTGAACCTCCACCATGTTTTACTATAGGCAACTAACAGGCTTCCAACATCCTCTTTCCAGCTGACCGCCGCACGTAAACTCGTCGATTTGAACCGAAAATTTCGAATTTAGATTCGTTCCAAAGGACGGAATTCCATTGTTCTGATGTCCAATTTTCATGCTCTCGGGCCCATTCTAATCGTTTGCGTTTATTCACTTGCCTAAGAAGTGGTTTCCTCACTGCAACTCTCCCGTATAGCCCACCTTCTGCTAACCTGTTCTTCACGGTTGTCACGCTG
The DNA here is from genome assembly GCA_019049505.1 of Pachyrhynchus sulphureomaculatus. NCBI lineage: Eukaryota > Metazoa > Arthropoda > Insecta > Coleoptera > Curculionidae > Pachyrhynchus > Pachyrhynchus sulphureomaculatus. The sequence continues at coordinate 57,952,123 of CM032451.1, read as the reverse complement.
ATGGTGATGGGCCGCTCCAGGTTTACTTCAGCTGTGATTTTTTGTGCGGTTAGGCGGCAATTATGTCTGCTGGACATTATTATAGCTCTGTCTTCGAGGCCTTCCTGAACGTTTTTGGTTGGAATTCCATGTCCCGCAAAAAAGTTTTTTACGATGTAATCCATCGTTCTCCTTGGCATCCGCATATCACTCGCGATTTGTCGACTCGAGTGACCATTTTGATGTTTCGCAATTATTAGAGCCCGATTATCAACGGAAACTTCTTTCGTTTTTGATTTTTTTCACAAAACAGTTGAACCTGTATCAATGACAAAGTACTGTTTGCGAATGATTAATTTCCAAACGGGCAATGATATTTATAGCACAGTTTTTATCATAAAATATCACTAGGAATTTCCATTATCCCTAGAAACTTGAAATGAGTTCTTACTTCAACTGGAATTCTTGCAAAACTTGGAAATTTGTCCTAATTAGTTTTTAATTACTGATTTCACCAAAAAGGCTTATCTAAACAATTTTATGATGGACACTTCTTAAGAACAATTAAATTTCTAGGTGGGTAAATACTTTCTGTGTAGTGTACATGTCCGGAACTTAATTAACTTAGCCTAGGTAAGGATTTGATTTAATTTTAAAAAACAATCACCGTACGGAACACTAATTGCGCAAGTCCGACTTACACTTGGCCGGTTTAAGTATATATTTAATTAAAGAAGTTTTAGTTCGTCTTTAGAGCCCACTACTATTATAATTAATACTAAGCAACACATAATCTTCCTAATCATTCTCTATTTTAACGACGTTATTTAAATACCTTTCGAATAGAATGTATGGTGGTCTTTCCTACTCGGTATGCTATCAAAATAGCAAATTAATTAATAATTATATCTACACCGTTACTAGTATCACAATTTTTTCTCAGTAAAAATCATTCACGGTTTGTAATATTGATTTAATGATTATATAGCTCGTCATTGGCTTTTGAAGATTGGTGTAAATCAGCCGATTCTCATTTGGGATTACATTTAATTAACTTCGTACCTTTTTTAATTTGATTATCAAAATATAAATATTTAGTTTCGTAGTTATATTGTAAATTGTGTTATAATACAGTGTAAATATTTCAGATGTATTCGTAAGCTATTTTTGGCATTTGTTTAAAATTTACAGCACTAAACGAAGTATACTTTTGCTTACTTTATACTATCGTCGAAAGTTCGGAATCGACCAGTGGTCTCGAACGTCATAATGCGAAATCGGTAGAGTTGCCCACCAATATCGGTATATTTGCACCCAAACGGAGCAACTGTACGGACAGCTGAAAATGGACCTGCCAAAAGTGTTGTGCCGGCGAGTAAGCCGACACCCATCAAGACGGGAAAATCAAAGCAACGCATGAGTTACACCACAAGAATCAACGAACACACCATGCGTTGCTATAATAAAATCACAAGACCTGACAAAGAAATCACTGAGAAGAGAATCACTCGCCGCGCCGCCTGGACCCACCACCATCAATCCCAAGCGCAACCGACGAAATAATTAAATGTCCAGTGCTGTGTTTCCCACCAAGTACAATTTACGGCGATTCAAGAACAACGTGAATCGCTTTTTCCGCACACATGCCGCTCCTGGAAAGCTTTAGGGACTTCCCTACAGCACGTGTGCTAGACCCATAAAAAAAATCGGTATATACAGGGTGGCCCAAAATTACCGAAGGGGCTTGAGTTCATTATAACTTTTTATTTAAGCATAATTATATTTTTTTTTTTTTTTAAATACAGTATATTAATGGAGAATATTTTTAATTTAATTATGAAAAATTATTCCTTTCAAATAACCCCAAAGGAAAAAGTCTGGAGCGGTTAAATCCAGTGAACGCGGAGGCCAATTAAAATCGCTTGTACGCGAAATAATTCGTTCACCAAAGATGTCGCGTAAAAGAGCCATTGTGTCCCTCGCAGTGTGCGCTGTGGCTCCATCCTGTTGGAACCATACTTGCGGATGGTTTTCCACGGCTGGCCTTAAAAAATTGTCCAACATTGTCCGATATCGAACACCAGTGATGGAAACGGCGACACCGTGTTCATTTTCAAAAAAATATGGGCCAATTATCCTTTCCGACGAAAACACCGCACCAAACAGTACACTTAAGTGGGTGTAATTGTCGCTGTTGAACTACTCTTGGATTTTCCGTAGCCCATATCCTGCAGTTTTGCCTATTAACGAACCCATTTAATTGGAAATGGGCTTCGTCGCTCATAATTAAATTATGAATAAAATCATGATTTTCTTCTGCTTTTTGCCGGAAATAAATTGCATAATCAAGTCGTTGCTGGTAATCTGTCGGTTTCAATTCTTGGACAAGCTGAATTTTGTATGGAAACATTCTTATTGTATGCAAAATTCTCTGCAGCGACCCTCGTGAGAGGCCAAGTTGTGTCGAACGTCTCCTGGTTGATGTTTTTCCATCTTCCCGAATACTCTCCTGTACCCGTTCAATATTGTCATCCGTGTGCACCGTTCGTCGTCTGCCGGCACAAGGAAGGTTCCTTACTGCCCCTTGTTGTCGAAAATTTGCAACCAGGCGGTTTATTGTTGACTCTGAGGGTCCAACCCGCACATTAAAATAACGACGATATGCACGCCGAGTCAAAACAATGGACCGTTGATTTGAGAAATAAAGTTCAACGATTTAGGCACGTTGTTCAATTGTGTACTGTTCCATTTTAAATTCCCAAGTCTTCTTTACAAAATACTGAAAAGAAATAAAAAACAAAATTATAATAAAAAAGTTATAAGGAATTCAAACCCCTTCGGTAATTTTGGGCCACCCTGTATAAAAAAAAATACAATATTCAATCAACTATGTTTATTTTAAACTTCTGTATCTTTGTAAAATAATAGGAACTTACAGAATATACTAAGTATACAATTAAAACTAATAGTAATTATTATTTTTTTACAATATTTTATATATGAGTGAATATTAGTAAAACATAATGAAATCGAAATAACAAAAACATAACAGACTAAGTAATTTGTAATTCGTTTATTACTAAAAATATCTAACATCAAATAGGTATTCTTTGGCCATAGCCGCAGTCATCTTTGCACTAATTTCGAAGTCCTAACAATTAGCGTCATTAAATAGTCGTTTTGTATGTAATAGACCAGTGATTGACAGCTTATTCCGCTGTTTTGTTTTCATAAGATATATGCGAGAATATGCGCTTAACATTAGCGGATGAGTGGGGCAGTGATGAAATAGTAAAGTTGAAAGTAGACAGCAAAGGAAACATTTGAGTGTCATCGCCATACTTTAGTAAACTGACATTATCCCAAAATAGTTCTATGTCATCAGGAAATGTTAAATTTGTTCACAATTTCTTAAAATACGCCACTCTGTATCAATTTGTTGGAAATCATTGTTCTGAACAATTTGATAATCAAATTATAAATATTTAGTTTCGTAGATATATTGTAAATTGTGTTATAATACAGTGTAAATATTTCAGTTGTATTCGTAAGCTACTTTTGGCATTTGTTTAAAATTTGCAGCACTAACGTAGTATACTTTTGCTTATTTTATACTATCGTCGTTTTGAACTTTTTTAACCGGCTTTAAATCAGGATACTCTCGATTTAATACGTCCAGTCTGTCAAGTAAGAACATGTTCGTGATAATTCATTTCTGGTAGATGCGATTCTAGCGATTCAACAAAAAATCGGTAGAGGGAACCTTTGTCTGCAGAGTATTTTAGTAGAAGTATCAGTCGATTCCAGTGGTCTCGAACCTACCGATTTTTAGGTATTTCTACCGATATGGGGGTCTGTCCTACCGAAATTTAACAATTTTTGAGAATACAAGGAAATTCTCCCGATTTTTTTTACCGATTTTATATTTCCAAGTTGGCAACCCTTTTCGTTTATGTTTTTACGGAGAATCCCTCGATTGTACGATAAGTAGTTATTGCAGAATGTTCCCGATATCTTTTGGGGAATACCCTTGTGTCCTACAATTCGTGACTCGACGTTTTTAGGGGATCTCCGAACTAATTCGCTTGTCTATATAAACAAGAATTCGGATTTTATTGTTTCATTAATTTTCATTATTTAGAAGAGAAACTTTCTCTGAGTTACTAATAGCTTCTACTAGTAGTATCTACCAAAAATATTATTATAATACCAAGTCAAAATGTCGTCGAACCGAGTACAGGCGCGAGTGCAAAAAGAAAAAAATACCTACAATTTTATAGAAGAAGAATTTTCAGGCTGGCTGCAAGAAAGTCGTAAAAGCGCAAACTATACCTATTGTAAAAGTTGTAATAGGGATATTAATATTACATCTTAACAATACTTCACAAACACACATCAAGGAATATAAAATCGCAACCAAAGATATCATCATTTACTGTGACAAAAACTCAAAAACCAGATATACAAGTTAAACAAGGTAAAAATATTTCATTATTTTTTACTAAGTACCAGTACATTGTTATATTATTTTGTATTCTACCAATGTATAGTAGATACGTCTTTTTTAATTCCTTTTTATATTTTCAGGTGAAGTAAGATTAGCCCCGTTTTTTGCTGAACATAATCTACCATTCACCATTATGGAGCACCTACCGAAACTGATACAGTCCGTTTGTCCCGATTCAAAAATTTCAGAAAAACTAAAATGTTCGACGATGAAAACTCACGCCATAATTGATCATATTATAGGTAAAGAAAATTTTGATAATTTATGTGAAGATTGCGGCAAACTAAGTTTTCATTTATTATTGAAGAGTCCACTGATCTTAGTACAACCAAACACTTGTGCTTGGTCTTGGTCCTGCTTACTTGAACATATTGTAAACTTTTTTACAAGCGCTGATATTCCATATAAAAATAATCTAATAGGTATTGCATCTGATGGGGCAAACGTAATGATGGGGCGTAATGATTCTGTTGTGACATTGCTGCCAAACGAAATTCCCAATATTTTTATACTTAAGTGCACATGCCATTCGTTTCATCTTTGCGCGTCATATACTTGCACCAAACTGCCACGCTTTATAGAGCATCTTATAAGGGACATTTACAATTACTTTTCTTCTAGTCCAAAAAGAGTTGCAGAGTTTAAAGACTTTCAAACTTTTGTGACTTGAAATACTTCACCCTCTCAAACACACTGGTTATCAGTACATGCAGCAGTAAAAAGAGAAAAAAATGAGTCAAACATTAAGAACTTTTTTGATTGCTTTTTAAAAAGATAATATTTAACAAGTACTCCAATCGAAAATGATGATTTTAAAAATCCTAGACAAGTCGGTCGCGAGTGCTTTTTGAGTCGATCTCGAGAAAAAAATTCCGATATAGAACTATTCACAGATTTTGTTTTAGGTAACTAAAACAAAATGTAATGAATAAACTACTAAAATTTATTCGATTCACAATTAGGCCAGAATAACTCCCTCATCACTTTCTTTTATCGTAATAACCCCCTGCTAGCGGCAAAAGGCGACTTTATCAAAGGAACGCGCGGTACTTGTCAAAGGCCACGTTTTTGATTCCCGCCGATTTTTCTAGAAACTTCGGGCGGCGTGTTTGACGGGAACATTCGAGACTTCGTTCGCGCCGATATAAATGTTGCGCCTGCAGGAATAGGAGTCAGTCTGAGTTGTAACTTGAAGGCGATACATCGATACAAAGTTTATTAATAAATAGTCCAAAATGAGAGCGGCGAAGAAAAGTAAAACTTATCATTTTAATAACGATTGGGAGGAAGAATTTTTCTTTCGTATGGTGCATTTGTCTCATTTGCCCTGCGTCAGTTGTAATACCTAAGCGTGGGAACTTAGAGAGGCATCATAAAACGGTTCATAAAAACTATGAAAAGGATTTTCCGTCACAGAGTGAATTAAGAAAACGAAAAGTACGTGATTTGATAACTTGTTTGAAAAAAGAACAAACCATGTTCACAAGACTAGCCAAACAATCAAAAGCTGCAACGATCGCGTCATTTAAAATATCTCATATATTGGCGAAACACAAGAAACCATTTAATGATGGATTGGTTGTGAAGGAAGCATTTATTGAAGCGGGTGAGACTTTATTTGGAGATTTTAAAAATAAAACAGAGATTATGTCTGCTATTAGAGAACTTCAGTTATCCCGTCCGACTGTCACAAGGCGTGTTGAAGGCATGAGTCAGGACATGGCAGATAAACTAAAACATGATATCATGGAATGTACGTACTTTTCTTTACAGTTCGACGAATCCACCGATATGACAGACACTGCCCAGCTGTGTATTTTTATTCGAATGGTATTCAATGACATGTCGGCTAAGGAAGAGTTTTTGACAATGATTCCTCTGAAAGGAAAGACCCGTGGCGAAGATATATATGACTTTTCTTCAATTTTGTAACAAAAACTACAAGCTACCAATATATAAACTAGTGTGCATTACAACCGATGGAGCACCAGCAATGACTGGAAATAAAAAACGGTTTTGTGGCATTGTGTCAAGCTAATGATGATTTCCCTTCATTTTTCTCCTTCCATTGCATTATACATCAACAAGTTTTGTGTTCAAAAGTTCTAAACATGGAGGAGATTATGGGCATTGCAATAAAAATTGTGAATTCTATCCGTGCACGTAGCTTGCAACGACGGCTTTTTAAATTGCAGTTGGAAGATAGTGAGTCAGCTGAACACACTGATTTAGTTCTTCACACGGACGTCAGGTGGTTGAGTCGCGGAAAATTCCTAGAAAGGTTTCAAGAATTATTGCCCGAAATAACAGCTTTTCTGGACGAAAGAGGTGATGACACTCAGATGCTGAAAAACGGAAAATGGCTGACTGATTTGGCATTTTTGACAGACATCACAATGCATTTAAACACCATTAATTTGGAGCTTCAAGGTAAAGGAAAAAAACTATTATTGAGATGATTAGCGCAATAAACGCATTCAAAAGTAAATTGCAACTTATGATAGATCAACTGAAAAGAAAGGATCTGAAAAATTTTCCGTCTTTGAAAGCAAGGATTCCTTAGTTGAATTATGATATTTATGAGGCAGAATTATCAAATATTTTGGGCTAATTCGAAATACGTTTTTATGATTTCAGTAAATTGGCAAATATCGCATCATTTATGAGTTATCCTTTTTCGTATAAAAACATTGAGGAATTAGCTACTGAAATAGAAAGTCAGTTTAACATGGACTCATGTTCTGTTGAAAATGAGTTAGTGCAGATTATATCAGATATACATCTCAAACCACAGCATCTGATACAAAATTATGGTGTTTTATATCTGAAGATAAATATCCGAATCTAAGGCAAATCGCTCTTCAACTGACGGCAACGTTTGGGTCAACTTACTTGTGCGAGTCTGCATTTTCTGAAATGAAGATAATTAAGTCAAAATATCGCAATCGACTAACTGACGAACATATGTCATCATGCTTGCGATTAGCACTCAGTGATTACGTACCATCTTATGAAAAGTATGCTGAGGACATGCAGTGCCACGCTTCAACATCCAAAGTCACTCTTTAGTTAAGTTTAGACACTAGGACTCGTTTGTTTTGTAAGAACCAATAAACTGGCAATTTTGAACAATTATGAGTTTTTTTCATTGACATTTTAGAGCAGACCTACACTTACCTTGACTTAAAAAAATGCATATTGTGCGGAAAACTAATATCTATGCCACGATACACCCTACCTAGACGACAATCCTGCAATCACACTTACTTGCAGCCTCTCAGAGTCGATCGATCGTAGTCTTACAATATTGAGGTAGATCGCCAGCAGTTCAAGTTTGAGCACCCCTGCCGTATACTATGGCGCTGCGGCGTCTAATACACTACTTAGTAATTCAGATTTAAGCCCAGATCAAGTAAATTTGTTTAAACGCAGATTCCTAGATTTTTATATCGAAGTTTGCAAGCAAATAACTGCGTGGTTTCCATCGAGAAATAATCCAATAAAAGGTTTAGGCATACCAACGAATGTTAAAAGTGACAAAACTCCTTCGATAATTCCTGTTAGTAGACTCTTTCCCAATATTGTTCAGAACAATGATTTCCAACAAATTGATACAGAATGGCGTATTTTAAGAAATTGTGAACAAATTTAACATTTCTTGATGACGTAAAACTATTTTGGGATAATGTCGGTTTACTAAATTATGGCGATGACACTCAAATGTTTCCTTTGTTGTCTACTTTCATCTCTACTATTTCATCACTGCCCCACTCATCCGCTAATGTTAGGCCAGCGTTTCTCAACCTGTGGGGCGCGCCTCACCAGGGGGGCGTGATTACACTATTGGAGGGGCGCGAGCGTATCGAAAAGAAATTATTATTAAAAACATTCATTAAAAACATTTAATATAATTTATTGAAAGGAAAGTAAAAGAAAAACATTCTGACATAATAAAAATAAAATACACATTTACACTGATATGATACACCTATAAATAGAATTCTATTAGTACTGCACAATGTATTTACCTAATAATTAACATATCAGTACTAAATTAAAAACAAGTTTAATAATTATTAGTGACTCCCTCGGGCCTGTTTTGCAGAGCAAAGATTTTCGAAGGATGGTTTAATATTTAGAAATAAACATTCTCAGTTTTTTTTTTTCAATATTTAGTTGAGATCTATATTTTGTTTTCAAAGCAGCCACCGCAAAAAATCCGGTTTCGAAAAGGTAGGCTGTTGAAATTGGTAATAGTATACGAAATGCTCTTGTTTTCAGTGCAAAAAACTCATCATTCACCCCTGCCCAAAAATCAAAGAATGATTTGTCTTTTGATTTTGTCACTTGCCGTGAAGTCTATGAAGATTTCTTCTTCGGAAGTTGAGAGCCCTTCGGGAGTATTTTGAAATGGATCCCTAACCCACTCGTAACTTGCTACCAAGTTGTCGTCAGTAAGAAAATACTTTTTAAAATTCTTTGTTAACATGGCTAGATGATTTTCAATGGTTACTAAAACAACTTTCACATGTTGTTTTTTCAGCCTTGTATGTTTTAACACATTCACCCACATTTGCAAACATTTCTAGGTTTTTTTGCTTTACATTTCTGCTCTACAATTCCAATTTTCTATAAAAGCATTAATTTTATCACTTGTATCGAATATATGTGTATTTGTTCCTTGGAGTTGAAGATTTAAGGTATTTAGCTTCAATTTCATCACCAATAAACTATCTCGAAACTTCTCGGCTTCCAGTCGATTTTCCTCTTCTAGAAAAATGGCGCTTTCATTTCTTAATTCATAAACACGTTGCAAACATTTCCGTGATAACCATCTTGCCTCGCAATAAAATAGTAACGCTGAATGTTCGGCAACCATGTCTTTACAAAGTGCAAAAAAGTCTAGATTTTAGGGGTCTCATTTTAATATAATTTACTACGGTTACAACTGTAGTGAGCACAGTATTCAGAGCTGGATTCATTTCTTGGGAAGCCAGAGTTTCTCCGTGGATCATACAATGTGTCCACTCACACACAGTGGAGATTTTTGTTTCACAAGTGCTTGTACACTTTGAAATCTTCCAGACATTGAATGAGCACCATCGGTACATATTCGGACGCAATTTTTCAACTCCATATTTGCCTCGTTTATAAAATCATTTAAGATTGCAAATAATGCGAGTGATGTTGCTTTGAATTCTATTGGTTTGCAGAAAAAATACTTCTACTGCTGATATACCATCACAAAATCGAACATAGGCAATGAAATGAGCATCTTTATTGCTATCTGTTACCTTATCAAGCTGAATTGAAAACAATTTGTCGCGCAACTTCCCGAAAAGCTGATGCTGTACATCTTCAGTTATATCACCAATTCGAAGGGCAACAGTATCATTTGATATAGGTATGAATAGCCATTGTTTGGCAAAAATATCTCCAAACATAGTTTCTATAATCTCAGTTGCTGCTGGCAAAAACAAGCTCTTCACCAATGGTGTGACGCTTTTTACATCTGGCTATTTTATATGAAACTTTGTAAGAGGCAAGTAAAGCTTTTTCAATCATAGATAAAGTTTTTTTACAAAAAAAAAATTATTTCGGCTTTACATATGATTTTAATTTTAATTCGAAGAATTCTCGGGGTTTGTTAAGGTACTCACTATGAAGCTTTTCCAAATGCCGTTTAAGTTTATTTGGTTTCATGCTGTCTGCTGCCAAGATTTTTGAGCAAATAACACACAGGGGCCTTTCTTCTTCATTTACTTCAGTACTGGTAAACCCTAAATTTAAGTATTCTTGAGAATATTTTTGATTTTATTTTCGGAACCACGCTCGTCTGTGCACTTGTTGATGCTATCGTTTAATGTTCGCTTACGCCCACTTAAAAATGTATTCATGATTCTGTATAAATTTACTGCCGTGAATACTTAATACCTTGAATTTCAATTAATACGTAAATTACAACATACACATTCACGATAAATCCGATAGCAGTAGAAGGACCAACTCGACTGAGGCGGGCTGTATTTGAACGAGGTGCAGCATTTATACACTTTTGGGCAGACTTTCCGAATGTTCGAGACAACTCGGAACTTCTCGCGAAGCCGCTACCGATATGGTGGACGTGACAGAGAGCAATAGAGAGGTATCGATTCTAGTTTTGTCAACGCAGCAAATATGTGTTGTCAAATATGAAGATATTATTCTTGGTAGTTTGTAAGGTTTGTAATTAAGGTTATAGTGTAGCTTTAGCATCAAAATACTGAAAATATATTATTATTACATGCGTTGTTATTGTATGAGAGAGGGGAGGCGCGATGAAAATTATGTTTGAAAATTGGGTCGCAAATACTGAAAGGTTGAGAAACGCTGTGTTAAGCGTATATTCTCGCATATATGTCATGAAAACAAAACAGCGGAATAACCTGTCAACTGAGTCAATCACTGGTCTATTACATACAAAACGACTATTTAAAGACGCTAATTGTTATGACTTAGAAATTAGTTCAAAGATGACTGCCGCTATGGCCAAAGAATATCGGTATGATTCTAAAAATTGTAATTGTAAAAATTAATTAGATTTAAGTTTGTGTACTTATTTGATGTTAGATATCTTTAGTAATAAACGAATTACAAATTACTTAGACTATTGTGTTTTTGTTATTTCGATTTCATTATGTTTTACTGATATTCACTAGTATTTATTCACTCATATATAAAATATTGTAAAAAAAAAAAAATAATTACTATTATTAGTTTTAATTATATACCTAGTATATTCTGTAAGTTCCTGTTATTTTACAGAGATAAAGAAGTTTAAAATAAACATATTTGATTGAATATTGTATTTTTTGTTTCATGTACCGATATTGGGTACAAATATACCGATATTAGTGAGCAACTCTACCGATTTCGCATTTTGACTTTCGAGACCACTGGTCGATTCCGAACATTCGTCGAAATCACGTAAAATCCAAAATAAGTCTCTTGTTTGCGCGTCGGTTCGAGGCATTCTTTCTTTGTTCCCATCTAAATGGGCCTAAAATGATACATTTCCGCGGCCCCTAAACATATTAAAAAGTCATTTGTGAAGAAGTGGGTTTTTTTTTAACGAGACGAAAAATGTCGACGGCTTCTCAAAACGTGGCTCGATAGGCAAAGTCACTCTGAGAGTCGAAAAACGAAACGTCTTTTTGTTTTCACTTTTTTAACCTCATTTACATACTTTCTAATATTAGGAAGACTCTTTAAAGCTCCAGAGAATACCGCCTGGTTTTCTACTCATCTGAATGATACACATTGGAATATATTGTACAAGGCTCTGAGGAAGTCTATTATGTTCCAAACTAAATTTTTGCAGTCGATCTTGAAAACAGTATGACCAATGTGAAAATACTGTAAAATACCACATGTACCAAAATTTTTTAACCGAACTAGCCATCTGGTTTTCTCTCCTTTCCCAACTTGGTAATTAGGTCAGCAAGAAATTTATTGTGGACATTTCCGCATTCCATTGACATTTGGATTACTTTTTGTTATTTATTAAAATCATTTAAACCATTTTTTCAAAGCAAGATTCTTCCAGCTTTCTTTCTTAAGAAATCTCTCCCTTTAAGAAAGTCAGACAGGTGTCCGTAGGTAGGTTCCACTTTATGTCGGGAATAAGCCCTCAAAATTTTATTAAAAAATATTATAATTTAAAGGTTGCTCAAGCCCATTTTTTATTAGGATATCACATCTTTTTAAGTATCAGAGGTTAAATTTGATAAAAAAAAGGTATTTTGAGATTTCATTATAATGTTAGTGTTTTTGAGGCCTCTAAATATGATTCCATTAAGTACTTGGCTTATACTATAGTATAACTCGAGTAATCAACAAAAATATTTAACGAAATTTAAAAAAAAAGCCTTTTTGACGTATCTTATCGATTAGGACGAGCTCTATAAGAAGTCGGGACTGATTTTCTTTATCAGATAATATACTTTCGAGGTCTCTGAACACGATGCCATTAGTGGTTTGGTCATTATTGTAGTATAATTCGAGTTATCAAGAAAAATAACTAACCTTATATAATTAATTTATCGATCAGATCGGGCTGGAATGGGCTCTATTTATATACAGCCAGTCCAAAAAGTCTCCATACACCACCTACTTTCTATACTAATTTACTGTTATGTTTAACTGATTGATTGGAACTATGAGAAAACATGTTTAAATTAATATTTGAAACTTAACCAACGAGGATTAGTATTAAAAACAACTACGGAACATTTTATTTAGACGTTACATCATTGTTATAAAAATATAAATAAAATTAATGTCAAAAAGTCTCCATACACTCAAGAACTGCATTGAAAAAACACGTTATAATCAGCCGCATTTTATCAAGCTATCTATTGCTCGCTAAACTGAAAACAAATAAATAATTGTCGACCATACTTTATAATCTGTCACTTTTTGCTAGTAATTTTGCAGAGGGTAGTATTAAAAATGAGCGAGAGAAATTGTAAAATTCCGTTTCAAGTTCGAAGTTGATCATAATTGATTTGTGGAAATCGAACAGAAAGAGGAAAAATTGTTAAAAAGTCGCATGCTACTGTCCAGTACATTGTAAACCAGTATAAATCAACTGGTTCCTATAAAATTCGACCACGCTGTGGTCGTCCCAAGAAACTCACTGCACGTGAAAAGGCCCGTATTATTAGACAAATAATTATAGATTCCAAGAAAAGTGCACCAGAATTAAAAGAAGAAGTACGGAAATTATTTTCGAAAAATGTTTGTTCACAAACAGTAAGAAATTGTTTACACAGGGCAGGCTATAAGGAGTGTGCAGCCAGGAAGAATACGATACTAAACCTCCTAAATTTTGGGAATCCGTAATCTTTATTGATGAAACTAAAATTAACCTTTTTGGGTCTGATGGCAGAACTAAAGTTTGGAGATAAGAAGAATACCGCATTTGATATTAAAAACATTTGTTCCACGGTGAGACAAGGGGATGGCAGTGTTCTGCTTTGGGGATGCATGTCCACTGGAGGGGTTGGAAAGTTACAGTTTTATTAATGGTACCATGGATCAGCATGTTTATCTGAACATTTTGAGAGACAATTTAAGAGAAAATGTTCAAAAACTCGAAAAAAAAATACATTTTCCAACAGGACAATGATCCGAAACATACCGCAAACTTGGTGCGAGAATGGATGATCCATAATGTGCGACAGCAGCTTCATACACCTCCGTAATCACTCGATGTTAACCCTATCGAGCATTTATGGAGGAAACGGCGCGTTCGCAAACATAATGTTTCAGATAGAGAAGAATTAAAAAACAGAATATTGAACGAATGAGAGAACATGCCAAGAAGTTACAGAAAGCTGGTTGCAAGCATGATAAAAAGGTTACAGGGGATTGTCAAGGCAACGGCGGTCCCACTAAATATTAGTTTAAACGAAATTGTTATTTTCCGTTAAACTCCATCAAACTATTATTGGTAATCGTTAAGTGAGACTTTTTTGAATTAATTTTGTTTACATTTTTATAATAATGAGGTAATTTCTAAATAAAATGTTTCGTAGTTGTTTTTAATACTAATCCTCGTTGGTTAAGTTTCAAATATTAATTTAAACATGTTTTCTCAGAGTTCTAATTAATTAAACATAACAGAAAAATAGTATACAAAGCAGGTGGTGCATGGAGACTTTTTGGGCTGACTGTATATATACTGTAAAACTATTATAATAATTTTTATTATACATACATTCAACTTTCGATTCGAGAAAAAAAAAATTCTGGAATGCCTAATAATAAAATTACTGGGTATTGAAAAATACCGAATATTATCATATGATTTGAGGTCTGCGAATGACATTTTTATACCAAAATGATATGTAATAAAAAAAATTGTTTTTTTCTATAACTGTGTTATCTACCTAAAAATATTATTTTAGGTACTGTTTAATAGACAGTATCTAAAATAATATACTGTGTCATCTATCTAAAAATAAAGTATAATATAAATCAGTTCCGACTTCTTATAGACCCCGTCCTAATCGATAAAATATGTCAAAACTGCATTTTTTTTTTTACATTTCGTTAGATATTTTTGTTGATTACTCAAGTTATACTATAGTAAGGGCTAAGTACCTGATGGAATCATGTTCAGAGGCCTCAAAAATATATACACTTAACTAATGAAAGCTCAGAATACTTTTTTTTATCGAATTTAACCTGTGATGCTTAAAAAGATGTATGATGACCTGGTAAAAAAGGGCTTTACGACCTTTAAATTTTAATATTTTTTGATAAAATTTGGAGGGCTTATTCTTGACATATAGTGGAACATAAAAAAAGTGTGTCTAAAAAAAACGATACTTTGGTTTTTTGGGCCAGTCTAATATATATATACAGTCGACTCTCTATATAGTGAAAGACCAAAATGTTGACCGAAATTTCACTATAGAGAGTTTTTCACTATATAAAGAAAAAATCCGTATATATTGCTATGTATGTAAGATATTCTAGGTCTTGAAAAAAATGCTCTATAAAGAG
>CM032451.1:57909586-57932086 GCA_019049505.1 Pachyrhynchus sulphureomaculatus | reverse complement strand
CTTTGAGTATTATATTTTTTGTTGGTATTTTCTTGGTTTTTAGTCTATTAGTGAATGAAGATTGGTTAAGCATTTGTTTATTTACTAACGTTTCGACCTTCTTAATGGGTCTTCATCAGAGTTAAAATATTCACAAACGTAAACTCTGACTGACAGTCAGTCGTGCACACCGTAGACGGATCACTTGATATAAAAATGTGATAAATAAAATAAAATCAAATTATAATTTTAATACATATGTGGGTATGTTGTGTGGAGGTTTAATATATATATATATATATATATATATATATATATATATATATATATATATATATATATATATATATATATATATATATGTATGTATATATATATATATATATATATATATATATATATATATATATATATATATATATATATATATATATGTGTATATATATATATATATATATATATATATATATATATATATATATATATATATATATATGTATGTATATATATAATATATATATATATATATATATATATATATATATATATATATATATATATATATAAATAAATATATAAATACATATATACATACATATATACACATATATATTTGTATATTTGTTTCAGTAATTTTCTCTCTAGAAAAACAACTAAGTCAATATTCTATCCTTGAAAAAATTCACCCACATCATCGAGTTTTGTTTTTAATTTACCCACAAAAAAATTCCAACCTAGAGTTGTTTTATGGCTTCTCCTTGACATTGAAAGAAAAAAATAAGCGAGAACAACAAATATAGTGGGAAAAAAAAACGTTTTTTGATTATTTTTTTAAAAGCTTTGTTAATGATCGGGAAGTTAATTGAAGAAAACGATTCGATAACTCAGTTACGATAGAGTGGATTTGGCAAAAATGTATGTGTACCTGCCGCTGAAATTCGCTCGTGAATTATTGAGAAGATTTCGTTTAATCTGACTTCTAGATTCTTTTTAAGAACATATCAGCCTATTTTCGTGGAAAAAATACATTCCAAGATTTTTGCAATTTTTAACGTTTCAGGGTCCTTAGGTTACGTCTATTCTATTATACTGACGATGTCGGATCAAAAATCGTGAACGGAGTGGGTGCTCGTATATATACAGAAAAAACCAGGCGGAACGTTAGTATTCCACTCGAAACAAATATAACAATATACGAGGCAGAAATTCATGCAATATAAGCATTCAAGAAAATGTTAGACGGGGCTACCGCAACTACGAGTAAGCAATATGTATTCTTTCAGATAGTCGAGCCACCTGAAAGGTTCTAAATTCCCCTCGGTTTAATTCCAAGATTACGATGGAGTGGGCACCAGGACATGCGGGGATAACAGGTAATGAAAAAGGGGACGATGTAGCGAGAATCGGAGCACCAGACGATATAGAGGTTCAGAATCGGAGAAATTTACAGTTGTGGTCAAAATAATAGCAGTGCTTACTAAATTTTTATCAAAACATATTTATTAAGTTTTTTTGATAGAACAACTAAAACATAAATATGGTAACTTTGAAGCCCACCTAAGATGCATCAAAGTAATATAAGGCTAATTAATTAAATTCTTAAAAATCAAAGAAAAACGACAAATTTCTAAAAATTATGGTGGACAAAATAATAGCAGTGTTTTATTAAAATTACTGTTAAAAAAAAAACTGTACAACTAATTAACAATATTTTTCTTTTATGAGCATCAGACCCACCTAATACTTAATTGTAAACCTTTTATTGGCTATGACAGCTTCACAATGTCGCAGCATAGAGTTAACCAAATCTTGACATCTAAAAACAGGAATGCTTTTCCAAGAATCTCTGATTACAGCCCAGAGCTCGTCTTGATTCTTAGGTTTTTCACGTGCTACGCTATCTTTAATATCGCCCCACAGATCTGGGCTTTGAGCGGGCCAATTTAAGACATTAATTTTTTTCTTTTCTAAAAATTGTTTACATAATCGACTGCTATGTTTTGGGTCATTGTAATGCATAAAAACCCATTTTAAGTGGCATTTCATATTCTGCATGGGCCAACATAACGTCCTGTAAAATTTCAACATAAACACTGGCGGTCATTATGTTTTTAATCCAAAATATAGGCCCCACTCCGAAGTAGGAGAAACATGCCCATACCATTATCTTTGAACCTCCATGTTTAACTGTCTTAATAGTGTACTGAGGCTGATATGCGGTTCCTAAAGGACGTCTAACGTATGTTCTGCGGCCTACATTTCCAAATAATACAATTTTGCTTTCGTCGGACCACAGTATATTACGCCATTCAATATGTTCTTTCGCGAATTCTAATCGCCTCTTTCTGTGTCTTTTATTTAACAAGGGTACCTTACGCGGACTTCTTGTTGGTAACTTTGCTTCTTTAAGTCGTCGTCGTATCGTCCTAGGAGCTACATCCACTCCCATAATCTCCTGAAGTTGTGTTGACGAAGCAAATGGGTTTGCTTTTGAAGCTCGAACTATAAGTGTGTCCTGTCTGGATGTAGTTTTGCGTTTACGAAAGCGAATTTCAGGTGTAGGTTGACATCTTATAGCGTTTGCTACCATTTTAGCTGAGCATCCCAAAATATTTTGAATCTGCATGTAAGATTTTCCATCACGACGCAATTTTCTTATCAATTCACGTTTTTCTTGAGAACAGTGCTTCTTCCTTCCCATAGCTGTATTGAAAACGGAAAAAGTGTTGATGGATCTGACTCAAAACTATTCTAAATTTGACAATTTAACCGAACACAAGGAGCAAAAACCATTTAGGTTTGAAACACACCAGTGTTAAGCGAACACTGCTATTATTTTGACCAAGCAAAATTCTCCTGCTACAAAATACTTTGTTTATATTTATTTTTATATACATATTTTTTGTTGAAACCTCAGCACAGTTGATAAGTTTTTAAAACGATAAAATTTTTTTTACCTTAATGGAATTTTGCAGTTACCTTTCAACAGTTTGAGTTATTTTTATTGAACCACTGCTATTATTTTGACCACAACTGTAGGTCTCGACGCCCGCTTTCCGATGCCATTAAAAAATTTTTTTTGTGGTCATTTTAACCGTTTGTTTACATTTGTTTATTAACAACAAATTCGTTTTTTTCGTTCATTTTGAAAAAAATTGTTAACGAAAATGAATTTGCCTTCAAAATGACAGAAAAAACGTATTTGTTTTTATTTGATTAACAAACAAATGTAAAAAAGAGGTTAAAACGACTCCAAAAAAATTTTTTACTGGCATCGGAAAGCTGACGTCAAGACCTAAATTTTGAAAAAAAAGGTCCATTTTCGACGAAATGGCATAAAATGGCGGGCAATTCAAATTTTAAATAACAAATTCAATTGTGCTCACTGGGTTCAATATTTTTGTACCAAAATTATATAACAAAAGACATATTTTCTATAAGTTTCCAGCAAATCGGTTCACTTGGTCGACCTGTACAATAAAATGAAAAAATAACAAATTTCCTTACGAAGAGTTTGTTTTTCTTTCGATCCGACTTATATAACCGAAGTTATTCACATTTTAAGCTCAAAAAACGTTGTTTATAAACAAAAGAGCATACATTTTTCGAGGACCAAAACTCAGGACAATACTCCTGGTGATACCCCAGAGGAGATAAAATCATAATATTGCTGTATTTAAACTATGCCTATCTCATGATTATCTTGACCTTTTTTTACTGCACTATCTATAACGGTACTCGAACTTCTTCTCGAAGTGCATTA
Source organism: Pachyrhynchus sulphureomaculatus (assembly GCA_019049505.1). NCBI lineage: Eukaryota > Metazoa > Arthropoda > Insecta > Coleoptera > Curculionidae > Pachyrhynchus > Pachyrhynchus sulphureomaculatus. The sequence goes on along the minus strand of CM032451.1, from coordinate 57,928,344 downwards.
TCCGATTCGGACGTAGACGACCCTCTCGCCTTTGCCTGTGGTTCGTGCCTTTTTTAAGTGTTCAACAAAGTTTATAATAAAGCCCGGGTAGACATATGACCTAGAGTCAGACGGACGTCGACCTGGCAGAAAGTAACTGGCTAATGGTCCACAGAGAACCGAGCCAAACAAACAAAACAAAAAAAAAAAAAGTGTTCAACAGACAAGAGGAACCTACAGCTTAATGCCAGTTCCGAACGGCCGGAGTGGCTTTACTAGGCTTGATACTGCGGCTAGTTTGCCATTGCCTTCCCAAGAGAGGCGACCGTCACGTTGAAATTTTTTGTTCTTTTTTTATTTTATTTCCCGAGCCGACAATCAAACTCGGGTCGCCGGCGTAGAAGGCAGACACGTGCACCTCTACGCTATGACCGTCTCCAATACCAGTTCTACCAACTTAAACAACAAATACTTTAATAGATAGCAATAGCGTGCGTATTTTTACAAAAATTCGCACAAATCATTTAAAAAAGTTAAACAAATCATCATTTAAAAAAAAGTGAAAAGTAATATTATGTTTTTGTATTATTCTTAGTAATTTTTTCATTAATGTTCCGCAATTTAAGTACAGTTCAATGCAGGTCAAGCTTCACGTAATAGACAGCATGTAATGCTGCTAATTTGGTTTATATGTATAATTTTTCAGTTTTTCATTGTGCACGTTTAAATAGACATTTTCTTTTCCGCCGCTTTACTGCCGATAACAGTGTTCAAGTCATGCTTCGGTGAATGGATTTTTAAAGTATACCAACAACGGAATAGAAATACCTATCTAACTATAGTGCCACGCTATACCTATCTTATGTTTTGATTTTGAGTCACGCCACGTGATTTCAGCCACTCACAGCTCGCGAATATGACACGCTGTCTCGATGCTAAACCTGATGATTCTCAGTATTTGCTGCGTTGCCTGATTTACCATAAGTCTTATTAAAATGGAGACCTATGATTGTATTGTACATTTTTTGAGTGAAAGAAGTGACCACATGAGAATGTGACAAAGACGTGCACAAATGTCGCTGAAGTGGATGTGTGGGACGTAATAGTCCCTCTTCTTTTTAAAGTATTTATATACCACCGACAAACATGGTGGTGAAGCTGAATCCTCCTATCAGTTGTGGCTTCACTCAACTTGTCGATGCACCGACATGGGCTCCTGATCATGACGAAAAGTTCGCCAATCTTCTTGACCTCCTTTTAACCACCAATCCAGAGATTTACATTGTCACCGTAAATCTGCCGTTATGTTCTTCCGACCAATAAACCGCTTTCGAGATTGAATACCCTACCGATCAGTGACTGAGAGGCGCCTAAACTGCGCGAGATTTGACAGTATACATCTGTTAAATGGGAAGGACTAATGGAATATCTTAGAACTTTCCTTTGGCTCGAGGTGTGTTTCAGATCAACGACCCGTCTGACTGCGCTAAAAAGTATTCCGATCTCATTTTAGCTGTCATGAAAATTTACATCACTTTTTCGCAGAAATGCCCTTCCAACGGCAAGCCTGGGTTCGATCTAAAACACAGAGAAGTTGTTGCTTTTGACCGTCTTGTCTACTGACAATAATGTGAAAATCCTAATATTCTTGTTAGTTCCCGCAACAGATCCCAAAAAGGCACATAATCGGAGAATTAAAAACAAACTTCTTGCATTGCCCAACGATTCCAGGCTTTGCAGTCAGTCAGTTGCTATAGACATTAGTCAAAATTTTAATAAATGATTGCCTCACACTTTACTGTTCATTTCCAGTGAAAACACCACCCACTATTCCCAATATTCAGGTAAAGATTTCGATGTTGTTTTTAGACAATGTCTCATAAAACGTATTTTAATGAAGCTAAACACAGAAAAACTATCTGGCGTTGATGGAATGCATGGTCAAGTACTCAAAAAACCTGCGGGCAAACTACCACCGGTTTTTTTTTATAGACTTTTCAAACTATCCTACAGCAAAGGAATATTTTCAAAAAAATTTGGCCTCTATTTGGATAAACTTGATTATAGATCATGTTCTATGTTACGTTGTGTTTTTATTCATTTCTTGTTACATATTGCTGATGTGCATGAACAGTAAGTAAATAATAATTTTTGGTTTTTATATACATTCAGACATGCTCGTTGCACGCTATTCATCTTTATAAAAACACATGCAAATGCATTTTTTTATCATTCCTTTATCGGAATTTGAACCTTTAACTTCTTTGCTATACCTTTTCACTAATTACGTCAACAGAAAATGAATACCACCCCGGAAGAAACGGCACAAGTCATTGCCCTATTGCAAGAAGGGCATAGCCAACGTGTAGTCGCTGCGCAACTGCACCTGAGTCAGTCAGCTGTCTCCAGAGTCTACAGACGTTACCAAGAGACTGGCATCTTTACACGGAGACCCAGATCAGGAAGAAGAAGGTGTATCTTGGAACGAGACGACCGCTTCATTGTCAACATAACTCTAAGAAATCGTAACTTGACCGGCGTTGAGGTCCAACAGGAGCTCCGACAAGTTCGTGGTCGGGTTGCCAGTCATTGGACAGTCAAAAGAAGACTTAAAGAAGCTAACCTAACTCCGAAGAGACCAGTTAACGTACCGAAATTGACAGCAGCCCATCGACAAGCGCGAGTCAGATTTGCCCGAGAACATGTCCACCAGACCTTAGAACAATAGCGCTCCGTTTTATTCTCTAAGTCTCGAATGTGCCTACATGGCAACGATGGAAGAAGACTAGTCTATAGGAGGCCTAGGGAGCGCTATGCACAGTGTTGCATTACTGAAACGGTCGCCTACGGAGGATGCGAAAACCGATTTGGTTTTCATGACTGATGAGACTGATGCACGACAATGCGAGGCCACATGCTTCTGCAACGATATGGCAGTACTTGGCGGAAGTGGGAATACTCACATTAGACTGGCCTGTGCGAGGTCCTGACCTCAATCCAATCAAGCACATGTGGAATGAGCTCAAAAGTAGGGTTAGAGCTCCAGTCCCTGCGTCGCTAAGGGACTTAAAGATTGCGATGGCGGAAGACTGGGGAAGAATCCCATAGACAGTGGTGAAAAAACTCACCCGCTGAATGAAAATCCGGCTGGAAGCTGTAATAAGAACTAGGGGGAGAAGTAATACAAAATATTGATTTTGGTTTTTATAAATAAATTAAATTGTTAAACTTAAAATTTATTCAATTTTTCCTTTCTCTTACCCCTATTTTCAATCCTTGTCCTCCTTGTTTTCCCTTTCAATCATTGTGATCAGTAAAAAACATGAGGTATGCTATGGAATTTAGTATCATTAAAAAGAGAATAGAAGGGGCTTTCAAATGATACTAAAATAAATGAACACACAAAATGTTAGGATCCGTGTTAAATGAAGCTAAATAGTTTAAGTCGATTTTTTTTGCTCACCAGTGTATGTAAAAGAAATGAATAAAAAGACAACGTAGCATAGAACAATGTTTGACCCATAATAAAATACGAAAGAAGAAAGTAAAATTGTAACAGTCTCTTTTAATTGAAGTGAGCCATGACCACGGGTATATCGGCTGAGAGTTTCGTAATATTAGGTCTGGGTTTGAGGTCATCATATTCAAATCATGAATAATCCAAGTGACCATATTAAGAACGTGACAATGACGGACATGAATGCTGCTGATAAAGATGCGTGGGACGTAAGAGTCTCTCTTTTTTTGAAATATACCACCTATTTAAAAGTTACCTTCTCTCGATAAGGAGGTTTTTTATATCACGAAAAATATTGTTTCCCATTTTCGTCGGTCTGCGGGGCTGTCTGTCTACCTGTCTTCGCAATAACTTTGGAACCGAATGAGATATCGATTTTAAATTTAGTTTACGTGGAATACTTGACCTAGGAAAAAAGTTATAGTTTTTGAGCGATATGGCACAGTACTTTTTCTGGTTTTTATATTATATATATCAAGGATTTTCTACAGCTGACGGTATCTTCCTTCTCTCAGCCTTTTATTCCATCCGTTTCTATCTTCCCAGTCTCCATCCACATCGTCCCTCCACGATCGTCTGGGTCTTCCTCTTTTTCTTCTCCCTATAGGGCTCCCCTCCGTTATTTTCTTTATCCACCTATTATCTTCGCTCCGTCTTATGTGTCCATACCATTTTAATCGTTTTTCTTCAATGGTGTTTATTGCGTTCTCTTTGATGTTCATTTTGCTTTTTATTTTTTCATTTGTTATTCTCTCCATACGTGTCACTCTACAACATCTTCTCCAATACTCCATCTCTACCGCGTTAATTTTGGATTTATTTCTTTTGTTGATCGTCCATGTTTCTGACCCGTATGTCATTATGCTTTGTATTATTGATTTGTATATGCGTGTTTTGTTTCCCTTTGTAATGTGCTTGTCCCACAGGATCGAATTTAATTGTCTTATGCATGTCCGCGTTTGTCCTAATCTAGCTTTAATCTCTTCTTTTGAGATGATGGTTCCTAAATATTTAAATCTATCGGTTCCTTTGATTATTGTTTCGTTATCGACTTCTAGATTTTCCACATTTCCCTCCTTTGTTGTTAGATATTCTGTTTTATCAAAGTTTATTGCTAATCCTGCTTTAGTGTATTCTTCTTTCAGTTTTCTTACCATATAACTGAGGTCTTCCTCATCTTGCGCTATGATTACTTGGTCGTCTGCGAAACTTAGAGTATATAAGTAATCTTCTCGTATTGGGACTCCCATTCCACTACATTTTTACTTCCATTTTTTTAATGTTTGTTCGAGGTTTATTTTGAATAGTGTGTGGGATGTAGAGCATCCTTGTAATAGGCCTTTTGATGTTTGGAGTATCTTCCCTATTTTATGTCCTATTTTTTATGTTCACTGTGTTGTTTTCGTAGAGAGCTTTTACTGCGTATATTAGTTCTTTGTCAGTGGCTATTTCTTTTATTACGTTCCATAATCGTTGTCTTGGTACTGAGTCATAGGCCTTTCTTATGTCTATGAAGGCTAGATGAACTTCTCTATTCTTTGCCAGTTTTTTTTCCATTGTTTGTTTTATAGAATATGTGTGGTCTATACATGATTTTCCGGCCGTAAAGCCTGCTTGGTCTTCTCCAATTTTTCCTTCTATATTTTCCTCTATGATATTTTTCCATACAAACTTCCCATACTCGATATTATGCTTAGGCCTCTATAGTTTGTGCATTTTCTGCGGTCTTCCTTTTTAAATATAGATACTGTATAGGCTTTTGACCGTTCCTCTGGTATTTTTTTCTCCAGCATTCGATGTAATTTATTAGACCCGTACTTAATCATTTCATTTACCACACCCCCAGGCCCTGCAGATTTATTATTTTTGAGTGTTTTTATTGTCTTCTTTACTTCTTCATAGCTTAGTTCTATCTCTTTTTTTTCCTTATTCTGTTCTTCTTCAGGGTTCTCTTCCTGGAATTCTTGTCTGTCTTCTGTTAGCAGCTTCTTATAATACTCTTCCCACTCGCTTTCTGGGATATACTCTATATACATCTTCTTTCTATTGTTGGTCCTTAATGCTTTAATTATTCTCCATGACTCTGTGCTTCTAGTTCCTCCTATATACTGTTCTACATGTTCGCACGATTTTTCCCTGGCTTTCTGGTTTTTAGCTGACACAAAAACAAATTTTAAGAATTTATAGTCGAGCTTATAAGGGGTGGAAGAGGTGGTATTTCTTTTTATACATCCTGGTCAGGGTTTGGGAGCTCGAGAAATTAGGAAGTATTGTGGTCAGTCAATAAGTTTTGAAAGCGGAAATGAAATAAGATGAGTTGAAATACATTTATTCTTCAGTATAATCTCCCTTAAGCTCAATACATTTTTTCCAACGATTTTCCGATTCATTTACCCTATCTCTGAAGTGGTTTTCCGGAAGACCTTTAAAAATACCCATCTACGGATTCTATCACCTCATCATTTATTGAAAAACACTTCTCACGTAGAAATCTTTTGAGGTTTAGGTTTGGAGAAGTCAGACGGAGCCAGATATGGCGAATAGGGTGAATGTTCCTACAATTCGTACTTTATTCCGACCAGCTTTGCCGTTGGCAAAACAGCAGGTGCAGTGTCTTCATGAAAGATGATTTTTTCTTCTGCAAACAGGACCTTTTTTCACGAATTTTCTCATCTAACTGGTCCAAAAGGTTGCAATAATACTCATCCATATCCATTCACAAAATTACTTTTATTCTTTGTGAAACACGCCAAATGTTTTTTAGAAAGTTTCTCCTGAGTGCGTTTTTGTTCCGATGTTAGCAAATGCGGCACCCATCTTGTGACTAGCGTTCTCATATCCAAAACATTAGTTAAGATCTCACGTACTGATCCATGTGAAATGCCTATAGCCTCAGCTAACTCATCAACGGTTAATCGACAGTCTTCCTTTACCATATCTTGTACTTGCACAACAGTTTCTTCAGTTGTTGCAGTTTTTGGGCGTCCTGAATGTGGATCAATATTGACGCTTGTATGACCAGCTTTAAACTCTACGAGTCTATCTATGAACAGTTGAAAATAAACGACCAGACTCCTTTAACACTTTTATGAACTTTGCATGGATTTCAGTTGCCTATAAACCTTCAAAAACAAAGAATTTTATCACTGCACGATATTCGATTTTTCCCATTTTTAAAAAATACTCAAACACGTCTACTTTAACCATCTGATAAACAATGCATGACTTGACAGATCGACTTAAAATTTAGGGTGCGTTTATGGGACAGATGAAGCTGCAAAATGATCAATATTTGGTTCGAGTAATGCTCCATAGATGTCGCTTTCAAAATTTATTGACTGACCTGATATACGTGAAAAAATAAGCCTTGTTCCGGGTCTTTAGATTATGAAAAACATAATTGCCAATTTCCGTCGTTCTGTTTGTTTGTGGGCACAATAACTCTCGAACCACTACCACCTGATTTTGCTTCTTTCCTTTTTTTACAGGTTATAGTACCCACTAAAATAAATCACTTCACAAAATATTTTATATAAAAGTTAAATATCAAAGAAAATATGGCATTTTGATTTTTTTAAAGTTTTATATTCAAGATCTGTAAGATGCTTTAATACATAATTCTCTCAGACAATTTCTAGGTACTGTTTTGTTGATAATTCTTTTATCAATAACAGTTCTTTTTATATAACCAGAATTTTAAAATTATAAGTAAAATTTAAATTTTATAATAATAGTTATTTAAGGTTTACAATTTTAAATTCCTAGATGCAACAGGTGTCTTAACGCTTAGATGCTAACTACCAGGTGTACAAGTATGAAATGCGGATTTTTTTTCTGAAAAAACATGTTAAATTCGGAAGAATGATAAAAAGTGCTTTATTCAAAGTATGCTCCATCGCTTGTTATACATTTTTCCCATCTTTCGGGCAATTTGTGAATACCACGCCAGTAAAAATCTTCCCCTTTTGCTGCGAACCGTCCAACGAGCCATTTTTTCACATTTTCGTACGAACCAAAGCGCTGCTCAGCAAGTGCGTGACCCATCGATGCAAACAAGTGGTAATCGGAAGGAGCCAAGTCTGGTAAGTAAGCCGCATGGGGTAGAACTTCCCAGCTGAGTGCTTCCAATGTGTCGCGAACTGGTTTTGCCGTATGTGAGGGAGCAATGTCATGAAGAAAAATGACTTTGTGTTGCCTGTTTCAGTATTCTGGCCTTTTTTCAAGCAGCGAACAGTTCAAATCGGTCAATTGTTGTTGGTAACGTTTAGTATTAACCGTTTCCCCAGGTTTTAACAGCTCATAATAGACCACGCCCCCTGGTCCCACCAAACACAGAGCACCGTCTTTCTGCCAAAGCGATTCGGTCTTGCGGTCGATGTGGATGGTGCGCCTGGGTCTACCCATGATTTTTTTGCTCTTGGGATTCTCAAAATAAATCCACTTTTCATCCCCTGTAACTATACGATGCAAAAACGACTTCCTTTTGTACCGAGCGAGCAAAATGTCACACGTGTTTTTTGCGCTTTTCCATTTGCCTGTCGTTCAACTCATGTGGTACCCATCTACCGGTCTTCTCAATTTTTCCCATCTCCCGTAGCCGATTGGAAACAGCTTGTTGACTAACGCCCAATTGCTCGGCGAGTTGTTTTTGTGTTTGCGAATCATCTTCGTCCAACAGTGCTTGTAAGTCCACATTCCTTGGCTGCAACATCGAAGTCAATACTTTTGAAACGCCGAAACTATCGTTCACACGTATCTTGCGATGGAGCATGTTCACCATAAGCTTCTCGAAGTAATCGGTATGATTCAACAGCAGTTTTCTTCAAATGAAAATAAAAAAATTAATGCTGTCCGCGAATGCTCTTTTCGACATATTGAACACAACACAACACTATGCACACACTTTTCCAATTTATCACTGGTGCGCGTCTGACACTTGTTGATGACACAACAAAATGGCGCAGTGTCAAATCTTTAAAGCACAAACTACATTGGTGCACTGTTGTCTGAAATCCGCATTTCATACTTGTACACCTGGTATATATACTTAAAGGTAATACTTTAAAACATTATCTTTGTGACCGGACTAAGTACGGAGACATTTTTACAAATGTCTCACCTAATTCACTATTTTCCTCTTCTACATACGAAGAAAATTCTTCCAGTACTAAACTTAGAGTTTTATGAGGAAGCCAAATATGATAATAAAAAATTTATCACTTGTCAAATTTGACATTCCAGAACCAACTAGGATTTTTCTAAATGGCACCCTCTACATATGAGCATACCATTAAATAGCATTTTTTCAGTCCGTTAACAAAAATTTTTAATTTAATTGCATCAGACAGATCCTCGATCTGAGTTACACTACTAAATTGAAGCATTCGATCTATCTCACTATTCTGGTTGCCCAGCCACATTGGCAATCAAGGAAATGACAGAGCAGACCACTACGCTAAACTCGCCATCACGAGAGGCATTCCAATCCTGGATAACAACCACTTTTCTGATTTTAATTCTTATTTAAGTTCTATTTAAAACTCCTTTTTCCAATTACAATGGGACCTTGAAAATCCCAACAATAAACTATGGCCCTTTAAACCAAACGCTCTTCTCCCACTACATCTACCAAACTTAACAAGAAAAGAAAATGTCACTTTGAATTGCGCCCGGCCATACATATGATACCCATAGCCATCTCCTGAAAAACGAACATGAACCGACATGCTCCACATGCGGATCACTTCTCACTGTTGCTCACATCTTCGAGGCAAGTCACCTTCAACCCACCAGAAACAGACACATTATTCCCTCAAACATACGTACTATCATTAAAAATCCTGCAAATTTCATTACTGATGTTATAAAATATCTCAGAGCATTGAATTTTCAAGTCTAACTAAAAAAATTAGACGCTAAATAACCTTGCAGTTGATGCGTCCGGCCCCAGAAAAATCCATCCATCCATCGTTAACAAAAATAACTTATTTTCAGTTGTTACCAATATACAGAGCATTCAAGTTATTGAACCGAATTTTAACTTTGTGTGTGATTCACCCGATTTAGTATTTTACTGTTTGGCATATCTAAAAATTTACTTTCACCACTAAACTTAGTTTTTTATGAGGAAGCTAAATATGATAACAAAAAATTTGTTACATGTCAAATTTGACAGATTACACAACCGATTAGAATTTTTTAAATGACACTCTTTACACATGAGCACACTATTAAACAGCATTTTCTATATATAACACTTGATATTTATTGTCAGTCTTTACCGATATACCGATATACTTAAGTTATTAAACCGAATTTTAACTTTTAAGTGGCTCACTGAATTTACTCTTCTTTTATTTGGGATATAAAAAAAATCTTTTACCAATAAATTATTTTTTTTTGTGAGTAAGCCAAATATAACACAAAACTTGCCACTTGCCAAATTTGACAGTTTACTACAAACTATGTTGGGAATGTGGAATCTTTGGCACAATGACACTACTCACTATATATCACCACTACACCAAACACTTTATTTTTGCACCCGATGCGCATTTCGCTAACCATGTTAGCTTCATCAGGAGCGATGATTGACTCAATCATCGCTCCTGATGGTTAGCAAAATGCGCGTCGAGTGGTGATATATACTGAGAAGTTTACTACAAAGCCAACTAAAATTTTTCAAATGGCACTCTCTACGTATGAGCGTTAAATAGCATTTCAGTTAGTTTATAAAAATATGACAACGATTTATAACGTTAGGATTTATACACTATTGTCAGCAGGCAAGATGTTGAGAAGCAACAGCTTTCCTGTATTTTCGATCGAACCAACGCTTGTCGTTGGAAGGGCATTTCTTCGAACTCTGTTCGTAGATCTGAAGCAGGGTTTTTTTACCTCAGGAATTTTTTGATCCTAGGGGCTTCATCATGCTATTCTTTTTCCACAGCCTATGCGATAGTATTACACCGGGCGATTCCTAATCTGGGCATGTACCATTTGGTTTTTCCTTTTTTTGGCCTTCTACGACAGGCAGAACGCATAGGGGTAATATTCTGACCCGCACTTCCATTCCTTTCGATACGACACATTGTTCAAGCTACGGTAATCATCTCCAATAATATTTTGAAAATCTATATAATACACTTATTTAAAGAATTGACCATCTCAGATGCTATCTCAAAGCTGAGGGAGAGTATATCAATTGAAACAAATCATTTCAACCGTTATAATCGTTTTATTTTCTACTAAAAGTTACGTTTTATTTATAAATAGAACGTCTGTCATAATAAAATAATTCTGAAACGACATTTCATTCTTCTAATCGTTCAGATCTTATCAGCGTGTTTCGAATGTGATTTTTGATCTTGTTTATAGGCTTTTGGATGGTTGTAGCTTCTACTTGATGGAAATTCATTATAAATATATAATAAAAGACTGTTTTTTTAGTCAATTTCCACTGGTTTATTTAAATTGCGATGACGCGTTTTCGCTGTCGATGCAGCTTCTTCAGATCTACATTTTACACTGTCAAGTTAGGTTTAATGTTCACAATTATAATTTCTTAATTATAATATTACACCTAATTAAATTACATTGATAGTATTGGAAAACCCATACAGATTTGGAATTAGGAGAATAAATTCAATAATGGTGAATTGCTTAAATCTACCTGGTCGTTGAGTAAAGTACCTGTATTTCTTAATCGATCTATTTGCATTGTCTCTAAAAGGTTTAGTTTTAAACCTTTTTGTTGGGTGTGTAAAATTTTGAAATTCTTGTTAAATGTGTGATTTTCTGTTAAAAGATGATTAGCATATGTTGTATTAGATTTTCTATGGATGAAACTTTTTTCGTGTTCTGTAATTCTTTGTATAAATGTACGTCCAGTTTGTTCTATGTATGTTTTAGGACATGAACCACATTTTAATTGATAAACCTCTGATTTATTGTCTTTATTGATTTGTGGTTTTTAGTTTTTAAGATATTTTCCTATAGTATTGTTAGTCTTGTAAGCTATGTGGTATTTTTTTGATTTAAAAATTTCCCCAGTTTTTCCGTTGGTTTGCCGAAATAGGTTAAGCATTTAAATGTGGTATTTCTGTCCTTAAAATGTGGATGTATTTCTGAGATTGCCTTGTTTCTAAGTTTTTTTCCTAACGATATTATTGATTAAAGTAACCGAATAACCGTTGTTTACGGCTACTTGTTTTAGGTAGTTTAATTCTTTAGTAAAATTTTCCTCTGATAAGGGGATATTAGTTAGTCTATGTATAAAACTATGATAAGCTGCGAGTTTATGATGGTTAGGGTGGTGAGAACTATTGTGAATTGTGGTATCTGTATGACAAGGTTTGTGATATATTGCAAATTCATGTTTTTTCATGGTTTTACTGATTGTTAAGTCTAGGAAGTTGATTTTCCCTTCGACTTCTTCTTCCATTCTAAAACTGATATATATTTGTTTATAGGCATCATAATTTTTTTCCAAAACAACTATGGTATAGGAATAATCTCGTAATTATTCTCTTTAAAGTGTAAAAATTCATGTGAAGAACATAGAAATATCATTTTTTTTAAAGAATGATTATGAGAAAGTATTTAACACAAAGGCTGAAAAGTTTTTGGACTAGCTACTTAAAACACTTTTTTTGCAAAATTCGACTTTATTCATCAACATAGTGTCCTTCAAGAGCGATACAATCAGTCCAACGCTTTTCTCACATTTCTATGCCTTTCTTGTAGAAGGATTTGTCTTTGCCTTCAAAAGAGGCCTCAGTTTCGGCGATAACTTCTTCATTGGAGCCAAATCTCTTTCCCACGAGCATTTTTTTGAGGTCTGCTAGTAGATAATAGTCGCTGGAAAATACGGTGGATGAGGAAGAAATTCGAACTTCAATTCGTGCAGTTTTGCCATCGTAGCCATTGACTTGTGACACGATGCATTGTCTTGATGAAAGAGCACCGTTTTCTTGTTCATTTGGGGCCGTTTCTTTGCGATTTCTGCCTTCAAACGCACCAATAGCTTTATATAATATTCGCTATTGATGGTTTTTCTCTTCTCAGCATAGGTGATGAAAATTATTCCATGTGTATCCCAAAATACAGAGGACAAAACCTTCCCAACCGACTGTTGTGTCTTTGGTCGCTTCGGCCGGCTTTCACCGGCTGCTGTCCACTCAGCTGACTGACGATTAGATTCCGGTGTGTAGTGGTGAAGCCATGTTTAATCCATTGTCACATATCGCATGAAAAATTCTTTTTATTGCACTTAAACAGGTCCAAACAGTGCTCAGAATCATCAACACGTTGTTGTTTTTGGTCCACTGTGAGCAAACGCGGTACCCATTTCGAACAGAGTTTTCTCATGCCCAAATGTTCATGCAAAATATGACCTACACGTTCATTTGATATCTTTAGTGTCTCAGCTAGTGGTGGGCGTTGAACGAACGAACAGTTTTTTTTAGACTGTTTATTTCGCATTAACTGATAAACTAGTTTATAGTCTACCGATAAACTAGTTCACTCGTGAACGACATTCGTGCACGGTCACAACCCGATCGTCGACGAGATAAACTGTACGGCCCTATGGTCTACTACAGACGAGTCGACGCGAACGGGCGACGACGACGGTCCGAGTAAACACGAACAGTTCATTCAAGGACGTTGTTCTGTCGACGACGGTCGAAACAAGTCGAAAATTAAACTGTTTTATAAACTAGTTTATCATCGACGTTAAACTTGTCTCGTTTCGTTGACTGTAAAAGCGTCAACGACCCACCACTAGTGTCAGCTATCTCACACAATTTCACTTTACGGTTATCCAAAACAATTTTGTGTTTTTTTTAACGTTTTCCGGTGTAACCACCTCATTTGGCCGTCCAGAGCGTTCCTCATCATTTGTGTTTGTACGATCGCGTTTAAATTCAGCATACCAGTAAATGATGAGTGATTTTCCAGGGGCAGAGCCGCCGTAACACTTATCAAGTCATTGCCTTGTTTGAACGATATTTTTTCCTATTAAAAAACAGTGTTTAATCAACACACGAAATTCGATTTTTTTTCCATTGTTTTGAAAATATCAAAAGTAGCCTCACTAAAACCAATGTAACTTGTAAACTAACTGTCGAAATGTCATGAAATTTTGACACATATCGTTTGAAGGTTGGTACTTCCTAAAAATCATATGGATTTTTTTTGAAAAGGACGGCATCTATGTGTCAGACCAAAAATGTTTCAGCCTACTTCTTACTTTTGCGGTCTTCTCATCTCTAGAGAAGAGAGAGAGAATTTGTCTTTTTCTTTTAACCTAAATGCTACGTTAGCTTTACGTAAAAAAAACGGTTTGGTTTATTGTGCACCGTAATAAAAATCACAATGGGACAAAATTCCGTTGAAAACATTAAAATTTTATTGCTAAGTCTATAATTGCGATTGTTACGTTATCACGTCTAATAAGTATTTTATCTTTTTTAAATCGATTTAGCAAGGTGCATATTGTTATTTGAAATGTTGTATGGATCAGGAAATGATGTAAAATCTGCTGATTATAGTGTTTTTCTTTAAAGATAATTTTATGATCTTTAACACAGGTGCAGCATAGGCTTGTCATATATAGATTAAAGCTATCGTGAAAATAATAATATTTCGGAACGGGTAGAGTCGTTCGGTGCCCCTTACTGATATTCTATAGCTGCTCATCCTGGATTGCTGACTTAAAATATACTAATAATTTAATTACATTAGAATCTTATATTAAGAAAATGGGATATGATACATAGGGTGTTATAAAAGTGGTTTATTATATGTGTCCCCTAGTTGCAAAACCGGATACATCTAAAAATAAAAATTTCTTAGAAAATCGAAAAAACTGTGGAATTGGATAATGCCATTGATTCAGCATATTATTTTTACTTAGCTGGAGGTTAGAGCACTTGGTTTATGCTGTTGCTTAGTCTGAATCAATAATTAAAGATTAATAATAACTAATTATGGTTTGGATGTATCCGGTTTTCCGTATAAACAAGGATGTATCGTATTTTGTAAGTTCCATTCCCATATTTCCCAAACAAAACGATGCGAGGATATTAACATAAAACGGATAACATGTCCAATTGATTAAGATTTTATCAAGAGTTAATATTTATTTAAAATGTTATTTATTCATAGTAAAACTTAACAAATTAAATTGTTATAACAGGTTAAAATTTCTTGTTCTGATCAATTTTTCCCATAGTGCTTCGATAATAAATTTTTAACTTCTTCGAGTTTTTGAGGTGAAATCTCCATAGCTCCGACCACACTCTGTTCCGGATTTTTTATGTCATTTGCAGTCTTTTTTCTTTTGCAGACACTTTTACTTGGTCCAACATGATATCGATAGTTTACTTTCCCATTAACAAGATCGTTCACTCCTTTTTTTTATCTTTTTAGTACGGAACACTTATATGATGACTTCGATGTCTGTCTGTCCGTCTGTCTGTCTGTCTGTCACACCCGATTTTCTCCGAAACTATTTGTCATAGAAAGTTGAAATTTGGTAATAATATAGGAATTGATGGCCTCATCAGAGCGATGTAGTTTTGAATGTCAAATTTTGACTTAAGCGGTTAATTTTGGGGGGTGAAATCGAAAGTGAAAAAAAAAATTTTTTGTAGGTCATCGAGTGTGGTGTCAAATGCTTCCTGTTGGTTTCACTACTTTCTCTGTAGCACTCTTCCAATCAAAAACTTTTCTAAACCATCTAAAATTTCCCAGAAATGTCCGTGTATTCCTTAGGCGAAACTATGGATGTAGCCTGTGTTGCAACTGAGCCCGTTTTACTAACACTGTTTCTCACTGGACCAATAGTAATTTGATATTCATTCGACGTTTCGTTGATGGCCCCTATCGAGAACTTGTGATTTCTTGAAAAGAAAACTGTTCTTCCCGAAGATGAATGTATTCGGTTTTGCAACTAGGTTGCCAGCAATGGGTCAGATAAGTCAGCTAGTTGACGGCTGCTGACCTGGGGATTATCTTCAACATGAACTAAAATCTCAATTTCTTTTTCCTCATTGGTAGCATTCTGGTTTACTACATTCCGTTTAGTATATTCAACGCTACCACTACCATCAAACCGTCCCATTAAGCACTGAAAAGATTTTTTAGATTGTATACGTCTGTTAGGGTACTTCGCTCCGTAAAGCCTTACTGTCAAAAGACAATTTTTTCCTGCCTCGCCCAGTATATAAACCATATCAATTAATTCATTTTTAGGAAAATCCATAACTTTATACGTCACTTACTACAACAAATTAAACTATTTTTACTTTCTTAATAGACATGTCAAAATTTGACAATACCTACATTTTTGTTTTGTCTTGGCAACTATGATGTTATAGCGTAAGTGTATTAAAAATAAGGGTAAAAATTGAAAAATTCAAAATAAATCGAAAACTATTAGAAATAGGTATATAACATACTTAATAAAAGTTAGAGGGTTTTGTAAAATCTACCAGAAAAAATAATAATATATACAGGGTGTTAAAAAAAAATTGAGATTTTTCAATTTAAAATAGTCGAAATGCATACATTTATTTTGAGCACCCTGTAGCATCTAACTCAAATTTCTTTACATCTTTTTTTCATCTCTATAGAATGCTCGTACCAATTATGAGTATTCCACCTTCAGAAACAATGGCGCTACTGGCAATTTTTTACAAAACTGAAAACTAGTATTTTTTAAAAAAAATTGAAATATTAGAAAAACTACTAGGTTTAGGTATATAATTAGGTAAAATTTTACGCAGAATTTAAAAATAAATTAGAAAATAGGATGTTCCATTTAAAAAAAAAAACATATGTTATATTGGCCACACTTTTTTGAAGTACCCTGTATACTCAAAAATAATTTTAAACTGTGCACATTCTCTAAAACTGTTGTATTTAACATTTTTTCGTCATTCCCGAAACAAATAAGATAATGAACTTTGCTCTATCGTTGACTCACCCTGTACGAGTAGGCCGACTCTTCTAATTTTCTTACTTTCAGTACCTCTATAGAAAAATTTATCTCCAATTTTTAGGTTGATACAAGACTCTCCTGTTCTTCTTACTTCCGCTAAGCCCAACACTAGCTATTTTATGTTTTTTAGTTCTTCTAATTCGATAATTCTTTCTTCGGATCCTAAATTTCTTGTGTTGTAAGTTGCTATGTACCATTCTGTTTTTTTTAGTTATCTGTGCTCTGGGCATACGATTGTGAATTATTTTCGAATTTTTGTCCCCCCCAGAATCTATGGGACCGACTGCAAGAGTAGTGCGAGATTTTGAGTTTGCTCCACTCGCCTGGGATACTGTGTTTTGGAGATTCGACATTTTCATTGTACATTTTGGGGTTTTCAGCCATTTTTTTTCTCGCTCCGACCAAATGTGTTGACAAGCGGTAAGGAAGTTGGAAGGATTATATATGGTGAAGGATTAATGTTTTTAGGACCTTGTTGTAAACCAACTATTTTTATTATATTGTTTTACCCTGTAGCTACGCCTATGAGTTTAATACAAGTCATAGTTTAACAATAATCAATTCTCAATAAAAGATTTACTATGTATACTTACTAATGGCTCAATTGATAATTTAAGTCGCCAAACTTATTTATCATTACCATGATAAGTAAATATTTGTTAGTTAAACTTAAGAGTACGCCTATGGTAAATTTTAGAGAGCAAAAGTATAAAATAATAGGCGGTCAGCTAGAGAGGACATTAACATTACATTATTAACATTATCATTATTAGTGACATTATTAGTATCGTTATTAGTATTATTATTAGTATTGCATTATTACAGTAACATTCTTATTTATTAATTAATTAACAAAGTACCAAGTATTAAATATTATTTTTGCAAGCAACGATAGTATTACAATCATATTGAGATGATAAATGTCCTGAATTCTTCTTAATAAAGAGTTAGAAGTTTTTTCTTAAGTGTTATTTTTGATCAACTTACTAAACCAGTAAAACAACTGTCGGCTACAACAACCTGATGCCCCCCCCATATTAGGAGGTGGGAAGAAACCAAGGTTGGCAGGGTCGCGTCCCTAAAGTATATCTGTCCTTTGCCGGAATCGCAGAAGAGTTTATACCCGCTACCACAATGATCTATTCCCAAAAATTAATAAAGAACTACTGTAGACCAGGAGCGTTAAACCTTCTACATGTACTCACACTTTTAGACAATTTTCAAAGTCAAAGGATCGTCTTATCTTATTTACAGGAAAACAATATTAATCTTTGAATTCTGTATATAACTATTGTGTTGTTTGTTAAAAATCGTTCGGTAATGCCAAATTTATATGTAACCTCTGGCCTACCTGTTTGTTTTAAAACGCTCACAGCGACAAGTGGGTAAATCTGACTATATTCCTGTTAGGGAAGGTCGTTCATCCTTTTTTTTTTTTATCATTCTGTAATAAGCAGTAACGATAAACACATTTAGTTTTTATTGATTTGGCAAAGGCGTACGACACGGTACCAATTAATAGATTATTTCAAGTACTGCAGCCAACCAACATCAATGCCACTATAGTAAAAGCCATACAAGATTTATATAAAGAAGCAGCATCTGAAGTAAAGTTAGGTAAAAACTCTTCTTTATATATATATATATATATATATATATATATAATATATATATATATATATATATATATATATATATTCAATTTTTGGGATTTGGGTTCATTTTATGAATATTTGGTATTCAAAATTAAACTTAAACTGACGTTTCGCCCTTTGGTTTAGGGCATTTTCATTTTTTTCTTTATTTCTCGAATCACATATTTTATTTACTACTGAGAGTAGTAAATAAAATATGTGAGATTCAAGAAATAAAGAAAAATGCCGTAAACCAAAGGGCGAAACGTCAGTTTAAGTTGAATTTTAACTACTAAATATTCATAAAATGAACCCAAATCCCAAGAATTGAAAATAAATATTAACTGATGGTTCAAGAGAATTTTAAAGTATACAGTAATACCCCGCTTTACGCGAGGGATACGTTCCGAAAAAAATCGCGTTTAACTGAAATTCGCGTATATCGAGGTTTATGATTAAACATAGTCAAAATTTAATACAAAAAAATACAAATCATTTTAATCAATCACTTTAATTCTAAGAACACTTTATGCAATACATACTCTTATTTTTTACGGAAAAATACATCTATTGTCTTTTGGGTAACGTTTTGTTTACGTTCTTGTAAAATACGTTCATAACA
>CM032451.1:57799586-57904586 GCA_019049505.1 Pachyrhynchus sulphureomaculatus | reverse complement strand
TAGAGGGAACCGGGAACCCACTATATTATAACATCCCATGAACATTGCCATCATGATTAGTGTTACTGGCAGTCACCACACCTCTGCTCAGAGGTTCGGACTGCGGAGGAAGATATATAAATATTACTGTGTTTGTGTGATAAAGATCCTCAGGTAATACTAAATCCATATATTACCTTTGGCCTACGTGTTTGTTTTAAAATGCTCTGATTGGCTCAGAGCGAGAAGATTCTAAGCCTGTTAGGGAAGGTCGTTTTTCCTTTTTTAATAATTTTGTAATAAGTAGCAACGGCTCAATCTCTGCAAATAATTTTTGATACACTGAAAATCCAGCATGTGTTCGAAATGGGGACACATGGCAGCACTGCTCAAGCCAAAATAAAATTTAAAAAAAAAACTTAATGGTATTGGCACAATCAAAACGTATTCGAGAATAAAAGAATTTAGTGAAATGATTGTTTTTCTTTGACTTTTCTAATTGAAACTCCTTCGCAGGAAACATAACTTTCTTTTTAGTAATGGTATATATGATATACGTAGGAGGATGTATGGTTGGATCGGACAAACCCTACGAAAGACTCCCGATGAAATCTGTCACCGTGCCCTGCTCTAGAACCCGCAAGGAAGCAAGAAAGAGGACGATCCAGGGCCACTTGGCGTCTCTCAGTGATGTCGGAGATGAACTCATTACCTGAAAATCGAACAACATCGCAAGTCTGAAGAAGCTTGCCAAGCGCCGTTCCAGATGGAGAATTCTTATTGACAGCCTATGCTCTATTTGAGTAAGTATGTATGATATATAAAAAACAGGTGTACGTTGTTGTAAAATTAGTAGTCATTTAAAATTTTGTGCGCAAAAGATCAGGTGATACAACTACTTTTACAAAACATCTGTTTTCATTAAATTACTAATTATTTTAAGTGGTGCCATTTGTTGATTAAATTGCGTAAACCATTTTTTTTTTGTAAAAAGTATAGCTTGTTCCTAAAGGTAATTTATGTTTTATTGGTAAATATCAAGGACTGTTAATTTCCCGATATGTTTATGTCTATATTTTGTTTAAATCGAATTTTACGCTGTTCAACTTTTTTGGATTTTGCAGCAACTTAAGAGTTGTACTCTTTTTTTTTTCGTTTTTCTGGGCGCACGAACTTAGCGTATTAGTCACAAGTTTGCATATTTATCTATACCTATAAAATAGTACCGTGACTGACTGACAGACAACGCACAGCCTAAACCGGTGAACCTACAGATTTGAAATTTGGAGGAAATATTCTTTGAGTACCCTAGGGATTTTTTTAAATTCCATTCCTAAAGGAGTGAAAACGGGTAAAGTTTGTATGAAGAAACATTTTTGTTTAAAGTTACGATGATGACACTTTGTAAATGTACTCTTCAAAAGAATTAAAATAACCCATGTTTCATTATTTTAGAAAATTCATCTCCTAAGGGAGTGAACGGGGGGGTGGCAGGGTTTGTATGGTGAAACATTAATTATTTTTTTAAGGTACGATTTTGAACCTTTTTTGTATACTATTCCAAAGGTCAATTATAGACTATATACTGGTACAAAGGAGCAAAAGAAAATATGTGAAAAACGTAAGAATAAGAAGAGGAGCCGAAATATACAGTGATCATTACCTACTAGTAGGAATAATCAAAGAAAGGTTGCCTAAAGATGAAAGCCCGACAATAAGAAAATACAAATCAATAAGGACATATAAACTAAGAAATGAAGAAATTATGATCAAATATCGACAAATAACTGAGGAGAAATTCGAAAAAGGATACAGGCATATAAAATATGCAAGTTTGGAAGAAAAATGGAGTATCTTCAAGAATATAATCCTGGAGGGGGCTACCAGAGTATGCGGAGTGTGCAACGCAAACAACAGTCAAAGACAAACAGCTAGGTGGACTGGTGATATACAAATTATTGCGAAGAAGAAAGAATGGAAAAAATATCTCAAAACAAAAACATCTGAACAATATGAATTATATAAAGGAAAAGGGTTAAAGAGTTGGTAAGAAAAGCAAAGGAACAGTCATGGAAAGAATTCGGAGATAAAATGGAAGAAAATAATAAAGAAAATCAAAAGCTATTCTACAGAGTTCTTAAATTATTCAGGAAGAACCAACCTTTAACCGAATTATATGTAAAAAACAAATCTTAACAACAGAGAAAGCAATAATGGAAAGTTGGAAAGAATACTTTGAAGAACTATTGGGGGGTAATGAAGAAAAAAATTAATGCAAATTATGAAGAGTTGGAACAGCAAAATATGGAAGAAACAGAAGATAGGGAACAAATAGAATGGAAAGAGTTGGAGGAAGTTATAAGAAAATTGAAAAATGAAAAAGTCTCAGGCAGCGATAAGATAACGTCTGAAATGATTAAATACATGGGGAGGAAAGGAAAAACAATATTGTTAGAAATAATTAATAGTGCATGGGAGAAAGAAAACTTTCCAGCAGAATGGGAAATATCGTTTATTACACCAATCTATAAAAATGGAGAACACAAGGATTGTAATAATTACAGAGGAATTACTATACTGAACACAATTGTCAAAATTTATGAGGGCATTATTAATAATAGAATAAAGAAAGTAAGAGAACCACAACTATCGGAATCGCAAAGTGGATTTAGACCAGCGAGAAGTACACAAGACCACATATTTACACTGAAACAGATTATCGAAAAAAGATCAAATCAAAATAGTCTACACCTTGCTTTCATACACTTTAAAAAAGCATTTGACAGTGTACCGAAAAATAAAGTGGGGAAAAGCCTAGAAAAACAAAGGAATAAACAAAAAGACAATAAGAATAATAAAGGGAATATACAGCAACAATGTACAGTATGTAATAAAAAACAACATGAAGTCGGAGGGATTTACAACACAGGAAGGTTTAAGGCAAGGAGGAAGCTTGAGCCCAACATTGTTCACTGTATACATGGATAAAATAATCAAGAAATGCGAAATAAAAGTGAAAAGAATGACAATAGGATACTGAAAGCTGAAAAGAATAGAAGTATCTGAAGTGACTTTTGCTGATGATATTGTGCTGGTGGCAGAAAATGAGAGACAATTACAAGGAAACCTCGATATTTGGAATAAAGCGTTTAAGGAAGAAGGTATGAAAATTAATATAGGTAAAACAAAGGTAATGACAATGGAAAACCAACAAACATTTACATAGAAGGGAATAAAATACAACAAGTGGAACAATATAAGTATCTGGAAGTGATAATGGATGAAACTGGAAAACAAGACAAAGAAATTGATGAAAGAATCGAAAAAAACGAACAAACTTTACTATGCAATAAATAATAAATTCATTAGGAGAAAGAGGTGACGAAACAAACAAAAATAAAAGTGTTCAAGGCAATTTTTAGGACAATCCTGACATATGGATGTGAATCATGGACCCTAACAGACAGGCAGAAAAACAAGATACAAACCGTCGAAATGAAATACCTGAGAGCCGTACAAGGAGCTACACGGTAGGACAGAATAAGGAATACAGAAATAAGGAGAAGGCTGAGAGTACAAGCAATTATGGAATATATATAACAAAGACAGCTGGGATGGTGGGGACATGTACAGAGAATGAGGGATGATAAGACAGGTGAAACAAGTGTATGAAGCCCGAATACAGGGAAAACAGAAGCGAGGAAGACCCAGACAAACCTGGAATGGGAGTAATGGAAGTATACTTGAGGAGAAGGGAAAATCCTGGAAAGAAGCAGTGAAAATGGCAAAGAATAGAGACAGATGGAAGAAGTTTAAATGTGGAGATTGAGAGGGAAAAAAAGGAGAATGTATAACTGCCCTACACCATACGGTAGAAGGGATATACGATTATATATATATATATATATATTTATATATATATATATATATATATATATATATATATATATTTTATATATATATATATATATATATATATATATATATATATATATATATATATATTTATATATATATATATATATATATATATATATATATATATATATATATATATATATATATACGAAAGTAAGTAATACAAAAATACGTTTTGACTGATTTAAGGGTTGATTTATCAAAATGTATCTAATTTTCACGGATCTACCTGAAAAGAATACGAAACACGCATAGAAACTGACGGAGTTTGTATGTAAAGAAATATTTATGTTGAAACTTTGAATAAATATATTTATTCCAAAAATAATTAGCCTGTTTTTTTTTTAAAAAAATCAGCCTCCTAAAAGTTAAAATTAAGTTGCAAAGTTTATATACCTACAGGGTGGAAATTTGAAGCGGTCGGTGGGGGGGAAGTACTTGAAATATTGAGCAAATTTTATGCGAAAGAAACATTTCATTATTTTTAAACATCACTCAAAATGCATTTTTAAAAAACCGCTTGCTTAAACAGGGAATCGAACCGACCTAAATGACAACAAATAAGTGACCCTGCCTTTTATGGCACCAATGGATAGACACAATAATGAGGATCAAATACTTTTGAGAAATATTATGTCTTTAATTAGAGGAAATTCACGTTTCATAGTTTTCCTTCTAATTTAAGAAAAAATATTTCTGAGGAGCATTTTTGTCAATGTTTGGTTCATGTATTTCTCATTTATGACGGATCGATTCCCGGCTCAGACAAGCGGCTTTTCAAAAATATTTAAATATTGGTATCTTATTCAATTTCCACCCTGTATAGTATTTTTTTAACTTACGACTTTGTTTAAATACTATTAAATAAAAATAATTAGACACGTTTTCCATATTTATTCTAATATCACTTCCCTGAAATTACAATCGAGATCTAAATTTTGTATGTAATCCTACTTGATGAGACGTCCATCCCCCATCAACGTTAAAACGCAAAAACCCAAGCATAGTGTCGCGATCCATAATGGGTCATTCCTACCACTCCGTGCCACCTTAAACATTTCTTGATTAGGTTTATTTGTATAATTCCATAGTTTTAGTAGTAGCTGGCGTAATTTGCGGGAAGATTGTTTCTCCCACGGCCAATTTTATGTGGCTTGCTCGCATACCAGGCTGGTTATTTTGTCGCTGCCACATAAACAAACAAAAAACGTAGTTTATAAGGAAATTTTACACTAAGAAACATCACACTGTTTCGACCCAATCGAGTTGTCCCTTTTACAAAAAAAATACTGCAACATCACCCTCTTCCAATAAAAATCAGTAGTTATATTACCTCATCATCTACGCATGCGAAGTCGCGGGTAAAAGCTAGTACTTATATAATTATGTAACGCATACTTGGAACAACGTAATTGAACACTGGAGAATCTCGAGCGGTTGAGCTTGATAAATCCAACGCATTCGACTATGTTTAGCGTGATGGCTAAGCTACGCTCTTATGGTATGTCTGAAAAGTTCTGTTTTTGGCACTCGGGTGTGCCCTAAGGCTTCATACTGTCTTCTACTCGCTTTCTCATTTACGTTAACGATGTGCTGAAAAGGACCAGGGATCGACCAGGGATCCTCTGTACATCTTTGCAGATGCTTCAGTTACTTTGAATGCTCGAGCATCGGCTGCTCATGCAAGTATCCACAGACAACAAGAAGTCGTTTAACTTAATAAAGACCTGAAAGAAATTCTGTCTTGGAGTGATAGTAACCAAGTAAAATTTAATGCTACGAAAACCCAGGCAGCAGCTTTTTTAGAAAAGTTAATGTTGCTCAACCCGACAACTTAGCCCTGAGAACAACCTTTTTAAATAGGTAATTAACCCCTAAGTAGTTTTCTAACCTACATTTTCACCCCTCTGTATATATACAGTGAAATCTACCTTGGGCGGACACCAAAGGGACCGACTAAGAGTGTCCGATCAAGAGGGGCGTCCGCTTAAAAAGAAATACAATTCTATAGAGATGAAAAAAAAACATACATGTAAAGAAATTTCAGTTAGAGGCTACAGTGTGTTCAAAATAAATTTATACATTTCGACTATTTTAAATTGAAAAATCTAAATTTTTTTAAATTACACACACTGTATATTAATATTTTTTCTGATAGATTTTACAAAACCCTCCAACTTTTATTAAGCATGTCATATACCTATTTCTAATAGTTTTCGATTTATTTTGAATTTTTACCCGTTTTTAATACACTTACGCTATTGTGAAAACATAAACAAATAGTTAATAATAATTTTAATATAGTTTAACTTATCTAATGATTAATTATTATGACGTAATAAATGTTCAAAAATATGCCCGTCTACTTGAATACACATGTTTAGTCATTTTACTATATTTTCATTCAGTTTCCTTAACATAAAGGGCGTTATTGTCCTCCACGCATCCCGTATCCTATTTTCCATATCTACTGGTGTTGTACGGGGATTCACATAACCACCATCTTTAATGTAGCCCTACAAAAAGAAGTCTAAAGGTGTTAAGTCACATGATCGAGGGGGCCACTTAATGAATCCATCCCTACCGATCCATTTTCGTGGGTAACGATCGTTTAAAAATTCCCGAACTTCCGGTGGTAATGAGCAGGAGCACGGGGATGTGATCAGAGTTGATGTCGCAGCCGCTGAGAATGCCATTTCTGAATCTACTATTGATTGCAATGTAGTCTATCTGATTTCTCACAATTCGTTTTTCCTGATTGTTAGGGGATTTCCAAGTGTACAGCCCTCTTTTTGGCAATTTAAACCAAGTATTGGTGATAATAAGGTCGGTTTCTTGACAGAATTGAACAAACTTTGTGCCATTGTCATTCCTAGTACCCAATCCGTATGGGCCTACGGTACTGTCCACTTTTACGTCTTCCACCTTTGCATTCCAACCCCCCATGAAGATGTCGACCTCATTGTTTTTTATGTACTTTTTTGCTTTTTCCATCGATACCCGATAAAATTCCTCCAGTTCGTCCGCGGTGCTTTGGCGCATATACTTGTACCATATTGACGTCCAATGATTGTCCTTAACTGACCGGTAGAAAGTTTATAACACATTTTGCCATTTTCGCTGTGAGAAGTAGGTCTACGCCGTACTGGGCAGCTTTGCTGTCAAATGAGTAATAGAATATGTTTCCTTTATCTGTTGTGATGACTCCCTCACCCATCCATTTTACTCCACTTATCCGCAGTGTGTCTCACTTCATTTCCAACAATTCGGCTTCGGCGTTCACCAGTTTACCAGCACCCGGGGATTCTTAGCACTCCTTTAACCACTGAAGGTTTGCTGGGGACTGGGGCCGTAGTTTCAGTTTGTCTTGCCATAATGATTTAGTTGGGAAAAATAATGTTATAGTTTCTCACTTGCCTTTCACATCCTATGTCGTTGAGCAGTTACTATTGCTCGTATTCTTGAAAAAAATGTGTTTCGAGAACATTTTTTGCCATCAATGTATTGTTTGGTGTGCTAACAACGGCAGAATTACCTTGGTAAGTTGTCCAATTACCTCCTGCATCAATAATCGCCTAGCATCTTTGAGGCATGCTGTCGACGAGATTTTCTGCATACTCTGCAAATTTTTCGAATTTCGGAACAAGAGACCAAACGTTTTCAGTAGGGTTGGCGTCCGGCGATAGTATCTTATCCTGGACCCAAGCGAGCCGCTTCGCGACGTGAGTTTCACCCAGCAACGTGCTTCGGAATTTGACATCATCAGCACGAAAATGTTGTAAATGTTGTCGAATAATCTCGTGGAACACATTTAAACCCGATTTCCGTCGTCTTGTCAAGTCGTCGACATTTTTCGTCTCGTTAAAATGATTTACCCACTTCTTAACAAATGACACCGACTTTAATATATTTAGTGGCCGCAGAATGTATCATTTTAGGCCCCTTTGAATGGGAACAAAGAAAGACTGCCTCGAACCGACGCGCAAATAAGTGACTCATTTTGGCATTTATGTGATTTCGACGAAAGTTCGGAATCACGTAAAATACGTCGTAGATAAAGGGTTCACCTACCGATTTTTTGTTGAATCGCTAGAATCGCATCTATCAAAAATGAATTATCACGGACACGTTCTTACTTGACCGACTATACTAGGCTTTTTTATGGGACACCTTGTATTTTGTATGATAATCTAGAGCAGACAAACTATTTAAACGATAAAGTTGACACTGTAGAACCTAACAAAAAAAACAATGAAAGATAAAACTGAAAGTAACCAACCGCAGTTTAGAATCACTTATTTTAAAGGAAAATTAATTTCCTTGATATCAAAGTCATTTGAAAATATTCGAAATAAGTGGCATATAGAAACCCGATAATTGCATTATAAGTAACTCCGTAATTTCGATAACAATTTTAAAGGCGTATTACGTTTTTGTAAAATACATCTATTTATATTAGACATCCAATTATCACGTGATCGACTTTGTTAACATTGGTTATAATTTCACAGACAACCTTGAGGGACTTTATGTAATATAACTTATCGGCGAAATTTGTATTAGTCATCATACACGTTCAGTTTTATCTAGGGGTGTTATTGAATTAAACTTAAAACTGATATGTACATCTCAGGACACACATATTTTTACACAAATTTTCTATTCATTATTAAGCTATTTCAGAAAAGAAAATTCTCAATTCAATACATATATAATATTGAATCGCTGTACCAAATGCGCGAGTGTATGTAAGTATGTTACTTCTATACACATATGTATATATATATACATATACATATATATATATATATATATATATATATATATATATATATATATATATATATATATATATATAACAGGCTGAAAAGTATTTGGTCTCGCTACTTAAAACACATTTGCTTTTTTGCAAAATTGGACTTTATTCATCAACATAGCCTCCTTCAAGAGCAATACAATCAGTCTTACGCTTTTCTAACATTTCTGTACCTTTCTTGTAGAAGGATTTGTTTTTTGCCTTCAAAATAGGCCTCGGTTCCGGCGATAACTTCTTCATTGGAGCCAAATCTCTTTCCCGCGAGCATTTTTTTGAGGTCTGCGAATAGATAAGAGTCGCTGGGGGCCAAATCTGGAGAATATGTTGGATGAGGAAGCAGTTCGAACTTCAACAGTTCATGGAATTTTGTCGTCGTAATCATTGACTTGTGGCACGGTGCATTGTCTTGATCAAAGAGCACTTTTTTCTTGTTCATTTTGGACCGTTTCTTTGCGATTTCTGCCTTCAAACGCATCAATAACTTTATATGTGCCTTTGGTCGCTTCGGGCGGCTGTCACCGGCTACGTCCACTCAGCTGACTGTCGATTTGATTCCGGTGTGTAGTGGTGGATCCATATTTCATCCATTGTCACATAAACCACTGTAACTTGTAAACTAATCGTTGAAATTTCATGATATTTTTTCACGTATTGTTTGAAGGTTGGTATTTCCTAAAAATCATAATGATTTTTTGAAAAGGCCGACATCTATGTGTCAGACCAAAAACTTGTTTAAATAAAAGTTATAGGGTGTTATACGCCCCACATGCTGACGTTGACAATAAAATGTTTTGAACTGCCAGTTCGAAGAAATAACGCCATCTTAATTTTTTTAAATGGAAATTATTTTATTTTTGAGTCCTACTAAAGATTCTAGATATTATTTGTCTAACATACCATATGTCTAAATTGAACTCTTTTTGGAGTTATAGTCATTTGAAATTTAAAGTTAAAAAAAGACAAAGAAACTATTAATAAATACCCTAAGTTTATTTGTAAAGTGGCAATTGCTCAAAATGTCTACCGTTACCAGCGAGGCAATGATCCAATCTGTCATAAACAGCCTGAACTGAGTTTTGCAGAGAATCCGGGGTGATCTGTGCTAGTTCTTATTCAACTCTTTGTTGTAAATCTTCTACAGTTTCAGGTCGACTTCTGTAAACTTTGGTTTTCAAATGACCCCATAAAAAAAAATCGAGAGGCGTAAGGTTGGGATTCCTTGCAGGCCTTGAATTCTACAGCACCTCTTCTGCCTATCCATCGATTAGGAAAAAACGCATCTAAATATCTACGAACACTGATTTCATAGTGAGGAGATGCTCCGTCCTGTTGATACCACAGATTCCTGTTAGGGATATCCAAATTATTTTCATCGGGAGAAGACCTGTACAAGTTGGAATAACTTGCTCTTGGAGTAATTGTGAATATTGCTGTCCTGTAAGATTTCTATCGATAAAAAAGGGACCAATCATCCACAAATCCCTCCCTTTACGTTTATCTTTTGTGGTCTTTGAGAATGACTGTCAATTATCCAGTGGGGATTCTTAGTAGACCAATACAGGCAATTATGCCTGTTAACTCTTCCGTTAAGACAAAATGTTGCCTCGTCCGAAACAACAATATTATGAATTTGGTAGGATCGTTATTGATTCGTTCCATCATGACCTCGCAAAATTCAACGCGTCTAGCGTAATCATCTTCAGATAATTCTTGCAATAAAATGGGTTTGTATGGATGCAATTTTTCTTCATTCAGTATACGACTTAAGGTATCTTTACTTATGGTGTGGTCTGGGCAGAGCTGACGAATGGCTGTACGGGGATTTTCTGTAATTTTCAATAAAACACCTAACTTTTTATTATCGCTTGTTTTAACTTTTGGAGGTTCAGATTTAGAACAATCCTGATTGTCTAAATCGTTTTAATGTTTTGCTACCTACGGATTGGGTAATAGGTTCTCGATTCGAATATTCTGCGTTAAAAAGATCACACCTCCTTTTATGTTCTCCTATGGTCTCTGTAACCAACCATCATTAACAAAGTTATTCTTTCAGTTTCTGTTAAATGTACCATTATGATATTACGCTCAAATTGCAGTTTCACAAAATGCAGCAATAAACCAGACCGTAAATGTTTGACACAAGCCAGTTTAAAAATAATAATAATAATAATTTGATCTCCTTAATTTCAAATATCAATAATTCCAAAACAATTCAATTTATGGTATGGTATGTTAGACAAATAATATCTAGAATATTTAGTAGGACTCAAAAATAAAATAATATACAAGGCTTTCCATTTAAAAAAATTCAAGATGGCGTAATTTCTTCGAACTGACAGTTCAAAACATTTTATTGTCAACGTCAGCATGTACGCCGTATAACACCCTATAACTTTTATTTAAACATTTTTTTGATACACTGATTAATAAATGCTGTGGAATCATTATTCCATACATATGGGGGGCACTATATTATATATATATATATATATATATATATATATATATATATATATATATATATATATATATATATATATATAGTGATTTTGCAATGATTTTTTTTTCTGTTTGTCAGTGTCATTCAAATAGGTTTTTCTAGATCAAAAGTTATTTTCTGAGAATAATCTTAGAAAAAGTTTTGCATCAAACCGAACAATCTAATGTCGGTTGAATAGCACATAGGTGGATAAGCCTAGTTACCTATCTACCTGGCGCATGTAGGCTAGTAGGCAGGTGAGTATATAGGTAGGCAGTCAGGGCACTGCATATCTAGTCTTTTTTGATGTTCCGTACGGAACACTTATAAGATCACTTCGGTGTCCGTCCGTCCGTCCATCTGTCCGTCTGTCACACCCGATTTTCTCCAAAACTATTTGACATAAAAAGTTGAAATTTGGTACTAATATAGGAATTGATGGCCTCATCAGAGCCGTGTGGTTTTGAAAGTTAAATTTAGACTTAAGAGGGGTAAAATCGGAAGTGAAAAAAAAATTTTTTTTCCTGGTCATCGAGTGGGGTGGTGTCAAATAAAAGCTTGTAAAAACACAAGTTCAAAAATATATATAATGTAATACTTGCGCACACTTTTCTTTGTATTATTAAAAAATGCGAAAAATCGCCGCCCCCCCTTATCTCGAAAGGTATTGATCAAAAATTTTGAAAAAATTCTGGAATACTCTCCACAGGGTGTAAATTGAACGAAAATTATTACGAGTGCATTACCTTTAATAATTTATCTGGTATATAAAAAAAAACAAAAATTTTGAAGTCATCAGTTTTTAGTAAATATCGGAAAAAACTTTGTTCAAAACTCATTTGGGGTGTATTTTGCGAAGTCCTTGATCATTTTATACCTCCATAACAAAAAATTTTTATTTTATAAGCAAGCAACGTACGGAACCCTAATTGCGCAAATCCAAGTTGCACTCGACCGATTATTTTTATTTATCCTTCTTTTCTTGGTGGCACTGCATGTCAGAGACCTACCCATTTTCAGTACTTACTTAACGGTCTTAACTAAAACGAGAGAAAACCAAAATTTTACACGAAAAATTAAACCGACTACGAAAAGCAGCTAAAAACCCCAAAATAATATCGTCTGTTGATCTTAAAAAGTAATTATTATTTCATATTCAAAATATGATACATCAACACACAAAATGAAACAAGATCTTTAAAGTCAGCACAGGTCTTGAACTTAAGAAGGAACTTACTTTATAAAACTTAATGTCGAAAGCTAAATTTTTCTTTGAATTCAAAAAACCAAGAATGAAATAGCAATTCGCGGCCGTCTAAGTAAACTTGTCCGCTCCAGAGAGGCTCGCGGTGCGTGGTTGGAACGAGATGTACGTGCAGCTCTAGGACAGTATAATGGAGTTTTTGCCTTTAGACCTTCGTCTGTGGCGGTCGTGTGCTAATAAGCAAGCACAACTTGCAGCGGCTTAAAAATTTTGCTTAATTTTGTGTGTTTACCTATTACGTTTTATGTATTGAGCAGTAAATATATATATTCCTTTTGTAAGCAGGCAGGTATTTTTAAAGATTAAGAGAAGATATTACGTCGTAATTTTTATTTATATTTTAATCACTTTTTTTTATGTCGATTCTTTTTTTAATTTTGATTTTTAACATATACAGTGAAGTCCATTTAGAACGAACTCCAAAAAATCACTAAAAATGGTTCGTTATGTCCGAAGTTCGTTATAAACAGTAAACAAAATGTAATATCATTTTTCACTACTTTTTATTTAGATTAGGCGCTAATGTTTAGGAAAATTAATAATAATAATTATTAAATTAAAAGAAAACGTTCAAAGGACTACTGCCTCTTTGCCAAGCCATATGAATAAATTTTATAGCGCCCAAGAGAGTTACAGAAAAAAATGTTACCTTTATCGATCGTCTCTAACATTTTCATAAGTAAAATCTTTCTATAATGACATTTTAAAAAATGTATTACACCTTGATCCATAGGCTGGAGCTTTGTACTTGTGTTTGGAGGCATAAAAACCAATTTTATTTGCTGTAGATCAACTTCAGGGTGGGCTGGACAGTTGTCAATCAAAAGTAATATTTTCTGTTAGTGAATTTTAATTCTTTATCCCGTTCGATCAGTTCGTTTTTAAAAATTTCTGATGTGATCCAGGCTTTACTGTTTGATTTTTACTTTACTGGTAAATGTTTGTTTTTAAAACACCTGGGATTGGCGGACTTTCCTATCACCAACAATTTTCTTTTCTCTGTTCCAGACATATTTGCAGTTATCAACACAGTAATCCTTACTTTTGATAATTTTCCACCAGCACAGTTCTCTCCGACAAACTTTAATGTCTTATCAGACGTCATCTTGTAAAAACAAACCGTTTCATCCGCATTAAAAAATGTCCACATATTCATAACTTTCTCGAATTTCCGGCCATACATTGGCCAACCACTGATCAACAACAGTCATATCCACTTCTGCAGTTTCTCCTAATATCTTACCCCCACTAATATTATGTCGCTTTTTAAATCGTTCAATCCAACTTCTAGAACAGTTAAACTCAGTGTTCTCTATTTTCCTTCCCAATTCACTAACTTTCTCTTGTAAAATATAGCCGGTAATAGGAACATGTTCATGTCGTTTTTGACTAAACCATTTAAGGAGTCCTTTATCGACTTGGTCATGTGTAGATTTTCTTACTTTTTTACAACTAAAGTTTCTTTTATCATAGATTGTTAAGATTTCTTGCCTCTTCTTCCATATGGTAGAAACCATAGACTAAATTCAACTGTTTGCAAACATCACTTTATTTAACTCCATTTTCTGTTTTCCTTATAATATCGTGTTTGTCTTTTAAAGTAAACGCTTAAACGTTTTTGTGTTCTGATTTAAAATAAAAACTTAAACATTCACTTTGCTACTTTGATCAAATTGCATTAGAACCGCATAACACAGCAAGTGAATTGAAAATAATACTGCTCGAACTAGTGACGCGGCAGAAACAAGTAGAATAGGGGTTTCCAGCGAGTTTTGGTGAATTTCCAATATCAAGTCGCGCGACATCGAGCACAGAGAGTGGCAAGTTCGTTATAAACGGACACAAAACATTTAAATTTGGTTCGCGTTATCCGGAAGTTCGTTTATAACCGGGTTCGTTATAACCGGGTTCGTTATAACCGATAAAAATTTGCATTGGTCTCATGGAAGTTTTTTCGTGCATTATAAAATAGTTCGTTTTAATCGGAAATTCGCTATAAACAAGTTCGTTATAAGCAGACTTCACTGTATTCTCTAAATAAGGGAACGGAGTTAGGAGTAGTCAAAGGTTTAATAAAAAGGCTTTTCTTGTATTTTTTTTTAATTATGATGTATATTTTTTCTAATATTTTACCAAATAATTACGTGATATTTGAAGAGTACTTTGTGAAAATTTCATTAAAAAATATTAACTCTGGACATAGTTATTCGCAGTATCGTAGAACGCCTTTTTCAAATAATGCTTTGCGGTAACCATTAACACTCTCTCACGGACTGTGTATCAATTTTGCAAAAACTAAAATGTTGCGTCTCTGAAGCTCTTATGGATGTGATGTCATAGGAGGAACCGGCAGACTGCATCAATTGGACACTTCCCGTCAAAGTATTTGTAGAATAGAGTTAAGTTACCAAACTTTTCTGCGATGTTCCAAGGAACCAAGTTTTAGCTGAATTCCGGGTCTCCAGTCAGCCTCTTCTGGAAAGACTGCGAGACGTGCAGAGTGTGTTAGGAAGCAGAGCCCTAAACATGACAGCAGAAGGCTGAAGGGTGGAGATTGAGCTTCTCATAGCATTAAAAGTTGTTGTGGAGTAAATAATTTTTTAGTACGAAATAATAATTCGAGCTTTTGAGGCATTTTTTACATGAATGCAGCATGTTTGCATTCATGTAAAAAATGTAAGTCAAGTAAGAACTTGACCGCTCGTATTCTTGAAAAAAATGTGTTTCGAGAACATTTTTTACCATCAGTGTATTCTTTCGTGCTAACGACGCAATTTCCTTAGAAAGTTGTTCAATCGCCTCCTCCTCAATAATAGCCTGGCATCTTCGAGTTATGCTGTCGACGAGATTTTTTGCAAATTTTTCGAATCGCGCGAGACAACTGAGTCAGTGTCATCAGAGTCTTTCCTCTAAGTTTTCTCTTTACAAGCGACCAAACCTTTTCAATAAGGTTGGTGTTCGACGATCGTGAGGGCCAGTATCTTATCGTGGGTCCAAGCGAGCCGCTTCGGGACGTGATTTTCGCCCAGCAAAATTTCTTCAACGTGCTTTGGAATTTGATATTGTGAGCACAAGGATGTTGTCCAATGGTCTCATGGGACACATTCAAACCCGATTTTCTTAATTTTGCCGCTCCTTGACGCAGCGTCAATTTCGGGTCCCATATAAACAAAGACACAATTCGTTTTTCGACTTTTGTAGTGACTTTGCCTACCAAGCCACGTTTTAGCAAGTCGTCGACATTTTTCGTCTCGTTCAAATGATTTAACCACTTCTTCACAAACAACACCGACTTTTTAATATATTTAGCTGCCGTGGAATGTGTCATTTTAGGCCCCTTTGCATGAGAATAAAGAAAGACTGCCTCGAACCGACGCGCAAACAAGTGGCTCATTGTGGATTTTACGTGATTTTGACGAAAGTTCGGAATCGACTGATAGTTTTACAAAAATGCGTCGTAGACAAAGGATCCCTCTACCGATTTTTTGTTGAATCGCTAGAATCGCATCTACCAAAAATAAATTATCGCGGACATGTTCTTACTTGACCGACTGTATGCCATGGCATTTAGCTCCCAAGTTAACGCTTAGGAAATTAAATAACGATATTAATGGAAGAGGGTGTTCCGACATAACTATGTCGGGTTCTACTGCATTAACTTTTTTTAAAGCGTTCAATTCTACTTGGTTATTGGTACTCCAGTGTAAAATGTCCTTCAGGTCTTAGTTAAGTTGTAGCTTTATTGTTGCGATTTGTTAAACTAAATGAAAGTCTAAGGATGGCTTTAATACATAGTTTCCATAAAATCATCATTTTGGTCAATTTTAGTATGCATATCTTAAAATTTAATGCTATCAAACCATTTTTTCTTTTAAAGTATGAATAATTTATTTGTCTTTTTTTTCTTCGAACAATGATAGTTATTTGAATACAAAGATATTACGAATGGTCGTCGAATATGATTGTCGTCAAACACATAACATATTTGGATTTCGTAGTCCTCTTGACGTAAATTAAATACTGTTTTTTTTAGTTCAAACTGTCAAAAATGTTCGGCGACTGTTTTTGACCGGTTTTCATGAAACTTGGTACCCTGGTAGAGTATTAAAAAATAAGAAACACTTTTTTTTTTAACTGCAAATATTCACATTGAGATTGTAAAAATTAATATTAAAAAAAAAACACTTGTTTAACTATATTTCTCTATCTTCCCGTTAGTTGCTGAATTCATTATTTCCTGGTGATTGAATAGCTTGAATTATGCAGAGCGTTCACCATTGTTCCCCATTATTTTATTTCGATATCATATGTACTGCCTAAAATCCGAGGGAAAAAACATATCGACATCGCTTTCAAGATTTTGGTGTGCTGTGAAGAGTAGCATCGCCTGAAGTGGTCATTTTGGTTGTTTAGGACTGGTAATATATATATATATATATATATATATATATATATATATATATATATATATATATATATATATATATATATATAGTGGCGAACAAAAGTATGGAAACATTTAAATTCCCATCTCTAGTATTAACATTTAAACGGTCTATAATTACAATATTTATTTATTAATCGTGTACATGCTAACAAACATTTTGAAGACTAAAACAGTTATTGTTTATTAGAAATGTGCTTGGTTTTTAACGTAACAAACTTATGCACAAACAAGAGTATGGAAACATTTTTGTTATAAAATAAAAATTCCACTAAGACGTCGAAACTATTTAATATTTAGTGGGATATCCTTTTGCCTCAATCACTGCTTAACATCTTCTGCCCATAGAGTCGATAAGCCTAGTACAAAAGGGGGTCGTATTTTTTCTTATTCGCCCCTAAAGTTTGCCCCGGTTTTTTATATTTCTTTTCCTAATTTGTTTATCCAGATAGTGCCAAAGATTCTCTATCGTGTTCAAATCAGGTGATTGTGAAGGCCAGCGCATCATCCGAATCCTTTGTTCAGAAAACCAATTCTTGGCCAAGCGAGATGTGTGTTTTGGGTCATTGTCTTGTTGAAAAATCCATGACAGTGGCAATTCTTCTTCATAAGGAATTAAATAATTTTCCAATATCTTAAGATACATTTGAGCGTCCATTCTGCCATTTATCTTTGCCAATTGCCCCGTATCAGACCGTCGAAAACAACCCCATACCATGATATTTCCACCGCCATGTTTGATAGTAAGTACAAGGTACTTTGGGTCGTATCTTAGACCAACTGGTCATCTTACATAACCAGTAGAATCACTTCCAAAGAGATTGAATCTACTTTCGTCACTAAAGATTACTAGAGACCACTAATTTTGAGACCAGTCTTTTTGTTCTTTAGCAAATTTCAATCTCTCTTTTCTGTGACGCTTTGTAAGGAGTGGCTTTTTAACAGCACGCCTATCATGAAGATTTTCAGATAACAGACGACGCCTAATAGTCAGTCATGTCTGACACCATTACACCCTGATATTCAGATCTGAACTGTAATATTTGCACTTTGGCATTTTGGCAAAAACCGCACCCTTAAACAATGCTACTAAATTACTTCGTATCAACAGTAATGTACTTTTAAAGCAGAATGATAAAATTATTTCAATGCGTTCGATATAGACAAAACGAGTTTCTTAAAAACCTTATCTACCAGAAAAGGTAAACAAAGTTTTTATAATCAATAATAAAATTCTATGAAGAAATTGTCAACAAAACAAGACTAGTTTTTTTATTCCTAAAGGATAGTATTTTTTGTTTTTGATTAAGAAAATGTTTCCATACTTTTGTTCGCCACTGTATATATATATATATATATATATATATATATATATATATATATATATATATATATATATATATAAACGAGGGTCATTTGAAAACTAATATATCCTGTCTCCTAGCGAAAAAAGGAGCAGTGATAGAGTCCCAATGCTGGTCTTGCAACGTAGTGTTAAGTGTTTGGTAGTAGTTCAAGTCTTGTGATTTCTGCATGCGTTAGTATTCTATTGCCATGAATACATAAAGCATAAGGGATTAAAGCAACGTGATGATATCGAATTTTTAGTAGCGGTAGGATGTACACCTAAATAACTTAATACGTGTTTAAAGAAAGTATATGGTGATGAAACGGTCGATATCAGCAATATTTGTCGATAGGTTTTAGCTGTCGTAAATGTGAATGGTAGATTATTCCAAATTCTTGTCGTCCAAAAATTGCCCTCTCAGATGAGAACATTTAGAAAGTTACTCATAAAACTGGGAAAACAGAGTAATTTCGTAAAATAAATTCGCTGCTCTTCTAAATATTTCTCAAGAGAGAGTGAATTACCAATCAAATCACTAATAATTAGCTTAAATTTCGGACGGTTTATGCTAGGTGGGTTCCGCGAATATTCACAGAAGAAATGAAGAAAAAAAAAAATTTCTCCATCCATTTTTTTTTTATTTTCAACATGAAAGGAACACATGGTGTGGCATCATTTTGATTTAGTTAGATGAAGAGGTTCAACAATTTATCGGCAGTTGGTTGCGCCGTAGGGAGCAAACATTTTACTGTAACTGAACTGAAAAATGGATTTATCATCTCAAAAAATGTATTGATTTTAACGGTGATTATGTTTCAAGAAATATATCAAATTAAAAAATAAGAAAAGTGGAAAAAGTACAAATGGAACACGCTTAAGTCCGGTATGAAAATTAAGCTGGTATAACGAAATGCAATTTAGAATAGAGAAAACCAAAAAGAAAACCATTTAGGTGGGATCAGATGATGGATAGGCCATTGCAGACGTTAGAAATTAAGAACTATAATTGGTGAAAAATAGAGATCAAGACAGGCCAACCGGTAATAAATAAAGTGGCGGGAAGGGACCAATAATTAATGAAGGTAGAGACCAAAAGAGATGTAGGAAAGTACTACGAAACAAATGACCACCCAGATGTATCGTGTTGAGGTGACAGATCACATGAAAGGAGAAATCTATATATATCGCTCAAGCCATCAAGATCCGTTCTAATTTGATGACATATATTTATATTTTGTACTAAAACCGGTTCTATCCTGGTTGTTTTTAATAGGCTTTGGCCCTGTAGGTTATTTGATCCCTTGCTTCTGTCAGATAGCTGTTTTCTGTCAGCGTTGTGCCAAATATGTCATACAAATTGCCGGTCACAAGTGGTTAATTAAAATTGGATTAATTTGAATTGATTTTACCATCCAAGGTTTTTAATGGCATCCTTTTTGTAAATGCCTTTTTACCAAATTGATATATTAGTGTGTAGTGAAAGATTTACTTAATTGTTTGTCGCATTTGTGTAATTGGTGTTTATGGCCATTTTTGTTAGTTTAATATCACACCCCTCATGTGAGTGGTTTTTCTTTTTTATTATTACATACTTTTACAACAATTTATTAAACGAAAATAATTAATATTCTTGTTTACATGCCCTTACTACTTCAATTGTCGCTTCGTTCTCTTTTTCAGTTTGTGCCCGGATGAAGGTCCCAACCTAGGACCGAAATATTGGCTAAATGAACATTGTGTGAACACCTGTTGTGCCCTTTGCCGAGTTCCCCAATTAATTTCATATATATATATATATATATATATATATATATATATATATATATATATATATATAAATATACATATAAATATACATATAAATATACATACATGAAACCATTAGTTTTCCACAGCAATATTGTATATTGAACACGTTTTTTTGATGTTACAATAATTTATGTTAAACATATACCGTGCAATTTAGTATAATTGGACAAACTGATAGCAATAGGTTTTAGTCGATAATTAGTGACCTTATGGTCTATAATATTATATGTATAATATTGCGTACAGGTGTCTACATATCGCAGATTAAATGTAAACATTGAGAATGAATAAGTTTATTTTGTAAAAGATATTATTTACTAATTTTCTTGAGTGTTTTCAAATATTTGGTTTTTTTGTACTCCATTTTCATTTGATATATATGTGTATATATATATATATATATATATATATATATATATATATATATATATATATATATATAAATATATATATATATATATATATATATATATATATATATATATATATAAATATATATATATATATATATATATATATATATATATATATATATATATATATATATATATATATATACGAGGCATGTTTTTTAAGTAAGTACCGTTTTGGAATTAAAAAAAGACGTGCAAAGATATCGCTATAATTTTATTTTTACATGAAAGCCTGTACCTTAATCTACTTTTCTACATAATTTCCGTGAATATTGAGGCACTTGTCATAACGTGGCACCAGTTTTTGAATACCCTCCTCATAAAATTCTGCCGCCTAATTCAAGTTCTCGGTCACAATGCGATACAAAACACTACGAGAATATTGAGGAAAGCAGTCGCACAATGATGAAATTGTAAAGCGTCTGTTTTCTCTCACCTTTTCGTCCACTTTCTGCACCAAATCTTCATTAACGACCGAAGGACGCCCACTCCGTTCTTCATCATGCACATTTGTGCGGCCATCTTTAAATGCTCTCACCCATTTCCTTACCATTCCATCACTCATAATGTTTTGTCCGTAAACTTCACAGATCTCACGATGAATATCGATCGGTTTTACGCCTTTAGCACTAAGAAATCGTATAACAGCCCGTACTTCACAATCGGCGGGACTCACGATTGTCGGAGGCATCTTAAACACTCAGTAAACAACGTATACAATGAAGAATCAGACTGTAATGGCGTCAGTGCGTAGACATGAGATGTAGGTTACCAGCGCGCATGCGCGGAACGCCGACCGTATCGCTGCGGCTGCGGAATCGCAAAACGGTACTTACTTAAAAAACATGCCTCGTATATATATATATATATATATATATATATATATATATATATATATATATAAATATATATATATATATAAATATATATATATATATATATATATATATATATATATATATATATATATATATATATATATATATATATATATATATATATATATATATATATATATATATATATATATATATATATAAATATTATATATATATATATATATATATATATATATATATAATATATATAAATATATATATATATATATATATATATATATATATATATATATATATATATATATATATATATATATATTGCGATTCACACCTTGCATTTGTTGGGCAGTTAAAATTAAAGTACAGGTTTTCCTATAAATAAGTTGGAATATGTTTGGCTTATTACGCGAAATTTCAATGCCATAACTTCTTTCTCGTATCCACAATGTCGGCATGTTCAATAATAGAACTGTACTTCTTTGAGCATGTCGAGGCCGCACAGCAACTAATTTTGAGTGATATGTGGAAGATGGTGGAGAATTTCTTCATATCGGCTTAAGAAAATTTTGTTGGTTGTAATTAGAGAACTGCGTTTCGGTAGGATGAGGCTACATAACACACTTCAAACACATCTCCCTTACTCATTCAAAAAATTTTCAAAAGAGCGGACATAGGTTAGCGTCGACTTAGCCCTGATTTGACACCGATTTATTGTTTCTTGTCGGGATATCTCAAAACTAAAGTTTACAGTAATAATCCTGGCTCCCTAGAATGATTAATAGAAAATAACTAACAAGAAATGGCAGTGATCATTAAACTGACGTGGCGAGCAAAGGTAAATAATTTCACCGCTCAGAAGAGCATAAGGAACATAACGGTTTACATTTAGATGATATTATTTTTGAACGATAATTTTCTAAAGACAGCAGTTTCATAAACAATATTGTTTTTTATTTTTGATTTATCATCCAATTTTTCTACAATAAATATTTTAAAATTAAACTTTTAAACCTAAGATGTGTTTCGTAAGATTGTACACGATTTTTTGTACACGTGAATTCGTGAGTAAAATAAATGTAGATTCGTTTCAAAATTAAGACTATGATTGGTGACGCAGCTGAGATAATTTACTTTGTTCAGTAAGAAATATGCCTGCAATACATAGAAAAACACTTTGTGACATCCTAAACGTTTACGTCTCAAATCCTCAAAAATTATTTTCTCTGGTTGCTAATGAAGTAAAATCCGATATATAAATATATATATATATATATATATATATATATATATATATATATATATATATATATATATATATATATATATATATATATATATATCCCAATGTACTGTAAGACATATAATAGAAAATTTAATATTAATCAAATAAAGAAAGAACCATTAAGTGGAAGATAAACTGGTCCAAAGGATAGAAGCAGAGAAGAAAGTTGTAAAGTGTATCGAAGCAAACAACAATATCGGCTCGAGATTTTGCATTGAAAGCTAAAACAGACAAATGGTGGAAACAAAAAATCCAAAACGTATTGCCAGATAAAACATATGGCAATGCATCTCGAAATTTACACTTTTAAATGTTTGTAGAAAAATATATCTAAATAACCGGTCAAGTGCAAGTTGAACTTGCGCAATTAGTGTTCCATACGTTGATTGCTTCTGAAATAAAAATTTTTGTTACGGAAGTATAAAATGATCAGTGACTTCACAAACACACCCCAAATGAGTTTTCAACAAAGTTTGTTTCCGATCTTTCCTGAAAACTGATGACCTTGAATTTTTTTTTTTTTTATATACCAGATAAATTATTGAAGGTAATGTACTCGTGATAATTTTCGTTCAATCTACACCCCGTGGAGAATATTCCAGAATTTTTTCAAAATTTTTTGATAAGTACTTTTCACTCACTTTTCACTGTCCACCAGAAGCACCAGCCTTACACCCCAGTTACGAAGGGGAGAGTAAGAAATGTATCC
This sequence comes from Pachyrhynchus sulphureomaculatus, assembly GCA_019049505.1. Taxonomy (NCBI): domain Eukaryota; kingdom Metazoa; phylum Arthropoda; class Insecta; order Coleoptera; family Curculionidae; genus Pachyrhynchus; species Pachyrhynchus sulphureomaculatus. The sequence continues at coordinate 57,881,286 of CM032451.1, read as the reverse complement.
AGGATGGTAGAAAAACTGCTAAATGTTGCAAGGATTTTTCTCGAACTAGATAGTGGATAGCAGTACAATATAAGCTCAGACTGTGTAAAAATTAATAGAGTATGTGATTAGAAAAATTCGGTTATTTAGTCGAAATTTTAGTGTCTTGTAATGTCTGTAATATATGAGAAATATAACTTTTTATAGTCTCTTTATATTTTTAATCTAAAACCATGTAAAACTTTACAGACTATTCATTAATATGTGTCTGTTTCTAAAAGAAAAAAAGATTTAGTTCATATTTTTCAACTTTATTTCGAACTAGGGGCCCTCTAAAAATTTGACCTGCCTCTCTAAAATTGCAAGCTGGCTACTTGCGTGTTAGGCGTTCATTAAAATTTGTAAATTTTTCTCTCAAAAAATAAGTGAATAAATAATAGAGTAAGGTTCAAAAGTCCATTCAGTTACTTTGATGAAACGTGACCGTTAATGCTCTGAACCTAGCAAGATGTATGCTACAAAATAAACGTTTTTTGTGAAGCGACAGGATAAGCGTAGCCGATGGACTACCTCAGGGTAGCATCCTTGCACCGATGCAGAAAGACCTCTGAAGCTCGAGAGACGATAACCCAACTTAGGTGTGAAATTAGACCGAACTCTGAGCTACAAAACTCATTGTCACGATACAAAATGGGAAATTATGGCACAGAATAATCTCCAAAACAAATTAACAAACACGCGAAACTAGTCGATATGGCTGTGAACGATGCTGTCAGGGTCATAACCGGCTGCCTGAAACCAACCGAGAAACTTTATCCTATGGCAGGAACTGCACCCCCAAGTGCAGGAGAGAAATATCACTTGAAATAGACACAGGAAAGCAAAGTAATGTGCGGACAAGCCCCAGAAAAATCCAGATTAAAATCTAGAAAAAGTTTCCTTGTCACGACTCTCCCAGCTTTGCTACCCCCAAGCAGTGCCCAAGTGGAAAAACACAGCACTATCAAACTTCATAGAGCTTACAGAAAAAAATAAACGCTGGGCATGGCGTAACCTACCCTGTCTAGACAATCCTGAACAGGCTTCGGACAGGTGTAGGTAGATGCAAGGAAACCCTCAGAAAATGGGGATACACGAACAAGGAAATAAGTTGTGATTGCGGCGCAACACAAGACCAACATCACCTACTCCGTTGCCCAAATACTTGCACATCATAGGATCTTTTGCTGGTCAGTGAGGATGCTATCCCTATAGCCCAATATGAGAAAGGAAAAATATAATGGGGACTGGACTCGGAAAGTAAATAAATAAGCAGAATACTACAATGATCTTTAGATAACACAGGATCACAACATTTTTACTCAAACAAGACAAGGTGTCCTATACGAATTTTGGGTCGTTAAAAACGAATCCGTTGTCCAGTTCCACCCAGCACGTCTAGTTTTTGCGTAAATCAAAGAAATATAATCTCAAAACTATATAAGTAAAATCACCAAAATAAATATCAAGATTCAAACTTAAGATAACTTAATGGGTAAAAAATATGCAAGCCTAGAGCTTGCAAATTAAATTCCATACTTCAGGATTTCAGATGGAAGAACTTCAAACCTAACCTAACCTAATCCTAAGATCTTTACACCATGAAGTCCAAGCCTATCATAACCTAATGGAAGAACTTCACACCAAGAACTCCGAACCTAACATAACATAATGGCAGAACTTTACACCAAGAACTCCGAAACTAACTTAACCTAATCCTAAGATTTTTATATCACGAACGTCGAAACTAACTTTACTACGTCACCATCTTTTTTTCTAATCGTAAAAAATACCTCTGTGTCAGTAAATACCTTCTTTCTATTTGTAACCTTAAAAATTGCTCATATTCATGAAAATCTCATTTTTTTTTAAAGGAAATATAGTGCTACTGGTAAAAAATGAAATAATGCATTTTTATGTATTTTGGATTTCTAAATCTTTATTTCGCTTGCGCTTTTTTTCGGTGAATCCCCTTGCCTCTCACAATAGTGGGTGCAGGGTGCTTTATTTCAGTGAGTTTGGAGTTCTCGGTGTAAAGTTCCTCCATTAGGTTATGTTGGGTTCGGAGTTCTTGGTGTTACTTACGTCTTTACATAAAACTTCCACCCCACCTCGCTCTTTAATTCCAAATTCAAAGACAACTCCACGATTTCTATTCTTCACACAAAATCATTTATATAGATGGATCCAAATCAAACAAGAGCACGGCAGCTGCATTTGTCACTGGAAACTTTCATAGATCCTTCAAACTATCTAATCATTCATCCCTATTCGCGGCAGAATTACTAGCCATACGCGAGAGTCCCAGACATGCAGCTTCAGACAACTCATAAAAAATTCCTCATAGTATCTGACTCTCGAAGCTCCCTGGAGGTCATCCAACAGAAAATCCAAAAATACGCCTATTCAAGACAAATAGGAGATCTACTATACATTCTACACCTCCGGGGAAAAGCTATCACCTTCATCTGGTTGCCGGGCCATATAGGAAATAGTGGACATGATAGAGCCGATACTCTCGCCAAGGAGGCTGCAACTACTGGTACCCCAATGATTGGAGATAACCATCGAGATGATTTTCTTAAATTAATAAATAGCATCTTCCTCAATCAATTTCAGTTACAAAGGGATTTGGTCGACTCACCAAATAAACTTTGGGAAGTAAAGTCATCTGTTTTCCCACCCTTATTCAACCCTTCTCTCTCCCGGAAAGAAAATACTGTCTGGATTAGGCTGTCAATAGGACACACACACACTTTACACACAAACACTTGTTACATAATGATCCTCCACCACTCTGCCCTCTCCCTCTCTCCCCTAACTATCAAACATATTTTTCAAGCTGATCACTATTCACACATCCGTTCTAAACATAACATTCCCCCCCTCCCTTTCACTTTCATTACATCCAGATTCAGTCAATCTGCCCGACATTATTAAATACCTAAAAGATTTAGGAATCTTCAATGACATATAAAATGACTCTAACAACTAACTTAACTAATTCTCACCCAAATCAAATTATATTAGGTTTGGAGTTCTTGGTGATATTAGGATTAGATTATGTTAAGTTTGGAGTTCTTCTATCTGAAATTCTGAAGTAATGGAACAAAACAAACAACGGCATGTATTTAGCGACCGAAATTAAATATACAGAATAGATTCATAGCATATAACTTCTCATGTATTTAACAAAGAAAAAAACATTTGTGGGCCTGGGTTAGGCTAGGTTAGGTTTTGTTGGTTTTGTTAGAAGTTAATTTGTAAGTTCTAGGCTTGCATATTTTTTATCAATTAAGTTATCTTAGGTTTGAATCTTGATATTTATTGGTGATTGGTGATTTTACTTATATATTTTTTTGATTTACCCCAAAACTAGACGTGCTGGGTGGAAACGGGCAATGGATTCGATTTCAGCGACCCAAAATACGTATTGGACACCTTGTCTTGTTTGAGTAAAAAAAATTGTGGTCCTGTGTAATTGAACCATTGACGTTGGTTCTTACGTAACAATTAGTTTTGATGGATTAGGTTTACATGTGTCGCCATTTTTTTTACAGTAAATAATATAAGTATGTATACAAAAGGCACGCAATACGATAAAAAATAATTAATATACATATTTACATTTTTATTTGTCGTTAACATCGATCAGAAAATATCGACACTTATTTTAAATTTAAACATTTACACATAGGGAAGTTTATTTTTGCTGTTTGTGTTTTTTGACTAATTACTTTTGTTGATTTATTAACCTTGCTAAGGAATACAAGGGGGCTCATAAAAAAGTTGAATTTTAAAATATTGAATATAAAAATATTTCCGTCATATGCCAGAAATGATTCAAATATATTTAATAGCCCAGTAGGAATAGTTAACGCCTTTGCTTCCTATTTTTGTGGTGTTTACACCTCGAAAGATCCTGATTTATCTTAGTTTAAACCTGATAAGGAAACTACCATGGTGAGCAACATATGTATCTTTATTAACAAGTTTACTGAAGTAAGGGTTTTATTTTTAAGCAAGAAATTCAAAAATAAGTTTACTACAAGCCCTTATGCCTAGTTTTTTTTTAAAGGCTGTGGCACCATTTTCTCTAAACTCCTTACTATTTTGTTTAATAATATAAATAAATGAAAAATGTATAGAATATAATAAGTCTCTGATACTCATATTCGCGGACTTCGAAAAGACTTTTGATTCTGTAAACCAGCAGAGACTCTTGGAAGCTCTCGCTAAATGTCATATTAGTCATCGATACTCCAGTGTCAAAACACAAACTAACCAATCCACCAGCAAATTTCAAATCGGAAGAGGAGTGCGCCAGGGTGATACGCTCTCTCCCAAGCTTTTCGTAATACTTTAGAAAGTATGCTACAATCAATAAAGTCGGAAAAAATGGGGCTTAACATTGACAGTGAACACCTTTATTTTGCCGACGACATTGATGTTCATGCAAGATATGACCAACACGTTCTTTTCATATCTTTAGGGAGTCAGCTATCTCACGCAATTTTACTTTACGGTCATCCAAAACAACTTTGAGGATTTTTTTTTATATTTTCCAGTGTAACCACCTCATTTGGGCGTCCAGAGCGTTCAGCATCATTTGTATCTGTAAGGTCGCGTTTAAATTCCCATCAAAAAGCAGTGTTTAATCAACACACGAAATTCGATTTTTTCCATTGTTTTGAAAATATCAAATGTAGCGTTACTAAAACCACTATAACTTGTAAACTAAGTCGAAATGTCATGAAATTTTGACTCGTATCGTTTGAAGGTTAGTATTTCCTAAAAATCAGATTGATTTTTTGAAAAGGGTGACATCTATGTGTCAGACCAAAAACTTTTCAGCCTAGGTGTTATGTTTGATTAGGAATAATTAGTCTTAAAAAAAATTCCAACCAAAAACACGAAAAAAATCAAATAATGCCATTGATTTATTGAGATCACTCTGTTGTGTAGTCTTCTGTACATATTACTTCTGTTTAAAACTAAAGTAATTAACACGATTAAAACCAAATTTAATAACCCCCCCCCCCTACAATTAACACCCCTTTCTCCTTACGTGATATCATTAAATAATTATATGTTATAATATATGTCTACCAAATTTGAGTGTGTTCGGAAGTTGTCTCGGCAACAGACCTTTAGATCGACGGAAGTGAGACGAGTTCGGAAAAAGATATTTTGTAAAATGAGCAAGCATGTTTTGGTGGAGTTCTGAAAGCTTACGATTTTGACTATAAGTTTTTTTGCGTTCGTATAAGTTATATATATATATATATATATATATATATATATATATATATATATATATATATATATATATATATATATATATACAGTAATACCCCGCTTTACGCGAGGGATACGTTCCGAAAAAAATCGCGTTAACTGAAATTCGCGTATATCGAGGTTTATGATTAAACATAGTCAAAATTTAATACAAAAAAATACAAATCATTTGAATCAATCACTTTAATTCTAAGAACACTTTATGCAATACATACTCTTATTTTTTACGGAAAAATACATCTATTGTCTTTTGGGTAACGTTTTGTTTACGTTCTTGTAAAATACGTTCATAACACCCAACACTGTTTTTAATTGTTTGACACACGGTCAAGACACGGTCATCATTATTGTCTATACTCTGCAATATGTCCAAACCTGAATAAATTTTTGAAAGTGCATTTTGTATTTCCCCTGAAGATAAAACTTTCTCTTCTACTTGTTCTTCCTCATCGTAGATAGGATTATTCTGTAACTCGATCAGATCTTCATTGCTAATAGGATCGTCGTGCGTTGCTACAAGTTCTACGAGATCTTCTACCGTGACATCTTCAAGTTCAGACCCCTCAATCATTGCAGCAATGTCTTCAAGCACTTGTCTCTGCATCTGGACAATTCTTCTAGGTGCTTCCACTACATCTGGCCAAAGATTACGCCACACCCCATTCATACAACTCATTTTAACTTCCTTCCAAGCCTCTTCTATGTTGTGAATAGACTTCATAATGTTGTATGACTTCCACCACTCTCGCATAGACTGTCTTCCTTCCGCGTCAGTTTCATGAATTAGTTGGCTAAAAGTGCGGCGATGGTAATAAGCTTTGAAGTTTGCTATTGCTCCCTGGTCCATAGGTTGTAATATTGACGTAGTGTTTGGTGGAAGGAACTTTACGTACACTTTTAAGTCTCTGGGCGTATCAAGTGAGGTTGGATGTCCTGGGGCATTGTCTAAGAGTAATATAACTTTAGGTTCAAGCCCATTTCTGTCACAGTATGATTTGACTGATGGGCAAAAACTATTAGAATACCATTCTTGAAAAATTTCCCGTGTAACCCACGCCTTTCTGTTTGATCGCCACACAACTGGTAGACTTGTCTTGTCTGTGCCTCGCATTGCACGGGGTGTTTCTGAATGGTACACTAGTAAAGGTTTCAGTTTGAAATCACCAGTGGCATTACCACCCAGCAGAAGTGTTAGTCGATCTTTCGCAGCTTTGAAACCACTGGCTTGACGTTCTTCCTTAGAAATGAATGTTCGAGATGGCATTTTTTTCCAGTAAAGTGCGGTCTCATCAACATTGAAGATGAGACAAGCAGGAATTTTCTCTCGTCTAACGAAGTCTTGAAACTTGTCTGGAAACTCAGCTGCAGCTTGAATGTCCGCGCTGGCCGCCTCGCCTGTTATGTGGATATTGTGAAGATTAGAACGCTGCTTGAACCGATGGAACCAGCCTCTGCTGGCAGCAAAAGTCGGAGTGGCACTCCCTTCTCCTTCTTTTGTTTTCAGCATCTCATACAAAGATTTTGCTTTTGTGCATATGAGATCTTGACTTAGTGGTGTGTTCTTCTTATTCAAATCTTCGATCCAGACTGACAGTAATTTCTCCATTCTTTCTAAGATAGATGATCTCGAACGAGAAAGTTTTGTTGCACTTATAGGTGTTGAACCTTCGCTGGAGATTTTAATTTTTTCCCGATTTTTATAAATCGTTCTCACAGTCGATTCTGAGAGTCCAAAATCTCTCCCAACAATTGTTGCTTTGCCTCCATTTTTCATTCTTCTTAACACTTTCATCTTCAATTCCAAAGTGACGCTTTTACGCTCTTTTTTCTTTACAGGCGGCATTTTTAACGTAGGGTTAAATTATGTATGTATGTATCTCCAATAAATATTAAAACAAAACTGCCAGCCGACCGAACTAACATTACGGAACAAATGAACACACGAAACGAACGAGGAAATCCCCATAGAACAAAGTCGAAGGACAGGGAATTCCCAATTCTTCAAAGAGAATATTCAGAGAAAGCGGGGATCCCCCCGCGACCATAGAGAAGTTAATGACTACATGAGCGCGAAATTTGAAATTCGCGTTATAGTGAAACCGCGCGTAACGGGGTCGCGCTAAGCGGGGTATTACTGTATATATATATATATATATATATATATATATATATATATATATATATATATATATATATATATATATATATGTATATATAGTATATATCAGTCAACGTCAGTCTAGATAAGTGTATGCAGGTGTTTAAAGTATTTACAGGTGTCTATGTCTAGGTATAACTCAAGAACGAATAGTCTAAATTATGTGTATATTTTTTTTCATGCAGGTTAGGTTTTCCATAATTTTTAATATTGGTCCAGAAACAAAGAAAGTACCGGAAAAATAATATAGAAGGATTTTCTTTTCAAAATCATTAAAACTTTTTGCATAATTAATCACATATGACGTAGATGGACGTAGAGGTTCCAATCATGGCAGGTCGGTATACTAAATTTATTAATTTACTTAAGTGTATACGGCCTGGCCACATACATAGATAGTAGATGTTTGCAGAGATACAATAATGTCCGTGATAGTACTACTTTGTCTAAAAGGTGCTGTGAAATACAAAAATGTGTTTCGGTACTGGGACAACGTTGACGGGTATTACGACTTCCTCCAGATATCCTTAGGATATACAAAAGGGTAAAATCCCTACTCAGGCGAGGTGAACGATAAAAAATCATTTACTTTATACCATAACAGTCGGTAGAGGGGAACTTTTATCTACGACGCATTTTAGTAAAAGTATCAGTCGATTTCCAACTTTCATCGAAATGACGTAAAATCCAAAATTAGTCACTTGTTTGCGCATCGGTTCGCGGCAGTCTTTCTTTGTTTCTATCTAAGGGGGCCGAAAATGACCCATTCCGCGGCCGCTAAATATATTAAAAAGTCGGTGTCGTTTGTGACGAAGTGGGTAATCGTGTCTTTGTTTTCACGTGACCCGAATTGACACTGCGTCAAAGAGCGGCAAAATTAAGAAAATCGTATTTGAATGTATCCCATGAGACCATTCGAAAACATCTTCGTGCTCATTATGTCAAATTCCGAAGCAGGTTGAAGAAACCTCTGCTGGGCGAAAAAAACACGTCGCTCGCTTGGGCCTACGATAAGATACTAGAGTGGCACTCACAATCGCCGGACGCCAACCCTACTGAAAAGGTTTGGTCCCTTGTAAAGAGAAAGCTCACAGGACCTCGACTCAGTAGTCTCGCGAGATTCGAAAAATTTGGAGATCATTTCCACGCGAGTATCCAGAAAATCTCGTTCGCAGCCTGCCTCGAAGATGCCAGATTATTGATGCAGGTGGCGATTGGACAACTTACTAAAGTAATTGCGCCGTTGTTAGCGCACCAAAGAATACATTGATATCAAAAAATGTTCTCGAAACACTTTTTTTAAGAATACAAGCGGTCACGTTCTTACTTGACCGACTGTAAATAATTTTTCTGTTATTATCTATAGGATGTTGTTAGTAATTTCATTATTTAACTTTTTTTGATGATTACGAAAAGTATAAGAGTACTCTACAAAATGGGAGGGTGTATTTTTAAATTATCTACCTAGTTAATAAGGAAAAGTCACAGGCTTAAAACAAATATTTGTCACCATATAGTAAGTACTCTCTACATCAATACACTTAGTCCGGCCTTTCTCGAGTTGTTATATTTCACTCAAGAAATTATTTATTTGGTCCCTTAAAAAAACGACGCTAGAGCAGCTTTCAATTCATCTGAGGAAAATATTCGGCACGCAGGTAGTGGGACGTTTATTCGTCGATCTGGCAATAGCAAATCCCCAATGAACCTGATAGTGCTTGCCTCAACAGATCTTCCTGATCTGGAGGCATCCTGAATTAAATTATATAAAAAACAACACTATATTTTAATTTCCAATATATTTAAAGTCACTTGACAATTGTTTCACCATACAATGGCTTCTTCAGAAGTAAATAATTCCTTTCTTATTTACTTCTGAAAAAGCCATTGTATGGTGAAATAATTGTCAAGTGACTTTAAATATATTGGAAATTAAAACATAGTGTTGTTTTTTATATAATTTTATTATGAATTTCCAGCAAGTATCGGCTAACACAATCAAAGATCCTGAATTCAGTCTCGGCTCCATCGAAACTGTTCAGACCAAAATTTTACTCGCAAATAAAATAGGCCGCCATTGTCGGACACCTGGGATGTTCTTCTATGCATAACTTTTGATCCATCCAGACTTTATCACTGCGCAATGCTCCAAACTATTCTCATTCATTTTTCGGAAGAGAACAAATCGTAAAAACTCCAAAACGAATTCGTACAAAATTTCGTCAAGGTATTAGGTAGAATTAGGTAGATTGTAAATACAGTTGTATAATTATATTTCGATATGTACAAGGGCCGCCTTTTAAGTTTTTACAAAAGACCACTAGATGGCGCTATTGAGATGTGATATTACCATTGTTGTAAAATTTGACATTTGTTATTGGTAAAACAGTGGCAGCTCAGAAATTGGCCGAGTAGTTTGTTTACAGTGAGCGTTTAATAAAAAAGAACAGTTTTGTGATCAAATGGAAATTTCACGTGAAGGTTTTCGTTGGATGATTTTTTAGGATTTTAGTAAAGGCCTAACTCAACAACAATGCCTCGAACCGCTTCGTTCAACTTTTGGTAATGAATCATCAGAAAGGACTATTTACAATTGGTGTACAGAATTTCATCATGGTCGTTCTTCCGTCAGCGATGAATTCCGTAAAGATCGACCAAAATCGGTTGTTGTTTCAAAAAATATCGATGCTGTGCGCAACATAATTGAAGAGGATCGGCATGTAACTTACCGTAGGATAGAGGCGACCTTAGGTATATTGAAGGCTGCAGTACTTTCAATTTTGTATGAACAGTTAGCTTCGAGAAAGATGTGTCCCCGATGACAGGAGACGAAACTTGGATATATTCGTACGAGCCGAAAACGAAGCAGCAATCAATTGTTTGGGTGCTCCAAAATGAACCAAATCCAACAAAAGTGGTTCATTCGCGAAGCATTTCCAAAAAAGTAATCGCTTGTTTGTTTGGTTATACTGGACATATTGTAGCTATTGCTTTACAGGATTGAAGAACAATTAATGCTGAATGGTATACAACATTTCGTTTACCAAAAGTCATCGATGAAATCAGAAAAAAGAACCGAAACGTCACATCATTCTTCATCATGACAATGCCAATTCTCACACAGCACTTTAAACAATTGATTAAACAGGTATACAAAAAAAAATTCTCTGTATCGTTAAGTGAGACACCTGTTTTCTTAAGTATTTTTTTATGCTGAATCCAAAGAATCATAAAAAAGACATCTACCGTGAGGCGTACTTAAAGTTGCCAGAAAATATATTAAATTGAAAAAAATACGTTTTAATAAATAATGTAAAATTGTATAATCATTAAAGCTATTATTTTGGACATGTTTAAACGTTCTGAATCCACATTAATCATAAAAACTTAAAAATATTAGGTTTTAGTGTTCATATTTAACAAAAACACGCATACACCTTTAACTAAGCTACGTAGCAAAATGCTGTTTAAAATAAATATGTGTAACCGCTAAATTAAAAAATTGTTTTTAATTTTTATTAATATTTAACAAAAACTATTATGTCCAGTGTTTTTTTAAATTTTTTAATCCTGACTTGACATCAAAAAATAAAGTTTTGTGTTCAATTTCAACAAAAAACTCGCTTTTAACACTTACAAGGGTATTATGTGGTTGGTAAAATGCTTTTTAAAACATTTATTAGAAAGTGATAATTTTCCAAACGAATGAACAAAAAGTATATCATTTATGATATAGACACAGTAGAACCCCGATTAACCGAGTCGCGATTATCCGAGCTCCGGATTAACCGAGCCAATCTAAGACCTGATTATCCGAGGTACGCGCGTCTATGCTGCGTATTAACCGAGCTTCTAAAATATGTATGTACATATTTCCATTTAAAATCGTCGGGGCCTTCGGAGAATCCCCCTGGCCCGTGCGAGGGGTTCCCCTATTTATGTTTTTGGACTCTTTCAGCATGTAAATTTGCGTGAATGCAGTGCGTTATACCGTTTACTACGGAGAAGTTCGAGTATACTCACATAATTTATTTGGTTGGAGTTCTGGTAGTTAAGTGTAATTAATCCGAACTGCTTTGTTTGAATTTTTGTTTCTCGTATTATAATGGAGCAAAACAAGCGTAAAAGAATCGTCGTTCCTATTGAAGAAAAATTAAAAGCCATCAGAAGAATTGAAGTAGGAGAGACAATTAAAGTTGTTGCACGAGATTTTGGAGTAGGTGAGTTATCAATTGGAGATTGGAAAAGAAACCGCACAAAAATAGAAGAGTAGTGTATAAATCAAGCCTCCTCGTCGCCGGGAAGAAAATCAATGAAAACCGGCGACTATGAAAAGGTTAACGAAGCTTTATTCATGTGGTTTAACCAACAGAGATCAAAAGGTGTGGCTCTGTCAGGTCCAATTTTACAACAGAAAGCAATAATGATTAGTAGGCAATTCCCAGAGATAGATCAGTTTACCGCCAGTTCTGGATGACTTGACCGCTGGAAAAAACGGTACGGTGTACGACAACTGACTGTATGTAGTGAAAAATTTCTGCTGATGTGTCATCAATTGAGAAGTTTAAGCAGAACTTTAAAAAGCAAGTCGAAGATTGTGGATACACATGTGATCAAATTTACAACTGTGACGAAACTGGCCTGAATTATAAAATGCTTTCATCAAAAACATTGGCATCTCGACAGGAAAAATCAGCTCCTGGGCACAAACGAAGTAAGGAAACATTAACTATAATGGTATGTTCCAATGCATCTGGCAAGCACAAAATCCCACTGATGGTGATTGGCAAGTCTGCACGTCCAAGAGCTTTAAAAGACATCTCCCCAAAGCCCTACCAGTCTATTACAAAAGTCAGAAGAGCGCATGGATGGATGCGACTTTATTTACTAACTGGTTTGAAGAAGAGTTCGTGCCATCTGTGACTAAATTTTTGAACAGAAACCGTCTTCCTATTAAAGCAATTTTGTTAATGGAGAATGCCCCCTCTTACCCTGGAGAAGGACTTCATGTGGACGAAATTGTAAAATTTTTTCCTCCAAATGTAACCAGCATAATGCAACCAATGGATCAAGGCATCCTTGAAAACATTTTAAAAAATTATAGGCGTTTATATCTTGAACATCTGTTAGAATACACAGAAAAGAAGGATATTATCAATGGGATGAGAAAGGTTACACTGAAAAATGTTATTTACTGGGGAAATCAAGCTTGGGATTCTGTGCGTACTACCACTATTCAAAAATCTTGGTCAAAAGTTACTGATTTTGAGGACTATAATGACAGTGAAGATGATACTCCATTAAATGAATTAGCTTTGAAATTAAGAAGCCTTGAAGAAATGGCCTGCTCAAATTTTGACAGCGAGATAGAAGAAAAAGAAAAAAGTTTATTTGAATTAATGCAAAAATTAAAAGGTTGCGAAAATGTGACAAGAGAAGATGTTGTTGTTGAATGGATTACAGCAGATGATTTAGGAGAAGAAATAAGTATTAAAGAAATAACGAAACCGAAAAATCAGATGACGAAGCGGCGGTGGATGAACAGTCTCCCACTAAGATCTCTCATCAAGAAGGTTTTGCTTCTTTGGAAAAAGCTTTGAGGTATATCGAACAAGAACCAGAGGTAACCCCAGCGGATTTGTTTCTTCTTCTAGAAGGAGAAACATTGCAGCGAGAAAAAGAAGATGCAATATGAAACAGAAGCGCATAGATACCTATTTCACTGTTTTATAATGTACAGTCCCTGGCCAAATTATTAGACGCACTGTATTTTTTTTTTAGTAATTTTATGTTTCTTAAGAGTTTTTATGCAATAATGGTATATTTAAACTACAATATTATTGATTTTTATTTAAAAGAATTGTTATAGACTACATATTTGTATTTATTTTTAACATATGGCAACACTGTGTTGACAAAGTGATACATGAACGTAAACAGGTACAAACCTGTATCAGTCGCGATCGGAATCGAGTCAGGTACGGACGTGTTTCTGTGGCTTTATGGACTGTGATTGTTTGTTTAACAGTTTTATACTACTCAGTTATTAGTTTATTTTGTAAGCAGTTTTTTTAAAAAAGTAATTGGACTATTTTCATTATGGGTAGAAAAGGCGATCTTTCACCACGTAAAAAAGCTGAAGTGAAGGCCCTTGTGATTGCGAAAACATTTACAAACCGAGAAATATCACTAAGATTGGAGGTTTCTGAAGCTAGTGTACGACGCATAAAAAAGAAAATTGAGTCAGGGAAGGAATTAAGCCCGAAAAGAAAGAAAAGATGCGGTAGAAAACCAATTTTCACTCCACGGTCAGAGAGATGTTTGAAGAAAATTTGTGTAGAAAACAGATTTGCTACCACAAAGGTAATAAAATCACAACTCCAGGATGCTAGCGTAAATGCTTCTGAGCGCACTGTTCGAAGAAAATTGAAAGAATTAGATTTTAAGGCCTGTCGCCCCGCCAGGAAGCCCAAGTTAACAGCTGCAATGAAAGCAAAGCGCCTGAAGTGGGCCAAACAATGGCAAGACAAAGATGTGGACTTCTGGAGATCGGTAAGATACAGCAATTTAATCAATAATTGATACATTATTATCATTTTCAGTTAAATAAAGCGAATAAACATGGAAGTTTATATATTTTTCCTATTTTTGACAGGTCTGCTTCAGTGACGAAAGCACATTCGAAATTTTGCAGAATAAAGCTCAGTATGTGCGTCGTCGTCATGGAGAAAAGTTTCATCCTGATTGTGTCGTCCCGACGGTTAAACATCCCACCAAAGTGATGATTTGGTCAGTCATCAGCGGCAAGGGCACTGGACGTCTGTACGTCGTCAAAGGAATAATGAGGCAAGATCAGTACAAAGAAGTATTACAAATCGGTTGATTCCGCAGCTCAGAGAATGGTTTCCAAATGGGGAACCATTCACTTTCATGCAAGATGGAGCTCCCTGCCACACTGCTCGGTCTGTTAAAGCTTTTTTGGCAGAAAAAAATATCCCTCTGTTGGATTGGCCGGGTAATAGCCCCATTGAAAATGTGTGGGAGCTGATGAAAAGAGAAGTGGCTAAAGATGTGATTACCAACAAAACCCAACTCCTAGAAAAGATTATTCATGTGTGGAATCATCATCCTCAAATGCAGGAGACAGTACAATCTTGCATTGATAGCATGCCGCGCAGAATTAAAGCTTTGATAGCGGCTAAAGGTGGCTCAACTAAATATTGACTTTTACTAACATTAATTTCACTTTTCTTTAAAACTTAATAAACTTATACTTTTCTAAATTAATGCTGTTTTATTTATGTCGAATAAATAGGTAATTGATTGGATAATATAAAAAAAAAAACAAATCAATTTAAAATAATAAAACGGCACAATATCACTCGGTAAATAATATTTTACATGAAATCTTGCAGTGCGTCTAATAATTTGGCCAGGGACTGTATGTACCTATTTATATGTTAAAAACGTTAATACATCGGTTTAAAGTATTGGTGTTTATTTTTTGAATGAATAAAAAACAAATCCGGATTATCCGAGTTTTCAGTTATCCGAGGAGGGTGCCCCCTCACGTTACCTCGGACAACCGGGGTTCTACTGTATTTTAAAACGTGAACGTAAATCTCAACGGATGAGTTATTCAAGAATAAAATATTTATTTTCATCGAGGGAAGTAAAATGCTGATGTTAAGATTTAGAGAGTTCACAAAGGTCAAAAAGTTAGAGATAATTTTGATAATTAAATTACATAAATCCTATTAATTAGCATATTAACGGTGTGATAAATAAACTAATTTAGGAAGAATAATTGTAACAGTTTAAAGTTTGACATTGCATTGCATCGTCCGGACACAGGGTGATCTTGGAATGATTAATGTGCGAACAACTAGGTATAATTGCTTTTTACCAAAAAAAAAAATTAAAAGTGTCGATTATTAGCGTTATTAATTACTAGTATGTGATAAAGTACTTACGTTTTTATTTGGACATTTTCAAAAACACATTTGGTAACTTTACATAAATTGACGTAGTTAAGAGTCATTATTTGCCGACTATTGTTACAAATATGTTTATGTTAAAGAACAGGATTTAAATGAAATGCATGTACTGACTTAATTCGTACCATACATCTTCCGTCACCTCCTCATGTAGAACTGTCAATATTTATTGTAGTTCATTTAAAATGGCATTCCTAATAATGATTTTTTGTTGTCTGTTTTTAGTATATAGTATATATTTGTAAAATGTATACAGATAGAAAATGGATATATATTTCACAAAGGTGCTGGCAGTTCACACAATTTTTTAGTGTCTAGACCAGGGGTGCTCAAACTTGAACTGCTGGCGATCTACCTCAATATTGTTAGACTACGATCGATCGACTCTGAGAGGCTGCAAGTAAGTATGATGCAGGATTGTCGTCTAGGTAGGGTGTATCGTGGCATAGATATTAGTTTTCCGCACAATATGCATTTTTTTAGTCAAGGTAAGTGTAGGTCTGCTCTAAAATGTCAATGAAAAAACTCATAATTATTCAAAATTGCGAGTTTATTGGTTCTTACAAAACAGTTCTAGTGTCTAAACTTAACTAAAGAGTGACTTTGGATGTTGAAGCGTGGCACTGCATGACCTCAGCATACTTTTCATAAGATGGTACGTAATTACCGAGTGCTAATCGCAAGCATGATGACATATGTTCGTCAGTTAGTCGATTGCGATATTTTGACTTAATTATCTTCATTTCAGAAAATGCAGACTCGCACAAGTAAGTTGACCCAAACATTGCCCTCAGTTGAAGGGCGATTTGCCTTAGATTCGGATATTTATCTTCAGATATAAAACACCAGAATTTTGTATCAGATGCTGTGGCTTTGACATGTATATCTGATATAATCTGCACTAACTCATTTTCAACAGAACATGAGTCCATGTTAAACTGACTTGCTATTTCAGTAGCTAATTCCTCAATGTTTTTACACGAAAAAGGATAACTCATAAATGATGCGATATTTGCCAATTTACTGAAATCATAAAAACATATTTCGAATTGGCTCAAAATATTTGATAATTCTGCCTCATAAATATCACAATTTAACTGAGGAATCCTTGCTTTCAAAGATCCTTTCTTTTCAGTTGATCTATCATAAGTTGCAATTTACTTTTGAATGCGTTTATTGCGCTTATCATCTCAATAATAGTTTTTCCCTTACCTTGAAGCTCCAAATTAATGGTGTTTAAATGCATTGTGATGTCTGTCAAAAATGCCAAATCAGTCAGCCATTTTCCGTTTTTCAGCATCTGAGTGTCATCACCTCGCACAGTAGTTTATATATTGGTAGCTTGTAGTTTGTTACAAAATTGAAGAAAACGTCATATATATCTTCGCCACGGGTGTTTCCTTTCAGAGTAATCATTGTCAAAAAAACTCTTTCTTAGCCGACATGTCATTGAATACCATTCGAATAAAAATACACAGCTGGGCAGTGTCTGTCATATCGGTGGATTCGTCGAACTGTAAAGAAAAGTATGTACATTCCATGATATCATGTTTTAGTTTATCTGCCATGTCCTGACTCATGACTTCAACACGCCTTGTAACAGTCGGTCGAGATAACTGAAGTTCTCTAACAGCAGACATAATCTCTGTTTTATTTTTAAAATCTCCAAATAAAGTCTCACCCGCTTCAATAAATGCTTCCTTCACAACCAATCCATCATCAAATGGTTTCTTGTGTTTCGCCAATATATGAGATATTTTAAATGACGCGATCGTTGCAACTTTTGATTGTTTGGCTGGTCTTGTGAACATGGTTTGTTCTTTTTTCAAACAAGTTACCAAATCACGTACTTTTCGTTTTCTTAATTCACTCTGTGACGGAAAATCCTTTTCATAGTTTTTATGAACTGTTTTACGATGCCTCTCTAAGTTCCCACGCTTAGGTATTGCAACTGACGCACGGCAAATGAGACAAATGCACTTATCCTTTACCATACAAAAGAAAAATTCTTCCTCCCAATCGTTATTAAAATGATAAGTTTTACTTTTCTTCGCCGCACTCATTTTGGACTATTTATTAATAAACTTTGTATCGATGTATCGCCTTCAAGTTACAACTCAGACTGACTCCTGTTCCTACAGGGGCAACATTTATATCGGCGCGAACGAAGTATCGAATGTTCCCGTCAAACACGCCGCCCGAAGTTTCTAGAAAAATCGGCGGGAATCAAAAACGCGACTTTTCTTTGACAAGTACCGCGCGTTCTTTTGATAAAGCCGCCTTTTGCCGCTAGCAGAGGGTTATTACGATAAAAGAAAGTGATGAGGGGGTTATTCTGGCCTAATTGTGGATCGAATAAATTTCAGTAGTTTATTCATTACATTTTGTTTTAGTTACCTAAAGCAAAATCTGTGAATAGTTCTATATCGGAATTTTTTTCTCGAGATCGACTCAAAAAGCACTCACGATCGACTTGTCGATCGCAATCGACCTTTTGAGCACCCCTGGTCTAGACTCTGTAAGCATTTGGTGTTAAAAATAAAACTTCTACACATAATAAACTGGTAAATTTACCTACCTAGTATTCTCCTTGCAAGGTCGGTGGCAAAATAATGTCGTTTTTAGTGTTCTGTACGGGACACTTCTGGAATCACTTAGGTGTACGTCTGTCTCTGTCACACCCGATTTTCTCCAAAATTATTTGACATAGAAAGTTGAAATTTGGCACAAATATAGGAATTGATCTCCCAATCAGAGCCTTGTAGTTTTGAAAATTAAATTTTGATTTAAGGGGTGAAATCGGAAGTGAAAAAAAAATTACCAGGTTATCAAGTAGGGTGTCAAATGAAAGCTTGTGAAAACACGAGTTCCAAAATGTATATGATCTATATTTGAGCCCACTTTTCTTTGTATTATTTTTAAAAAATGACCAAAAACCGCTCGAAAGGTACTGATCAAAATATTTTGAAAAAATTCTGGAATATTCTTCGTAAAGTATAGATTGAGCGAAAATTGTCACAGGTGCATTAAATGTGATAATTTATCTGGTATAAAAAAAAATTATGAAAATAAATTTCAATGTAACTGCCAATTTAATACCTAATTAAACCCTTTTATTATATTAGATAAATTTAATTGTTCTTAACAAGTGTCCATCATAAAATTGTTTAGATAAGCCTTTTTGGTGAAATCACAAATTAAAATCCAATTAGAACAAATTTCTTAGTTTTGCATAATCATCGTTTTGAGGCGATTTCTGAGTGAAGTAAGAACTCACTCAAGTTTCTAGGGATTATGGAAATTCCTAGTGACATTTTATGATAAAAACTATGCTATAAATTCCATTGCCCTTTTGGAAATTAACCATTCGCAAACAGTACTTTGTCATTGATACAGGCTCAATTGTGTTGTGAAAATGCCAAAAGCGAAGAAGAAAATCGGGCTCTGATAATTGCGAGACATCAAAATGGTCACTCGAGTCAACAAATCGCAAGTGATATGCGGATGCCAAGGAGAACGGTGGACTACATCGTAAAAAATTTTTCTGCGGGTCATGGAATTCTCAACCAAAAACGTTCAAAAAGGCGTCGAAAAACGACTCCCGCCGAAGACAGAGCTATAACAATGTCCAGCAGACGTAATCGCCGCCTAACCGCACCAGAAATCACAGCTCAAGTAAACCTGGAGCGGCCCATCCCCATCAGCGTGACAACCGTGAAGAACAGGTTAGCAAAAGGTGGACTACACGGGAGAGTTGCAAGTGAATAAACGTAAACGATTAGAAACGGCCCGAGAACATGAAAATTGGACAACAGTATCAAGAAATTTTGCTAACTCAAATGCTTCGTTCTGGAAAAGATATTTTTCAGGGGAAATTTCTTTTTGAGCATGACAACGACCCTAAACATTCTGCTAAAAACAAATTAGAAAACTTTTGGACCAATAGAAATTCGATGACGGCCTAGAAGTGATGACTTGGCCTCCACATTCACCCGACCTAACCCCCATCGAATTGCTGTGGAACCATTTGGACAAGTGTGTTCGAAAACTCAATCCAACATCAGAAAATCACTTGTGGGAACTTTTACAAGCAGAATGGGTTAAAAAAATCGAAGAAACTCTGAAGAAACTACTAGACAGAATGCCGAATCTCTGTAAAGCGGTAATTAAAAACAAAGGAGGTCACATAGATGAGAAAAATCCTGGAAAGATTGTAAATAATGTGAAAATAAATAATAATTCATTAAAATTTGATATATATATATATATATATATATATATATATATATATATATATATATATATATATATATATATATATATATATATATAACACATGGGCTGAAAAGTCCCGGGCCTAACAAAGAAAACACGGTTTTTTTGGTTCAAAAATTAGCTTTATTCAACAACGTAATCTCCATCAAGAGCAACGCAATCATTCCAGCGCCGCTCTAACATTTCAATACCACTTTTGTAGAATGATTTATCTTTTGCCTCAAAATAGGCCTCAGTTTCAGCGATAACCTCGTCATTCGTGCGAAATTTCTTACCGGCGAGCATTTTTTTCAGGTCTGCGAACAGCCAGTAGTCGCTGGGAGCCAAATCTGGCGAATACGGTGGATGTGGGAGCATTTCGAAGTTCAATTCATGTAGTTTTGCCATTGTTTTGATTGACTTGTGACACGGTGCGTTGTCTTGATGAAACAAAATTTTTTTCTTTGCCATATGCGGTCGTTTCTTTGCAATTTCGGCCTTCAAACGCTCCAATAACGCTATATAATATTTACTGTTGATGGTATTTCCTTTCTCAAGATAGTCGATGAATATTACACCACGCACATCCCAAAATACCGAGGCCATAACCTTTCCAGCCGATTGTTGTGCTTTCGGGCGCTTTGGACGAGGTTCACCAGTTGCTGTCCACTCAGATGACGATCGTTTTGATTCCGGAGTGAAGTGATGGATCCATGTTTCATCCATTGTCACATATCGACGCAAAAATTCCGGTTTGTTACGTTTAAACATGGCCAAACACTGCTCAGAATCATCAACACGTTCTTGTTTTTGATCAACAGTGAGCAAACGCGGCACCCACTTTGAACAGAGCTTTCTCATAGTCAAATGCTCATGCAATATAAAGCCAACACGTTCTTTTGATATCTTTACGATGTCAGCTAACTCACGCAACTTCACTTTTCGATCATTCAAAACGATTTTATGGATTTTTTTTTTGACGTTTTCTGGTGTTACCGCCTCATTTGGACGTCCACTGCGTTCTGCATCATCGGTGTCTCTACGACCACGTTTGAAGTCAGCAAACCAACGTTTTATTGTTGTTTCTGATGGAGCGGAGTCCCCATAACACTTTTCAAGCCATTGCTTCGCTTGAACGGTATTTTTTCCCATCAAGAAGCAGTGTAAAATTAAAACACGAAATTGTTTTTGATCCATTGTTTTGAAAATAACAAAAGTAGCGTCACTCTTAGCACAATAACTCACAAACTAATGAATAGAATATCATGAAATTTTAACAGCTGTCTTTTGAAGGTTAGTATTAACTGAAAAAAAGGTGACAGCAATAAAACTAGCGCCATCTATGTGTTAGGCCCGGGACTTTTCAGCCCATGTGTTATATATATATATATATATATATATATATATATATATATATATATATATATATATATTATCTGGGTTTTTGTTGTCTTGGAACTGAAATAACTAGGTGGGTAAATACTTTCTGACAGTAGTGTATGTCCCTTGACAAAATGGCGGAGATTTGTTAATATACTTTTCAGTATATTACTGTTCGCGCGTCGCTTTTACTACTAGATTCTAGATTGAGCTAAATATATTTATTGACTATTAGGTAGCTATGATGCCATAACTATTATACCTGGTACTTCCATAAATACTGTTACAATGAAAACATTGCCTAAACATTTAATTTCTTTAAAAAAATTGTTATGGAATTAATTCTTATATTCATAATGACAAAATTAATTTTAGAGTAAAAAAAATATTTTATTTTACGAACAATTTTTCTAATTTGTTAAATAAGTTAGATTTTAATGTAGCGGAGCGGCATTTCTTTACTATTTCGCAATAAAGGTGCGGTATAGGTGGTACCGTAAAACGCCAAGCATATTTTGCAAGTTTACGTCAAATTAATGATAGAAAATTCTCAATGGCGAAGATCTGTATATTTGGGCTCGAAAGTTTTTTAAAAATATAAAATTTGATTATTGTACAAAACTGCAGTATGAAATTCATGCTAAATTCCTCCAAACCCGTTTTAATCGAGCACAATCAATTTCAAACACACGTTAATTCCACAGTTACGTACCAATTAATGAAAATACATTGTGTTGTAAAATTTATCCGATGAAGATGATAGATTTGTTAGTTATGATGTAACCCATTAATTTAACATTACGACAAGATTTCTCAATTACTATAGATTTTTTTGGTTGAAGGTTTTCTAAAAAGTGTATTTTCCCATGAAAATTAAAGAATTACTGTGTTTGTTAACTCTTAATATTTATATAAACATACGATTATTTTGAATTATATTTGTGTCTAATAACGCTACGTTGCACCATACCATTTGAAGGCAAATGAGGGGCGAAAGATTTTTTTTTTCATTTTCTGCAGACAACATCTACGTGATCAAACCTATTGGCGATAAGTGGTTAAGAACCCTAAATTTACTCCAAATGTACCCCTCTTGTTCTTACACAAGCCCTCAAACGGTTAGGCCATTCGTCTATGGCAGCACGCACTTGATCCAACTTGACAGTTAAGTTCATAAACTCCTGATTTAATGTTTTTATTAGTTTTATCTTTGGCATTGAAAAATATATTGGATAATTTTTGAGCGGATTTTAAAGCTATTCTTGTTTTTTCGGTCGTGAGAACTTGGGATATTTTATCCGAGATGGGACCAAAATATGTCAGAGGTATGAATGTTTTATTTTCTCGGTATTCTTTTACGGGGTAGATTAAACTGAAAGTGATTTGTTTTCGTTTACGGCTTATCAAGGTATTAATTATTTTAGGTTGGAAGCCGTTATTGAGTGCTATATTTTTGATTGTGTCCAGTTCTTTTTAGTGTTCCGTACGGAACACTTATAAGATCACTTCGGTGTCTGTCTGTCTGTCTGTCTGTCTGTCTGTCACACACACCGATTTTCTCCGAAACTATTTGACATAGAAAGGGTGAAATTTGGTAATAATATAGGAATTGATGGCCTCATCAAAGCCATGTAGTTTTGAGAATTAAATTTTGACTTAAGGGGTTAGTTTTGGGGGGTGAACTCGGAAGTGAAAAAAAAAATTTTTTTACTAGGTCATCGAGTGTGGTGTCAAATGAAAGCTTGTGAAAACACGAGTAAAAAATATATATATAATATTATACTTGCGCGCACTTTTCTTTGTATTATTTTTAAAAATTCGCGAAAAATCGCTGTCCCGGGCCTTATCTCGAAAAGTACTTATCAAAAAATTTCGAAAAAATTCTGGAATATTCTCCACGGGGTGTAGATTGAACGAAAATTATCACGAGTGCATTACCTTTAATAATTTATATGGTATATAAAAAAAACAAAAATTTCAAGGTCATCAGATTTCAGTAAAGATTGGAAACAAACTTTGTTGAAAACTCATTTGGGGTGTATTTTGTGAAGTCACTGATCATTTTATACCTCTGTAACAAAATTTTTTTATTTTAAAAGCAATCAACGTACGGAACACTAATTGCGCAAGTTTAACTTGCACTTGACCGGTTATTTTAAATTATTTTTACTAAGAGGGATATTGAAGGCTCTATGGATCATATATCTATAGGCTGCCGGTTTATGGGAGTTAGGGTATATTGAGTCAGCTGGGATGGTGAGATCTGAAAAGGTTGTTTTGCGGTAGATAGATAGATATCGAATTCTAGTCTATTTCCTTTCTTCAAAATTGTAACATCTAAGAAATTTATTTTATTATCTGTTTCCTTTTCCAGTGTGAATTTTATGTTGGGGTGTAAATTATTTAGGTGATTTAAAGTGGAATTTAGTTCAATATTATTTCAAAGAAAACATACTAAGATGTCGTCCACATATCTAAACCAAGTACAAATATATTTAGTGACAGTTAACAAAGTAATTAAGTAGTTTTATTGGAAAACTATTGTTTTTATTATTTAGTTAGTTTTAGTGAATATTTCGGTTCTAGATAAATTTAGGTTTTTTTCGCGTTGGCTTGTTTGGCCATCATTTCCATTTCTTCTTCTAAGAGCATTTCGACGGCCCTTATTCTTCTTCTGACCATCGGCACTTTACTCCACCAGAGTTCTAGTGCTTCTTCTTCCTAGACAAAATATGAATTATACAAACTAAATATGGAAATTACGGTAAAAAAAATTAGGTCGTTGAGAAACTATTGAGCCTTTTGAAGTCAAATTTTATTAAACTAAATATGTGCCATTTGTCGAATGACCTTCGGCCATTTTTCAAGGTCGAAGCTATGCATGGATGCATTAAAACTTCTTCAATAGTTTGTGGACCTTCATCCTTTTTTGGCCACGTACTTTTTCGCTCATTACTGTCGTACATGATCCACTTTTCATCGCCTGTGATCGCCAGCTTCAGAAATGGCTCGTTTTAGTAGAGTTTCGCAGGTGGAGAATCGAACGAGTACATTTTTTAGCACCCAAACGTCGAGCTTCTTTTTGTAGCCAGCTTTCTCCAAATGGTTTAACACTGCTTGATGATGAATGTGTAGTTTCTTGGCGATGTCCTGACTACTTACATATCGGTCTTGCTCAACTTTTGTCAAAATTCTATCTACTTTTTTGTCATTGCGAGAAGTACTCGTATTTTTGACATCGAAATTTCCAGAACAAAAGCGACTAAACTATCTTTTGGCTGCTGGTTTTGTTACTGTATCTCGACCGTAAACAGCACAAATTTCTTCATAGGCCTGCGTAGCTTTTGTGCCGTTATCGAGATAAAATTGTAAAAATTTTTGGCAGAAATTTCACTGATATTCAAAACGCTCTAAATTAAGTCAGAATAAACTAATTCCAATAGTTTTTGCAGTCTACTGCTGTTAAATGTCAGCTTTTAACTGACGCTTAGTATGACCCTATATGACTTATATTACCTAAGATGACCGTTCGTATTCTTAAAAAATGTGTTTCGACGAACAAGGTCGTGAAGCTGAATCATTCTCAATCAGTTGCGGCTTAACTCAGCTTATTGCCGAACCAACACGGATCCCTGATCGAGACGGAGAGTTCGCCAGTCTTCTTGATCTGTTTTTAACCACCAATCCGGACACATCGAGTATCCTACCAATCAGTGATAGAGAGGCGCCTAAGCCGTGCAAGGTTTGGAACTATAAATCTGTTAAATGGAAAGATCTCATGGAATATTTTCGAACTTTCCCTTGAATAGACATTTGTTTTCGATCCGACAACCCATCTGACTGCGCCAGGGAGGTCTCCGATGTCATTTTGGCTGGTATCGAAGCTTACATCCCTTTTTCGAAAAAATGCCCCTCCAACGGCAAGCCTTGGTTTGACCGAAAATGCAAAGAAGCTGTTGCTTTTAAACATCTTGCCTACCGACAATGGCGTGAAAATCTTAATACCATAAATCGTAACACCTTTGTTCGTACCCGGAACAGATGCAAAGGAATTGTCGACGAAACCAAGGAGGTACACAATCAACGAATTAGAAACAAACTTCTCGCTTGTCCCAACAATTCCAGGTCCTTTTGGACAGTCGCTAAGGCAGTTAGTCAAATTTCACCAAATCCACCATACCACCACTCACACGGCCAGATAATTCTATTGCAACGACACCTGTTGAGAAAGCAAACTTGTTGGCTGAACTCTTTATTTCACATTCTACTGTCGATTTCCAAGGAAAATCCCACCTACTTTTATATTGCAGTCATGCCCGATGTTGTCTTCAGACAGTGTATCATAAAGCGTATTTTAATGAAGTTGGGCACCGAAAAGGCTTCTGGCGCTGACGGAATACCTGCCATAGTTCTCAAAAACGGTGCGAGGGAACTAACACCAGTTTTCTGTAGACTTTTCAACCTATCCTATATAAAGGGAATATTTCCTTCCTGCTGGAAATAAGCCACAGTGCAGCCGATACCTAAAAAAGGCAAATAACTGCCGACCAGTCGCACTGCATTCAATAATATCGAAAGTCATGGAAAAGGTTATCAATCAGTATCTTCTAAAATATCTTGAAGGATTCAACATCATTAGCGATCACCAATATGGCTTTCGTAAATATAAATCAACAGATCTTCTGACTTATGTAACACATGTTTGGAACAACACAATTGAACACTTCCGAGAATCTCGAGCGGTTGCTCTTGACATATTCAAGGCATTCGACCGTGTTTGGCACGATGGACTGTTGGCTAAGCTACGCTCTTAAGGTATGTCTGGGAAGTTCTGTTTGTGGCTCTCATGTTTTCTCAGAGAGCGTTCTTTACGGGTGGCGGTCGACGGATTTCTTTCTAACACCTTCACTATCGACGCCGGTGTGCCCCAAGGCTCCATACTATCTCCTACTCTCCTTCTCATTTACATTAACGATCTGCTGGAAAAGACCGGAAATTTAATCTACTGCTTTGCATGCGAATATCCGCAGACAGTAGGATGTCGTTCCACTTAACAAAGACCTGGAAGAAATTCTATCTTGGGGTGACAGTAACCAAGTGGAATTTAACGCTACAAAAAACCCAGGCGGCAGTTTTTTTCTAAAAAAGTTAAAGTTGCTGAACCCGATATAGTCATTTGTTGGGCGTTAATTTGGGAGCAAATATATCCTGGCATGAATATGTTGCAGGCATTGCAAGGAGAGCTTCTCAAAAGTTAGAAATATTATTTCGAACCAGAAAGCTTTACACTCCACAACTGTTAATTCTTTACAAAGCTCAAATTCGACCAACTATGGAATACTGCTCCCATGTTTGGAGCTTTGCTCCCAAACACACATTGCATTTGTTGGATTCTGTTCAGAGAAGAGCTGTTCGTCTAATTGGAGACCCGGAACTGACCGGCGGCCTTGATTCGCTGGAACATCGAAGAACGGTTGGCAACTTGAGTCTGTTCTACAAGTATTTTCATGGGAAGTGTTCGAAGGATGTAGCCCGTTTAATTCCTCCCAGAGCGGTGCATGTTAGAAATACACGTCGCGCTAATACTTCACATCCGTATGAGGTTCAGCTTGTTACTCCGCGTACAACGCTTTTCGAGTAGTCTTTTATATGGAGAACTTTATCCCTTGGGAATAATTTACCCAGCGCTGTGTTTCCCACCGAGTACAATTTACAGCGATTCAAGAACAACATGAACTTTTTTTTCGCACACATGTCGCTCCTGGAGCGCTTTAGGGACTTCCCTGTACCACGTGTGTTAGACCCACAAACCATACCGACTTATTATTATATTTGGCGGCTGCGGAATATGTCATTTTAGGCCCCTTTGGGTGGGAACAAAGAAAGACTGCCTCGAACCGACACGCAAACAGGTGACTCATTTTCGATTTCGGAATTTTTGAATCGCTAGAATCGCATCTACCAAAAATGAAGTGTCGCGGGCATGTTCTTACTTAACAAATTGTGTGACACTAAAGTTACCTAACGAGAGGAATAAGGCTTAATATTTTTTCGACAACCCTTTGTACTGAGGGCCAAAACAGGAAAATCAACGTTTTTAGATAACAATTGTGGAACAGTTTCCTGTCTGAAATTTAACAGATTAGTAGCAGTTCAGTAGAAGTGTACATGAGGGTTTTAGCTATTAGTATAAAATTGTTTTAAATTCTGAAAGTTTTCATAAAATCGGAGTCATTTTGAAGATATTTCTTCCATTCAGGTTATTTTTATGTTCATTAAAATCATTTACCTCTTTATAAACAGGAGTTCTTTTGCACAATGCATTGATGAGTTCTAGGGGACTTAGCGGCTGGATTCTCAGTTGTAACATTCTTTTAACGGTTATGACTTCCCTTACAGTACTTACAATAGAACCTAAAAAAGTTACACAGTTATCGTGAAGTAGGTCTTTAAAAGGAATATTATTTTTTTTTAAAATCTGTTTTAGTAATGGGCATTTATCGAGAAAAATAAGAAGTTTGTAGGATGCAACGTATTAAAGAAAATTGTCTCACCTACGGTGTAACCGTCAGAAATTTTACCCATCACACCGGTGTCAAAGTTCCAACTAACTGCCATGTACTGGCTTAAAAGGTGAGTCCAAATAAAATATCTGAAAATAACAAATATAAATTATAATAGGGTTAATTGATTGGTCCGTTACTTTGTGACAGTACATTTTAACAATAAAACTACTTAATTACTTTGTTAATTATCCAATTATCCAATATATTTTTCAATGCCAAAGATAAAACTAATAAATACGATAAATCAGGAGTTTATAAACTTAATTGTCAAGAGTGCAATAGCTGTTACGTAGGCCAAACGGGACGGAATTTCAAAACAAGATTCGCAGAACACAATGTCTCTTATAGGCTAAAAAATGAAAAATCACACTATGCTAAACATTTCTTAGAAACAGGCCATACTTTTTCCAATATCAGTTGTTTTAAAAATACTCCATATGGCACCTAAAGGGTCAAAACTCAATTTCTTAGAATCCATAGAAATTTACAGACATTCAAAGGACCATAATATAAATTTACTGAATAGTCAATTAGACCTAGCAAATTCTGTTCTGTTCCAACTATTTTAACATATAATAGACCCACATCTGTTCATCATATAAACATAAAATACCAAAAATCTGTTTTAGTCTTAGTTAAGCGTTTGACAATGTAGTTGTACTACGAAATCGCGAGAACGCAATTGTAAAATCTTTACAAATATATTTAGTGACAGTTAACAAAGTAATTAAGTAGTTTTATTGTGAATTATAATAATAATAATGATCTTTATTTTATACTAGGCGAAATGCAGCAGTGCTGTTGTTTCTAAAAAAAAAAAACAATATCCAAAAAAAAAAACTCGAATACAGTTCAAGAAGTCACAATCATTGCTTAACTCCACTTACACTGAACTAAAAAAGGATAAAAAAAACGTAATTCCACATGAATTGATATTAATACCCATATACAAACAAACCGTGATCCCCACCTTGCCCCCTAAAAAAGATATATAATAATAAATCAATTAATCAAAAAGTCATAATAATAACAGAAATCAGTAGCTCTGAAATAAAATTTCCCTCAGCTGTCTTCTGAAAGAAAATTCAAACAGAGCAAGCAAACCTCTAGAAATCTTGTTTAGAAGTTTAGTAGACGTATAGCCCAAAAACCGTTTACACACATATGTACGATCCCTAGGTATTTGAAAGCGGTCGTTGTACCTAGTATTACTCTGATGTACCGAGCTTCCCAGCCTTCCATACAAATTCTCCGGCACTCCGGTCCTCAACATTTTATACAGATAGCAACCTAGATGGAGCCTTACGCTATCCTTAATACGCAACCATTTCCTTCAGCCTGCCACGCATATGATCCCTCTCCCTGCATCCAAAAATGAAATGTACTCAGAAGTTTTAAATTTTTTGCGACTTATTCTTGGAGATAATTACCATAATTAGAGTGAGAAAGGACAAGGGTCTCGCACAAATATTTTTTTAATATCAAATTGAGGATATGCCGATTCTTATACTAAATACGTAGTGAACAATACGCCCTTTGAGCTACTAAAGACACCTGCTTTCTAAATCTGAGCTTATTAACAAATAATACTCCCAAATTTTTATATTCAGTAACAAAGGGAATTCTCTCCTGGGCCATACTTAAAGTAAAATTATGTTAATATATCCCGAAAATGTTATAGTAAAATGGGGCAGATAGGTTTATAACCAGCTTTTCTTTGTGGGTTTTATAAACATTTATTTTTATAACAAAATGTGTACTACAATAATCAAAGTATTTGCCCTCGGAATCTATTGCTTTTCCCACTTTTCGTACATAATTTGGATGCGATGGAGTTAGGAGACGCTGTTCTTTGAAGCTATCCACTCAGAAAACCATTTTTCGACTTTGATAATTATGGAGAGGAACAGGTGATAGGCAGACGTATCCCGGTCTGGACAAAATGCTAGTTGTGAAAGATCCGTTAAATCAACCTTCATCAGTTTCTCTTTAACAGCTAAAACCACCTGACACCGAGCGTTTGTCTTAAAACGGAATCACTTGTTGGCGATTGCACGTAATGGATGATTGTTTTCTGTTTGTTGATGGTTGCCCAGGATTAACTCGTGATTGTCTGCATCTCAAATTGTCGAAATACGAGTATATTCATTTTTGATCGCTCATCACGATTCGTCACAAGAAACTTGTCATCCTTTACTTTGCGAGCAAAAAAGAGTAATGTAGAAGAACCCGCTTGTAAAAAGGTTACAGTGTACACAACGGAGGAGTTCTATTGGCTTTATTTTAGTAGGAAATGTTCAAACGCCAGGATGGGATAACTAAGAATTGTAACTGCTCACAGAATATGCAGCCAGTATCATGTTACATGTAAGCAACGAGTTTCAATGAAACCACCTACTCGTAATAAATAAATACCTATTTATTATCTTAACACATAATTATAGTCTTTGGCTCTATATAGAAAATTAAAAAACTGAAATAAATACCTCGAACTATAATTGGGTCGGGGTATTATAAAAAATTTTTGATAAACTTGTTGCAACAATTTTTGGTCGCTTTCCCAAGGACAATTTGTGACTCCTATGAAAATAACTCTATCTTCCGGACTAAAATCTGAAAAAAAGAAAATATACATTTAGGATATATATAAAAAAACCTTTTTAGATTTCATAGTTTTAAAAAAAAACCGGACTTGCGCAATTAGTGATCCGTACGGTGATTGCTTTTAAAATAAAATGAAATCTTTACCTAGACTAAGTTAATTTGTACCCTGACATGTATATATCTTAAGATCTAATATGTATTTTTACGTTTTTTCTTAGTCAATAATGTATATTAGCTTCTTAGCTCCCAATAGCTACTAAATCAATCTAGCTCAATCTAGAATCTAGTAGTAAAAGTTGAAAACAAATATTTACTACTTAAATATTTGTTTAATTATAAATAAATAAAATAACATTATTTGTCTCGGTACCTATTTATTAGGCATTGAAATTTATTTTCTCTGTGATTGGCCAAATGCAGTAATGTACTGAAAAGTACATGAGTATATTACTGATTGCATCTAATACGTATTGATATTTTGTAGTTCTTAGTCCCAGTTAAAGTCACAACTTTCGACGAAAAAAACCTTCACCATATTGTCAAAATAAATGGGTTTTTTTTCCAGAGAAATTCATTGGTCAACAAAATTTCAACTTTTTTTTGTTACACGGATTCTATTGTCATATTTTAAATCTAGTATAAGATGGAAACAATAAAATAAAAGTATAATTTGTATAATACGTCAGGTTTCATCGTAATATTTTTTTGAAAAAATGTATCAAATATTAATATTTTATAGCGATAGTATAGAAAAAAACTGTTTGGACTCCATTTGCCTTGGTATCTCTTCTCCATGGCTGAAATATCCTGATGGAAACGTTCACCATGCTCATCGCTTACTGCTCCCAGATTTTTGGGGAAAAAAGTCCAAATAAGAATCCAAAAAATGAATTTTGAGTGACATGTTACACACTAATGTTTTATAGGTCGTCAAAAGTTTACTTATCAAGTCTTTGTAGTTTTTAGCTTTGTTGTTTCCAAGAAAATCTTTAACCACATTTTTGAAACATATTGAATTTAATTTTTGTTCAAAGATAGGGTCTTTAATTAATTATCTAATTTGTGGTCCAACCAATATTTCCTCTTTAATTTTAGCATCACTAATTTTACAGAACTTGTTTTTCAAATATAAATATCTTTCGTCAGCTTTGTCCATCGCTTTGATAACATTTTTGATAAGACCTAGTTTTATGTGTAGTGGTGGCAACAGTACATCTTTTGGTTTCACCAAAGGTGGAAACAAAACGTTTTTTTTTGTCCAGGAGTAAGTGAGCTACGTAATGGCCAATCTTTTTTAATATAATGTTTCTTTCTATCTCTACTGTCCCATTCACAAAGGAAGCAGCAATATTTTGTGTAACCAAGTTGTAACCCTAATAAAATAGCCATCACCTTCAAATCTCCACATATTTTCCAAGAATGCATACAATATTTTATTTTCTCTAAAAGTAGGTTCATGTTATCATATGACTCTTTCATGTTAGTGGCTTGGGCTACTGGGACAGAGGGAATTTTGTTTCCACTATGCAAAAGTACAGCCTTTAGACTTACTTTTGAAGAGTCTATAAATAGTCGGCAGTCTGTATAAATTCATTACAGAATTAATGTCATTACAGTAAACAAGGTCACCTTCTTGAGAGAAATAACTTCTGAACTCATCATCACGATTGTGGAAATTGCAAATTCTTGTGTCTGAATGAAGTAAATTCCACCCTTTCAATCTAGATGATAAAACTTCAGCTTTTTGGATAAACTCAAATCACGCACCAAGTCGTTTAGGTCACCTTGTGTTATTAAATATGGTGTAAAAGAAGTGCTAGGTTCGTAAGTGTAATCTCTCATGTCCTCTTGAGTAGGAAGTAAGCTCAGCGACACGTTGGATTCATCTGATTGTACACTTTGGTGGAGGTGTTGGTACAGGCATCACATCACTGTGGGAGACCGGTCTCCTTGCAGATAATAAGTTTGGATACTTGATTGCTTGTTTAGTTTTACTACTGAAGTCCTTAATTGCAGTCAAGCAAAAATAACAGTCTGATGTATGATCTCTTGGTTCGGCCCATATCATTGGAATTGCGAAGTTCATGTGACGTGTTCCGTTAGCCCATCCAATTAAAAGAGTAGCACAAGATGCACAACATATATGGGGAACCCACAATTTATCTCGGTAGCGAACTGGAAATC
This sequence comes from Pachyrhynchus sulphureomaculatus, assembly GCA_019049505.1. Classification (NCBI taxonomy): domain Eukaryota; kingdom Metazoa; phylum Arthropoda; class Insecta; order Coleoptera; family Curculionidae; genus Pachyrhynchus; species Pachyrhynchus sulphureomaculatus. The sequence goes on along the minus strand of CM032451.1, from coordinate 57,848,827 downwards.
CGAAATATTCAAAATAACACTTCTTGACCAAGTCTGTAAAATTCCTCCGCTGATTAGTGAATGTAAGTTCACAACACACGTTACAGAATCGGTCAAGATTATTTACACAAGTTCTCGGCATGTTATTGAACGTAGATTACTCATATGAAAACAAAGAATAATTATTATTTCCAAGATGTTTTAAGTTCAAAACAATGTTCTCAACGATCTTCTCTTATAACGTAATTTAAGTGACTGTCACTATTACAAAAAAACTGAGGGTGATCGAACAAAAATTTTTGCGGGTTTTTAATTGGGGTAGGTAGGGAAGCATAAATCACATACTAGCTTACGTGTAACAAAAAATCATGTTGACCAGTGTTATCAAACGTAATGCCGTCGTGATAATTTTCGCTCAATCTACACCTTATGGAGAATATTTCAGAATTTTTTCAAAATCTTTTGATCGGTACTTTTCGAAATAGGGAGGGACAGCGATTTTTTTCGCTATTTTTAAAAAAACTCGTAATATGAAGTAAAGTTTTCGCGAGTATTACATCATATATATTTTTGAACAGGTGTTCACAGGGCCCCTAGGCGACTTAATCTTGTTATTATCTTCAAAATAACTTACTTTAAATATAATTATTTTATTCAAATTGTATCTAAAATGGACTGTAGAAACCAAATATTAAAAAATATACAGAAAAATTAATATGTATCTCCTAAACCTACTTTTTATCATCTTTGGTAAATCTTTCTTCAGTCGTTTCGGGTCAGTCTTGTCAGTTTTTGGAATTTTTCTTCACAAACGGCCGCTCTGCGTTATCCATGTATATCACTGAAGGTTGCAATAGTCTGGAAACTTTGACAACCAAGTGTATTAGCATTATTAGGCCAGTTTTTCCAGGATACTTTCCTACTATGTTCGAAGGTGTTAAATCAAACAATACTGCTCCTAAAATCGCATTATATTATATTGCAGTGTCATATGTTACCTGGTGTTTTTAACTTATTAGATACGACGGTGTTTTATTAAGTTATCTGCCTAACCATGAAAACGATATCATACAAAAAAATTGCTTGGTTATCGAACTGCTGTGGCTATTCTAAGCGTAGATATAGCCTGTCCCAAATTATAAAATCCTGATTTTTTCCGTTTTAAGTGGGCAATATAAAAATTCTGACCTTTCATTTATGATAGGTTGCAGAAATGAATTTAAGAATTTTATTCATTAATGCAAATAAATAAAATTATAAGTCTTTTTGGAGATGTTTATTTATAGATGCATGTAAAAACAAATGGATAAGAAGTACAAATATACAATTTGAATGAACGGGGTTTACAAAAGGGGACATATTGTATAAATAAAAATATACTTTAACTTAAGCCTAATTCGGTTTCACTACCACTGTCATCAGCTGAGGTAATTATCAGTGGTTTTATATTATTTACATAAATATATGAATCTTCAACTTTAACAACGTGCTGAATGGAATTCTTCCAGCTTTCACAAGGTATATCATTTATAACTGTTTTTACTAATTCAACCACTGACACGCTTAAAGTAGGAGAAACATTTTGTGCCCTTATTTTTTATTTAACTTGATGCCAGATATGTTCAATTGGATTAAACACACAATAATACGGAGGAAGCCGCAAAACAGTGTGTCCGATTTTCTAAGCCATACTAGCACAAACATATTTCTTTTTCAATTTATAGTCTTTCAAATTTCCAAAAGATCATTTTTTTTATAACTAAAGTCAAAGTAAATGTCATTTTCTAACATATATTCCTGTATTTCCGATTTGGTGTTGGCTGCATTAGGAACCTTATTCAATAGGCGACTATGGTAACTTGCATTGTCCATAACTATAACACTCTGTTCAGGAACATTTGACAAAAGGAAATTTTGAAACCAATTTTCAAAAAGTTCTGCGGTAGTGTCTTCGTGATGGTTTATACTAGAATCTTTTATGTTTTTGGCAGATAATAGTAGATAATTTGAAACCCAGCCCTTTTCAGATCCAGCATGCAAAATGGTTATTCGTTTACCTATATTGTCTAGTGTCAGCACCAACTGCTCTTCATACATAGAATATATTTTTTTCCTGATGATGTCTTTTTCACAATCGTCTACATGATGCATTTGAAAATCGTTCCGTTTTTTCCTGTTCCTGAGTGATGGTTTTCCTACAATACCCTTAATCGTAGAAATTGGGGTTTTTGTTAGTTCACTGGTTTCTTGCAAAGCACTTTGTTTATTCAAATTTCTTTTTACCAAACTGTCGTAAACATTTTTCACTATTTGTTTAGCGTCAAGTGACAAATATTTTCTCTTGCGATAGCCACTATTGCAATTTTCCCACGGACGCCACATAATTAAAATAGAACCGTTACGTTGTAAGTTGTAAGTAGAACTAAAAATAAAAATAATAAAAAATATCTCTCGAATTTTAGTGGGGACCGGTGGTTATTAGGCCTATATTATCAAATACTTAAAGGGCTCCAAACCGGGTTGCCAGATAGGTAAAAATAGATCCAATATGATTGTAGGTGCAAGTGAGGGCGGTATACAAAGCAGGTATAATAAAAATACGTTTATCGTAATACCTGGCAACTATGCACAAAACCGTCATAGGGTCGTTTATTGCCCCATTGAAAAAGCAAAAAAGTAGATTCTTATATCTTGGGATTTACTTTACCGAGTTGCGGTCCGCCTAATGGTCCTTAGAAGGTTATAAATATTTTGACCTTCCTTTCATCCGAGTTGCGGTAATCGACAAATCGGCAGGTAGGTAGGGTTAAATTATCAAATATTATTACATTAAATTAGAGTTAACCTAAATTAGATAAAAGTATAAAACGTAAGGGCATTTTCAACATGGTCTTATTACAGAGGATGTTGAGCGAGAAAGGCAAAACTTTAATCCTACTGGACAATATCAATTTTTCCTGATGTTTAATGATCATCATCATTTCAATGGCCGCTATATTCCCTTGGTGTTCAGCCTATTGCACGACAAGAAGGAAATTTCGTATTCTTTGGTCTCTCTGCGGTAAAGTCCAAATGCCAACAATTAGGATGTGTCTTCTCGCCTACAAAGGTCGTGTCAGATTTTGAAGGCGCTGTACACGGTGCGGTTTCAATCAAATTTCCATTGACAACGCTTGTGGGATGCAAATTCCATTTAGGACAATTCTGGTGGAAAAAAATTCAGAATGTAGGATTAACTAGAGAATACAAAGATAAAAATTCTTCCATTTGAAAATGGCTTCACCACATGTTTGGGCTAACTTTTCTCCCTGCCGATCACGTGGGAGATGTTTTCGTCCAATTATTAGAAAATCAGCCAGTCCACACTACAACCCTTTAGGCCGCGATCGACGCCAGCGTTTGGAGAACTAATAACGGGATTGAGGCTTTTCATTCAAAATTTGCAAAGGATAGTCGTTCGCCTCATCCGAATTTTCATGAATTTTTAGAGGTCATCAAGGGTTTCCAGACTGAAACACACGCGAAAATCAACGCTGTACTAACCAGTGCACCAAAGTGTTCGACTAATAGTTACAATTCAGCATTTTTAGAAAATAAGATAATTCAATATGTAAAGGGTGTTTTTTATAGAGGTATAAAACTTTAAGTTGGCAACACTTTTTTAACTGGCGGCCATTTTGTCAACTGTCAAGTGATTTATGTTTAGTTTAGTTTGGCATTTCAACATGAATAGACTGACGCCTGAACAACGCTTCCAAATTGTGCAAATTTATTTTGAAAATCATGGTTCTGTTCGAAATACGTATCGCGCACTACGTCCATTTTACGGTCAACATAATCGTCCATCAGAGCAATTAATTCGATTAACTATGGAACGTTTTCGCACCACGTTTACTCTAAATGATAATACGCATCCACAGAGACGTCGTACAGTGCGTACAGAAGAAGTCATTGCTGCTGTAGAGCGTAGCGTAGAGGAAGACCCGAATCAGTCTATCCGCCATCGTGCACAGGAATTGGATATGTGTCCAACCACTTTATGGAAGATTTTGCGGAGAGATCTTGGTTTGCGTGCTTACAAAATCCAACTCGTGCAACAATTGAAGCCACACGATCACCTAGCAAGGCGTAGATTCGGTGAATGGGCCCAAAACAAGATTGCCTTTGATCCCGATTTTCATAAGCGAATTTTGTTTAGCGATGAAGCTCACTTTTGTTTGAATGGATACGTCAATAAACAAAACTGCCGTATTTGGAGTGATGATAATCCTCAAGTGTATGTTGAGACACCGTTACATCCAGAAAAACTAACTGTTTGATGTGCTTTATGGGCTGGTGGAATCATTGGTCCGTACTTCTTTAAAAACGATGCTGGTCAGAACGTTACAGTCAATGGTGACCGCTATAGAGCCATGATTACTGACTTTTTCGTTCATCAATTGAACAACCATGATGTGCAGGAGCTGTGGTTTTAACAAGACGGCGCAACATGTCACACAGCTCGTGCCACAATTGATTTATTGAAGGAAACGTTTGGTAACCGCATAGTTTCACGTTTCGAACCCGTAAATTGGCCTCCACGATCGTGCGATTTAACGCCGCTAGACTATTTTCTGTGGGGATATGTGAAGTCGCTAGTCTACGCCGATAAGCCGGAAACGATTGACCACTTGGAGGACAACATTCGTCGCATTATTGCCGATATACGGCCACAAATGTTGGAAAAAGTCATCGAAAATTGGACCTCCAGATTAGACTACGTCCGAGCCAGCCGTGGCGGTCATATGCCAGAAGTCATATTTAAATTATAATGCCAGAAGATTATCTTTCGAATAAAGTAAATTTCATGTCAATTTAAAAAATTCATCTTTGTTTTATTCCATTTCAAAGTTCTATACCTCTATAAAAAACACCCTTTACATAAAGAAATCGATGCTGTAACGTTTGTCAAATGCATGTCATACAAATATAGTAATTACTGAAATATGTCTTTTGCTTGAATTTTCACACATAACTTGCATACTTATAGCTCTGTACCTGCCTGTGACGTACCGCAACTCAGCCGTCAATTTTGCGTTCGAAAAAGGTCTGTACCACAACACGGAACTTTTTATTGCCTTTCACCGACCCTTACCGCAACTCGGTATCAACCATTCTAAGTACTACACTACTTAAAAATCGATTTGTACTTGCTTAGCTGTCAAACTGCACTAGATAAAGTATATCACAGCAATACCTTTCTAATATTAAATAATACTTTCTGGATTACTGCAGAAAAGCTTTAAAACATTACCTGTTTTCATTGCAAATAGCTTGTACAAGCATATCTTTTCCTGAACCTTTAGAGCCAGCCAATAAAATTGATTTGACGTGAGGTGTGGTTTGGTGCAAATGATCGGATAACATTGGTATTATACAGTACTCGGTTAGTACCTAGAAATATGTTTACAAGATTAAAGAATTCTTGTTAATTTTTAAATAAGTGTAAGTTAGATTATTGTAATGCTGTTAATACCTAATTGTACAACGAACGTGGAAAGGACGATGTTGGGTGTATCATTGAGGGATAGGGTTACTAATGAAGAAATTAAAAGGTCCAAGATAACTTATGTAGCTGAGAGAGTGTGCAGATTGCCGTGGAGGTGGGTCGGTCACATCGCGAGACTCTGGTAATCGGTGGATCCATAGAACAACCACTGGAGGCCCTGCACTAAAAGAAGAAGTAGAGGACGCCCACAAACTCGATGGTCTAAAGTTATCAAAAGACTAACAGGATACAACTGGCTAAACAAGGCCCAAGATCGAAGAAAATGAACATACATACAAAGGGGTGGCTGATGTCCGACAATGGATTGCATAGCTGAAATAATGATGATAATGTAATCTTTGCAATATCACTAATTATAAAATAGTGCTATTTCAACAGGCAGAAAGGATAAACGGAGTTAAAATACAAAATTAGAGAAAAATTATGCTTTAATTTGTAAATGACGTGGTTTTAGAACAATTTGGGAAAAGGTTTCCATGCTGTCGCTGAGATAACTCAAAAAAGTGCCTACTCTTTTTCACACCAGAACATTTGGCTTATTGTAGCAACACCGACGATACAAAATCGTTATTATTCAGTATGAAAACGGTTGGGACGGTATAAAACTTCTATGGCACATTCTCTATTCAAAAATTATGGGGATTAATTTTTAAAAAATACGCGCGCTATTGCTAGCTATTAACGTATTTGTTTTCTTAGGTTGGTACAGTCTTTCAAGTAAGACGTGACCGCTCGTATTCTTGAAAAAATGTGTTTGGAGAACATATTTTGTAAGTAAGTAACTTGTCCAATCGCCTCCTGCATTAATAATCGCCTGGCATCTTCGAAATGCTGTCGATGAAATTTTCCGAATCTCGCGAGACAACTGGATTAAAGTCCTCAGTGTCTTCATTCTAAGCTTTCTCGTTTTCGTTAGGGTTGGCGTTCGTCGATTGTAAGGGCCACTCTAGTATCTTATCGAAGGCTCAGGCGAGCTGCTTCGCGGCGTGATTTTCGCCCGGCAAAGGTTTCTTCAACGTGCGTCGAAATTTGACATCATGAGCGCGAAGATGTTGTCGAATGGTCTCATGAGACACATTCAAACCTGATTTTCTTAATTTTGTCGCTTCTTGACGCGGCGTGAATTTCGGGTCCCGTGAAAACAAAGACACGATTCGTTTTTCGACTTTCGGAGTAACTTTGCCTACCGAGTCACGTTTTGGGAAGTCGTCGACATTTTTCGTCTCGTTAAAATGATTTACCCACTTCTTCACAAACGATACCGACTTTTTAATATATTTAGCAGCCGCCGAATATGTCAATTTCATGACATTTTCTTTATTAGGTTAGAAATAAAAGACTGTATCGTAATTTCGTAAATTTCTTGCTTTCAATTTTTAAAAAGAATGAATTTGTTGCGAAAAAAAGTTTCATCAATCAAATGAATATCGCACAAAAGGTGAACCAAAATTGAAAAATCCACGTGAGAGTCGGTCAAAAATAACCGCCTTGTTAACAGTTTTCTTTGAAACATTTAATAAGAAGTATGAATTAAGTGTTATCCGTCCTTTACGCGACTGATTTCGTAAAGAAGCCTGAATGGTGATAGAACAATTCCAGGATTTTACGTGCAATACACAGTGCAGTAATTATTCGTAACTTTGTTAGGAAAAAAAAATCGACGACCGTTCCACAAACACCATATTTACCAGATTTGGCACCGTGCAACTCTTGCCTGTTTCTCAAGCTGAAATGACCACTCCGTGGATACCGCTTTGCATCGATCATAAAAGTTCACCGAACACCTTGAAAACAATACCGGAAATCGAATAAAAAAATTTAAAAAAGTTGATATAAGTTTGGTACAGTAAAAGAAGGTTACTTTAAAGGGGAATCAAGATTGAGATGAATAAATTAATAGTTTGTGTTTTATTTAATCAGTCCCCTTAATTTTTGAACATGGGGGTATGCTACTTACCTGTCGTATATCTCCTAAATCAATAGGAGGCTCTTTGTCCTTATTATGGGGAGCAGGTGGATAAAATGATTTTTCTCCCTTAAAATCTTGAAGCCACACTTCGGGATATCTAGAAAAAATATAAATTAAGCATAAGGAATACTGAAAATGCAAGAAGGTTAGGTAATTTATTTTCTTTGTCTTTGTTCCTATCATAATCATAATATTATCAGAATCTACGTGGTTTGAAAACTGAAACACATGACCTTCTTAATGCTTCCTATCTTTGTTCCTATGATCTTATAGCACTTACTGAAACTTGGCTCGACTCTAGTGTCTTTGATGCTGAGTTGTTTAGTATTCAGTACAATATCTTTAGGGCTGATCGTAATTTTGCTTTAACAAATACTACTAGGGGTGGTGGCGTACTGCTTGCTTTGAGCAAGACCTTCAACGCAACTAAAATTGAATTTCATTCTTCGCTTCCTAATGTTGGTATGATCGCCATAAGATTGGAATTGTCCCATCGTGCAGTTTGCATTCTTCTGATACCCTGATGACCACCTAACAGTAATACTGTTGCCTATGACACTCTATTTGAAGAAATGCTGGACTCTGGTTATTTTACTAATGAAGACGATTTGCTAGTATTGGGGGATTTTAATCTTCCTACTTATGTAAATTATGTTATGGATGCCTCTTATAGAGCCAACCAAATTTCTTCTTTACTTGAATTATGCGAGTTTTTATCTTTAAATCAATATAATCGTAATTATAACAAAAATAATCGTCTGTTAGATCTTGTATTTAGTAGAACTCCATTTAATATATATCGTGCGGATGATCCTTTGATACCATTGGATCTTCATCACCCTGCCTTACAGATGTCAATTCTGGTTGAGCATATTCATGATAAATTTCCCCTTCTTCAGACTCAAAGGTATAACTTTCGAAGAGCGAATTACCCATCCCTTTACAACGAAATTCTACAAACCGATTTTTCATTCTTGGGGTGCTTCAATAATATTGATGACGCTTATCTCCAACAATGTTCCTATTATTCGCTCTAAGACCCTCAAATATCCTAAATGGTGCGATACCTCGATAATACGCAAAATCAAAAAAAAGAATCAAGCCTGGAAAAGGTATAGACGTACTAGAAATATTTGTGACCTAATCGAATTTAAACGTCTTCGTAGAGAGATCAAGATCGAGGTTCGGATTGCTTATAGAAATTATGTTACTGAGGTGGAAAGGGACTTCTCTATCAACCCAAATAAATTTTGGTCTTTTCTAAACGAGAAAAAGAGGACAACTAGTATTCCCATCAACATGTATTTTGAAAACGAATTGCTTACGGCTCCTCAGGAGAGATTTTTTTGCTAAGTTCTTCCAATCGGCATATGTTGATTCCTCTATGTTTCGGAACAACCCCCCTGATAACTACTCACGTCCCTCTCTTTCATCTCTAATTGTTAACACCATAGAGGAAAGGGACGTGATCAGTGCCTTAAAGAAACTTAAACCTAAATCGACCGCTGGAACCGATAGTCTACCAGCTTTTTTTATTCGGGATTGCGCAGCTGTGTTGTCCAAGCCTCTCACGTTTCTTTTCAATCTGTGTTTAAAATCATCGTCCTTTCCACAAATCTGGAAGAAGTCTAAAATATGTTCCGTATTCAAAAAGGGTGATAAGAGCCACATTGAAAATGACAGACCTGTGGTAATATTGAACAACTTTTCAAAGGTTTTCGAAATTGTGCTATATGACATTATATTTAATCATGTTAAACTTTTCATAACTGAAAGCCAACATGGATTCTTTCCAGGGCCTTCAACCTTTACCAATTTAGTTACAATTACTCAATTTATTTCGGAAAGTATGGACAATGAAGGACACGTCGACGTAGTTTATACAGACTTCTCAAAGGCTTTTGACCGGCTTGACCATGGTATTCTGCTTGAAAAACTCTCAAACTGTGGAGTTAATGGCAATTTATTAAACCTGCTGAAATCTTATTTAATTGGTCATCAACTGATAGTAAATTATCGTGGTTTTGAGTCGGTCATTATTAATGCTACCTCTGGTGTTCCTCAAGGGTCTATCCTAGGACCGTTACTATTTAACATATTTATAAATGACATCACCAGAGGCCTTACCTCGTCCTCTTTGCTTTATGCTGTGACGATCTGAAAATATACCGATGCATAGACTCTCTCCATGATTGTGTAACTCTTCAGGATGATCTAGATACTTTAAATCGTTGGTGTATTCGTAATAACTTATATTTGAACACAAAGAAATGTTTTTCTATGTCATTCACTCGAAAGAAATTACCAGTAAATTTTTTATATAATTTAAACCATAATGATCTTGAAAAATGTTATCGTTTCAAAGATCTTGGTGTAACGTTTGATGCTAAACTTGTGGACCATATAAATGAGACCATTGCTTCTTCTTATAGGTGTATGGGTTTCATCATGAGGAATTCTAGAGACCTTTCAAACATTGAAACCCCTATCACTTTATTTAATGCTTTGGTTCGTTCTAAACTGGAATATGGTTCAGTTATCTGGTACCCAACATATGAGATCCTCAGTAATCATATTGAAAAAATCCAAAGACGATTTGTGAAGATCCTCTGGTTTAAATTAGGTAGTATTTATCCACCATTGGGTTTCCCTAATGATGTTCTATTAAGAAGATTCAGAATTGTTAGCCTTTCTCGGCGTAGAGAATATGCTACAATCTTGTTTTTATATAAAATCTTGAACAACAGAATCGAATGCCCTCGCACCCTCTCAAGTATTAGGTTCCGTGTGCCATTTCAACACGCTCGCCTAAACCATTCCCTTTTCTACATGCCTGTTCCAAGAACAAACTTGTTGATGTACTCGCCGCCATACGTTATGTGCATGAATTATGAAAGGGTCAAACATATAGTTGATATTTTCTGTTGCAGTATAACATCTTTACGTAGGTCATGTTTAACTGTGGATTAGGTCTCTCGCTCTTTTTTTTTTTTGTTCTTTATTTAGCTTGTAGTGTAGTTATTAGAATTATTAAAATACTAATTTGATAGATACTTATCTATTTGTATTTGTATTTGTTATATTTGAATGTTCCTATCCTATAATTGGATTATTCTGTAGGATAGTTGTATTAAATAAATAAATAAATAATTGCATACCTTTTAATAATTCCATTCGCAACCAATTCTTCAAAAAGCGATTCGGTAGTCCGGTCAGGAGTCAAATCTTTCTCTTTTTTCTTTTTTTACTTTTTTTCCCGGTTTTTCTGGCTTTTTTACTAGATTTCTTTTTCCCTTTGAAACCTCTGTCTTTATCGAAAGCTTCCTGTAATCACATAATTTATTTATTACAATATGTAAAGGATAAGATAATTTTATTTCACCTTTTCACCATTTTTTGAATGCTATTAAAGGATGTTCGTTTATTTAAGGATGCTCATTTAATGTGAATGTTTTTTTTACAGTTTATTTTACTCACTAAAATAATCTAGTTCACCGAATACTTTTTATACAAAAGTTCACTAAATACAATCTTTGAATTTTCGACACTGTTAAAGTATTTCTCCTTTAAGTTGTGTTTATATCCTTTTATTAATAAAAATTCCCCAGATATATAATTCAACGATGTCGATAGGAGTAAAGACATTAGCGAAACAAAAGAAAGACACATTCATTAAGTATAGAAACATCAGAAGAATATAAAGCGTACAAACAAGTTAGAAACAGAGGTAGTGAAGCAATAAAAAATATAAAGAAGACATATTGAGACCAATTTTCCACAGAGATGGAACACGATCTTTACGGGGGGGAATATACTCGGGAGTAGATAAAGATCTGTTCATCAAGACGTATCAGGAAATTTTTTGTCACCTTACAAATGGAAAACCCATATGAACAATATATTTAATAGCCAGCAAAAAGAGACTGACGACTACCAGGTGAAAGCAGATGCCAAAGAAGAGCTGTTAGATGAAGCAGAGAATATATCTCAAGAGGAAGTACATGAAACATTGAAAAAACCAACGAATAGGAAAGCTCCTGGGCCTGATGACATCACCAACGAAATGCTCAAGTATGGTGGTGTTGAAATAGAGAAAGTCTTGACAACCTTACTTCAAAGGCCAGAAGCCAGAAAATTCCTGAAGAGTGGAGGAACAGCATTACAATACCAATATTCAACAAAGGGAAGAAAAACGACCCCGATAATTATAGAACCATTACCCTGTTAAATAGCACTAGCATATTACTAACCAAATAACCGAAGAACAGCAAGGATTAAGAGAAATTAGATCGACAGTTGCTATATTTACAATCAGACAACTGATTGAAAAATCATTAGAATTCAATAAATCTGTATTTCTGTGCTTAGTTGATCTAAAAAAAAGCATTCGATAGGGTACTGACTGACACAACTACATTAAAGTGATTACACAGCTCAATAAAAACAATAGGACATGTATAAAGACATAGCAAGGACTAACTGAAGAAGTACCAATATCATCTGGAATTCGTCAAGGCGATAGTATGAGTCCAATACTTTTTAATTTAATAATGGATAAAATAATAAAGAGTGTCAATAAGTCAATGACGGATACAAAATAAGAAGAAAAACATTAAAAATATTGTGCTTTACTGATAATGCAATATTAACGGTAGAAAATGAACATGGCTTACAGCGACCAATACATCGTGTCCAAACAACACCACGAAATTATAACATGAAAATCTCGGGGGAAAAAGCAGAATCAATGGTTGTAGCTAAGACCCCATCAGGTGTAAATTAGCTGTTTATAATAAAACAATACCACAGGATATGTACTGCACATACCTGGGAGTAACGCTATCGAGCTGAAAAAATTTATGTCAAGAGGTACTCAATCAGGCAAATAAAGCATCGGGAATATCTGGTTATTTGAGGGACTTAATATGGAAAAATACCTACATGCCTACGGTTGACCACAAAAAGATGGCACGAAAGCTACTACGCTATCTACGTCACAACAGATTTAAAAGCAGACAAAACAAGATTTCTTTTTATAAGAAGAAGACGATATCGACAGGCAGTAAAACTTAGTATTTAATTAAAAATCCAGCTTTTATATTTTGTTTACTTTATCGTAAATTTTTACCTGAAGTAATAATAGTTCGGCTTTCATCATCATTTCATCCACTATTTTTCTTAATTCATTTTCCATATCTGTCATTTGATCATGCTCGATGATATCTTTGTAGTGGTACTGCCTCGGGTTAGAGGATTCGTCTTTATTTTTCCAAATTTCATCATATTCTTCTTTTCTAAAAAAACATATTTTATATTTGAGTGTTTTCGTGTATAATTAGTTTTAATTTTTGGCTGCTAAATGGTTAAGAACTTTGCAGTTATTTTTATGTATTTCCTCAGTTTATACGATTCTCTTGTGTTCCGAACAGAATCTTGTAAAATAAGAGTGTTCTCCTGCGCATGGCATGTGATATGCCACACGTTGGCGATCACTTATCCATTACAGTCTCAACCATTTACAGTCTGTTAAGAAAGAACGTGACCGCTCGTATTCTTGAAAAAAATGTGCTTCGAGAACATTTTTTTCCATCAATGTATTCTTTGGTGTGCTAACAACGGCACAATTGCCTTAGTAAGTTGTCCAATCGGCTTCTGCATCAATAATCGCCTGGCATTTTCAAAGCGTGCTGTCGACGAGATTTCCTGTAAATTTTTCGAATTTCGCGAGCCAACCGAGTCAAAGTCCTCAGAGTCTTTCCTCTAAGCTTTCTCTTTACAAGGGACCAAACATTTTCAATAGGGTGGGCGTCCGGTGATTGTGAGGGTAACTCTAGTATCTTCTCGTGGGCCCAAGCGAGCCGCTTCGCGACGTGATTTTCGTCCAGTAAAGGTTTCTTCAACGTGCTTCCGAATTTGACGTCATGAGCACGAAGGAAGACATTCAATCCCAAATTTCTTAATTTTGCCCCTCCTTGACGCAGTGTCAATTTCGGGTCCCGTGAAAAGACACGATCCGTTTTCGACTTTCGAAGTGACTTTTCCTACCGAGTCACGTTTTGGCAAGTCGTCGACATTTTTCATCTCGTTAAAATAATTTACCCACCTCTTTACAAACGAGACCGACTTTTTAATACATTTGGCGGCCGTGAAATGTGTCAATTCAGGCCTTTTTTGAAAGGAACAAAAAAAGACTGCCTCGAACCAATGCGCAAACAAGTGACTTCGACAAAAGTTCGGAATCAACTAATACTTTTACTAAAATGCATCGTAGAGAGGTTCCCTCTACCGATTTTTTGTTGAATCGCCAGAATCGCGTCTACCAAAAATGAATTATCGCGGACACGTTCTTACTTGACAGACTGTATTACAATATACGAGTAGGTTGGGTGCCCTTCTCAATATCTCTGATATGGACGTATGATAAAATTTATTTGGGTAAATCTTTTTTAAACAATATGATCCTTTATTAATGGTATTTTGTTGGTAGGTGTCTGATTGCTTCGACTTGACAGCAGGTCATCAGCAAAGTTAAACCACACCAATCTCAGTTAGAACTAGGATAGGCGATCACTTGTGGCAACCAAGTGCTGTTGTCAAGACGGGCAGCTTATATATAAGTAGCAATTATTGTACACATATAGTAACATTTTTGACAGCACTACCTCGATATCTAAACACTAGTAAACTGCTTGTCATGAAATACCCACGTATATTTCGGCACCTGGACTTTGTTAACGGATATCGTGACATCCTCGTTACAGTATACACAGCTTAATTCTCATTGATACAACGGCGTAAAATGTAAAAAATTAAGCATAAAAATTCAATTAAAATTCGAATTTCTTTATTAGAAGAAATTCGTCTCGCTACGTATCTGCTTTAATAGACTCATTGTATTTACCTGATATTTAATTCTGGCACAAAAGTTGATGTTATAGCCTTTAGGCGTCCTTCTTCTTCATCTCCTTCCGCCGATTTACCTTCTTTCGGACTTTTAGACGTCTTATCTTTCTTTGATTTAGAATCTTTGGAAGAGCCGGGAGTGGATTTGCTTGTCTCACTGTCTGTCCCTAAAAATCAAATTCTGAAAACCATAATAGAGGAAATAAATGTAGACGGAAATAACTTGCTGCATCGTTAACACACTGCTTACCGATTACACCAATTGAAATTTAGTTATACGAGGCTGGTTTGAAAAGTCCGTGCAAAGTCCGAGAGATGGCACCACCGGCGCCTATCGAGGTCATGTTTAGTTAGTAGCATCTCTTGAATGAACGCACACCAAGTTTTAGCCATATTGGTCTATTTCTTTGTGTTTGGCATTCGTGTGAATCGAGGAAGTCGAGTGATATTCAAGAAATGGACGAAAAAGAATTTCGTGTGGTGATTAAACATTACTTTATGAAAGGCAAAACGCCTCAGGAGACTAAAGAGAAGCTTGATAAACATTATGGTGACTCTGCACCTTCGATTAGAACAGTTTATAAGTGGTTTCAAAATTTTCGGACTGGCCATATGGGCACAAGTGACGCTGAACGTTCTGGACGGCCTGTGGAGGTTACGACTCCAGAAATCATTGATCAAATCCATGATTTGGTGATGGATGACAGAAGAGTTAAGGTGCGTGAGATTGCTAGTGCTGTGGGCATCTCGACTGAACGGGTACATAATATTTTGCATAAACATTTGGACATGAGAAAGCGATCCGCAAGATGGGTGCCGCGATTGCTCACGCTTGACCAAAAACGGAATCGTGTGAAGTGTTGCAAGGATGGTTTGCAGCTGTTCCAGAAGAATCCGGAGGACTTTAAGCGTCGTTTCGTCACTGTGGATGAAACATGGATACATTACTATACTCCTGAGACCAAACAACAATCTAAACAATGGGTTACCAAGGGGGAATCTGCACCAAAAAAGGCGAAGACCGTTCCTTCGGCCGGAAAGGTTATGGCGACTGTCTTTTGGGATTCGCAAGGGATAATCCTCATCGACTATCTGGAAGGGTAAAACTATTACAGGTGAATATTATTCATCGTTATTGGACCGTTTGAAAACCGAGCTGCAAGCAATAAAAAAAAACGCCCGCGATTGGCCCACAAGAAAGTCCTTTTCCATCACGACAACGCACCAGCACACACCTCAGCAGTTGTGGTCGCAAAATTAATGGAAATAGGATTCCAACTCGTTTCACATCCCCCCTATTCTCCAGACTTGGCTCCCTCGGACTACTATTTGTTCCCCAATTTGAAGAAATGGCTGGCGGGACAAAGATTTTATTCAAACGAGGAGGTGATTGCAGACACTAATGGATATTTTGCAGACTTGGACAAATCCTATTATTCGGAAGGGATCAACAAACTAGAACATCGTTGGACGAAGTGTATAAGCCTAAAAGGAGACTATGTCGAAAAATAAAAAAGGTTTACCCCAAACACATAAGTAGTTTTTATTTTTGCACGGACTTTTCAAACCAGCCTCGTATAAATAAATTTTCTGTGTACCTACCTTGTCTGCTTAGCATTACTCTGGAGGCACTTCTTTCAGACCCTGTATATTCTGGAATTTTTCCAGTTTGCGCCTTGTATTCATGTAGCCATCCTCTGACCTGATCGCTGAGTTGTTCTAATACTGGACCCCTAAAATATTTAATTTAGCAAGTGATGAATATGGCCCGGAGGCATCATAGTAAATACGGAGATCCCAGGATCTAGCAACATGTATGAGTCATCCTATTAAAATGAACAGTTTCCAAAGGGTACTCAAAACTAAAGTTTTTGATACTTAAGAAAGAACTGAAAGAGATTGAACTCAAAGCGGAAGACCGTATTATAACCACCCTGATGTATTTAAAACAAGAATTTGTTTCACTAACCTGAAAAGTTTTTGGTCTGACACATGGGTGTCGCCTATCCATATGATTTTTAGGAAATACCAACCTTCAAACGATACGTGTCAAAATTTCATGACATTTCGACGATTAGTTTACAAGTTGCAGTGGTTTTGGTGACGCTATTTTTGATATTTTCAAAACAATGGAAAAAAATCGAATTTCGTGTGTTGATTAAACACTGTTTTTCAATGGGCAAAAATACCGTTCAAGCAAAGCAATAGCTTCATAAGTGTTACGGGGACTCTGCCCCTGGAAAACCACTCATCATTTACTGTTATGCTGAATTTAAACGCGGTCTTACAGACACAAATGTTGCTGAACGCTCTGAACGCCCAAATGAGGTGGTTACACCGGAAAACATAAAAAAATCCACAAAATTGTTTTGGATGACCGTAAAGTGAAATTGCATGAGATAGCTGACACCCTAAAAATATTAAAAGAACGTCTTGGTCATATTTTGCATTATCATTTGGGCATGAGAAAGCTCTGTTCGAAATGGGTACCGTGTTTGCTCACAGTGGACCAAAAACAACAACGTGTTGATGATTCTGAGCGCTGTTTGGATCTGTTTAAATGCAATAAAAAGGATTTTTTCATGCGATATGTGATAATGGATGAAACATGGGTCCACCACTACACACCGGAATCAAATCGGCAGTGGACAGCAGCTGGGAAGGTTTTGGCCGCTGTATTTTGGGATGCGCAATAGAAAAACCATCAATAGCGCCTATTATATAAAGTTATTGGTGCGTTGGAAGGCAGAAATCTCCAAGAAACCGCTCCAAATGAACAAGAAAATGTGCCTTTCATCAAGACACTGTACCGTGTCACAAGTCAATGGTTACGATGGCAAAATTGCATGAGTTGGAGTTCGAATTGCTTTCTCATCCACCGAAATTTTTTTTAAATAAATTGGTTTCCGAACGAGGTAACATAACCTCCACGTAGCCTTGATCTGGCGCCGTTGGATTGTTTCTTGTCAGGATGTCAGTAATAAGTTTCCAGAGGATATAAGTTTATTAATATTATCACCATAACATAGTACCTTACATTATCACCATAACATAGTACCTTATATTATCACCATAACATAGTACCTTGTATTTGCAATGTAGGCCCTACCTCTGTACTTTTTCCAAATTATTCCTAGTTTTCTTTATTTCAATTTCGTATTCTTTTTTTCTTTCTTTTTGTAGTTGTCGCCTCCTTTCCTGGTTTTGAAGATCTAACTCCAGGTGTTCGTTTTTCTTTTTTGGAGGAGGAATCATTCCTAAAAAAGGTGAGCATTAATTTTTAAAACGTTGAGCAGTTTAAGGATAATAATGTATAATTGCCATTTTAAATATTGTATAACATACTTGGATATATACATTGACCAACCCAGATTCTGAATTTAAAATATATATATATATATATATATATATATATATATATATATATATATATATATATATATATATGTATATATATATATATATATATATATATATATATATATATATATATATATATATATATATATATTGAGCAGTTTAAGGACAATAATGTATAATCGCCATTTTAAATATATTGAGATTGTATAATATACTTGGATATATGCATTGGCCAACCCAGATTCTGAATTTAATATATATATATATATATATATATATATATATATATATATATATATACATATATATATATATATATATATATATATATATATATATATATATATATATATATATATATATATGTATGTATGTATGTTACAATAGAGGTTTTCACGGATGGTGAAATGTAATACATTAAAATTCTGTTCGTGTAACAAAGAAATTGCACGACGTTTCGCCAAAATCTCGTTTGACATTTTCAAATGCTCTTGCTGCTGCTGCCGTCGAAGCTAACTGTTAGTTAGCTTCTAGGTTTGGAGTTAGCTTCGAGCGACAGCAGCAGCAAGATCACAGTATCTATTAGCAGAAGCAAGAGCACTTGAAAATGCCAAATGAGATTTTGGCGAAACGTCGTGCAATTTCTTTGTTAGACGAACGGACTAAAACCCGGAATTTTAATGAATTATATATATATATATATATATATATATATATATATATATATATGTATGTATATATATATATATATATATATATATATATATATATATATATATATATATATATATATATGTATATATATATATATATATATATATATATATATATATATATGTATATATATGTATATATATGTATATATATATATATATGTATGTATATGTATGTATATGTATATATATATATATATATATATATATATATATATATATATATATATATATATATATATATGTATATATGTATATATGTATATATATATATATATATATATATATATATATATATATATATATATATGTATATATGTATATATATATATATATATATATATATATATATATATATATATATATATATATATATACATATATATATATATATATATATATATATACATATATATATATATATACATATATATATTATATATATATATATATATATATATATATATATATATATATATATATATATATATATATATATATATATATACATATATGTTAAGAAAATGAGCTGTTATTTCCTATTCGTAATATGATATTTACCAATTAATAACATTTCTTGCAATTTTCGTCTTCTTGTTGCACGTCTGGTAATGTATCCCCTCCATATTTTTTGAATTTTTAGAGCTGCTGCTAAATTTATACCTATTCCTTTTTCTTCTTCTTCTTCTCCTTCTACAAAAAAATACTTACGAAAATTTCGCTTTCTCTAGGGTTTCTTTATCCACTTTAAAATTGTATAAAAATGTATTTGATTATGCTGAATTACTACCAGTTAGCCTAGACCATTTCCATTCTCAAAAATAAATGTGGTTAGGATTGACAGTAGATATTTAGTAAATATGTACAAACACAAACTTTAGTGGTCGAGAGTGACCGACAAAAATTTAGTTAAATCGGTTATTGATCAGGCGTGGTCTTTTACAAAGCACTGTCTGCTAAAGAAATTTACAACCATAGATTTAATACATTAAAGGAACAATAACCTTCCTACATCACTATCAGAAATTGGGTTGTGGATTTCAAGTGGGAAAAACCGACATCAGTGATGAACCCTACGCTACCTACCTGTGTACCCGAGAGAATGTTGAGGTTATGCATGAAATGCATGCATCGACGACTTGGGCTGAATCGTATGGCGGAGACTGTGTACATTTCATACGAAGCTGTTTTTAACATTGTCAATTCTGATTTGGTATAACAAAAATGGATTCCTAAATGTTTGAACGCCGACCCAAAAAGGACCAAGACTCACAACATTCAAGTTGATTTTTAGGCGTTTTTTAAAGAGGATATTTCTTTTTGGATCAAGTGGTAACTTTAGATGAAACGTGGATCCATCATTATGATCCAGAGACAAAAAGCGGTCGAAGGAGTCAAAACATAACTTCATATACTTCTTTTTTAGGACAACCATAGGATACTTCTTAGAAATTACTTGGACCACGCCCAAACAGTGACTGAAAAATATTATTCTTCATTGTGAATTAAACTTCACCAAAAAATTTTGGAATAACGCGGAGGAAAGTGTCTAAAAGGTTGCTGTTTTTGCAAGGCAATGCGAGATTGCGGTTTATTTTTAAAAAAATACATGAATTAGACTTTGAACTGCACACTCGGATTATTATCTATTCCTAAAACTCAAAAATTATTTGGAAGGTCACAATTTTCATTCAAATAAAGAACTAATAAATGTTGTCGAAGAGTGGTTTGTAAACCAAGACCCAGTTCTTTTTTGAGAGGTCTAGAGTTGTAGTATAACCGTCGCACTAAATGTATAAAGTTGAAAGGAGGTTAGGTTGAATAAATAATTTTTAGTGTTCCGTACGGAACTACACTTCGGTGTCTGTCTGTCCGTCTGTCTCACCCGATATTCTCCGAAACTATTTGACATAGAAAGTTGAAATTTGGCACTAACATAGGAATTGATGGCCCCATCAGAGCCATGTAGTTTTGAAAGTTAAATTTTAACTTAAAGGGTTAATTTCGAGGGGTGAGTGGGGTGTCAAATGAAAGCTTGTGAAAACACGAGTTCAAAAATAATGTAATACTTGCGCATACTTTCCTTTGTATTATTTTTAAAAAATTGCCAAAAATCGCTGTCTCAACCCCTAGTCTCGAAAAGTACTGACCAAAAAATTTTGAAAAAAATTCTCCATAGGGTGTAGATTAAATGAAAATTATCACGATTGCATTACCTTTAATCATCATCATCATCCATTCTTTATTGCGTTGTACGCCTTTTAGTCCCTTTTCTTCAGTCCTCTCTATTTTCCCAGTCTCCGTGGCTTAGATTCCTCGCTGACATACTTCTTTCTATTCCTTCTATCCATGTTGTTTTTGGGCGCCCTCTTTTTCTCTTTTCCGTGGTGACCAGTTTTTGATCAGCTTCGGGAGTCTTTCGTCGCTCATCCTCTCCACGTGACCATACCATGTATTATATCCTCCTCCACTTCCATTATTTCTAGAATCGTTTTGTTTGGGACTTTGTCACGGCGTGATTTTCCTGCCGATCTGCGCCAGTAGTCCATTTCCGCTGTGTAGTTTGACTCATTTGCCATGCTTCACTGCCGTAGAGTACTATACTCCTTAGAATAGTGTTATACAAGAGTTTTTTGTTTTGCTTTAATATATGTTTTCCCCACAGAATCGAGTTTAGACACCCAATGACCTTCTTCCCCTGTACAATACGGTGTTCAATTTCTGGTTCAGTCCGTCCGTTGCTTGTAATTTTTGTACCCAGATATGTATATTCTGTGCATGGTCCGATTTGAATGTGGTCTTCTATCTGGTGAACCGATGTTTCCTCCTTTCCTACACACAGGTACTTTGTCTCTTCCTAGTTTACTATCAGGCCCCGTGTTTCGTATTCTTTTAGCAGTTTCCTTGTCATTAATTCCAGGTCCTCTTTATCTTGTGCGAGCACCACTTGATCGTCTGCGAAGTGTAGCGTATACAGCGTGATGTCGTCATTAAGCTCGATACCCATTCCTTCGCATGATCTCCTCCATTCTTTCAACGCTTTGTCTATGTAGATATTAAATAATGTAGGCGAGAGGCAACATCCTTGTCGTAGTCCTTTGTTAACTGGAAAGCTTTCTGACAACTGGTCTTTTAGTTTTATTTTTGCTCTTTGATCTCTGTATAGCTGGTGGATGGCTTTTATTATTGTAATATTTATTCTAGTACCTTCTAGTACTTGCCATAGTCTATTTAGAGGGATCGTATCATATGCTTTGGATAGATCAACAAAGAGAAGGTGTGATTTCCTGTTTGTTGCTACCCTTTTCTCGTGCAGCTGAGTAATTGTGAAAATATGGTCTACACACGATCTGCCCGTCCTAAAACCTGCTTGCTGTTCTAGTTCATATAGCGCATATTCTTCCTCTATTAGTTGTTTGAGGACTTTCCCGTAAATTCGACTCATAGTGTTAGTTACGGCTATACATCGGTAGTTGGTGCATTCGTCTTTCTTCCCTTTTTTGTATGTGGGCGTTATCCAGGTCTCTCTCCATGCTTGTGGGATGTCTTCTCCGTTCACCAATCTAGCAATCAACTCAGTTAGAAATGATATTAGCTTAGTAGTGCCATGTTTAAACAGTTCTGCAGGGAGGCTTTCTGGTCCGCTTGCCTTTCCAGTCTTCGTTGTCTTTACGGCTTTCCATACCCTGTCTTCTGTTACTTCACTGTGTTGTCCTGTAGTCTCTAGGGCCGCTGAGGGTTGTTCTATATATGATGTTCTGGTTTCAGTGAGCTCATTCTTAAAATGCTCCTTAAACCTTTCCAATTGTATGGGATGAATATTAGTTCGATCTGACGTATTTGACCTTAGTGTCTTAATAAATTTCCATGCCGCCCTTGGTTTTGCTCCTCCAATGTATGTATTAACCTCGCTACATTTCTTCACCCAGGTTGCATTTTTTATTCCCCCATATCATCCGTTTAAACCTGGCTTGTTCGTGTTTATAGACGATCTTGTCATTTATGTTTTTTGTTGTCAACCAGCGTGTGTAGGCTTCTTGTTTTGTGGTTATTTGATGTTCTAGTTCTGGATTCTAGCTTATGCATTACCTTTAATAATTTATCTAATATTAAAAAAAAACAGAATTTTCAACAAAGATCGGAAATAAACTTAGTTAAAAACTCATTTCGGGTGTGTTCTGTGAAGTCATTGATCATTTTATATCTACGTAACAAAATTTTTTATTTTAAAAGTAATCGACGTACGGAACACTTATTCCGCAAGTCCGACTTGGCCGGTTATTATTTTTGAGATTTGCTTGTTCTTTCTATGCTAGACTAGAAACTTGCCGATACGCCTTTGTTCTAATAACGTTAACAATAATTATTCCACGAAAAAAGTAAACAGACACGTCTTAACGGTACCGGCAATTTCAACCTATGATTGATCAAACGTGATTCTGAAGAACTCCCAGATATCACAGAGGAGGAAATATAAACTGCACTGCAGCAGATGTCTCTTTAAGAAAGATGGTATTACTGATATCGAATATTATCGGCCTTCTGTTACACTTTTATAATCCGTCTTCACTAACATCTTAACAAAACAGAAAAACTAGATTCCTGTCAGCCTGTGGAACAGGTGGGCTTTAGAAAGGAATTCAGCACGATCGACCATCTCCACACAACACGTACTGTAATAGAAAAATGTACAGAATACAAGGTATCAATACATTTGGCCTTCATTGATTTTTTTAATGCATTTGATACAGTTGAAATCTGGTCAGTTCTAAAATCCCTAACGCAAGAATAGATTCCAGATATATAAAGAAGCATCTATACATATTAAAATTGACGAAACGACTGTCACAACATGAACAAACCTGAATTATTTACGATGGCTCTTAAAGACGTCTTTAAGCAGTTAAATTGGGATGAGAAGGGCATCAACATCGACAATACTAGACTGAGTCACTTTAGGTTTGCAGACGACATAGTCGTGATAGCTAATAACACCAGTGAGCTACAGGAAACGTTAAACTAGCTGATTGTGGTCTCTACAAGATTAAGTCTTAAAATGAATTTTAACAAAAACTAAATTAATGAGCCCTGAAAAGATCAACATACAGATAGGAAATAACGCCATAGAACGCGTCGACGAGTATATCTACTTAGGCCACATTATTAAGATCGGAAAAGAGGACTAGCATGCAGAAATTACCAGGCGTCACATGGGCAGCTTTTGGGAAACTAGGACATATCTTAAAAAGTACTATAACGCCCATAACCCTAAACACTAAAATCTACCATACCTGCGTCATACCTGTCAGCACATATGGACTGGAAACGATTTGCTTCACTAAAGCATTCGTTAAAAAGAGAGTTATGGAGAGAAGCATGCTTGTTATCTCCCTTAGACATAGAATTCATAACGAGCAGATAAGGACACGTCAAATCAATGACATATTTCTAGAGGTGGCAAGGGTAAAGTGGCGATGGGCAAGTCATGTGGCTAGATCATCCGGAGACAGATGAGTATACAGGATCACAGAACGGAGACCCAGAGAAACATAAAGAGGCTAGGGACGTCCACAGAAACGATGGGTCGATGATATAAGAGCAGTAGCGGACAAGCAGTGTTTAAAGGTCGTAAAAGATAGGGAAGCATGGAAGAGATTAGAAGAGACCTACGTCCAGTAGACTAACTTCGGTTGAGAAGAAGAATGAACCATCAAGTAGCTAGCATATTAGACATTTTTATCAGGACCGCATTTAAAATTTAAAATATTTCCAAAAAGCAATATCTCCTTAATATTCATATTTTATAGAAGATATATTGTAAATTTTAGTGTTACAGGGTAGTCATACCATAAATTATTTAGTAAAGTAAGAATATTTAGAAGAATTTGAATTATTTAATAATGTAATGCAATTATGGTAAACCTAAAACTACTATTACCTGTTACAACTGGTTTACTTTTTTCTTTCATACTTCTGATTTCTCTCATAAAATGTGCCCTGAGCCTGCCCTGTCTAGCTCGCTCGTGAGTTTGAATGATCAGAATTGCTCGCTGTTCAGTCATTGGTGGTTTTTCTTCTACCTTAAATATGGCAGACATAAATAAAAAAGAACGGTTAGCCTAGGATATGTTGCTAGTTTAAAAATCAGAACTAAATACCAGGACAAGTTATTAATTTATACCTTATCGGTAAATCCAAGTTTATCCAATACTTCTTTGATTATTCGTTTCTTATAAGTTATTTCATCTTCCCTCTCTCTTCTAAAGCATGCCGGAATCTGTAGTTCTGTGTCAAAAGGAGTTAAATTTAGTTTTTCCAAGACGTCTCCACAATGCGTCCATTCGTTTAGATCTGCTTCTATTAAATCAGCCTTAGAACAAATATGATTAATTAATTTTAATAACTTAACTTGATATCTATATCGTAATATTACTATTCAGTTATTAATGTGTATCTCTCCGTTACTCTTGAAAGTATAATCGGAACATGTCATAAAACTTGCCCGACGAGGGCATACTAATAAATCGGAAGCGTATCAATAACAACAGGTATGCTAACGACAGTTCTATCTTCGTCGACAGTCTAAGAAGCCTTCAAACATTAATAGCACGCATGCCAGTACACCTGTGGGTCTGGTTTGGATTTTAATGTCAGGAAAACCACATGTATGGTGATCAGCAAAGACTACGTACGAGCTGGTCAAATAACAATAAATCAGCAACCAATGGAACAAATGTCTAACTACACCTACCTAGATACAAATATAAACGAACGATTGAATCACTCATAAAAAATTATACAATGGATGGAAAGAGGGAGATCGGCTTTGATAAAAATGGGTAACATCTACATCCGCTACTATCTTCCCCTGCAAACGAGGATCCGCTTATTAAGATGTTATGTGTTTACGGTTCTCCTGTACGGGGTAGAATCTTGGACGTTGACGGAAACATCCAGAGAACTGAGGCATGTGAGATATGCTCTTATAGACGAATATTGAAAATCTCGTGGTTTGAACATGTTGCGAATTAGGAGGTATTGCGCATAACGAATAAATATCGGGAACTGCTGACATGTTTGAAGTGCTGAAAACTCGAATATATGGGTCATATAATTTGTAACGACCATCGATGTGACTTAGTGCCACTCGTTTTACAAGGAAAAGTAGACGGGAGAAGATGCCCAGGCAGAAGAAGGATATCTCGGCTGCAGAATTTGGAAAAATGTTGCTCGTTATCTACTACCCAGTCAATAAACTTCAAGTAGCTAGGTTAATAGCCAACATTCCAAAAAGATTGGCAGGACAAGGGGAAGATTGTGAATTAAAACAACCTGTATCTCTCTCTCAATCCTTTCACCCCAATAGGACACTATGCAGTTGCTGTCTCAACAGTCATTCTCCAGGCATCTCGATCCTACGCGACCTGACTTGACTCGTGCATACCCACACCAAGGAGTGATCTTACTTGGTCGGACCATCTTGTTGGAGACCGTCCCCTTGATCTTCTACCTTCTTCCTTCCCCATTACTACAAGCTTTTCCATGGCATCCACTTTCTTCATAATGTGACCAAAATATTTCAGGCACTATCAGTCTATTTGAATGTAGATCATTTATACAAAGCTCTTCGAGAATAGATACATTAGTACGGTGTTCGGTATATGATACTCTAAGGATTCTTCGATATGCCCACATCTCAAACGCATCGATTCGTTTCTTGTTCAGCTTGTTTAATGGTCCATGTTTACGATGCGTAAGTTGCTATGAGGAATTAAGACTGGAGTCTTAACTTTGTGTCTTCACTGGATCTTTCCAGATCTTAGTGAGTTTGATCGTCGAGGTTCTAGCTATAGCCAAACGTCTTCTTACTTCTGCCTCACGGCCACCATTGTTAGTTATGAGAGATCCCAAATAGTTGAAATGGCCTACAACAGTAAAGCCAGCAATTTTATTTATGTATGACACATCTTCATTACGACTAACAGTTATTACTTTGTTCTTCGCTCTATTAATTGTCAATCCATATTTTTTGCTAGTGATTTTCGTATTGAAGTTGCATGTATAACAATATCATCCACATATCTAAGGTTACTTAGCTTAGCTACCTGTATACTGAGTCATAAATATACATTTTTTTTATTATCATTTAAATGATATTTTACGAACACAACTTACCTTTAACTCCAAAATCCTTCCTAAAGTCGCTTCCAGGAGCTTTCTGAGCAAAATACTCTTCTGAGGCTGAACCATTTGATCCACACAAATCGCTAATTTATTAGCCATCACTATGTATCGCATATATAAAGTAGCTAAAAGTGTCCTGTGTTCTCTTCTATCTGCTTGAGCCGGTTCGGAGTTAAGTGTTGTCACGAGATGGCTGTGAATTTGGTTAAATTGGTCATCGTAATATGTGTGAGACATATTTTAAGAGTATATTCACATTTCAAATATAATTCAAATGCTGGACACGCACATATAAAAAAACTTTTTAGAGCATATTTGAAATCACAATTTTATATGAATTATTAAGAGTTCTGTAATTTATTTACTCGTTGCCATGGATTTCCCTCTGCCAGTATAAGTTTGATCCATAACTAATGTTGTGATCATTATTAGCATGTGTACACCCTAACAAACCATAATCTATGACTTGTTTTACTGTGGAATAAGTTTGAATCTGGAGTCGACAAATCAGCTATAAAGAATTGTTTAACAAATCTTCAGTATGTTGTATTTTTATCACGAACTTTTCCACAATTTTTTTCTCTTAGTGTTTATATTTTCATTCTTTGGATGAGTAAAACCCAATTTTATTTAAAAATAACCGGCCAAGTGCAAGTTGAACTTGCGCAATTAGTGTTCCGTACGTTGATTGCTTTTCAAATAAAAAATTTTGATACAGAGGTATAAAATGATCAGTGACTTCACAAACACACCCCAAATGAGTTTTCAACAAAGTTTGTTTCCAATCTTTACTGAAATCTATTGATTTTTTTTTTTTTTTTTATATACCAGATAAATTATAAAGGTAATGCACTCGTGATAATTTTCGTTCAATCTACACCCCGTGGAGAATATTCCAGAATTTTTTCAAAATTTTTTGATAAGTACTTTTCGAGATAAGGCGGGTGGACAGCGATTTTTCGCGATATTTTAAAAATAATACAACGAAAAGTGCGCGCAAGTATTACATTATATATATATATATATATATATATATATATATATATATATATATATATATATATATATATATATATATATATATATATATATATTACTCGTGTTTTCACAAGCTTTCATTTGACCCTACACTCGATTACCTAGTAAAAAAAATTTTTTTTTTACTTCCGATTTGACCCCCCAAAACTAACCCTTTAAGTCAAAATTTAACTTTCAAAACTACATGGCTCTGATGAGGCCATCAATTCCTATATTATTACCAAATTTCAACTTTCTATGACAAATAGTTTCGGAGAAAATCGGGTGTGACAGACGGACAGACAGACACCGAAGTGATCTTATAAGTGTTCCGTACGGAACACTAATAAACCAAAAACTTGATAAAATGTACGAAATAATATTACTATTTTAATCTTAAAAAGTTAGCACCTACCGGCTTATAAAAGAATATATATAGGAATATAATTAGCAAAAGAAATCTTCGCTATTGTCATTTTAAACGAAAAATGTATTATTTAATAATTACCTATTACCTAAGCTGTCTAAAAAGTTCTCGTCCTGACACATAGATGGCGGTAGAAACTATGAAACCATAATTGTATTGGAAAGCTCCATCCTTTATATAAACACATGTACAGGATGAGTCAACGATAGAGTAACGTACCTATTTCATTTGTTTCGGGAATGACGAAAAAATGTTAAATACAATACAACAAAAATAGGGAATGTTAAGGTGCACAGTTTAAAATTATTTTTGAGTA
Source organism: Pachyrhynchus sulphureomaculatus (assembly GCA_019049505.1). Taxonomy (NCBI): domain Eukaryota; kingdom Metazoa; phylum Arthropoda; class Insecta; order Coleoptera; family Curculionidae; genus Pachyrhynchus; species Pachyrhynchus sulphureomaculatus. Next base: position 57,820,411 of record CM032451.1, on the reverse strand, counting down.
TACAGGGTATTTCAAAAAAGTGTGGCCGATATAACATATGTTTCTTTGAATCCTATTTTCTATTTTACTTCTAAATTCTGCGTAAAATTTTATAACTTTTTTATTAATAATGTTATATACCTAACCCTAGTAGTTTTTCTAATATTTCAATTTTTTTAAAAAAATACTAGTTTTCAGTTTTGTAAAAAATTGCCATTAGCACTATTGTTTCTAAGGGTGGAATACTCGTAATTGGTACGAGCGTTCTATAGAGATGAAAAAAAGATATATGTAAAGAAATTTGAGTTAGATGCTACAGGGTGTTCAAAATAAATTTATACATTTCGACTATTTTAAATTAAAAAATCTCAAATTTTTTAAATGTCACACCCTGTATATTATTTTTTTTTCTCTTAGATTTTACAAAAGCCTCCAACTTTTATTAAGTATGTCATATACCTATTTCTAATAATTTTCGATTTATTTTGAATTTTTCAGTTTTTACCCTTGTTTTTAATACACTTGCATGATTTTTGCACTGTGACCAAATAGGAGCTTTGAGCAACATTTCATTTTTAAAATTTCAGATTTCACCAAGACCTATTTCAGAGATCACCAAGACATTTCCACTATGGAGAGCCGATACAGCGAGAAACCCAACCTTGGATTGCTGGCCTGCAGCTAAATATTCAGCTAAGTTAATTTTTTATGCTGTTAATGGAAAAAATGGAATCTTAGGTCACCAATGTTGCGTGTTATATTCTTTTTGAAGTTACAGTCTGTCAAGTAAGAACGTGTCCGCGATAATTCATTTTTGGTAGATGTGATTCTAGCGATTCGACCAAAAAAAAAATGGGTAGGGGAACCTTTGTCTACGACGCATTTTAGTAAAAGTATCGGTCCATTCCGAACTCTTATCGAAATCACGTAACATCCAAAATGAGTCACTTGTTTGCGCTTCGGTTCAAGGCAGTTTTTCTTTGTTCCCATCCAAAGGGGGCTTAAAATGACACATTCTGCGGCCGCTAAATTTATTAAAAAATCGGTATCGTTTGTGGAGAAGTGGGTAAATCATTTTAACGAGACGAAAAGGGTCAACGACACTCCGAAAGTCGAAAAACGAATTGTGTCTTTGTTTTCACGGAACCCGAAAATGACGCTGCTTCAAGAAGCGGCAGAATGAAGAAAATCGGGTTTAATTTGTCTCATGAGACCATTGGACAACATCGTCGTGCTCATGATGCACGATAAGATACTAGAGTGGCCCTCATAATCGCCGGACGGCAACGCTATTGAAAATGTGTGGTCCCTTGTAAAGAGAAAGCTCAGGGGAAAGACTCTGACTTAGTTTTCTCGCGAGATTCGAAAAAATTTGCAGAGAATACAAAAAATCTCGTCGACAGCATGCCTCGAAGATGCCAGGCGATTATTGATGCAGGACGCGATTGGACAACTTACTAAGGTAATTGCGCTGTTGAAAACATTGATGGCGAAAAATGTTCTCGAAACACATTTTTTCAAGAATACGAGCGATCACATTCTTACTCTGCAGACTGTCTGTTTTATTGTTAAGAATACATAACACTATCAAAAAATTTCTGTGTAAAAAAAAGTTTGAGTTTAGTAGTATAGTGATACTAATAAATATTCTATTTGTATATATTCGGTTAAAACGTTACAGAAACCATTACGACCTGTTATTATACGATATTGTTAGTTTTTACAACTTTGAAACTTGTTTGTATACAGGAGTTTTTGAAAGTCTATATTGTAACATATGTATGTTTAAGTCCTAATAAAGAATTACTTTGTTTCAGAATTGTTGTTTTATTTCCCTAATTAGTTAATGAGTCCCCTGTAGTGTTTCGAACGCTTAACTAAACTAAAAAAAAATTTATAGCAAAATTTCTTTAAATATGAAGATATTTTTACACAACTTGGCAACCACGCTATCGCGAAAACACCTGGCGTTTATGTGATCCTGGCACAAAATTTCCAGAAATGTCTTAAAAGAAAAATTACATTTGTATTAGGAGGGCAGAAACGTGAGGAGGTATATCTACGCCTCGTCATATATGAATAACGCTATAATAATGAAAAATATCTCCGGGCACTCTTGTGATCCTGATACTACACCCGAAACTACGTCAAATCTTCACAAAGAGGTTTTAAAAATGTCAAAATACTTTCTTGTATCAGGAGAGCAGAAAGGCGACGAGATATTTTTCTACTCCTGATATATGAAAAATACCTCCTGGCACTTCTGTGATCCTGATACCACACCCGAAATTTCGTCAAATCTTCATAAAGAGGATTTAAAAATGTCAAAATTCTTTCTCGTATCAGGAGACCAGAAACGCGGGGAGGTATTTTCTACTCCTGATATATGAAAAATACCTCCTCGCGTTTCTGTGCTCCTGATACTAAATCCGAAAAAAGTGTTAAATTTTCACGTAAAAGTTTGGTATTAGGAAAGCAGAGATGCGACGAGATATTTTCTACTCCTAATATATAAGAAAATACCTCCTCGCGTTGCTGTGCTCCTGATACCAAATCCGAAAATTTCGTTAAATTTCACGTATAATTTTTCTATTAGGAAATCAGGGATGTGATGAGGTATATATACCTCCTAGCACTTCTGTGATCCTGATACAAACACCCGATATTTCGTCAAATCTTCACAAAGAGGTCTTAGAAATGTCAAAATTATTTCTTGTATCAGGAGAGCAGAAACACGAGGAGGTATTTTCTATTCCTAATACCTGAAATTGCGTCAAATTTTCGGAAAGAAGTTTTAAAATTAAACAAAAAATTTGTTTTGTTAGGAAAGCAGAAATGCGAGAAGATATGTTAAAGTAATTTTCGCTGTTGTCAGATTGTGCATAATTTCTCATTTCTTAAGAAAATTGCACTTTGCAGTGTTGCCAGATAGTTCATCAATTTTTAGGACTTCTTTTCGATGTTGCCACTCATTCCTAATTTATAAGGAACTTTCCAGTGTTGCCAGATTGTGCATTTCCACATTATTTTTTTTGAGGGGGGGCATGAATACTTTGGTCACTGTCGCTTCTATCAATTTAATCACTGATGATTATACATTCGACTGGAAATAAAACAATTTTTTTTTTAATAAACATTTATTTATATTTACAAATTTGAAATTACAAGTTACCATTTATTATAACTGACAAAATTCTATGCTATCGATTTTATGTGCAAAAATGGAATTTTCTGTTCAAAACTTAAATCGAGCTACATAATCACAGAGACAATCAGACAGTTGACCAATTTATTTATAATTTTTAAAGAAAAAACTCATTATTATTAAGATTCTCGTCTAATGAAAAAACGATTTCTTAAAAAAAGGTTTCTTCACTGCTAATAGCTTTTAGCTTAGTTTTTAAATGGTCAACTATCAAATCTTCACGATTTAAACTTTAAACTATTTTTTTTAAGCAACACAAGTTTATAATAGAGTCTTTTTACAGATTTTAATCATAAATTGCTATATACTATTCAGAGCCCTTGAATGTTATAGCATTGTATTTTTTTTTGTAATTTTTGAAAAGAAAAAATAACAGCAGGGAGTCACTAGTCACTCACCCTGTATCTGTTAAGAAAATAAAAATTGTAAATCATATTGCTTAAAAATATACATTTCTTTAAGTTGTAAGAGTCTTTATACAGGGGGTGTAAAACGTATGGATACAGTATTCTTCCTTTTGTTTCAGTACAGTTTTGTGCACCCTGTACTATATACATGCATTTTTAAGGTAATTTTTTACATCAATAAAATAGATCGACGAATGTACACAACAAAGAAGAGGTAATATTTAACACTAGATTCTAGTTTTATATGAATATTTCTTGTTTTGCGAATACACTTTTGTATATAATATTCTTACATTTCAATTTAAATATTTCGTATGTTATCAATCTTTACATTTGTATTTTAGTTTCGAAAACAGCCAAAAATAACATTTTTTACAGTTTCAAAAAGCCCTGACCTTTGGAAGATAATATTCTTTCAAAAATATCATTTTCTCGATGTAAATATCCTGAAAATTATTTGATTTATGATATATCGTAGTTACATGTAATGTTAGACCAAAGAATTTAAATTTGTTGGCAGGATTTATATTAAAGAGTGTCTCATAAACAAGTTTACACACAAATTTATTTGATTTATTGAACGACGTAACGAGCTGGAGAGGCATGGTGGAAGTGTAACCTCAGTCTGGAAATTTAGTTCCAATGAAGGGTTTTCTCTTGTGTGTATATACGATTGTAAACAAAAAATGGCAGCGATTAAAGCCGAGCGGTGATTAATTTACCTCGCTCTTAGAAGAGTATCGGGAATGTAACAGTTGGTACATCTTCTATAAATGAGAATATTTTTTGAAATGTCTGTGATACCGTTGAATTACAAAGTTTTTGACAGCTCTAAAGATAAGGGCGTTAACAATGCATACTGTACCTAAAAACAAGAATAAAAATCCCCTGTTAAATCTACGTCCTCTTCTTTGTTATTCTAAAACATAATACATCTTATTTTTTTGGGGGCGTTGAAGGATATTTTACGTAATTTATATACAAATTCAGTACAATACTATGATATATAAAACATTTTTATATACTCTATGATATTATTTTTTTTAGTCTGTTGGATGGTGAAAATATCCTAAAATTTTGCGGTAATCATTGAATGTTAACAATAATAGCCGAAACAAAAGATATTATACGCCTTTTCAAACTTGTCTTCAGGCATTTCCTACAGTGTGTTGATAAGAATTAGCGTGGCATTTCCGAGTATAGAAAACAGAGCTAGTAGAGCTCACACGAGTAATAAAAGAAAAAAATAAATGATCTTTAATATGGCCGATTTCCAGGACCGTGTGTCATTCACATAACAAACTTAGTATCTACGAAATATTGGTTTGCTGGATTAAACGTAAACAGTAAAAATTGCTGAAAAAGTCTTGCGCAATCGTATGCGAAATGTTGGGTGCAATACTTTTTTAGATAGAAATCATGAACTACTTACTTGGGAAATTATATTTAGATTGAATTTTGTTTTGTTGCCTCCCTCTTGTTGTTTTCAGTGCTCGGTGCATAATATATAACTTTCAATGGTTTTTGGAATAGGGAATAAGTATAAAAACGAATTTAATGGTGTTATTTTTGATTGCACACATAGGAGACAGTGATTTTATGCAACTGCAGATGAAATGCCCGAATATAATTTGATTTCAATAGAATGCAAACCGAACATTTTGACGTTCTTAATCAAAGAACACTTGAATGTTTACCGTGAATATTTTTAACCCTATCCAACCTTTTTTTCCGAAGTTAACTTATAATAAGCCAGTATTGTCCAGTACTATGCGCCAAATAAAGATACTATATACAAATTTCGTTATATACCCTTTTTCAGTATTTTTTGGCAGTACATAGTAGTATTTTTTTTAACACTGATTGGCAATTTTTATCAACGTAGATATAAACTATCTAATAAATTATTTGAAACACCCAATAGTGCTTCTGTTACGTAGCTCATGTTAACTAAAAGAAGTAACGAAAGATACTCTGTTTAAAATAGACTTGGAGATTAATGTTTGAAATAGAGTCAGGATTAAGAACCGAGAGTGATCTAAACATGTTTTTAAGCGTGAACGAAACACAACTTTTGTTTGTGAATATGTGAAATGAATCATTCATATGTTGCCTATTAATTACAACAACAAATCGATTGTAGTGTAGAAATGATAATCACTTTATACGAGGGCTACTTTTTAAGTTTTTACAAAAAAGAAAGAAAGAAAAAAAATCTTTAGTACAAATAGTTTTATTGTTTCTTAAAATATTTGCCTTTTATATGCATTTGAACCCATTTTTTCCACTCTGAAGTTGGTACGGGCAATGGGATATTAATTCGATGTTTTTCTCCGTCAAATAATCAATTTTTTGACGTGCTGTGTGAGAGCTGGCATTGTCATGACGTTCTCGGTCGATTTTTTTGATTTCTTCGATGACAAATTATTGTATATCATTCAGTATTAACTGTTCTTCGATCATCTAAAGCAATGGTTGCAACACGTCCAGTATAACTAAAGAAACAAGTGACCATTTTCCTGAAAGTGTTTCGCGAACGAACCACTTTTGTTGGATTCAGTTCATCTTGGAACACCCAAACAGTTGATTGTTGCTTAGCTTCCGGCTCGTACGAATATATCCAAGTTTCGTCTCCTTTTTTGCGCATTTCCTTATCCCAATTGACACGGGCCTGTTTTTAACTTTCGGTCAAATTATGCGGAATAGGGAACAGGTCTTTTTCACAGCTAAATGTTCATGCAAAATCGAATGTACTGCCGTCTTCGCTATGCCTAGGGCTGCTTCTATCTCACGGTAAGTCACATGTTGATCCTCTTCAATCATGTTGCGCATAGCATCGATGATTTTGAAACAACAACCGATTTTGGTCGACCTTCACGAAATTTATTGCTGACTGAAGCAACGAGCATGACGAAATTCTGCAAATCAATTGTAAACAGCCTTTACTGATGGTGAGTCATTACCAAAAGTTGAACGAAGCGATTCAAGGCAACGAAAACCTTCACGTGAAATTTCCATTTGTTCACAAAACTGTTTTTTTTTTACGCTGGTTGTAAACAAACTACTAGGTCAATTTCTAAGCTGCCACTGTTTTTAATTTTACAACAATGGTCATGTCATATCTCAATAGCGTCATTTAGTGATCGTGAAAATTTAAATGGCGGCTCTCGTATGAAAATATCGCTAAAATAATCCATCCGCCTCAAACTTATTTTACACGATAATAATTATAAGTTAAGTGAACAGTAATACAACAATTTTTTTCGTTTACTGGTAAACCCCACATTTATTTTAATATATCAACATGTTTCGCTATCACTGTAGCTTTATCAAGAATAAATGAACAAGATGGAAAATTTATTAGATATATATAAGATCCCTACAGGTAAAATACAATAATGTTTGAAATTCCTAATTATACTTTATATTATAGGTAACAAATTAATTAAGTATGGTATTATTGAAATATATTTAAAAGAGGTGAATTATTAAATTCTAATTGGTCACTTAACAAATAATTAGTATTTATAATTTTATTGATTTCCAGATATTCAAGCAAATTTAATTTATACCCTTTGTTTTCAACATGATAAAATTTTAAAGTTTTTATTAAACTGATATTCTGATTCTATTAATGGTTAGCGTAATTTGAGTCTGGTTTACTAGTTGTATAGCCTGTCCTAAAATATAAGATCCTGATTTTTGCCGTTTTAAGTGGACAATACAAAAATTCTGACCTTTTGTTTATGATAAGTTGCAGAGATGGACTTAATTTTATTCATTAATGCAAATAAATAAAATTATAAGTGTTTTTGGAGTACAGTTTTGGGTACGAATACACAGTTTGAATGAATGGGGTTTACAAGAGGGGACATATTGTATAAATAAAAATATTTAACTTCAGCCTAATTCGGTTTTACTATCACTGTCATCAGCTGAGGTAATTATCAGTGGTCATATATTATTTACATAAATATATGAATCTTTAACAACGTGCTGAATGGGATTCTTCCAGCTTTCACAACTTTTTTTACTAATTCAACCACTGACACGCTTAAAGAAGGAGAAACCTTTTGTGTCCTTATTTTTGATTTAACTTGATGCCAAATATGTTCAATTGGATTAAGCACACAATAATACGGAGGAAGCCGCAAAACAGCGTGTTTCATTTTCTCAGCCCTACTATTCAAAAAGTTCTGCGGTCATGTCTTCGTGATAGTCCAAACTAGAATCTTTTATGTTTTTTGCAGATAATAGTAAACAATTTGAAACCCAGCCCTTTTCAGATCCAGCATGCAAAATGGTTATTCGTTTACCTTTATTTAAAGGTGCGTTAGGCTAACATTTTGTACTGCTGTCAACCCACCCTTTTTGCACAGTGTCATGGGTATCGAACCATGTTTCGTTAAGGTAAATTATTGGCCAATTCTCTGATCGATACTTTTTAATTTCTTGTAAATAAGTATGTCGCAAGATTCGTAATCTTTGTGACTCCATCACTACTACTGTGAAGGGTTGATCGGCCACAATGTATACTGGTCCCCTCCTGCACCAGTCTTAATTTTATTTTGTCTAGTGTCGGCACCAACTGCTCTTCATACATAGAATATATATTTCTCCTGATGACGTCTTTTTTACAATCGTCTATATGATGCATTTGAAAATCTTTTCGTTTTTCCCTGTTCCTAAGTGATGGTTTTCCTATAATACCCTTAATCGTAGAAATTGGAGTTTTTGTTAGTTCACTTTTTTTTTGCAAAACACTTTGTTTATTTAAATTTCTTTTTACCAAACTTTTTTCACTATTTGTTTAGCGTCAAGTGATAAATGTTTTCTCTTGCGATAGCCCCTATTGCAATTTTCCTACGAACGCCATGTAATTAAAATAGGACCGTTACGTTGTAAGTAAAACTAAAAATAAAAATAATAAAAAGTATCTTTCGAATCATAATGGGGACCTGTGGTCATTAGGCCTATAATATCAAATACTTAAAGGGGTCCAAACCGGGTTGCCAGGTAGTAAATATATAGGTAAAAATAGATCCAATATGATTGCAAGTGAGGGCGGTATACAAAGCAGGTAAAATAAAAATACGTTTATCGTAATACCTGGCAACTATGCACAAAACCTTAATAGGGTCGTTTATCGCCCCATTGAAAAAGCAAAAAGGCAGGATCTTATATTTTGGGATCTACCATAAAATGTTCTTTTATGGTAGATCCCAATCTGTTTGACCAATATAAGTACAATCGCCATTTTCACAGTTAAGTTTATAAACACCTGATTTTTGTTCTTTGTCTGTTTTTGATTTATTATTTTTTTATATATTTGCTTAGGGTATTATTTGTTTTAACATTAATATTTAGTTTTTGTGTTAAGACATTTCTAATTTTATTGCTAGTCTTGCCTACGTATATAATAACATGTCCTTGATTAATTTTTTGTCTGGGAAAAATTAGTTCTAATGCTTTGTTATATTTTTTCTTTTTTAAAAATTTTGTTGTCTATATCTACATTATATCCGTTATTTACTGCAATTTGTTTTATTATGTTTAGTTCTTTAAGAAAATGTTTTTCATTTAATGGAATAGATAGTAGTCTATAGATCATGCTATGAAAGGCAGCTAGTTTGTGTTGGATTTGGTTACATGATTTATTATGTATTGTCGAATCAGTATGCGATGATTTGTGGTAAATAGAGAACGTATGTTTATTATTATATTTTGTTATAGTTAAGTCTAAGAAGTTGATGCTTATATTAGTTTCTTCTTCTGTAGTGAATTTTATGTTAGCATGTAAATTATTTATATAATCACAAAATATTGTGAGTTGTCTATCTGCTCCTGTGAAGCAGGCTAAAATATCATCAACATATCTATACCAATAAATGATTTTTTTAAAAAACGGATGTTCACTGATTTTGGACTTTATAAAATTCATGAAAATTTCTGCTAGTAAGGGACTAAGGGGATTACCCATTATGAGGCCTTTATTATTAGTGTATATAGTGTTATTAAATTCAAAATAGTTTTGTGTTAAACAAGTCCTAAGTGTAATGAGTATTTCTTGTTTTTTAATATAATTAATGTGGTTTAAGTTTAAAAGCTGTTCGACTAGTGTTACCAAATTAATTTGTTACCTATAATATAAAGTCAGTATAATTAAGGATTTCCAACATAATTGTATTTTACCTGTAGGGATCTTCTATAATATATATATAAAATGCAACGTCTCTCTGTCTGTCTATCCGTTAGTGCGCTTATCACTGGGAACCACTTATCCGATTTACGTACTTTTTTTTATACATATGTTCTCTGGCCAGGTTATAGGCTATATTTTATTACGATAGGTAGCATAAGGAATGAGCAGTGACGTAAAATAGTGAATGAAGTCGGAAAAAAGTTTGCGCTAGCGCGTTCCTTTGCAATACACAGCCTAAACCATTAAATATGGAACAATATTATGTAGCAGAGAATATCTATAACCTATAATATATATGAAATGCAATGTCTCTCTGTCTGTCTGTCTGTGTCCATTAGTGCGTTTATCACGCGAGAACCACTTATCCGATTTACCTGCCTTTTTATAAATTCATACAGATATTCTTTGGCCAGGTTATATAATAATAATAATAATTTTATATCTATAATATATATAAAATGCAACGTCTCTCCGTCTGTCTGTCTGTCCGTTAGTGCGCTTATCCCTCGAGAACCACTTATCCGATTTACGTGATTTTTTAAATTCATACATATGATCTCTGACCAGGTTATAGATATATATTTTATTACATCTATAATATATATAAAATGCAAAGTATCTCTGTCTGCCTGTCTGTCTGTCCGTTAGTGCGCTTATCACTGGAGAACCACTTATCCGATTTTCGTACTTTTTTTTTAAAACATAGATATGTTCTTCGGGCAGGTTATAGGCTATATTTTATTACGATAGGTAGCATCGGAAAAAAGTTTGCCGCTAGCGCGTTCTCTTGCAATACACAGTCTAAACCATTAAAAATAGAACAATATTATGTAGCAGAGAATATCTATAATATTCTCTGCTACATATATATATATATATATATATATATATATATATATATATATATATATATATATATAATGCAATGTCTCTCTGTCTGCCAGTCTGTCCATTAGTGTGTTTATTACGCGAGAACCACTTATCCGATTTACATGTCTTTTTTTAAATTCATACATATATTCTTTGGCCAAGTTACATAATAATAATAATCTGTATCTATAAAATATATAAAATGCAATGTCTCTCTGTCCGTCTGTCTGTCTGTCCGTCCGTTAGTGCGCTTATCACTGGAGAACCACTTATCCGATTTACGTGCTTTTTTTTTAAACATTCATATGTTCTCTGGCCAGGTTATAGACTATATTTTATTACATTAGGTAACATGAGGAATAAGCACTTACGATAATAGTGAATCAAATCGGAAAAAAGTTTGCCGCTAGCGCGTTCTCTTGCAATACACTGCCTAAACCACTAAATATGGAACAATATCATGTAGCAACGGATATCTATAATATATATATAAAATGCAACGTCTCTCTGTCTGTCCGTTTGTGAGCTTATCACTGGAGAACTACTTATCCGATTTACGTGCTTTTTTTTTTAAACATGCTAAACCATTAAATATGGAACAATATCATGGAGCAAAGAATATCTATAATATATATAAAATGCAACGTCTCCCTGTCTGTCTGTCCGTTAGTGCGCTTATCACTGGAGAACCACTTATCCGATTTACGTACTTTTTTTTTTTAAACATATATATGTTCTCTGGCCAGGTTATAGGATATATTTTTTTACGTTAGGTGACATAAGGAATAAGCAGTGACGATAATAGTGAATCAAGTCGGAGAAAAGTTTGCCGCTAGCGCGTTCTCTTGCAATACACTGCCTAACGATATGGAACAATATCATGTAGCAAAGAATATAATATATATAAAAATGTAACGTCTCTCTGTCTGTCTGTCTGTCCGTTAATGCGCTTATCATTCGAGAACCACTTATCCGGCTTACGTGTTTTTATAAATTTATACATATGTTCTATATAATTCGATATAAGCCTAGATAAGGTGAGATAATGGGAGATAAGGAGAAATAATGGGAGATAAGTTGAGAGAAGCCTCGATAATGGGAGATAAGGTGAGATAATGGGAAATAAGTATAAATAATGGGAGATAAGAAGAAATATTGGGAGATAAGGGGAAATAATGGGAGATATTTTATTACGTTAGGTAATGATAGTAGTGAATCAAATCCACGCGAGCGGAGCCGCGGGCCCGGCTAGTATATCTATATAATAAACTTTCCATCTTGTTCATTTACTCTTGATAAAGCTACAGTAATAGTGAAACATGTTGATATATTAAAATAAATGTGGAGTTTACCAGTAAACGAAAAAAAATTGTTGTTTTACTGTTCACTTAACTTAAGCTTAATGGATCTCCACCAAGTATCCGCCAAAACAATCCAGTTATTACACGACAATATATATTTTTTGAAATTATTGCCGATATACAGGTGGTGTTACACGTGCGATGAGATTGTGGTAATTTTAGACAATATTGACGTCACAATATATTGAGGAGCATAAGGCAATACACGACACGGAGCAACTGTTGATCGGTTAGTTGCTAGAGGACGAGTTATATCGACAATACGGCAATAGGGCACCACCAGTAGTTAAGTAAGTTGCCACAAGATTATTAAAATTATAATTTTTTGAATACTTGTCATCAAGCAGAAAAAGAACTAATCAAAGCGACACAAGCAACACCGGACGATATGACGCGTTAAGTTGCAGCAACTTCCTTAAAAACTTCCCGTGTAACAACGCCGTAAGAGCAACTCTTCCAAAAACACGTCCCGCACTAATTGAGTTTCACGGAAAGGAACAGAGTGTCTTTGTTACTAATAAAGAAATATCAAATTAACAACATTTTTTGACAGTAACATAGTTGACAGTCTTAATGTCTATTACCACATGTATACAACTACTTTAAAACAGTTTACATATAATTAAACATGAATAACACAATTAGTAAACAGTAGAACGGATCATCTAAAACTGTTCTGTTAGTATCGGAGTTACTAAGTAATTTCATAGTGCTGAGTCACCGTTTGGGGAGGAGCAGGCTAAGGATACTCAAAATATAATTAAACTCCATACAATTAGTTGGTATCGCCGACTGACAGCGCCACTTAAACATCGTGCGACACGACAGTTATCATTTGTAATTTTTTATTTAGTGCATTTTTGAAATTTTGACATACGCAGATAACGACCACACTACTGGATAAGAGTTAAATTTTTACTCAGTATCATGACGTAATAAAATGGCAGCTCGATCAGTTTTAACCATCAAAGGGGGCGACCGCAGCTACTTCGCGTAAACTGACCGGAGTTTCATTCTGAATTGCTCGGTATTCTTTATCTCCTTCCCCCTCCCCCAAACAATGACCCAATACTATGACCTATAAAATTAATTAGTGACTCCCATACTATATTAATGTTTACAGATGTGCGCTTTCACAAAAAAAGAAGATTTAAAGTGATCATATAAACGTGGTAAACTATTAAAAAACCATCGAAAGTGTTTTAGTGTTCACAACCTATTATAAACTATAATGAGTTGAGCACTAACCTAAAATGTGTCGCAGTTGCGTATTTATATCGGACACTTTTTATTATTATAATCTTTTTTTAATAATATTGTACAACATAATAGAACTGGTATAACAAAAAATTATACATAGTGATTCAAGATCCTATATAGTATTGAAAATATTTCGTTTCTATAAAAGTAATAAAAGAAATGCGTTTTCTTATTTAACTTTGTTCCTGATTCTAAATTTAAGCCGGATTTCTTTCAATTTCAGGACTGGGGAGATGAATAAACAGCTTCCGCAAATGTTTGATAACTTTTACAAAAACAAAAAGTTTCAATAATATAGTTTCAAAAACATGGAATGAGCAAGTTCTCCAATACACGGTATATTTATCGTAATTAGGCAATTACGAGTACTATAATAATAATAACTAAATGGACTAGTCAACACCAATTTTAAAGAAATTTGGCATACAAGTACAGCACTCAAAAATAAGGAATATCCGTTGTTTTTTTTTAAGCTATGATATTCAAATTACGAAGTTATAATTAATTTCGATGAAATTTCGTAAAAAAAAACAGGTAGTGTTATTAGACGTACATATAATTTAAGATAATCGCATGTTTTATATAAATAGTAAGAGTTAACAAACACAGTAATTCTTTAATCAGAAATCGTTTAATTTTCATGGGAAAATACACTTTTTAGGAAACTTTAACAAAAAAATCTAGAACAACAAACAAAGGATCGTATAGGCTTGTTTGTGCCATAGGCTTTGCGGAGGAGGTTGATAGTGTCCCTCTAGTGTTTCGAAAATGACAAATCTTTCAGATTTTGTTAAGTCACATTGGGACACACCTACTCCCCGCATGTACATCTATTAAAGAGAGATCCCCCTCCACTCTGTCCTAAATGTGACTCCCCCTTATCAGTGTTACATCTAATCAAATCCATTCAACATCGAAACTTGAGAGACACCCACGGCATCCCATCCAACATCACCATCCTCATAAAATCTTTTGTCCCACTTAAAGAAAACATAACCAATTACTTAAATGAATTCAACTTCATAGTCTAATCTATTTATACCAAACTAACTCTAGTGGGCGCTAAATGATCTTAGCTGTCGATGCGCCCTGCCCAACAGAAACAAACAAACAAACAAACATGTTTTTTTTTTCGAACATCCTATATATGCCATTAGCCACTTTTTACAAACCTTGTTGACTAACTTGTCGGGAACTACAGGGATATCGGAATATTTAAAAAATAAAATGTTGCTTGATTGTACAGCTATTATATTAGAAGGGTATTAAATGGGGAACGGGACAATTCCAAAGTACGTAGTAAATACGAAGCTTAAAGATGACAAAATATCGGGCCATCCAAAAACTGGACTGTAGGAAGTTAACAATTAAAAATGTTGTGAATTTGTCAAAGGAAATGCGAATTATCCGTAAGATTAACTGAAGAAGAATTGGGAATCGAAAATCAACTGTGGTTAGTATCTGTACCGCTTGTAAGGACTCGAACTGCCCTTAAACGATCATTAATAGTAATGAAACGTGGTTCGCTTATTGTGTAAGGCAATTTTTGGGCAAAAACCAAGTTTGTGAGTTCGATCACTTGTCGTATTAACTTAATTTAGTACCCTGTTAACTTCGCCATCTTCCATCACTTTATTTGTGATAAAAATAAAGCAATACAATATCACTGAAAGTGTTCAAACGGAGTAGATAACGACGGACCCCAACAATAAAATAAAAATCTCATTTCGCTAAGTGATGATGACCATGATAAATGATCTATCGGAGTTAAAAATCTTTTTTGTTGGGTTAGTCAGGTTCAGGTAGTTCCAGGAGTAATAAAAGTAGCTAATCCAGTAACTAGAGGAAGGAGGGAAAATAGAACAAAAAACTGTTTTTTAATGACAACTTCAACTCCTTTCATGCGACTATTATCAGTAAAAAAAAATACAACTCCAATATTCCAAAGTTCAGCTTGTACACCAAATTTTATTAAAATAGTAACATCCAGTTCTGTCGATAGCTTTGTAAGTCTGCTTACCACCAGCATGAGATCATGTCAAATGGGGGATACTTTCTTTTTTCCGTCACGACTGCCGAGATATCTTCAGACAACTTTTCGCTTCGATAAGAACAGTAATGTGATATAATCTCCTTTCTAATCTTAAGGTGTAAAGATTCCTGAAGATGGCCCGTGCAATTGTAAGCAAAGGTTAATAAGAGTTGATTGATTGGTCTGTTACTTTGTGACAGTGCATTTTAACTATAAAATTACTTAATTACTTTGTTAACTGTCACTAAATATATTTGTAAAGATTTTACAATTGCGTTATCGCGATTTCGTAGTACAACTACATTGCCAAACGCTTAACTAAGACTAAAACAGATCTTTGGTATTTATGTTTATATGGTGAACAGATGTGGATCTATTATGTACTAAAACAGTTGGTATAGGACGGAATTTGCTACGTCTAACTGATTATTTACAGCCATTCAAAGAACCATAATATAATTTTATTGAATAGTCAATTAGACGTAGCAAATTCCGTCCTTTACCAACTGTTTTAGTACGTAATAGACCCACATCTGTTCACCATATAAATATAAATAGCAAAAATCTGTTTTAGTCTTAGTTAAGCGTTTGACAATGTAGTTGTACTACGAAATCGGGATAACGCAATTGTAAAATCTTTACAAATATATTTAGTGACAGTTAACAAAGTGATTAAGTAATTTTATTGTTAAAGGTTAATAAGTTACTCCAATTTAACATGGTTTGATCCCAAAAATCATGATGATAAGAATATCATACGTTTTCAACAGAATTTTGCAACTATGACCGCCCAATACGATTGTCGGCCGTTTCTTAGCGTCATGGAACTTACGGCCATTCCATATATGTTTTCAAACTATCATGTAGATAGAGTTCATTCTATACCTGGTTGTTTAAATATATGGAAACGGTTGATTACTTTATAAAACATCGACACGATATATATATATATATATATATATATATATATATATATATATATATATATATATATATATATATATATATATATATATATAATTCTGTAGGGGTTCGGCATACTTTGAACACTTTCATCTATAATATTGATGTAATTAGTATTGATTTTTAGGCCACGGCACGACCCTCGTTAAAAGTATAGGCCATTCTTTGAAAAATCATAGAAACATCACAAATAGTCGTACGGAGCTCGCAGTGGGTATTTTAGAAAGGAATCCGAAATTTTTCAAAAAGTTTGAAACAGAACAGCTTTTTGTTTACAAAAATTAAATATAAACTTTACAACATATGGCAAAATAGCGAGACTCAGTTGTAAGCCGCGATAGGATTTTTTTCGAAACAGCAGCAACAAGTTAAAGAAATAATAAAATTTGTGATGAGTTACGTTTCAGAAATTCTAATATTTCGAATTACGATCAATAAACATTTTTCCCCAGCTCTGCTTCTTATTTAGAAATTGCAAAATATCTATAATAATCTGTTAAAATACTAATAGTTATTAAGAACTATTGATATATTGAAATATTGATAACTACTGGTATAAAAATAACTATCGATACATTATCTATATGTAGGTTGCCACTATCGGTAACTAACGACAATTATGCGCCAACTGTTGCTTTCTACGCTCGAGCGAGGACGCAAAGGGTGACGATAGGAGACGGAAAATACTGGGAGAGAAGTTGGGTTGGTTTTTTTGGAAGTAGGGTAGCGATAACAAGCGTGACACCCTGATAGAGATGGACATAGAGGCAAAACACGCTACCAAATAAAAAAAAAATTAGTGGCGTCAGTACTTCCCTTGGAAAAATGCAGTTCCAAAATAAACACTATTTCAGTCTGAAGAAAAAAAACTAAATTTATGGTGAAATATTAAAAAAAAAATGAATGAATGTAATGAAAAATAATTAATTGTAACATTCCGGAATTTCAAGAACCTCGAATAGGATATATATATACTAAGCAACCTCTCTAACCTTATATATATTTTACTGTAAATAGTAGGGTTAAAATTAGTTCATTATCTTTACCAAGAACCTAGACAAATGCTCGTAATACTATTAAAACTATACAATATTGAACAACTTCCACTTATTACCCTGTTAAAACCGAAAATAATGAAACGTCATTTTCGAATCCGAATATACGAAGCAACTCCTCCAACTTCTTCCTCCACCTCTTTAACGCCTTACAAATTAATTATGTTTCGGATGGTTGTAGCTTGTACTTCATGGAAATTCATTATAAATACATAATAAAAGACTGTTTTTAGTCAATTTCCACAGGTTTATTTATAATTGTGATGACGCATTTCGCTGTCGATGCAGCAGATCACAATTATAAATAAACCTGTGGAAATTGACTAAAAACAGCCTTTTATTATAAATTTAATTATGCATAAAATATGCCTATTATCTCAACAAAACCACAGGAAAAATGACAATATTAATATTAAAACCATAACAAAATTATCGACAACCACCTCCTTTCGCCCAATTCCCACAGAGTGATAGGGCTCAAAATCCATAGGCTTTATGCCTTCTATAAGTAATATTTATATACCAAATTTGAAATTGATACCTGATTTCGTTCGAGAGTTATTCCACCAAAAACCGACGGAAATGGGTGACTGTTTTCCGCGACTCTAAAATGCGAAAAAAGCCAAAATTGCAGGGGTTGATTTTTTCACGATTACAATACTTTTCTTTAAGAAGGAAAGTAATAAATTATCCTACCAATTCATGCCATCCATATTTCTAGTTTGACAGTTTAGTATGTGACGTTAGAGGCATTAAATCATAAAATTTTGAAAAAATAAAAAATGATGTTTTTGAAAAAGTTAAATTCAAAACTGTTGAAATTTCCAAAAAAATTTTCCTTAATTTGTTGTTTAAAAGTACTCGTCATGATCTTTCCGAAACATTCATTACTAGCTCCGTACGGCCACTTTTAACGTCCTTACGATTTTTTCAAAAAGGCCTGTTCAATCCATTTTTAATTTTGGTTGCATCTCGGCCAAAAATCTATATTTTTTCACATTTTATTATTATGGTTGTTTGACCAAGCTGACCACAAAAACACAAAAATTGGAGGCCCTTGCGAGTCCGTATGTATATATATATATATATATATATATATATATATATATATATATATATATATATATATATATATATATATATACACATATATATACACATATATATACACATATATATACTCAACCGGGCCCTCCACCTTCTCAAAAATTAGAAGACATCCAAAGTTGCGGATGGTTTCAAATGAAATCGTCGTGTATCTACTTTCGAATTCTCAGTGGCAGAAATAAAAATTTTAAGATGGGAATGAGGAACGACATTGATAGTCGTAAAATTCACTTAATTCGTAAACATGATGCGATTTCTTACTAAGATTTTCTGTATAAGGGATTCGATCATAATATCCCTATGTATTTTTCGACGCTGAAGCAAAATCTGAGGTCAAAATTACCCAATTTCGTCAGGATTCGTCCCTAACCTTAAAAATAGCCATAATATTTTTGAAATAGCAATGTAAAGACGGGACCTTTGTTTACATTTGCTTTAAATGTAATATAATCAAGCCCTGATGTTAAGAAATTTTAGATCTCTACAGTACGAAATTGAAACCCAAGGTAACTTTACTTAATCGAACCTTAACAACTTAAAAATAAGATTAAATTTAAGAAAAATTACAGGTTTTGTCGGATAAATACAAGCTCTGTTAGGCGAAACTTAATTTTTGAGGTTGTAATCCTGCAATAAGTAATGAAAATAATTTCGTAATGATGCTTATTGGTTTATTTTGTTCAGAGTATTGTATAATACCAAAACACACTGTACAAATAATACTTCATAATTTAAAATTTTGATTTCTTTAAGATAAAAGTAGTTAGAATTTATTATCCAAAAAAACATTTTTTGTAAAAAAATATATTGAATTCTTTCCTATCCTCATTAGACTATAATAGAATTTGTTAGGTTTAAAGTTTGTGATATGGAAACTTTGATTGAGAAAATAATCGATTAGATTCTTTTCTATGCTCAAGTAAGTACGTGAGGTTGTCTTAAATTAGGTTATATTAGATTTACAGTTCGTAGAATAGAAAGAAATCTTATGTTTAGAAACCAATAGTTCATACTGAAAAATAATATTTTATATTTGAAAATTAATATTCTATATTACTTCCTATCATCATTAGGCTATGATTATATTACATTTAAAGTAAAAATAAATCTAGTTTCTCTCTTTACTTTGCTATTTCAAAGATATCATGGCTATTTTTAAGGTGTTTTTTAAGGTTAGGGACAAATCACGATGTGATTGTATTATTCTAACATCGAATTCGGATTTAGTGTCACAAGAAACATGGGTATATGAAGTTTCCATCTTTACGTTGCTAATTTAAAGAGATTTTTGTCATTTTTTTTCGTATTTTTTAGGGTTAGGGACGAATCCTGACAAGATTGGGTAATTTTGATTTAGATTCGGTTCAGCGTCATTATTACAAAGGATTTTTGAGTGAGTTTTACAACTATCAACGCCGTGTCTCGTCGCCATCTTAAAATTTTTATTTCTGCCACGGAGAATTCAAAAGCAGATACAAGCTTTCATTTGAAACCATCCGCAACTTCAGATGTCTTTTCTAATTTTGGAGACGGTGAAGGGTCCGGTTGAGAAAGAATGACCCATTATATATATATATATATATATATATATATATATATATATATATATATATATATATATATATATATATATATATATATATATATATATTATATAGTTCAATGTAAAACCACTGAAAATAGACAAAGTCCATATTTCAGCAGTCTACCAACTGTTCTCTCATTTGTCATTCCATCCCGAGATGCCTATCACGGCTTATCAGTCGAGCTAGGATTGATACACGAGAACAACTTCGAGCACTTGTTCCCGTACTGGCACCGTGTTAAGATACAATAAGTTCTATGTATATATGTATTTATATATATATATATATATATATATATATATATATATATATATATATATATATATATATATGATAATAATTCATCCACACATATCAACAACCCTGCATAGGTGCTCATCGGCAACAAAACCATACTAAAAACCTACTATAAAAATTCTTAACATTAAAATCACAGTCATTTATAAAGAATTAAATTTAAATAAATATACCTAATATATTATTTTTCACGTGTTTAATAGCTTTGTAGAGATTTATTTTTGTTAAACATCATAAGAGTTTTCTACAGGTAACAAGTACGTATATTCAAGGTATTTTATCTTTACCGTTGCATCATCGTTTAGATCCATCACTATGGGATATCGCGACCAACTAATTATATTGAATGAGTATACATACATACATAAATAAACGTAGTAGTGGATACGATCGCATAGTACCGGTAAAGATAAAACGATTTAAGATTATTTAGCATTTAACATTAGGGAGGGATAATAGTAAAATATCTGCTTTTTTTTGGCACATACTTCGAAAAATGAA
>CM032451.1:57727461-57794961 GCA_019049505.1 Pachyrhynchus sulphureomaculatus | reverse complement strand
ATGATGACACTTTGTAAATGTACTCTTCAAAAGAATTAAAATAACCCATGTTTCATTATTTTAGAAAATTCATCTCCTAAGGGAGTGAACGGGGGTGGCAGGGTTTGTATGGTGAAACATTAATTATTTTTTTAAGGTACGATTTTGAACCTTTTTTGTATACTATTCCAAGGTCAATTATAGACTATATACTGGTACAAAGGAGCAAAAGAAAATATGTGAAAAAACGTAAGAATAAGAAGAGGAGCCGAAATATACAGTGATCATTACCTACTAGTAGGAATAATCAAAGAAAGGTTGCCTAAAGATGAAAGCCCGACAATAAGAAAATACAAATCAATAAGGACATATAAACTAAGAAATGAAGAAATTATGATCAAATATCGACAAATAACTGAGGAGAAATTCGAAAAAGGATACAGGCATATAAAATATGCAAGTTTGGAAGAAAAATGGAGTATCTTCAAGAATATAATCCTGGAGGGGGCTACCAGAGTATGCGGAGTGTGCAACGCAAAAACAACAGTCAAAGACAAACAGCTAGGTGGACTGGTGATATACAAATTATTGCGAAGAAGAAAGAATGGAAAAAATATCTCAAAACAAAAACATCTGAACAATATGAATTATATAAAGGAAAAGGGTTAAAGAGTTGGTAAGAAAAGCAAAGGAACAGTCATGGAAAGAATTCGGAGATAAAATGGAAGAAAATAATAAAGAAAATCAAAAGCTATTCTACAGAGTTCTTAAATTATTCAGGAAGAACCAACCTTTAACCGAATTATATGTAAAAAACAAATCTTAACAACAGAGAAAGCAATAATGGAAAGTTGGAAAGAATACTTTGAAGAACTATTGGGGGGTAATGAAGAAAAAAAATTAATGCAAATTATGAAGAGTTTGAACAGCAAAATATGGAAGAAACAGAAGATAGGGAACAAATAGAATGGAAAGAGTTGGAGGAAGTTATAAGAAAATTGAAAAATGAAAAAGTCTCAGGCAGCGATAAGATAACGTCTGAAATGATTAAATACATGGGGAGGAAAGGAAAAACAATATTGTTAGAAATAATTCATAGTGCATGGGAGAAAGAAAACTTTCCAGCAGAATGGGAAATATCGTTTATTACACCAATCTATAAAAATGGAGAACACAAGGATTGTAATAATTACAGAGGAATTACTATACTGAACACCATTGTCAAAATTTATGAGGGCATTATTAATAATAGAATAAAGAAAGTAAGAGAACCACAACTATCGGAATCGCAAAGTGGATTTAGACCAGCGAGAAGTACACAAGACCACATATTTACACTGAAACAGATTATCGAAAAAAGATCAAATCAAAATAGTCTACACCTTGCTTTCATACACTTAAAAAAAGCATTTGACAGTGTACCGAAAAATAAAGTGGGGAAAAGCCTAGGAAACAAAGGAATAAACAAAAATACAATAAGAATAATAAAGGGAATATACAGCAACAATGTACAGAATGTAATAAAAAACAACATGAAGTCGGAGGGATTTACAACACAGTAAGGTTTAAGGCAAGGAGGAAGCTTGAGCCCAACATTGTTCACTGTATACATGGATGAAATAATCAAGAAATGTGAAATAAAAGTGAAAAGAATGACAATAGGATACTGAAAGCTGAAAAGAATAGAAGTATCTGAAGCGACTTTTGCTGATGATATTGTGCTGGTGGCAGAAAATGAGAGACAATTACAAGGAAACCTCGATATTTGGAATAAAGCGTTTAAGGAAGAAGGTATGAAATTAATATAGGTAACACAAAGGTAATGACAACGGAAAACCAACAAACATTTACATAGAAGGGAATAAAATACAACAAGTGGAACAACATAAGTATCTGGAAGTGATAATGGATGAAACTGGAAAACAAGACAAAGAAATTGATGAAAGAATCGAAAACGAACAAACTTTACTATGCAATAAATAATAAATTCATTAGGAGAAAGAGGTGACGAAACAAACAAAAATAAAAGTGTTCAAGGCAATTTTTAGGACAATCGTGACATATGGATGTGAATCATGGTCCCTAACAGACAGGCAGAAAAACAAGATACAAGGAGCAGTACAAGGAGTTACACGGTAGGACAGAATAAGGAATATAAGGAGAAGGCTGAGAGTACAAGCAATTATGGAATATATAACAAAGACAGCTGGGATGGTGGGGACATGTACAGAGAATGAGGGATGATAGATAGGTGAAACAAGTGTATGAAGCCCGAATACAGGGAAAACAGAAGCGAGGAAGACCCAGACAAACCTGGAATGGGAGTAATGGAAGTATACTTGAGGAGAAGGGAAAGTCCTGGAAGAAGCAGTGAAAAATGGCAAAGAATAGAGACAGATGGAAGAAGTTTATATGTGGAGATTGAGAGGGAAAAAAAGGAGAATGTATAACTGCCCTACACCATATGGTAGAAGGGATATACGATTATATATATATATATATATATATATATATATATATATATATATATATATATATATGTATATATATATATATATATATATATATATATATATATGTATATATATATATATGTATATATATATATATATATATATATATATATATATATATATATATATATGTATATATATATATATATATATATATATATATATATATATATATATGTATATATATATATACATATATATATATATATATATATATATATATATATATATATATATATATATACATATATATATATATATATATATATATATATATATATATATACATATATATATATATATATATATATATACATTATATATATATATATATATATATATATATATATATATATATATATATATATATATATATATATATATATACATATATATATATATATATATATATATATATATATATATATATATATATATATATATATATATATATATATATATATATATACATATATATATATATATATATATATATATATATATATACATATATATATATATATATATATATATATATATATATATATATATATATATATACATATATACATATATATATATATACATATATATATATATATATATATATATATATATATATATATATATATATATATATATATATACATATAAATATATATATATATATATATATATATATATATATATATATATATATATATGTATATGTATATATATATGTATATATATATATATATATATATATATATATATATATATATATATATATATATATATATATATATATATATAGACCAAGACCAAAGTTATGATTATCGACAGAGTTACCAATAACCAACCACAGGGGCGAGCGGTGGCTGAAAGCGAAGTCGTCAAAAGGTTCGTATACCTAGGCGCGTTAATCACCCACGCTGGAGGGTGCTCCATTGAAATCAAGAGGAGGATAGCGATGGCCAAGACAGCGACAAAAAAACTGACAAAAATTTGGAAGCATCACAAAATAACGAAGACAACTAAATTACAACTCATTACTAACCTGATATTTCCCGTTGAAATGTATGTAGCCGAAACCTGGACACTAAAGCAAACTGACAAAAGAGAATCGAAAGTTTCGAGACAAATTCTTCGGATCTGGACAGAGCACTGAACTAACGCGACAGTGTTAAAGGAGACGAACGTGAAAACTAGGTTACCCAAACGTATAAACAAAAACTATTTCACATATTTTGGTTACATCTCCAGAAAGAGAGACACCATGGAGAAACAGATATTCGTTGGAAAAACTCTATATGAAGCGGGCCCTAGACAGAAAGATTTGGAAGGATCAAGTACGAAGAACCAGCTCATATATTCGAAAGTAAGTAATACAAAAATACGTTTTGACTGATTTAAGGGTTGATTTATCAAAATGTATCTAATTTTCATGGATCTACCTGAAAAGAATACGAAACACGCATAGAAACTGTCGGAGTTTTGTATGTAAAGAAATATTTTTGTTGAAACTTTGAATAAATATTTTTATTCCAAAAATAATTAGCCCGTTTTTTTAAAAAAAAATCAGCCTCCTAAAGATTAAAATTAAGTTGCAAAGTTTATATACCTACAGGGTGGAAATTTGAAGCGGTTGGTGGGGGGAAGTACTTGAAATATTAAGCAAATTTTATGCGAAAGAAACATTTCATTATTTTTAAACATCACTCAAAATGCATTTTTAAAAAACCGCTTGCTTAAACAGGGAATCGAACCGACCTAAATGACAACAAATAAGTCACCCTGCCTTTTATGGCACCAGTGGATAGACACAATAATGAGGATCAAATACTTTTGAGAAATATTATGTGTTTAATTAGAGGAAATTCACGTTTCATGGTTTTCCTTCTAATTTAAGAAAAAAATATTTCTGAGGAGCATTTTTGTCAATGTTTGGTTCATGTATTTCTCATTTATGACGGATCGATTCCCGGCTCAGACAAGCGGCTTTTCAAAAATATTTAAATATTGGTATCTTATTCAATTTCCACCCTGTATAGTATTTTTTTTAACTTACGACTTTGTTTAAATACTATTAAATAAAAATAATTAGACACGTTTTTCATATTTATTCTAATATCACTTCCCTGAAATTACAATCGAGATCTAAATTTTGTATGTAGTCCTACTTGATGAGACGTCCATCCCCCATCAACGTTAAAACGCAAAAACCCAAGCATAGTGTCGCGATCCATAAATTACCTTAAACATTTCTTGATTAGATTTATTTGTATAATTCCATAGTTTTAGTAGTAGCTGGCGTAGATTTGCGGTCAATTTTATGTGGCTTGCTCGCATACCAGGCTGGTTATTTTGTCGCTGCCACATAAACAAACAAAAAACGTAGTTTATAAGGAAATTTTACACTAAGAAACATCACACTGTTTCGATCCAATCGAGTTGTCCCTTTTACAAAAAAAATACTGCAACATCACCCTCTTCCAATAAAAATCAGTAGTTATATTACCTCATCATCTACGCGTGCGAAGTCGCGGGTAAAAGCTAGTACTTATATAATTATGTAACGCATACTTGGAACAACGTAATTGAACACTTTAGAGAATCTCGAGCGGTTGAGCTTGGTAAATCCAACGCATTCGACCATGTTTATAGCGTGATGGATTGTTGGCTAAGCTACGCTCTTATGGTATGTCTGAAAAGTTCTGTTTTTGGCTCTCGAACACCTTCACTGTCCACTCGGGTGTGCCCTAAGGGTTCATACTGTCTTCTACTCGCTTTTTCATTTACATTAACGATCTGTTGGAAAGGACCAGGAATCCTCTGTACAGCTTTGCAGATGCTTCATTTACTTTGAATGCTCGAGCATCGGCTGCTCATGCAAGTATCCACAGACAGCAGAAAGTCGTTTAACTTAATAAAGACCTGAAAGAAATTCTGTCTTGGGGTGACAGTAACCAAGTAAAACCCAGGCAGCAACTTTTTTAGAAAAGTTAACGTTGCTCAACCCGACAACTTAGCCCTGAGAACAACCTTTTTAAATAGGTAATTAACCCCTCAATTATAAGTAGTTTTCTAACCTACATTTTTACCCCTCTGTATATATATACAGTGAAATCTACCTTGGGCGGACACCAAAGGAACCGACTAAGAGTGTCCGATCAAGAGGGCGTCCGCTTAAAAGAAATACAATTCTATAGAGATGAAAAAAAAAATACATGTAAAGAAATTTGAGTTAGAGGCTACAGTGTGTTCAAAATAAATTTATACATTTCGACTCTTTTAAATTGAAAAATCTAAAATTTTTAAAATTGCACACACTGTATATTATTATTTTTTCTGATAGATTTTACAAAACCCTCCAACTTTTATTAAGCATGTCATATACCTATTTCTAATAGTTTTTAATTCATTTTGAATTTTTCAATTTTTATCCTTGTTTTTAATACACTCACGCTATTGTGAAACCAAATAGTTAATAATAATTTTAATATAGTTTAACTTATCTAATGATTAATTATTATGACGTAATAAATGTTCAAAAATATGCCCGTCTACTTGAATACACATGTTTAGTCATTTTACTATATTTTCCTTCGCTTTCCTTAACATAAAGGGCGTTGTCCTCCACGCATTCCTTACCCTATTTTCCATATCTACTGGTGTTGTACGAGGATTCACATAAACACGATCTTTAATGTAGTCCCACAAAAAGAAGTCTAAAGGTGTTAAGTCAGATGATCGAGGGGGGCACTGAATGAATCCATCCCTACCGATCCATTTTTGTGGGTAACGATCGTTTAAAAATTCCCGAACTTCCCGGTGGTAATGAGCAGGAGCACGGGGATGTGATCAGAGTTGATGTCGCAGCCGCTGAGAATGCCATTTCTGAATTTACTATTGATTGCAATGGAGTCTATCTGATTTCTCACAATTCGATTTTCCTGATTGTTAGAGGATTTCCAAGTGTACAGTCCTCTTTTTGGCAATTTAAACCAAGTATTGGTGATAACAAGGTCGGTTTCTTGACAGAATTGAACAAACTTTCTGCCTCTGTCATTCCTAGTACCCAATCCGTATGGGCCTACGGTACTGTCCACTTTTACGTCTTCCACCTTTGCATTCCAACCTCCCATGAAGATGTCGACCTCATTGTTTTTCATGTACTTTTTTGCTTTTTTCATCGATACCCGATAAAATTCCTCCAGTTCGTCCACGGTGCTTTTTATTATTGGCGCATATACTTGTACCATATTGACGTTCAATGGTTGTCCTTAGCTGACCGGTAGAAAGTTTATGACAGATTTTGCCATTTTCGCTGTGAGAAGTAGGTCTACGCCGTACTGGGCAGCTATGCTGTCACCTGAGTAATAGAATATGTTTCCTTTATCTGTTGTGATGACTCCCTCACCCATCCATCTTACTCCACTTATCCGCAATGTGTCTTACTTCATTTCCAACAATTCGGCTTCGGCGTTCACCAGTTTACCAGCACCCGGGGATTCTTAGCACTCCCTTAACCACTGAAGGTTTGCTGGGGACTGGGGGCCGTAGTTTCAGTCTGTCTTGCCATAATGATTTAGTTGTGAAAAATAATGTTATAGTTTCCCACTTGCCTTTCACATCCTATGTCGTTGAGCAGTTACTATTGCTCGTATTCTTGAAAAAAATGTGTTTCGAGAACATTTTTTGCCATCAATGTGCTAACAACGGCACAATTACCTTGGTAAGTTGTCCAATTACCTCCTGCATCAATAATCGCCTAGCATCTTTGAGGCATGCTGTCGACGAGATTTTCTGCATACTCTGCAAATTTTTCGAATTTCGGAACAAGAGACCAAACGTTTTCAGTAGGGTTGGCGTCTGGCGATAGTATCTTATCGTGGACCCAAGCGAGCCGCTTCGCGACGTGTGTTTCACCCAGCAACGTGCTTCGGAATTTGACATCATCAGCACGAAAATGTTGTAAATGTTGTCAAATGATCTCGTGGAACACATTTAAACCCGATTTCCATCGTCTTGGCAAGTCGTCGACATTTTTCGTCTCGTTAAAATGATTTACCCACTTCTTAACAAATGACACCGACTTTAATACATTTAGTGGTCGCAGAATGTATCATTTTAGGCCCCTTTGAATGGGAACAAAGAAAGACTGCCTCGAGCCGACGCGCAAATAAGTGACTCATTTTGGCATTTATGTGATTTCGACGAAAGTTCGGAATCACGTAAAATACGTCGTAGATAAAGGGTTCACTCTACCGATTTTTTGTTGAATCGCTAGAATCGCATCTATCAAAAATGAATTATCACGGACACGTTCTTACTTGACCGACTATACTAGGCTTTTTTATGGGACACCTTGTATTTTGTATGATAATCTAGAGCAGACAAACTATTTAAACGATAAAGTTGACACTGTAGAACCTAACAAAAAAAACAATGAAAGATAAAACTGAGAGTAACCAACCGCAGTTTAGAATCACTTATTTTAAAGGAAAATTAATTTCCTTGATATCAAAGTCATTTGAAAATATTCGAAATAAGTGGCATATAGAAACCCGATAATTGCATTATAAGTAACTCCGTAATTTCGATAACAATTTTAAAGGCGTATTACGTTTTTGTAAAATACATCTATTTATATTAGACATCCAATTATCACGTGATCGACTTTGTTAACATTGGTTATAATTTCACAGACAACCTTGAGTGACTTTATGTAATATAACTTATCGGCGAAATTTGTATTAGTCATCATACACGTTCAGTTTTATCTAGGGTGTTATTGAATTAAACTTAAAACTGATATGTACATCTCAGGACACACATATTTTACACAAATTTTCTATTCATTATTAAGCTATTTCAAAAAAGAAAATTCTCAATTCAATACATATATAATATTGAATCGCTGTACCAAATGCGCGAGTGTATGTAAGTATGTTACTTCTATACACATACACATATGTATATATATATATATATATATATATATATATATATATATATATATATATATATACATATATATATATATATATATATATATATATATATATATATATATATATATATATATATATATGTATATATATACATATATATATATATATATATATATATATATATATACATATACATATATATATATATATATATATATATATATATATATATATATATATATATATATATATATATATACACATATATATACATTTATATATATATATATATATATATATATATATATATATATATATATATATATATATATATATAACAGGCTGAAAAATATTTGGTCTCGCTACTTAAAACACATTTGCTTTTTTGCAAAATTGGACTTTATTCATCAACATAGCCTCCTTCAAGAGCAATACAATCAGTCTTACGCTTTTCTAACATTTCTGTACCTTTCTTGTAGAAGGATTTGTCTTTGCCTTCAAAATAGGCCTCGGTTCCGGCGATAACTTCTTCATTGGAGCCAAATCTCTTTCCCGCGAGCATTTTTTTGAGGTCTGCGAATAGATAAGAGTCGCTGGGGGCCAAATCTGGAGAATATGTTGGATGAGGAAGCAGTTCGAACTTCAACAGTTCATGGAATTTTGTCGTCGTAATCATTGACTTGTGGCACGGTGCATTGTCTTGATCAAAGAGCACTTTTTTCTTGTTCATTTTGGACCGTTTCTTTGCGATTTCTGCCTTCAAACGCATCAATAACTTTATATGTGCCTTTGGTCGCTTCGGGCGGCTGTCACCGGCTACGTCCACTCAGCTGACTGTCGATTTGATTCGGTGTGTAGTGGTGGATCCATATTTCATCCGTTGTCACATAAACCACTGTAACTTGTAAACTAATCGTTGAAATTTCATGATATTTTTTCACGTATTGTTTGAAGGTTGGTATTTCCTAAAAATCATATTGATTTTTTGAAAAGGCCGACATCTATGTGTCAGACCAAAAACTTGTTTAAATAAAAGTTATAGGGTGTTATACGCCCCACATGCTGACGTTGACAATAAAATGTTTTGAACTGCCAGTTCGAAGAAATAACGCCATCTTAATTTTTTTAAATGGAAATTATTTTATTTTTGAGTCCTACTAAAGATTCTAGATATTATTTGTCTAACATACCATATGTCTAAATTGAACTCTTTTTGGAGTTATAGTCATTTGAAATTTAAAGTTAAAAAAAGACAAAGAAACTAT
This sequence comes from Pachyrhynchus sulphureomaculatus, assembly GCA_019049505.1. Lineage (NCBI taxonomy): Eukaryota > Metazoa > Arthropoda > Insecta > Coleoptera > Curculionidae > Pachyrhynchus > Pachyrhynchus sulphureomaculatus. The sequence goes on along the minus strand of CM032451.1, from coordinate 57,785,268 downwards.
TAATAAATACCCTAAGTTTATTTGTAAAGTGGCAATTGCTCAAAATGTCTACCGTTACCAGCGAGGCAATGATCCAATCTGTCATAAACAGCCTGAACTGAGTTTTGCAGAGAATCCGGGGTGATCTGTGCTAGTTCTTATTCAACTCTTTGTTGTAAATCTTCTACAGTTTCAGGTCGACTTCTGTAAACTTTGGTTTTCAAATGACCCATAAAAAAAAATCGAGAGGCGTAAGGTTGGGATTCCTTGCAGGCCTTGAATTCTACAGCACCTCTTCTGCCTATCCATCGATTAGGAAAAAACGCATCTAAATATCTACGAACACTGATTTCATAGTGAGGAGATGCTCCGTCCTGTTGATACCACAGATTCCTGTTAGGAATATCCAAATTATTTTCATCGGGAAGAAGACCTGTACAAGTTGGAATAACTTGCTCTTGGAGTAATTGTGAATATTGCTGTCCTGTAAGATTTCTATCGATAAAAAAGGGACCAATCATCCACAAATCCCTCCCCTTACGTTTATCTTTTGTGGTCTTTGAGAATGACTGTCAATTATCCAGTGGGGATTCTTAGTAGACCAATACAGGCAATTATGCCTGTTAACTCTTCCGTTAAGACAAAATGTTGCCTCGTCCGAAACAACAATATTATGAATTTGGTAGGATCGTTATTGATTCGTTCCATCATGACCTCGCAAAATTCAACGCGTCTAGCGTAATCATCTTCAGATAATTCTTGCAATAAAATGGGTTTGTATGGATGCAATTTTTCTTCATTCAGTATACGACTTAAGGTATCTTTACTTATGGTGTGGTCTGGGCAGAGCTGACGAATGGCTGTACGGGGATTTTCTGTAATTTTCAATAAAACACCTAACTTTTTATTATCGCTTGTTTTAACTTTTGGAGGTTCAGATTTAGAACAATCCTGATTGTCTAAATCGTTTTAATGTTTTTGCTACGTACGGATTGGGTAATAGGTTCTCGATTCGAATATTCTGCGTTAAAAAGATCACACCTCCTTTTATGTTCTCCTATGGTCTCTGTAACCAACCATCATTAACAAAGTTATTCTTTCAGTTTCTGTTAAATGTACCATTATGATATTACGCTCAAATTGCAGTTTCACAAAATGCAGCAATAAACCTGACCGTAAATGTTTGACACAAGCCAGTTTAAAAATAATAATAATAATAATTTGATCTCCTTAATTTCAAATATCAATAATTCCAAAACAATTCAATTTATGGTATGGTATGTTAGACAAATAATATCTAGAATATTTAGTAGGACTCAAAAATAAAATAATATACAACGCTTTCCATTTAAAAAAATTCAAGATGGCGTAATTTCTTCGAACTGACAGTTCAAAACATTTTTATTGTCAACGTCAGCATGTACGCCGTATAACACCCTATAACTTTTATTTAAACATTTTTTTGATACACTGATTAATAAATGCTGTGGAATCATTATTCCATACATATGGGGCACTATATATATATAGTGATTTTGCAATGATTTTTTTTTCTGTTTGTCAGTGTCATTCAAATAGGTTTTCTAGATCAAAAGTTATTTTCTGAGAATAATCTTAGAAAAAGTTTTGCATCAAACCGAACAATCTAATGTCGGTTGAATAGCACATAGGTGGATAAGCCTAGTTACCTATCTACCTGGCGCATGTAGGCTAGTAGGCAGGTGAGTATATAGGTAGGCAGTCAGGGCACTGCATATCTAGTCTTTTTTGATGTTCCGTACGGAACACTTATAAGATCACTTCGGTGTCCGTCCGTCCGTCCATCTGTTCGTCTGTCACACCCGATTTTCTCCAAAACTATTTGACATAAAAAGTTGAAATTTGGTACTAATATAGGAATTGATGGCCTCATCAGAGCCGTGTGGTTTTGAAAGTTAAATTTAGACTTAAGAGGGGTAAAATCGGAAGTGAAAAAAAAATTTTTTTCCTGGTCATCGAGTGGGGTGGTGTCAAATAAAAGCTTGTAAAAACACAAGTTCAAAAATATATATAATGTAATACTTGCGCACACTTTTCTTTGTATTATTAAAAAATGCGAAAAAATCGCCGCCCCCCCTTATCTCGAAAGGTATTGATCAAAAATTTTGAAAAAATTCTGGAATACTCTCCACAGGGTGTAAATTGAACGAAAATTATTACGAGTGCATTACCTTTAATAATTTATCTGGTATATAAAAAAAAACAAAAATTTTGAAGTCATCAGTTTTTAGTAAATATCGGAAAAAAAACTTTGTTCAAAACTCATTTGGGGTGTATTTTGCGAAGTCCTTGATCATTTTATACCTCCATAACAAAAATTTTTATTTTATAAGCAAGCAACGTACGGAACCCTAATTGCGCAAATCCAAGTTGCACTCGACCGATTATTTTTATTTATCCTTCTTTTCTTGGTGGCACTGCATGTCAGAGACCTACCCATTTTCAGTACTTACTTAACGGTCTTAACTAAAACGAGAGAAAACCAAAATTTTACACGAAAAATTAAACCGACTACGAAAAGCAGCTAAAAACCCCAAAATAATATCGTCTGTTGATCTTAAAAAGTAATTATTATTTCATATTCAAAATATGATACATCAACACACAAAATGAAACAAGATCTTTAAAGTCAGCACAGGTCTTGACCTTAAGAAGGAACTTACTTTATAAAACTTAATGTCGAAAGCTAAATTTTTCTTTGAATTCAAAAAACCAAGAATGAAATAGCAATTCGCGTGCGTGGTTGGAACGAGATGTACGTGCAGCTCTAGGACAGTATAATCGAGTTTTTGCCTTTAGACCTTCGTCTGTGGCGGTCGTGTGCTAATAAGCAAGCACAACTTGCAGCGGCTTAAAAATTTTGCTTAATTTTGTGTGTTTACCTATTACGTTTTATGTATTGAGCAGTAAATATATATATTCCTTTTGTAAGCAGGCAGGTATTTTTAAAGATTAAGATAAGATATTACGTCGTAATTTTTATTTATATTTTAATCACTTTTTTTATGTCGATTCTTTTTTTAATTTTTGATTTTTAACATATACAGTGAAGTCCATTTAGAACGAACTCCAAAAAATCACTAAAAATGGTTCGTTATGTCCGAAGTTCGTTATAAACAGTAAACAAAATCTAATATCATTTTTCACTACTTTTTATTTAGATTAGGCGCTAATGTTTAGGAAAATTAATAATAATAATTATTAAATTAAAAGAAAACGTTCAAAGGACTACTGCCTCTTTGCCAAGCCATATGAATAAATTTTATAGCGCCCAAGAGAGTTACAGAAAAAATGTTACCTTTATCGATCGTCTCTAACATTTTCATAAGTAAAATCTTTCTATAATGACATTTTAAAAAATGTATTACACCTTGATCCATAGGCTGGAGCTTTGTACTTGTGTTTGGAGGCATAAAAACCAATTTTATTTGCTGTAGATCAACTTCAGGGTGGGCTGGACAGTTGTCAATCAAAAGTAATATTTTCTGTTAGTGAATTTTAATTCTTTATCCCGTTCGATCAGTTCGTTTTTAAAAATTTCTGATGTGATCCAGGCTTTACTGTTTGATTTTTACTTTACTGGTAAATGTTTTGTTTTTAAAACACCTGGGATTGGCGGACTTTCCTATCACCAACAATTTTCTTTTCTCTGTTCCAGACATATTTGCAGTTATCAACACAGTAATCCTTACTTTTGATAATTTTCCACCAGCACAGTTCTCTCCGACAAACTTTAATGTCTTATCAGACGTCATCTTGTAAAACAAACCCGTTTCATCCGCATTAAAAATGTCCACATATTCATAACTTTCTCGAATTTCCGGCCATACATTGGCCAACCACTGATCAACAACAGTCATATCCACTTCTGCAGTTTCTCCTAATATCTTACCCCCACTAATATTATGTCGCTTTTTAGATCGTTCAATCCAACTTCTAGAACAGTTAAACTCAGTGTTCTCTATTTTCCTTCCCAATTCACTAACTTTCTCTTGTAAAATATAGCCGGTAATAGGAACATGTTCATGTCGTTTTTGACTAAACCATTTAAGGAGTCCTTTATCGACTTGGTCATGTGTAGATTTTCGTACTTTTTTACAACTAAAGTTTCTTTTATCATAGATTGTTAAGATTTCTTGCCTCTTCTTCCATACGGTAGAAACCGTAGATTAAATTCAACTGTTTGCAAACATCACTTTATTTAACTCCATTTTCTGTTTTCCTTATAATATCGTGTTTGTCTTTTAAAGTAAACGCTTAAACGTTTTTGTGTTCTCATTTAAAATAAAAACTTAAACATTCACTTTGCTACTTTGATCAAATTGCATTAGAACCGCATAACACAGCAAGTGAATTGAAAATAATACTGCTCGAACTAGTGACGCGGCAGAAACAAGTAGAATAGGGGTTTCCAGCGAGTTTTGGTGAATTTCCAATATCAAGTCGCGCGACATCGAGCACAGGGAGTGGCAAGTTCGTTATAAACGGACACAAAACATTTAAATTTGGTTCGCGTTATCCGGAAGTTCGTTATAACCGGGTTCGTTATAACCGGGTTCGTTATAACCGATAAAAATTTGCATTGGTCTCATGGAAGTTTTTTCGTGCATTATAAAATAGTTCGTTTTAATCGGAAATTCGCTATAAACAAGTTCGTTATAAGCAGACTTCACTGTATTCTCTAAATAAGGGAACGGAGTTAGGAGTAGTCAAAGGTTTAATAAAAAGGCTTTTATTGTGTTTTTTTTTAATTATGATGTATATTTTTTCTAATATTTTACCAAATAATTACGTGATATTTGAAGAGTACTTTGTGAAAATTTCATTAAAAAATATTAACTCTGGACATAGTTATTCGCAGTATCGTAGAACGCCTTTTTCAAATAATGCTTTGCGGTAACCATTAACACTCTCTCACGGACTGTGTATCAATTTTGCAAAAACTAAAATGTTGCGTCTCTGAAGCTCTTACGGATGTGATGTCATAGGAGGAACCGGCAGACTGCATCAATTGGACACTTCCCGTCAAAGTATTTGTAGAATAGAGTTAAGTTACCAACTTTTCTGCGATGTTCCAAGGAACCAAGTTTTAGATGAATTCCAGGTCTCCAGTCAGCCTCTTCTGGATAGACTGCGAGACGTGCAGAGTGTGTTAGGAAGCAGAGCCCTAAACATGACAGCAGAAGGCTGAAGGGTGGAGATTGAGCTTCTCATAGCATTAAAAGTTGTTGTGGAGTAAATAATTTTTTAGTACGAAATAATAATTCGAGCTTTTGGGCATTTTTTACATGAATGCAGCATGTTTGCATTCATGTAAAAAATGTAAGTCAAGTAAGAACTTGACCGCTCGTATTCTTGAAAAAATGTGTTTCGAGAACATTTTTTACCATCAGTGTATTCTTTCGTGTACTAACGACGCAATTTCCTTAGAAAGTTGTTCAATCGCCTCCTCCTCAATAATAGCCTGGCATCTTCGAGGTATGCTGTCGACGAGATTTTTTGCAAATTTTTCGAATCGCGCGAGACAACTGAGTCAGTGTCATCAGAGTCTTTCCTCTAAGCTTTCTCTTTACAAGCGACCAAACCTTTTCAATAAGGTTGGTGTTCGACGATCGTGAGGGCCAGTATCTTATCGTGGGTCCAAGCGAGCCGCTTCGGGACGTGATTTTCGCCCAGCAAAATTTCTTCAACGTGCTTTGGAATTTGATATTGTGAGCACAAGGATGTTGTCCAATGGTCTCATGAGACACATTCAAACCCGATTTTCTTAATTTTGCCGCTCCTTGACGCAGCGTCAATTTCGGGTCCCATATAAACAAAGACACAATTCGTTTTTCGACTTTTGTAGTGACTTTGCCTACCAAGCCACGTTTTAGCAAGTCGTCGACATTTTTCGTCTCGTTCAAATGATTTAACCACTTCTTCACAAACAACACCGACTTTTTAATATATTTAGCTGCCGTGGAATGTGTCATTTTAGGCCCCTTTGCATGAGAATAAAGAAAGACTGCCTCGAACCGACGCGCAAACAAGTGGCTCATTGTGGATTTTACGTGATTTTGACGAAAGTTCGGAATCGACTGATAGTTTTACAAAAATGCGTCGTAGACAAAGGATCCCTCTACCGATTTTTTGTTGAATCGCTAGAACCGCATCTACCAAAAATAAATTATCGCGGACATGTTCTTACTTGACCGACTGTATGCCATGGCATTTAGCTCCCAAGTTAACGCTTAGGAAGTTAAATGACGATATTAATGGAAGAGGGTGTTCCGACATAACTGTGTCGGGTTCTACTGCATTAACTTTTTTTAAAGCGTTCAATTCTACTTGGTTACTGGTACTCCAGTGTAAAATGTCCTTCAGGTCTTAGTTAAGTTGTAGCTTTATTGTTGCGATTTGTTAAACTAAATGAAAGTCTAAGGATGGCTTTAATACATAGTTTCCATAAAATCATCATTTTGGTCAATTTTAGTATGCATATCTTAAAATTTAATGCTATCAAACCATTTTTTCTTTTAAAGTATGAATAATTTATTTGTCTTTTTTTTCTTCGAACAATGATAGTTATTTGAATACAAAGATATTACGAATGGTCGTCGAATATGATTGTCGTCAAACACATAACACATTTGGATTTCGTAGTCCTCTTGACGTAAATTAAATACTGTTTTTTTAGTTCAAACTGTCAAAAATGTTCGGCGACTGTTTTTGACCGGTTTTCATGAAACTTGGTACCCTGGTAGGGTATTAAAAAATAAGAAACACTTTTTTTTTAACTGCAAATATTCACATTGAGATTGTAAAAATTAATATTAAAAAAAAACACTTGTTTAACTATATTTCTCTATCTTCCCGTTAGTTGCTGAATTCATTATTTCCTGGTGATTGAATAGCTTGAATTATGCAGAGCGTTCACCATTGTTCCCCATTATTTTATTTCGATATCATATGTACTGCCTAAAATCCGAGGGAAAACATATCGACATCGCTTTCAAGATTTTGGTGTGCTGTGAAGAGTAGCATCGCCTGAAGTGGTCATTTTGGTTGTTTAGGACTGGTAATATATATATATATATATATGTATATATATATATATATATATATATATATATATATATATATATATATATATATATATAGTGGCGAACAAAAGTATAGAAACATTTAAATTCCCATCTCTAGTATTAACATTTAAACGGTCTGTAATTACAATATTTATTTATTAATCGCGTACATGCTAACAAACATTTTGAAGACTAAAACAGTTATTGTTTATTAGAAATGTGCTTGGTTTTTAACGTAACAAAATTATGCACAAACAAGAGTATGGAAACATTTTTGTTATAAAATAAAAATTCCACTAAGACGTCGAAACTATTTAATATTTAGTGGGATATCCTTTTGCCTCAATCACTGCTTGACATCTTCTGCCCATAGAGTACAAAAGGGGGGTCGTATTTTTTCCTATTCGCCCCTAAAGTTTGCCCCGGTTTTTTATATTTCTTTTCCTAATTTGTTGATCCAGATAGTGCCAAAGATTCTCTATCGTGTTCAAATCAGGTTATTGTGAAGGCCAGCGCATCATCCGAATCCTTTGTTCAGAAAACCAATTCTTGGCCAAGCGAGATGTGTGTTTTGGGTCATTGTCTTGTTGAAAAATCCATGACAGTGGCAAATCTTCTTCATAAGGAATTAAATTATTTTCCAATATCTTAAGATACATTTGAGCGTCCATTCTGCCATTTATCTTTGCCAATTGCCCCGTATCAGACCGTCGAAAACAACCCCATACCATGATATTTCCACCGCCATGTTTGATAGTAAGTACAAGGTACTTTGGGTCGTATCTTAGACCAACTGGTCATCTTACATAACCAGTCGAATCACTTCCAAAGAGATTGAATCTACTTTCGTCACTAAAGATTACTAGAGACCACTAATTTTGAGACCAGTCTTTTTGTTCTTTAGCAAATTTCAATCTCTCTTTTCTGTGACGCTTTGTAAGGAGTGGCTTTTTAACAGCACGCCTATCATGAAGATTTTCAGATAACAGACGACGCCTAATAGTCATGTCTGACACCATTACACCCTGATATTCAGATCTGAACTGTAATATTTGCACTTTGGCATTTTGGCAAAAACCGCACCCTTAAACAATGCTACTAAATTACTTCGTATCAACAGTAATGTACTTTTAAAGCAGAATAATAAAATTATTTCAATGCTTTCGATATAGACAAAACGAGTTTCTTAAAAACCTTATCTACCAGAAAAGGTAAACAAAGTTTTTATAATCAATAATAAAATTCTATGAAGAAATTGTCAACAAAACAAGACTAGTTTTTTTATTCCTAAAGGATAGTATTTTTTGTTTTTGATTAAGAAAATGTTTCCATACTTTTTATTCGCCACTGTATATATATATATATATATATATATATATATATATATATATATATATATATATATATATATATATATATATATATATATATAAACGAGGGTCATTTGAAAACTAATATATCCTGTCTCCTAGCGAAAAAAGGAGCAGTGATAGAGTCCCAATGCTGGTCTTGCAACGTAGTGTTAAGTGTTTGGTAGTAGTTCAAGTCTTGTGATCTCTGCATGCGTTAGTATTCTATTGCCATGGATACATAAAGCATAAGGGATTAAAGCAACGTGATGATATCGAATTTTTAGTAGCGGTAGGATGTACACCTAAATAACTTAATACGTGTTTAAAGAAAGTATATGGTGATGAAACGATCGATATCAGCAATATTTGTCGATAGGTTTTAGCTGTCGTAAATGTGAATGGTAGATTATTCCAAATTCTTGTCGTCCAAAAATTGCCCTCTCAGATGAGAACATTTAGAAAGTTACTCATAAAACTGGGAAAACAGAGTAATTTCGTAAAATAAATTCGCTGCTCTTCTAAATATTTCTCAAGAGAGAGTGAATTACCAATCAAATCACTAATAATTAGCTTAAATTTCGGACGGTTTATGCTAGGTGGGTTCCGCGAATATTCACAGAAGAAATGAAGAAAAAAAATTTCTCCATCCATTTTTTTTTTTTATTTTCAACATGAAAGGAACACATGGTGTGGCATCATTTTGATTTAGATGAAGAGGTTCAACAATTTATCGGCAGTTGGTTGCGCCGTAGGGAGCAAACATTTTACTGTAACTGAACTGAAAAATGGATTTATCATCTCAAAAAATGTATTGATTTTAACGGTGATTATGTTTCAAGAAATATATGTCATCAAATTAAAAAATAAGAAAAGTGGAAAAAGGACAAATGGAACACGCTTAAGTCCGGTATGAAAATTAAGCTGGTATAACGAAATGCAATTTAGAATAGAGAAAACCAAAAAGAAAACCATTTAGGTGGGATCAGATGATGGATAGGCCATTGCAGACGTTAGAAATTAAGAACTATAATTGGTGAAAAATAGAGATCAAGACAGGCCAACCGGTAATAAATAAAGTGGCGGGAAGGGACCATTAATTAATGAAGGTAGAGACCCAAAGAGATGTAGGAAAGTACTACGAAACAAATGACCACCCAGATGTATCGTGTTGAGGTGACAGATCACATGAAAGGAGAAATCTATATATGTCGCTCAAGCCATCAAGATCCGTTCTAATTTGATGACATATATTTATATTTTGTACTAAAACCGGTTCTATCCTGGTTGTTTTTAATAGGCTTTGGCCCTGTAGGTTATTTGATCCCTTGCTTCTGTCAGATAGCTGTTTTCTGTCAGCGTTGTGCCAAATATGTCATACAAATTGCCGGTCACAAGTGGTTAATTAAAATTGGATTAATTTGAATTGATTTTAGCATCCAAGGTTTTTAATGGCATCCTTTTTGTAAATGCCTTTTTACCAAATTGATATATTAGTGTGTAGTGAAAGATTTACTTAATTGTTTGTCGTATTTGTGTAATTGGTGTTTATGGCCATTTTTGTTAGTTTAATATCACACCCCTCATGTGAGTAGTTTTTCTTTTTTATTATTACATACTTTTACAACAATTTATTAAACGAAAATAATTAATATTCTTGTTTACATGCCCTTACTACTTCAATTGTCGCTTCGTTCTCTTTTTCAGTTTGTGCCCGGATGAAGGTCCCAACCTAGGACCGAAATATTGGCTAACTGAACATTGTGTGAACACCTGTTGTGCCCTTTGCCAAGTTCCCCAATTAATTTCATATATATATATATATATATATATATATATATATATATATATATATATATATATATATATATATAAATATACATATAAATATACATATAAATATACATACATGAAACCATTAGTTTTCCACAGCAATATTGTATATTGAACTCGTTTTTTTGATGTTACAATAATTTATGTTAAACATATACCGTGCAATTTAGTATAATTGGACAAACTGATAGCAATAGGTTTTAGTCGATAATTAGTGACCTTATGGTCTATAATATTATATGTATAATATTGCGTACAGGTGTCTACATATCGCAGATTAAATGTAAACATTGACAATGAATAAGTTTATTTTGTAAAAGATATTATTTACTAATTTTCTTGAGTGTTTTCAAATATTTGGTTTTTAGTACTCCATTTTCATTTGATATATATGTGTATATATATATATATATATATATATATATATAAATATATATATATATATATATATATATATATATATAAATATTTATATATATATATATATATATATATATATATATATATATATATATAAATATATAAATATATATATATATATATATATATATATATATATATATATATATATTGCGATTCACACCTTGCATTTGTTGGGCAGTTAAAATTAAAGTACAGGTTTTCCTATAAATAAGTTGGAATATGTTTGGCTTATTACGCGAAATTTCAATGCTATAACTTCTTTCTCGTATCCACAATGTCGGCATGTTCAATAATAGAACTGTACTTCTTTGAGCATGTCGAGGCCGCACAGCAACTAATTTTGAGTGATATGTGGAAGATGATGGAGAATTTCTTCATATCGGCTTAAGAAAATTTTGTTGGTTGTAACTAGAGAACTGCGTTTCGGTAGGATGAGGCTACATAACACACTTCCAAACACATCTCCCTTACTCATTCAAAAAATTTTCAAAAGAACGGACATAGGTTAGCGTCGACTTAGCCCTGATTTGACACCGATTTATTGTTTCTTGTCGGGATATCTCAAAACTAAAGTTTACAGTAATAATCCTGGCTCCCTAGAATGATTAATAGAAAATAACTAACAAGAAATGGCAGTGATCATTAAACTGACGTGGCGAGCAAAGGTAAATAATTTCACCGCTCAGAAGAGCATAAGGAACATAACGGTTTACATTTAGATGATATTATTTTTGAACGATAATTTTCTAAAGACAGCAGTTTCATAAACAATATTGTTTTTTATTTTTGATTTATCATCCAATTTTTCTACAATAAATATTTTAAAATTAAACTTTTAAACCTAAGATGTGTTTCGTAAGATTGTACACGATTTTTGTACACGTGAATTCGTGAGTAAAATAAATGTAGATTCGTTTCAAAATTAAGACTATGATTGGTGACGCAGCTGAGATAATTTACTTTGTTCAGTAAGAAATATGCCTGCAATACATAGAAAAATACTTTGTGACATCCTAAACGTTTACGTCTCAAATCCTCAAAAATTATTTTCTCTGGTTGCTAATGAAGTAAAATCCGATATATAAATATATATATATATATATATATATATATATATATATATATATATATATATATATATATATATATATATATATCCCAATGTACTGTAAGACATATAATAGAAAATTTAATATTAATCAAATAAAGAAAGAACCATTAAGTGGAAGATAAATTGGTCCAAAGGATAGAAACAGAGAAGAAAGTTGTAAAGTGTATCGAAGCAAACAACAATATCGGCTCGAGATTTTGCATTGAAAGCTAAAACAGACAAATGGTGGAAACAAAAAATCCAAAACGTATTGCCAGATAAAACATATGGCAATGCATCTCGAAATTTACACTTTTAAATGTTTGTAGAAAAATATATCTAAATAACCGGTCAAGTGCAAGTTGAACTTGCGCAATTAGTGTTCCATACGTTGATTGCTTCTGAAATAAAAATTTTTGTTACGGAAGTATAAAATGATCAGTGACTTCACAACACACACCCCAAATGAGTTTTCAACAAAGTTTGTTTCCGATCTTTCCTGAAAACTGATGACCTTGAATTTTTTTTTTTTTATATACCAGATAAATTATTAAAGGTAATGTACTCGTGATAATTTTCGTTCAATCTACACCCCGTGGAGAATATTCCAGAATTTTTTCAAAATTTTTTGATAAGTACTTTTTACTCACTTTTCACTGTCCACCAGAAGCACCAGCCTTACACCCCAGTTACGAAGGGGAGAGTAAGAAATGTATCCAGGATGGTAGAAAAACTGCTAAATGTTGCAAGGATTTTTCTCGAACTAGATAGTGGATAGCAGTACAATATAAGCTCAGACTGTGTAAAAATTAATAGAGTATGTGATTAGAAAAATTCGGTTATTTAGTCGAAATTTTAGTGTCTTGTAATGTCTGTAATATATGAGAAATATAACTTTTTATAGTCTCTTTATATTTTTAATCTAAAACCATGTAAAACTTTACAGAATATTCATTAATATGTGTCTGTTTCTAAAAGAAAAAAAGATTTAGTTCATATTTTTCAACTTTATTTCGGACTAGGGGCCCTCTAAAAATTTGACCTGCCTCTCTAAAATTGCAAGCTGGCTACTTGCGTGTTAGGCGTTCATTAAAATTTGTAAATTTCTCTCTCAAAAAATAAGTGAATAAATAATAGAGTAAGGTTCAAAAGTCCATTCAGTTACTTTGATGAAACGTGACCGTTAATGCTCTGAACCTAGCAAGATGTATGCTACAAAATAAACGTTTTTTGTGAAGCGACAGGATAAGCGTAGCCGATGGACTATCTCAGGGTAGCATCCTTGCACCGATGCAGAAAGACCTCTGAAGCTCGAGAGGCGATAACCCAACTTAGGTGTGAAATTAGACCGAACTCTGAGCTACAAAACTCATTGTCACGATACAAAATGGGAAATTATGGCACAGAATAATCTCCAAAACAAATTAACAAACACGCGAAACTAGTCGATATGGCTGTGAACGATGCTGTCAGGGTCATAACCGGCTGCCTGAAACCAACCGAGAAACTTTATCCTATTGCAGGAACTGCACCCCCAAGTGCAGGAGAGAAATATCAGTTGAAATAGACACAGGAAAGCAAAGCAATGTGCGGACAAGCCCCAGAAAAATCCAGATTAAAATCTAGAAAAAGTTTCCTTGTCACGACTCTCCCAGCTTTGCTACCCCCAAGCAGTGCCCAAGTGGAAAAACACAGCACTATCAAACTTCATAGAGCTTACAGAAAAAAATAAACGCTGGGCATGGCATAACCTACCCTGTCTGGAGAATCCTGAACAGGCTTCGGACAGGTGTAGGTAGATGCAAGGAAACCCTCAGAAAATGGGGATACACGAACAAGGAAATAAGTTGTGATTGCGGCGCAACACAAGACCAACATCACCTACTCCGTTGCCCAAATACTTGCACATCATAGGATCTTTTGCTGGTCAGTGAGGATGCTATCCCTATAGCCCAATATGAGAAAGGAAAAATATAATGGGGACTGGACTCGGAAAGTAAATAAATAAGCAGAATACTACAATGATCTTTAGATAACACAGGACCACAACATTTTTACTCAAACAAGACAAGGTGTCCTATACGAATTTTGGGTCGTTAAAAACGAATCCGTTGTCCAGTTCCACCCAGCACGTCTAGTTTTTGCGTAAATCAAAGAAATATAATCTCAAAACTATATAAGAAAAGATATCACCTTCATCTGGTTGCCGGGCCATATAGGAAATAGTGGACATGATAGAGCCGATACTCTCGCCAAGGAGGCTGCAACTACTGGTACCCCAATGATTGGAGATAACCATCGAGATGATTTTCTTAAATTAATAAATAGCATCTTCCTCAATCAATTTCAGTTACAAAGGGATTTGGTCGACTCACCAAATAAACTCTGGGAAGTAAAGTCATCTGTTTTCCCACCCTTATTCAACCCTTCTCTCCCCCGGAAAGAAAATACTGTCTGGATTAGGCTGTCAATAGGACACACACACACTTTACACACAAACACTTGTTACATAATGATCCTCCACCACTCTGCCCTCATTGCAACGATCCCCTAACTATCAAACATATTTTTCAAGCTGATCACTATTCACACATCCGTTCTAAACATAACATTCCCCCCCTCCCTTTCACTTTCATTACATCCAGATTCAGTCAATCTGCCCGACATTATTAAATACCTAAAAGATTTAGGAATCTTCAATGACATATAAAATTACTCTAACAACTAACTTAACTAATTCTCACCCAAATCAAATTATGTTAGGTTTGGAGTTCTTGGTGTAAAGATATTAGGATTAGATTATGTTAAGTTTGGAGTTCTTCTATCTGAAATTCTGAAGTAATGGAACAAAACAAACAACGGCATGTATTTAGCGACCGAAATTAAATATACAGAATAGATTCATAGCATATTACTTCTCATGTATTTAACAAAGAAAAAAAACATTTGTGGGCCTGGGTTAGGCTAGGTTAGGTTTTGTTGGTTTTGTTAGAAGTTAATTTGTAAGTTCTAGGCTTGCATATTTTTTATCAATTAAGTTATCTTAGGTTTGAATCTTGATATTTATTGGTGATTGGTGATTTTACTTATATATTTTTTTGATTTACCCCAAAACTAGACGTGCTGGGTGGAAACGGGCAATGGATTCGATTTCAGCGACCCAAAATACGTATTGGACTCCTTGTCTTGTTTGAGTAAAAAAAATTGTGGTCCTGTGTAATTGAACCATTGACGTTGGTTCTTACGTAACAATTAGTTTTGATGGATTAGGTTTACATGTGTCGCCATTTTTTTACAGTAAATAATATAAGTATGTATACAAAAGGCACGCAATACGATAAAAAATAATTAATATACATATTTACATTTTTATTTGTCGTTAACATCGATCAGAAAATATCGACACTTATTTTAAATTTAAACATTTACACATAGGGAAGTTTATTTTTGCTGTTTGTGTTTTTTGACTAATTACTTTTGTTGATTTATTAACCTTGCTAAGGAATACAAGGGGGCTCATAAAAAAGTTGAATTTTAAAATATTGAATATAAAAATATTTCCGTCATATGCCAGAAATGATTCAAATATATTTAATAACCCAGTAGGAATAGTTAACGCCTTTGCTTCCTATTTTTGTGGTGTTTACACCTCGAAAGATCCTGATTTATCTTGGTTTAAACCTGATAAGGAAACTACCATGGTGAGCAACATATGTATCTTTATTAACAAGTTTACTGAAGTAAGGGTTTTATTTTTAAGCAAGAAATTCAAAAATAAGTTTACTACAAGCCCTTATGCCTAGTTTTTTTTTAAAGGCTGTGGCACCATTTTCTCTAAACTCCTTACTATTTTGTTTAATAATATAAATAAATGAAAAATGTATAGAATATAATAAGTCTCTGATACTCATATTCGCGGACTTCGAAAAGACTTTTGATTCTGTAAACCAGCAGAGACTCTTGGAAGCTCTCGCTAAATGTCATATTAGTCATCGATACTCCAGTGTCAAAACACAAACTAACCAATCCACCAGCAAATATTAAATCGGAAGAGGAGTGCGCCAGGGTGATACGCTCTCTCCCAAGCTTTTCGTAATACTTTAGAAAGTATGCTACAATCAATAAACTCGGAAAAAATGGGGCTTAACATTGACAGTGAAAACCTTTATTTTGCCGACGACATTGATGTTCATGCAAGATATGACCAACACGTTCTTTTCATATCTTTAGGGAGTCAGCTATCTCACGCAATTTTACTTTACGGTCATCCAAAACAATTTTGTGGATTTTTTTTTATATTTTCCAGTGTAACCACCTCAGCATCATTTGTAAGGCCGCGTTTAAATTCCCATCAAAAAACAGTGTTTAATCAACACACGAAATTCGATTTTTTCCATTGTTTTGAAAATATCAAATGTAGCGTCACTAAAACCACTGTAACTTGTAAACTAAGTCGAAATGTCATGAAATTTTGACTCGTATCGTTTGAAGGTTAGTATTTCTTAAAAATCAGATTGATTTCTTGAAAAGGGTGACATCTATGTGTCAGACCAAAAACTTTTCAGCCTAGGTGTTATGTTTGATTAGGAATAATTAGTCTTAAAAAAAATTCCAACCAGAAACACGAAAAAAATCAAATAATGCCATTGATTTATTGAGATCACTCTGTTGTGTAGTCTTCTGTACATATTACTTCTGTTAAAATTAAAGTAATTAACACGATTAAAACCAAATTTAACCCCCCCCCCCTACAATTAACACCCCCTTCTCCTTACGTGATATCATTAAATAATTATATGTTATAATATATGTCTACCAAATTTGAGTGTGTTCGGAAGTTGTCTCGGCAACAGGCCTTTAGATCGACGGAAGTGAGACGAGTTATTTGCGTATAAAGTTCGGAAAAAGATATTTTGTAAAATGAGCAAGCATGTTTTGGTGGAGTTTTGAAAGCTTACGATTTTGACTATAAGTTTTTTTGCGTTCGTATAAGTTATATATATATATATATATATATATATATATATATATATATATATATATATATATATATATATATATATATATATATATCAGTCAACGTCAGTCTAGATAAGTGTATGCAGGTGTTGTTTAAAGTATATACAGGTGTCTATGTCTAGGTATAACTCAAGAACGAATAATCTAAATTATGTGTATATTTTTTTTGCATGCATGTTAGATTTTCCATAATTTTTAATATTGGTCCAGAAACAAAGAAAGTACCGGAAAAATAATATAGAAGGATTTTCTTTTCAAAATCATTAAAATTTTTTGCATAATTAATCACATATGACGTAGATGGACGTAGGGGTTCCAATCATGGCAGGTCGATATACTAAATTTATTAATTTACTTAAGTGTATACGGCCTGGCCACATACATAGATAGATGTTTGCAGAGATACAATAATGTCCGTGATAGTACTACTTCTTTGTCTAAAAGGTGCTGTGAAATACAAAAATGTGTTTCGGTACTGGGACAAACGTTGACGGGTATTACGACTTCCTCCAGATATCCTTAGGATATACAAAAGGGTAAAATCCCTACTCAGGCGAGGTGAACGATAAAAAAATCATTTACTTTATACCATAATAGTCGGTAGAGGGGAACTTTTATCTACGACGCATTTTAGTAAAAGTATCAGTCGATTTCCAACTTTCATCGAAATGACGTAAAATCCATAATTAGTCACTTGTTTGCGCATCGGTTCGAGGCAGTCTTTCTTTGTTTCTATCTAAAGGGGCCGAAAATGACCCATTCCGCGGCCGCTAAATATATTAAAAAGTTGGTGTCGTTTGTGAAGAAGTGGGTAATCGTGTCTTTGTTTTCATGTGACCCGAGAGAGCGGCAAAATTAAGAAAATCGGATTTGAATGTATCCCATGAGACCATTCGAAAACATCTTCGTGCTCATTATGTCAAATTCCGAAGCAGGTTGATGAAACCTCTGCTGGGCGAAAAACACGTCGCTCGCTTGGGTCTACGATAAGATACTAGAGTGGCACTCACAATCGCCGGACGCCAACCCTATTGAAAAGGTTTGGTCCCTTGTAAAGAGAAAGCTCGCAGGACCTCGACTCAGTAGTCTCGCGAGATTCGAAAAATTTGGAGATCATTTCCACGCGAGTATCCAGAAAATCTCGTTCGCAGCCTGCCTCTAAGATGCCAGAATATTCATGCAGGTGGCGATTGGACAACTTACTAAAGTAATTGCGCCGTTGTTAGCGCACCAAAGAATATATTGATATCAAAAAATGTTCTCGAAACACATTTTTTCAAGAATACAAGCGGTCACGTTCTTACTTGACCGACTGTAAATAATTTTTCTGTTATTATCTATAGGATGTTATTAGTAATTTCATTATTTAACTTTTTTTGATGATTACGAAAAGTATAAGAGTACCCTACAAAATGGGAGGGTGTATTTTTAAATTATCTACCTAGTTAATAAGGACAAGTCACAGGCTTAAAACAAATATTTGTCACCATATAGTAAGTACTCTCTACATCAATACACTTAGTCCGGCCTTTCTCGAGTTGTTATATTTCACTCAAAAAATTATTTTTTTGGTCCCTTAAAAAAACGACGCTAGAGCAGCTTTCAACTTATCTGAGGAAAATATTCGGCATGCAGGTAGTGGGACGTTTATTCGTCGATCTGGCAATAGCAAATCTTCAATGAACCTGACAGACACAGATCTTCCTGATCTGGAGGCATCCTGAATTAAATTATATAAAAAACAACGTTTTAATTTCCAATATATTTAAAGTCACTTGACAATTGTTTCACCATACAATGGCTTCTTCAGAAGTAAATAATTCCTTTCTTATTTACTTCTGAAGAAGCCATTGTATGGTGAAATAATTGTCAAGTGACTATAAATATATTGGAAATTAAAACATAGTGTTTGTTTTTTATATAATTTTATTATGAATTTCCAGCAAGTATCGGCTAACACAATCAAAGATCCTGAATTCAGTCTCGGCTCCATCGAAACTGTTCAGACCAAAATTTTACTCGCAAATAAAATAGGCCGCCATTGTCGGACACCTGGGACGTTCTTCTATGCATAACTTTTGATCCATCCAGACTTTATCACTGCGCAATGCTCCAAACTATTCTCATTCATTTTTCGGAAGAGAACAAATCGTAAAAACTCCAAAACGAATTCGTACAAAATTTCGTCAAGGTAGAATTAGGTAAATTGTAAATACAGTTGTATAATTATATGTCGATATGTACAAGGGCCACCTTTTAAGTTTTTACAAACGACCACTAGATGACGCTATTGAGATGTGATATTACCATTGTTGTAAAATTTGACATTTGTTATTGGTAAAACAGTGGCAGCTCAAAAATTGGCCGAGTAGTTGGTTTACAGTGAGCGTTTAATAAAAAAGAACAGTTTTGTGATCAAATGGAAATTTCACGTGTTTTCGTTGGATGATTTTTTAGGATTTTTGTAAAGGCCTAACTCAACAACAATGCCTCGAACCGCTTCGTTCAACTTTTGGTAATAAATCAACATCAAAAAGGACTATTTACAATTGGTGTCCAAAATTTCATCATTGTCGTGCTTCCGTCAGCGATGAATTCCGTAAAGGTCGACCAAAATCGGCTGTTGTTTCAAAAAATATCGATGCTGTGCGCAACATGATTGAAGAGGATCGGCATGTAACTTACCGTAGAATAGAGGCAACCTTAGGTATATCGAAGGCTGCAGTACATTCGATTTTGTATGAACAGTTAGCTGCGAGAAAGATGTGTCCCCGATGGATTCCTCATAATTTGACCGAAACTCAAAAACAGGCTCGTGTCAATTAGTGTAAGGAAATGCTCAAAAAATTCAACCGAGGACATGCAAAATCCGTAAACAACATCGTAACAGGAGACGAAACTTGGATATATTCGTACGAGCCGAAAACTAAGCAGCAATCAATTGTTTGGGTGTTCCAAAATGAACCAAATCCAACAAAAGTGGTTCATTCGCGAAGCATTTCCAAGAAAGTAATCGCTTGTTTGTTTGGTTATACTGGACATGTTGCAGCTATTGCTTTACAGGATTGAAGAACAATTAATGCTAAATGGTATACAATAATTCGTTTGCTAAAAGTTATCGATGAAATCAGACAAAAGAACCGAAACGTCACATCATTCTTCATCATGACAATGCCAATTCTCACACAGCACTTTAAACAATTGATTAAACAGGTTTACAAAAAAAAATTCTATGTATCGTTAAGTGAGACACCTGTTTTCTTAAGTATTTTTTATGCTGAATCCAAAAAAATCATAAAAAAAGACATCTACCGTGAGGCACACTGAAAGTTGCCAGAAAATATATTAAATTGAAAAAAATACATTTTAATAAATAATGTAAAACTGTATAATCATTAAAGCTATTATTTTGGACATGTTTAAATGTTCTGAATCTACATTAATCATAAAAACTTAAAAAATATTAGGTTTTAATGTTCATATTTAACAAAAAACACGCATACACCTTTAACTAAGCTACGTAGCAAAATGCTGTTTAAAATAAATATGTGTAACCGCTAAATTAAAAAACCGGTCAAGTGCAAGTTGAACTTGCACAATTAGTGTTCCGTACGTTGATTGTTTTTAAAATAAAAAATTTTGTTAGGGCGGTATAAAATGATCAGTGACTTCACAAAACACACCCCAAATGAGTTTTCAACAAAGTTTGTTTCCAATCTTTACTGAAATCTGATGACCTTGAAATTTTTGTTTTTTTATATACTATATAAATTATTAAAGGTAATGCACTCATGATAATTTTCGTTCAATCTATACCCCGTGGAGAATATTCCAGAATTTTTTCGAAATTTTTTGATAAGTACTTTTCGAGATAAGGCCCGGGACAGCGATTTTTCGCGAATTTTTAAAAATAATACAAAGAAAAGTGCTCGCAAGTATAATATTATATATATATTTTTTACTCGTGTTTTCACAAGCTTTCATTTGACACCACACTCGATGACCTAGTAAAAAAAATTTTTTTTTTTCGCTTCCGACTTCACCCCCCAAAACTAACCCCTTAAGTCAAAATTTAATTCTCAAAACTACATGGCTCTGATGAGGCCATCAATTCCTATATTATTACCAAATTTCACCTTTCTATGTCAAATAGTTTCGGAGAAAATCGGGTGTGACAGACAGACAGACAGACAGACAGGCAGACAGACAGACAGACAGACACCGAAGTGATCTTATGAGTGTTCCGTACGGAACACTAAAAATAACCGGTCAAGGGCAAATGTTCCGTACGTTGATTGCTTTTAAAATAAAAAATTTTGTTACAGATGTATAAAATGATCAGTGACTTCACAAAACACACCCCAAATGATTTTTCAACAAAGTTTGTTTCCAATCTTTACTGAAATCTGATGACCTTGAAATTTTTGTTTTTTTTAAATACCAGAAAAATTATTAAAGGTAATGCACTCGTGATAATTTTCATTCAATCTACACCCCTTGCAGATTATTCCGGAATTTTTTCAAAATTTTTTGATAAGTACTTTTCGAGATAAGGCACGGGACAGCGATTTTTCGCGATTTTTTAAAAATAATACAAAGAAAAGTGCGCGCAAGTATTACATTATATATACATTTTTTTACTCGTGTTTTCACGAGCTTTCATTTGACACCACACTCGATGACCAAGTAAAAAAAAATTTTTTTCACTTCCGATTTCACCCCCCAAAACTAACCCCTTAAGTCAAAATTTAACTCTCAAAACTACATGGCTCTGATGAGGCCACCAATTCCTATATTATTACCAAATTTTAACTTTCTATGTCAAATAGTTTCGGAGAAAATCGGATGTGACAGACAGACAGACAGACGCCGAAGTGATCTTATAAGTGTTCCGTACGGAACACTAAAATTTTTTTTTTAAATTTTTATTAATATTTAACAAAACTATTATGTCCAGTGTTTTTTAAATTTTTTAATCCTGACTTGACATCAAAAAATAAAATTTTGTGTTTAGTTTCAACACAAAAACTCGCTTTTAACACTTACAAGGGTATTATGTTGTTGGTAAAATGCTTTTTTAAGGAAATAAATGCAACAGTTAAACAAAAAAATTCGTAGATAACGATTTTCACTACCTCAAGAAGCTATTGAACCTTCCAAAACCATGTTTTTGAGGTACCAACTTGAGAGTCGGAAAAATATTTCGAGAATTGGTTCGAACGCATGTCTTAAAGGCGAATATTTGGGAAACAGTAAAACGATTTGCAAAAAAAAAAAAATTATTTCATCCAAAGGTAACCCTGGTATAAAGCTAATTCGAAATTGATAAATAGGAGTGCACTTATAACAAATATAAAAAATACCACGTATAGCTAATCATATATTATATTGGCATGAACATGTCGCAGGGATAGCAAGGAGAGCTTCTCAAAAGTTGGGAATATTATTTCGAACCAGAAAGCTTTACACTCCACAACTGTTAATTCTTTACAAAGCTCAAACATGGGAGCAGTATTCCAGCTCCCATGTTTAGGGCTCCGCTCCTAAACATATATTGCAGTTGTTGAATTCTATTCAGAGTAGAGCTGGTCGTCTGATTGGAGACCCGGAACTGACCGGCGGCCTTGATTCGCTGGAACATCGAAGAACGGTTAGCGACTTGAGCCTATTCTACAAGTATTTTCATAGAAAGTGTTCGAAGGATGTAGCCCGCTTAATTCCTCCCAGAGCGGTGCATGTTAGAAATACACGTCGCACTATTACTTCACACAGCTTGTTACTCCTAGTACAACGCCTTTCAAGCAGTCTTTTATATGGAGAACCATCTCTTTGGAATAATTTGCCCAGGACTGTGTTTTCAACCGAGTACAATTTACAGCGATTCAAAAACAACGTGAATTGCTTTTTCCGCACACGTGTCGCTCCTATAGCGTTTTAGGGACTTCTCTGCGGCACATGTGCTAGACTCATAAAAAAAATCAAACTGTCCGATAAACCAACGTAATAATATCCGATGATGATTGTTCGTCCCTTCTGAAGATCGCCGATCAGTATTATTCCATGCATATCCTAAAAATACCCTCTAAAACCTTTTCAGTTTATTTTTATTTTGGGACGCTTCGGTCGCTTTCATGCGTTCCAGTCACTCTGCGGATTGCGCGTGTAGTCGTAGATCCATGTTTCCTCCATTGTGACGAATCGATGCAAAAACTCCTTTGAATTACGTCGAAACAGTGCCAAACAGCGTTCTGAATCTTCGACACGTTGCTGTTTTTGATCAATCGTGTTCGGTTGATATCTTCACGATGTCAGCTATCTCTCTCACTTTCACTTTGCTGCCATTCAGAAACATATGGTGGCTTTTTTTTATGTTTTTTGGCCGTCCGAACGTGGTACATCATCGGTGTTTGTACGACCCCACTAAATTCACTAAACCATCGACATATAGTTGCTTTCGACGGAGCAGCCATGCCATTCTTGCGTTCTGACTGTATTTGTTCCATGGTTTTGCAAAAATCAAAAATAGCGTTACTTTAACAGCTATAACTCGTAAACTAATAGACAAAATATCATGAAAATTTTACACGAATCTTCTGAGAGTTGATAATAACGGAAAATCGTATCCTTTTTTTGTTTGTGCTGCCATCTCTCGGAGAATCGCGGGACTCTTCACCCCATGTATTATACTATATTTTTATTGACTTTTCTAGTCTGCTTGATTGCAGAAATTGCACGGGAAACTTATTTTCCGTCCTGCTATAAAAAAAACTATTTTCAATTTAAAAAATTTATTAGAAAGTGGTAATTTTCCAAACGAATGAACAAAAAGTATATCATTTATGATATAGATACAGTAGAACCCCGATTAACCGAGTCGCGATTATCCGAGCTCCGGATTAACCGAGCCAATCTAAGACCTGATTATCCGAGGTACGCGCGTCTATGCTGCATATTAACCGAGCTTCTAAAATATGTATGTGCATATTTCCATTTAAAATCGTCGGGGCCTTCGGGAAATTGCCCTGGCCCGTGCGAGGGGTTCCCCTATTTATGTTTTTGGACTCTTTCAGCATGTAAATTTGCGTGAATGCAGTGCGTTATAGCGTTTACTACGGAGAAGTTCGAGTATACTCACATAATTTATTTGGTTGGAGTTCTGGTAGTTAAGTGTAATTAATCCGAACTGCTTTGTTTGAATTTTTGTTTGTCGTATTATAATGGAGCAAAACAAGCGTAAAAGAATCGTCGTTCCTACTGAAGAAAATTTAAAACCCATTAGAAGAATTGAAGTAGGAGAGACAATTAAAGTTGTTGCACGAGATTATGGAGTAGGTGAGGTATCAGTTGGAGATTGGAAAAGAAACCGCACAAAAAATAGACGAGTGGTGTATAAATCAAGCCTCCTCGTCTCCGGGAAGAAAATCAATGGAAACCGGCGACTATGAAAAGGTTAACGAAGCTTTATTCATGTGGTTTAACCAACAGAGATCAAAAGGTGTGGCTCTGTCAGGTCCAATTTTACAACAGAAAGCAATAATGATTAGTAGGCAATTCCCAGAGATAGATCAGTTTACCGCCAGTTCTGGATGGCTTGACCGCTGGAAAAAACGGTATGGTGTACGACAACTGACTGTATGTAGTGAAAAATTTCTGCTGATGTGTCATCAATTGAGAAGTTTAAGCAGAACTTTAAAAAGCAAGTCGAAGATTGTGGCTACACATGTGATCAAATTTACATCTGTGACGAAACTGGCCTGAATTATAAAATGCTTTTATCAAAAACATTGGCATCTCGACAGGAAAAATCAGCTCCTGGGCACAAACGAAGTAAGGAAACATTACCTATAATGGTATGTTCCAATGCATCTGGCAAGCACAAAATCCCACTGATGGTGATTGGCAAGTCTGCACGTCCAAGAGCTTTAAAAGACATCCCCCCAAAGCCCTACCAGTCTATTACAAAAGTCAGAAGAGCGCATGGATGGATGCGACTTTATTTACTAACTGGTTTGAAGAAGAGTTCGTGCCATCTGTGACTAAATTTTTGAACAGAAACCGTCTTCCTATTAAAGCAATTTTGTTAATGGATAATGCCCCCTCTCACCCTGGAGAAGGATTTCATGTGGGCGAAATTGTTGTAAAATTTTTTCCTCCAAATGTAACCAGCATAATGCAACCAATGGATGAAGGCAGCCTCGAAAACATTTTAAAAAATTATAGGCGTTTAATCTTGAACATCTGTTAGAATATACAGAAAAGGAGGATATTATCAATGGGATGAGAAAGGTTACACTGAAAAATGTTATTTACTGGGGAAATCAAGCTTGGGATTCTGTGCGTACTACCACTATTCAAAAATCTTGGTCAAAAGTTACTAATTTTGAGGACTATAATGACAGTGAAGATGATACTCCATTAAATGAATTAGCTTTGAAATTAAGAAGCCATGAAGAAATGTCCTGTTCAAATTTTGACAGCGAGATAGAAGAAAAAGAAAAAAGTTTATTTGAATTAATGCAAAAATTAAAAGGTTGCGAAAATGTGACAAGAGAAGATGTTGTTGTTGAATGGATTACAGCAGATGATTTAGAAGAAGAAATAAGTATTGAAGAAATAACGAAACCGAAAAATCAGATGACGATGACGAAGCGGCGGTGGATGAACAGTCTCCCACTAAGATCTCTCATCAAGAAGGTTTTGCTTCTTTGGAAAAAGCTTTGAGGTATATCGAACAAGAACCAGAGGTAACCCCAGCGGATTTGTTTCTTCTTCTAGAAGGAGAAACATTGCAGCGAGAAAAAGAAGATGCTATATGAAACAGAAGCGCATAGATACCTATTTCACTGTTTTATAATGTACAGTCCCTGGCCAAATTATTAGACGCACTGTATTTTTTTTAGTAATTTTATGTTTCTTAAGAGTTTTTATGCAATAATGGTATATTTAAACTACAATATTATTGATTTTTATTTAAAAGAATTGTTATAGACTACATATTTGTATTTATTTTTAACATATGGCAACACTGTGTTGACAAAGTGATACATGAACGTAAACAAGTACAAACCTGTATCAGTCGCGATCGGAATCGAGTCAGGTACGGACGTGTTTCTGTGGCTTTATGGACTGTGATTGTTTGTTTAACAGTTTTATACTACTCAGTTATTAGTTTATTTTGTAAGCAGTGTTTTAAAAAAGTAATTGGACTATTTTCATTATGGGTAGAAAAGGCGATCTTTCACCACGTGAAAAGCTGAAGTGAAGGCCCTTGTGATTGCGAAAACATTTACAAACCGAGAAATATCACTAAGATTGGAGGTTTCTGAAGCTAGTGTACGACGCATAAAAAAGAAAATTGAGTCAGGGAAGGAATTAAGCCCGAAAAGAAAGAAAAGATGTGGTAGAAAACCAATTTTCACTCCACGGTCAGAGAGATGTTTGAAGAAAATTTGTGTAGAAAACAGATTTGCTACCACAAAGGTAATAAAATCACAACTCCAGGATGCTAGCGTAAATGCTTCTGAGCGCACTGTTCGAAGAAAATTGAAAGAATTAGATTTTAAGGCCTGTCGCCCCGCCAGGAAGCCCAAGTTAACAGCTGCAATGAAAGCAAAGCGCCTGAAGTGGGCCAAACAATGGCAAGACAAAGATGTGGACTTCTGGAGATCGGTAAGATACAGCAATTTAATCAATAATTGATACATTATTATCATTTTCAGTTAAATAAAGCAAATAAACATGGAAGTTTATATATTTTTCCTATTTTTGACAGATCTGCTTCAGTGACGAAAGCACATTCGAAATTTTGCAGAATAAAGCTCAGTATGTGCGTCGTCGTCATGGAGAAAAGTTTCATCCTGATTGTGTCGTCCCGACGGTTAAACATCCCACCAAAGTGATGATTTGGTCAGTCATCAGCGGCAAGGGCACTGGACGTCTGTACGTCGTCAAAGGAATAATGAGGCAAGATCAGTACAAAGAAGTATTACAAAATCGGTTGATCCCGCAGCTCAGAGAATGGTTTCCAAATGGGGAACCATTCACTTTCATGCAAGATGGAGCTCCCTGCCACACTGCTCGGTCTGTTAAAGCTTTTTTTTGGCAGAAAAAAATATCTCTCTGTTGGATTGGCCGGGTAATAGCCCCATTGAAAATGTGTGGGAGCTGATGAAAAGAGAAGTGGCTAAAGATGTGATTACCAACAAAACCCAGCTCCTAGAAAAGATTATTCATGTGTGGAATCATCATCCTCAAATGCAGGAGACAGTACAATCTTGCATTGATAGCATGCCGCGCAGAATTAAAGCTTTGATAGCGGCTAAAGGTGGCTCAACTAAATATTGACTTTTACTAACATTAATTTCACTTTTCTTTAAAACTTAATAAACTTATGCTTTTCTAAATTAATGCTGTTTTATTTATGTCGAATAAATAGGTAATTGATTGGATAATATAAAAATAAAAAACAAATCAATTTAAAATAATACAACGGCACAATATCACTCGGTAATTAATATTTTACATGAAATCTTGCAGTGCGTCTAATAATTTGGCCAGGGACTGTATGTACCTATTTATATGTTAAAAACGTTAATACATCGGTTTAAAGTATTGGTGTTTATTTTTTGAATGAATAAAAAACAAATCCGGATTATCCGAGTTTTCAGTTATCCGAGGAGGGTGCCCCCCCACGTTACCTCGGATAACCGGGGTTCTACTGTATTTTAAAACGTGAACGTAAATCTCAACGGATGAGTTATTCAAGAATAAAATATTTATTTTCATCGAGGGAAGTAAAATGCTGATGTTAAGATTTAGAGAGTTCACAAAGGTCAAAAAGTTAGAGATAATTTTGATAATTAAATTACATAAATCCTATTAATTAGCATATTAACGGTGTGATAAATAAACTAATTTAGGAAGAATAATTGTAACAGTTTAAAGTTTGACATTGCATTGCATCGTCCGGACACAGGGTGATCTTGGAATGATTAATGTGCGAACAACTAGGTATAATTGCTTTTTACCAAAAAAAAAAAATTAAAAGTGTCGATTATTAGCGTTATTAATTACTAGTATGTGATAAAGTACTTACGTTTTTATTTGGACATTTTCAAAAACACATTTGGTAACTTTACATAAATTGACGTAGTTAAGAGTCATTATTTGCCGACTCTTGTTACAAATATGTTTATGTTAAAGAACAGGATTTAAATGAAATGCATGTACTGACTTAATTCGTACCATACATCTTCCGTCACTTCCTCATGTAGAACTGTCAATATTTATTGTAGTTCATTTAAAATGGCATTCCTAATAATGATTTTTTGTTGTCTGTTTTTAGTATATAGTATATATTTGTAAAATGTATACAGATAGAAAATGAATATATATTTCACAAAGGTGCTGGCAGTTCACACAATTTTTTTAGTGTCTAGACCAGGGGTGCTCAAACTTGAACTGCTGGCGATCTACTTCAATATTGTTAGACTACGATCGATCGACTCTGAGAGGCTGCAAGTAAGTGTGATGCAGGATTGTCGTCTAGGTAGGGTGTATCGTGGCATAGATATTAGTTTTCCGCACAATATGCATTTTTTTAGTCAAGGTAAGTGTAGGTCTGCTCTAAAATGTCAATGAAAAAACTCATAATTATTCAAAATTGCGAGTTTATTGGTTCTTACAAAACAGTTCTAGTGTCTAAACTTAACTAAAGAGTGCTTTGGATGTTGAAGCGTGGCACTGCATGACCTCAGCATACTTTTCATAAGATGGTACGTAATTACCGAGTGCTAATCGCAAGCATGATGACATATGTTCGTCAGTTAGTCGATTGCGATATTTTGACTTAATTATCTTCATTTCAGAAAATGCAGACTCGCACAAGTAAGTTGACCCAAACATTGCCGTCAGTTGAAGGGCGATTTGCCTTAGATTCGGATATTTATCTTCAGATATAAAACACCAGAATTTTGTATCAGATGCTGTGGCTTTGACATGTATATCTGATATAATCTGCACTAACTCATTTTCAACAGAACATGAGTCCATGTTAAACTGACTTGCTATTTCAGTAGCTAATTCTTCAATGTTTTTTACACGAAAAAGGATAACTCATAAATGATGCGATATTTGCCAATTTACTGAAATCATAAAAACGTATTTCGAATTGGCTCAAAATATTTGATAATTCTGCCTCATAAATATCACAATTTAACTGAGGAATCCTTGCTTTCAAAGACGGAAAATTTTTCAGATCCTTTCTTTTCAGTTGATCTATCATAAGTTGCAATTTACTTTTGAATGCGTTTATTGCGCTTATCATCTCAATAATAGTTTTTCCCTTACCTTGAAGCTCCAAATTAATGGTGTTTAAATGCATTGTGATGTCTGTCAAAAATGCCAAAATCAGTCAGCCATTTTCCGTTTTTCAGCATCTGAGTGTCATCACCTCGCACAGTAGTTTATATATTGGTAGCTTGTAGTTTGTTACAAAATTGAAGAAAACGTCATATATATCTTCGCCACGGGTCTTTCCTTTCAGAGTAATCATTGTCAAAAACTCTTCCTTAGCCGACATGTCATTGAATACCATTCGAATAAAAATACACAGCTGGGCAGTGTCTGTCATATCGGTGGATTCGTCGAACTGTAAAGAAAAGTATGTACATTCCATGATATCATGTTTTAGTTTATCTGCCATGTCCTGACTCATGACTTCAACACGCCTTGTAACAGTCGGACAAGATAACTGAAGTTCTCTAACAGCAGACATAATCTCTGTTTTATTTTTAAAATCTCCAAATAAAGTCTCATCCGCTTCAATAAATGCTTCCTTCACAACCAATCCATCATCAAATGGTTTCTTGTGTTTCGCCAATATATGAGATATTTTAAATGACGCGATCGTTGCAACTTTTGATTGTTTGGCTGGTCTTGTGAACATGGTTTGTTCTTTTTTCAAACAAGTTACCAAATCACGTACTTTTCGTTTTCTTAATTCACTCTGTGACGGAAAATCCTTTTCATAGTTTTTATGAACCGTTTTACGATGCCTCTCTAAGTTCCCACGCTTAGGTATTGCAACTGACGCACGGCAAATGAGACAAATGCACGCATCCTTTACCATACAAAAGAAAAATTCTTCCTTCCAGTCGTTATTAAAATGATAAGTTTTACTTTTCTTCGCCGCACTCATTTTGGACTATTTATTAATAAACTTTGTATCGATGTATCGCCTTCAAGTTACAACTCAGACTGACTCCTATTCCTACAGGGGCAACATTTTATATCGGCGCGAACGAAGTATCGAATGTTTCCCGTCAAACACGCCGCCCGAAGTTTCTATAAAAATCGGCGGGAATCAAAAACGCGGCTTTTCTTTGACAAGTACCGCGCGTTCCTTTGATAAAGCCGCCTTTTGCCGCTAGCAGAGGGTTATTACGATAAAAGAAAGTGATGAGGGGGTTATTCTGGCCTAATTGTGGATCGAATAAATTTTAGTAGTTTTTATTCATTACATTTTGTTTTAGTTACCTGAAACAAAATCTGTGAATAGTTCTATATCGAAATTTTTTTCTCGAGATCGACTCAAAAAGCACTCGCGATCGACTTGTCGATCGCGATCGACCTTTTGAGCACCCCTGGTCTAGACTCTGTAAGCATTTGGTGTTAAAAATAAAACTTCTACACATAATAAACTGGTAAATTTACCTACCTAGTATTTTCCTTGCAAGGTCGGTGGCAAAATAATGTCGTTTTTAGTGTTCTGTACGGGACACTTCTGGAATTACTTAGGTGTACGTCTGTCTGTGTCACACCCGATTTTTCTCCAAAATTATTTGACATAGAAAGTTGAAATTTGGCACAAATATAGGAATTGATCTCCCAATCAGAGCCTTGTAGTTTTGAAAATTAAATTTTGACTTAAGGGGTGAAATCGGAAGTGAAAAAAAAATTACCAGGTTATCAAGTAGGGTGTCAAATGAAAGCTTGTGAAAACACGAGTTCCAAAATGTATATGATCTATTATTTGAGCCTACTTTTCTTTGTATTATTTTTAAAAAATGACCAAAAACCGCTCGAAAGGTACTGATCAAAATATTTTGAAAAAATTCTGGAATATTCTTCGTAAAGTATAGATTGAGCGAAAATTGTCACAGGTGCATTAAATTTGATAATTTATCTGGTATAAAAAAAAAAAATATGAAAATAAATTTCAATGTAACTGCCAAAATTTAATACCTAATTAAACCCTTTTATTATATTAGGTAAATTTAATTGTTCTTAACAAGTGTCCATCATAAAATTGTTTAGATAAGCCTTTTTGGTGAAATCACAAATTAAAATCCAATTAGAACAAATTTCTAAGTTTTGCATGATAATCGTTTTGAGGCGATTTCTGAGTGAAGTAAGAACTCACTCAAGTTTCTAGGGATTATGGAAATTCCTAGTGACATTTTATGATAAAAACTATGCTATAAATTCCATTGCCCTTTTGGAAATTGACCATTCGCAAACAGTACTTTGTCCTTGATACAGGCTCAATTGTTTTGTGAAAATGCCAAAAGCGAAGAAGAAAATCGAGCTCTGATAATTGCGAGACATCAAAATGGTCACTCGAGTCAACAAATCGCAAGTGATATGCGGATGCCAAGGAGAACGGTGGACTACATCGTAAAAAAATTTTCTGCGGGTCATAGAATTCCCAACCAAAAACGTTCAAAAAGGCCTCGAAAAACGACTTCCGCTGAAGACAGAGCTATAACAATGTCCAGCAGACGTAATCGCCGCCTAACCGCACCAGAAATCACAGCTCAAGTAAACCTGGAGCGGCCCATCCCCATCAGCGTGACAACCGTGAAGAACAGGTTAGCAAAAGGTGAACTACACGGGAGAGTTGCAGTGAAGAAACCACTTCTTAGGCAAGTGAATAAACGTAAACGATTAGAAAGGGCCCGAGAACATGAAAATTGGACAACAGTATCACGAAATTTTGCTAACTCAAATGCTTCGTTCTGGAAAAGATATTTTTCAGGGGAAATTTCTTTTTCAGCATGACAACGACCCTAAACATTCTGCTAAACAAATTAGAAAACTTTTGGACTAATAGAAATCCGATGACGGCCTAGAAGTGATGACTTGGCCTCCACAATCACCCGACCTAACCTGAACCCCATCGAATTGCTGTGGAACCATTTGGACAGGTGTGTTCGAAAACTCAATCCAACATCAGAAAATCACTCGTGGGAACTTTTACAAGCAGAATGGGTTAAAAAAACCGAAGAAACTCTGAAGAAACTACTGGATAGAATACCGAATCTCTGTAAAGCGGTAATTAAAAACAAAGGAGGTCACATAGATGAGAAAAATCCTGGAAAATCATGAATATTTTTCTGAGGTTCTAGACTGTAAATAATGTGAAAATAAATAATAATTCATTAAAATTTGAAATATATATATATATATTATATATATGTATATATATATATATATATATATATATATATATATATATATATATATATATATATCTGGGTTTTTGTTGTCTTGGAACTGAAATAACTAGGTGGGCAAATACTTTCTGACGGTAGTGTATGTCCTTGACAAGATGGCGGAGATTTGTTAATATACTTTTCAGTATATTACTGCTCGCGCGCCGCTTTTACTACTAGATTCTAGATTGAGCTAAATATATTTATTGACTATTAGGTAGCTATGATGCCATAACTATTATACCTGGTACTTCCATAAATACTGTTACAATGAAAACATTGCCTAAACATTTAATTTCTTTAAAAAAATTGTTATGGAATTAATTCTTATATTCATAATGACAAAATTAATTTTAGAGTAAAAAAAATATTTTATTTTACGAACAATTTTTCTAATTTGTTAAATAAGTTAGATTTTAATGTAGCGGAGCGGCATTTCTTTGCTATTTCGCAATAAAGGTGCGGTATAGGTGGTACCGTAAAACGCCAAGCATATTTTGCAAGTTTACGTCAAATTAATGATAGAAAATTCTCAATGGCGAAGATCTGTATATTTGGGCTGGAAAGTTTTTTAAAAATATAAAATTTGATTATTGTACAAAACTGCATTATGAAATTCATGCTAAATTCCTCCAAACCCGTTTTAATCGAGCACAATCAATTTCAAACACACGTTAATTCCACAGTTACGTACCAATTAATGAAAATACATTGTGTTGTAAAATTTATCCGATGAAGATGATAGATTTGTTAGTTATGATGTAACCCATTAATTTAACATTACGACAAGATTTCTCAATTACTATAGATTTTTTGGTTGAAGGTTTTCTAAAAAGTGTATTTTTCCCATGAAAATTAAAGAATTACTGTGTTTGTTAACTCTTAATATTTATATAAACATACGATTATTTTGAATTATATTTGTGTCTAATAACGCTACGTTGCACCATACCATTTGAAGGCAAATGAGGGGCGAAAGATTTTTTTTTCATTTTCTGCAGAAAACATCTACGTGATCAAACCTATTGGCGATAAGTGGTTAAGAACCCTAAATTTACTCCAAATGTACCCCTCTTGTTCTTACACAAGCCCTCAAACGGTTAGGCCATTCGTCTATGGCAGCATGCACTTGATCCAACTTGACAGTTAAGTTTATAAACTCCTGATTTAATGTTTTTATTGGTTTTATCTTTGGCATTGAAAAATATATTGGATAATTTTTGAGCGGATTTTAAAGCTATTCTTGTTTTTTCGGTCGTGAGAACTTGGGATATTTTATCCGAGATGGGACCAAAATATGTCAGAGGTATGAATGTTTTATTTTCTGGGTATTCTTTTACGGGGTAGATTAAACTGAAAGTGATTTGTTTTCGTTTATGGCTTATCAAGGTATTAATTATTTTAGGTTGGAAGCCGTTATTGAGTGCTATATTTTTGATTGTGTCCAGTTCTTTTTAGTGTTCCGTACGGAACACTTATAAGATCACTTCGGTGTCTGTCTGTCTGTCTGTCTGTCTGTCACACCCGATTTTCTCCGAAACTATTTGACATAGAAAGGTGAAATTTGGTAATAATATAGGAATTGATGGCCTCATCAAAGCCATGTAGTTTTGAGAATTAAATTTTGACTTAAGGGGTTAGTTTTGGGGGGTGAAGTCGGAAGTGAAAAAAAAAAATTTTTTTACTAGGTCATCGAGTGTGGTGTCAAATGAAAGCTTGTGAAAACACGAGTAAAAAATATATATATAATATTATACTTGCGCGCACTTTTCTTTGTATTATTTTTAAAAATTCGCGAAAAATCGCTGTCCCGGGCCTTATCTCGAAAAGTACTTATCAAAAAATTTCGAAAAAATTCTGGAATATTCTCCACGGGGTGTAGATTGAACGAAAATTATCACGAGTGCATTACCTTTAATAATTTATATGGTATATAAAAAAAAACAAAAATTTCAAGGTCATCAGATTTCAGTAAAGATTGGGAACAAACTTTGTTGAAAACTCATTTGGGGTGTATTTTGTGAAGTCACTGATCATTTTATACCTCTGTAACAAAATTTTTTTATTTTAAAAGCAATCAACGTACGGAACACTAATTGCGCAAGTTTAACTTGCACTTGACCGGTTATTTTAAATTATTTTTACTAAGAGGGATATTGAAGACTCTATGGATCATATATCTATAGGCTGCCGGTTTATGGAGTTAGGGTATATTGAGTCAGCTGGGATGGTGACATCTGAAAAGGTTGTTTTTGCGGTAGATAAATAGATATCGAATTCTAGTCTATTTTCCTTTCTTTAAAATTGTAACATCTAAGAAATTTATTTTATTATCTGTTTCCTTTTCCAGTGTGAATTTTATGTTGGGGTGTAAATTATTTAGGTGATTTAAAGTGGAATTTAGTTCAATATTATTTCAAAGAAAACATACTAAGATGTCGTCCACATATCTAAACCAAGTACAAATATATTTAGTGACAGTTAACAAAGTAATTAAGTAGTTTTATTGGAAAACTATTGTTTTTATTATTTAGTAGTTAGTTTAAGTGGATATTTCGGTTCTAGATAAATTTAGGTTTTTTTCGCGTTGGCTTGTTTGGCCATCATTTCCATTTCTTCTTCTAAGAGCATTTCGACGGCCCTTATTCTTCTTCTGACCATCGGCACTTTACTCCACCAGAGTTCTAGTGCTTCTTCTTCCTAGACAAAATATGAATTATACAAACTAAATATGGAAATTACGGTAAAAAAAATTAGGTCGTTGAGAAACTATTGAGCCTTTTGAAGTCAAATTTTATTAAACTAAATATGTGCCATTTTGTCGAATGACCTTCGGCCATTTTTCTGGAAATTTCTCTGGTTTCTGGGCAAAAAATTGTGATAAGTGGTTTTCTCAGGCCTATTGTCGAACTTAACACCATTTAGGGAGTTCTGCAGAGACCGAAACAAACGGTAGTCTGACGGCGCAAGGTCGAAGCTATGCATGGATGCATTAAAACTTCTTCAATAGTTTGTGGACCTTCATCCTTTTTTGGCCACGTACTTTTTCGCTCATTACTGTCGTACATGATCCACTTTTCATCGCCTGTGATCGCCAGCTTCCGAAATGGCTCGTTTTAGTAGAGTTTCGCAGGTGGAGAATCGAACGAGTACATTTTTTAGCACCCAAACGTCGAGCTTCTTTTTGTAGCCAGCTTTCTCCAAATGGTTTAACACTGCTTGATGATGAATGTGTAGTTTCTTGGCGATGTCCTGACTACTTACATATCGGTCTTGCTCAACTTTTGTCAAAATTCTATCTACTTTTTTGTCATTGCGAGAAGTACTCGTATTTTTGACATCGAAATTTCCAGAACAAAAGTGACTAAACTATCTTTTGGCTGCTGGTTTTGTTACTGTATCTCGACCGTAAACAGCACAAATTTCTTCATAGGCCTGCGTAGCTTTTGTGCCGTTATCGAAATAAAATTGTAAAAATTTTTGGCAGAAATTTCACTGATATTCAAAACGCTCTAAATTAAGTCAGAATAAACTAATTCCAATAGTTTTTGCAGTCTACTGCTGTTAAATGTCAGCTTTTAACTGACGCTTAGTATGACCCTATATGACTTATATTACCTAAGATGACCGTTCGTATTCTTAAAAAAATGTGTTTCGAATGTATTTTTGGTCGTCAATGTATTCTTTGGCGTGCTAACAACGGCGCAATTGAATTTCGCGAGACAACTGAGTGAAAGTCCTCAGAGTCTTTCCTCTGAGCTTTCTCTTTACAAGGGACCAAACGTTTTCAATAGGGTTGACATCCGGCAATTGTAAGGGTCTCTCTAATATCTTATCGTAGGCCCAAGCGAGCCACTTCGCGACCTTAATTTCGCCCAGCAAAGGTTTCTTCAACGTCCTTCGGAATTTGACATCATGAGCACGAAGATGCTGTCAAATAGTATCATGGGACATATTCAAACCCGATTTTCTTATTTTTGCTGCTCCTTGACGCAGCGTCAATTTCGGGTCCCGTGAAAACAAAGACACGACTCGTTTTTCGACTTTCAGAGTGACTGCCTACCGAGCTACATTTTGGTAAGTCGTCGACATTTTTCGTCTTGTTAAAATGGTTTATCAAAGTGCCATCCTGGGCGACTTTAATGTCCACAATAACTTAAATATTTAAATACTACCGACGAACAAGGTCGTGAAGCTGAATCATTCTCGATCAGTTGTGGCTTAACTCAGCTTATTGCCGAACCAACACGGATCCCTGATCGAGACGGGGAGTTCGCCAGTCTTCTTGATCTGTTTTTAACCACCAATCCGGAGATTTACACGGTCACCGTAAATCCGCCGTTAGGTTCTTCCGACCATAAACTGGTTTCGACATCGAGTATTCTACCAATCAGTGATAGAGAGGCGCCTAAGCCGCGCAAGATTTGGGACTATAAACCTGCTAAATGGAAAGATCTCATGGAATATTTTCGAACTTTCCCTTGAATAGACATTTGTTTTCGATCCGACAACCCATGTGACTGCGCCAGGGAGGTCTCCGATGTCATTTTTGGCTGGTATCGAAGCTTACATCCCTTTTTCGAAAAAATGCCCCTCCAACGGCAAGCCTTGGTTTGACCGAAAATGCAAAGATGCTGTTGCTTCTAAACATCTTGCCTACCGACAATGGCGTGAAAATCTTAACACCATAAATCGTAACACCTTTGTTCGTACCCGGAACAGATGCAAAGGAATTATCGACGAAACCAAGGAGGTACACAATCAACGAATTAGAAACAAACTTCTCGCTTGTCCCAACAATTCCAGGTCCTTTTGGACAGTCGCTAAGGCAGTTAGTCAAATTTCACGAAATCCACCATACCACCACTCACACGGCCAGATAATTCTATTGCAACGACACCTGTTGAGAAAGCGAACTTGTTTTGTGAACTCTTTACTTCACATTCTACTGTCGATTTCCAAGGAAAACCCCACCTACTTTTATATTGCAGTCATGCCCGATGTTGTCTTCAGACAGCGTATCATAAAGCGTATTTTAATGAAGTTAGACACCAAAAAGGCTTCTGGCCCTGACGGAAGACCTGCCATAGTTCTCAAAAACTGTGCGAGGGAACTAACACCAGTTTTCTGTAGACTTTTCAACCTATCCTATATAAAGGGAATATTTCCTTCCTGCTGGAAATAAGCCACAGTGCAGCCGATACCTAAAAAAGGCAAATAACTGCCGACCAATCGCACTGCATTCAATAATATCGAAAGTCATGGAAAAGGTTATCAATCAGTATCTTCTAAAATATTTTGAAGGATTCAACATCATTAGCGATCACCAATATGGCTTTCGTAAACATAAATCAACAGGAGATCTTCTGACTTATGTAACACATGTTTGGAACAACGCAATTGAACACTTCCGAGAATCTCGAGCGGTTGCTCTTGACATATTCAAGGCATTCGACCGTGTTTGGCACGATCGACTGTTGGCTAAGCTACGCTCTTATGGTATGTCTGGGAAGTTCTGTTTGTGGCTCTCATGTTTTCTCAGAGAGCGTTCTTTACGGGTGGCGGTCGACGGATTTCTTTCTAACACCTTCACTATCAACGCCGGTGTACCCCAAGGCTCCATACTGTTTCCTACTCTCCTTCTCATTTACATTAACGATCTGCTGGAAAAGACCGGGAATTCAATCTACAGCTTTGCAGATGACAGTACGCTTATCTCTTCATTCACTTTGAACGCTTGGACATCGGCTACTCAGGCGAATATCCGCAAACAGCAGGATGTCTTTCCACTTAACAAAGACCTGGAAGAAATTCTATCTTGGGGTGACAGTAACCAAGTGGAATTTAACGCTACAAAAACCCAGGCGGCAGTTTTTTCTAAAAAAGTTAACGTTGCTGAACCCGATATAGTCATTTGTTGGGCGTTAATTTGGGAGCAAATATATCCTGGCATGAATATGTTGCAGGCATAGCAAGGAGAGCTTCTCAAAAGTTAGAAATATTATTTCGAACCAGAAAGTTTTACACTCCACAACTGTTAATTCTTTACAAAGCTCAAATTCGACCAACTATGGAATACTACTCCCATGTTTGGAGCTTCGCTCCCAAACACACACTGCATTTGTTGGATTCTGTTCAGAGAAGAGCTGTTCGTCTGTTTGGAGACCCGGAACTGTCCGGCGACCTTGATTCGCTGGAACATCGAAGAACGGTTGGCGACTTGAGTCTGTTCTACAAGTATTTTCATGGGAAGTGTTCGAAGGATGTAGCCCGTTTAATTCCTCCCAGAGCGGTACATGTTAGAAATACACGTCGCGCTAATACTTCACATCCGTATGAGGTTCAGCTTGTTACTCCGCGTACAACGCTTTTCGAGTAGTCTTTTATATGGAGAACATTATCCCTTTGAAGTAATTTACCCAGCGCTGTGTTTCCCACCGAGTACAATTTACAGCGATTCAATAACAACATGAACTTTTTTCGCACACATGTCGCTCCTGGAGCGTTTTAGGGACTTCCCTGCACCACGTGTGTTAGACCCACAAAAAATATACCCACAAACCATACCGACTTATTAATATATTTGGCGGCTGCGGAATATGTCATTTTAGGCCCCTTTGGGTGGGAACAAAGAAAGACTGCCTCGAACCGACGCGCAAACAAGTGACTCATTTTCGATTTTATGTTTCGATTTTCGACTTTCGATGAAAGTTCGGAATTGTTGAATCGCTAGAATCGCATCTACCAAAAATGAAGTGTCGCGGGCATGTTCTTACTTAACAAATTGTGTGACACTAAAGTTACCTAACGAGAGGAATAAGGCTTAATATTTTTTTTCGACAACCCTTTGTACTGAGGGCCAAAACAGGAAAATCAACGTTTTTAGATAACAATTGTGGAACAGTTTCCTATCTGAAATTTAACAGATTAGTAGCAGTTCAGTAGAAGTGTACATGAGGGTTTTAGCTATTAGTATAAAATTGTTTTAAATTCTGAAAGTTTTCATAAAATCGGAGTCATTTTGAAGATATTTCTTCCATTCAGGTTATTTTTTATGTTCATTAAAATCATTTACCTCTTTATAAACAGGAGTTCTTTTGCACAATGCATTGATGAGTTCTAGGGGACTTAGCGGCTGGATTCTCAGTTGTAACATTCTTTTAACGGTTATGACTTCCCTTACAGTACTTACAATAGAACCTAAAAAAGTTACACAGTTATCGTGAAGTAGGTCTTTAAAAGGAATATTATTTTTTTTAAATCTGTTTTAGTAATGGGCATTTATCGAGAAAAATAAGAAGTTTGTAGGATGCAACGTATTAAAGAAAATTGTCTCACCTACGGTGTAACCGTCAGAAATTTTACCCATCACACCGGTGTCAAAGTTCCAACTAACTGCCATGTACTGGCTTAAAAGGTGAGTCCAAATAAAATATCTGAAAATAACAAATATAAATTATAATAGGGTTAATTGATTGGTCCGTTACTTTGTGACAGTACATTTTAACAATAAAACTACTTAATTACTTTGTTAATTATCCAATTATCCAATATATTTTTCAATGCCAAAGATAAAACTAATAAATACGATAAATCAGGAGTTTATAAACTTAATTGTCAAGAGTGCAATAGCTGTTACGTAGGCCAAACGGGACGGAATTTCAAAACAAGATTCGCAGAACACAATGTCTCTTATAGGCTAAAAAATGAAAAATCACACTATGCTAAACATTTCTTAGAAACAGGCCATACTTTTTCCAATATCAGTTGTTTAAAAATACTCCATATGGCACCTAAAGGGTCAAAACTCAATTTCTTAGAATCCATAGAAATTTACAGACATTCAAAGGACCATAATATAAATTTACTGAATAGTCAATTAGACCTAGCAAATTCTGTTCTGTTCCAACTATTTTAACATATAATAGACCCACATCTGTTCATCATATAAACATAAAATACCAAAAATCTGTTTTAGTCTTAGTTAAGCGTTTGACAATGTAGTTGTACTACGAAATCGCGAGAGCGCAATTGTAAAATCTTTACAAATATATTTAGTGACAGTTAACAAAGTAATTAAGTAGTTTTATTGTGAATTATAATAATAATAATGATCTTTATTTTATACTAGGCGAAATGCAGCAGTGCTGTTGTTTCTAAAAAAAAACAATATCCAAAAAAAAAAACTCGAATACAGTTCAAGAAGTCACAATCATTGCTTAACTCCACTTACACTGTACTAAAAAAAGGATAAAAAAAAACGTAATTCCACATGAATTGATATTAATACCCATATACAAACAAACCGTGCTCCCCACCTTGCCCCCTAAAAAAGATATATAATAATAAATCAATTAATCAAAAAGTCATAATAATAACAGAAATCAGTAGCTCTGAAATAAAATTTCCCTCAGCTGTCTTCTGAAAGAAAATTCAAACAGAGCAAGCAAACCTCTAGAAATCTTGTTTAGAAGTTTAGTAGACGTATAGCCCAAAAACCGTTTACACACATATGTACGATCCCTAGGTATTTGAAAGCGGTCGTTGTACCTAGTATTACTCTGATGTACCGAGCTTCCCAGCCTTCCATACAAATTCTCCGGCACTCCGGTCCTCAACATTTTATACAGATAGTAACCTAGATGGAGCCTTACGCTATCCTTAATACGCAACCATTTCCTTCAGCCTGCCACGCATATGATCCCTCTCCCTGCATCCAAAAATGAAATGTACTCAGAAGTTTTAAATTTTTTGCGACTTATTCTTGGAGATAATTACCATAATTAGAGTGAGAAAGGACAAGGGTCTCGCACAAATATTTTTTTAATATCAAATTGAGAATATGCCGATTCTTATACTAAATACGTAGTGAACAATACGCCCTTTGAGCTACTAAAGACACCTGCTTTCTAAATCTGAGCTTATTAACAAATAATACTCCCAAATTTTTATATTCAGTAACAAAGGGAATTCTCTCCTGGGCCATACTTAAAGTAAAATTATGTTAATATATCCCGAAAATGTTATAGTAAAATGGGGCAGATAGGTTTATAACCAGCTTTTCTTTGTGGGTTTTATAAACATTTATTTTTATAACAAAATGTGTACTACAATAATCAAAGTATTTGCCCTTGGAATCTATTGCTTTTTCCACTTTTCATACATAATTTGTATGCCATGGAGTTAGGAGACTCTGTTCTTTGAAGCTATCCACTCAGAAAACCATTTTTGGACTTTGATAATTATGGAGAGGAACAGGTGATAGGCAGACGTATCCCGGTCTGGACAAAATGCTAGTTGGAAAAGATCCGTTAAATCAACCTTCATCAGTTTCTCTTTAACAGCTAAAATCACCTGACACCGAGCGTTTGTCATAAAACGGAATCACTTGTCGGCGATTGCACGTAATGGATGATTGTTTTCTGTTTGTTGATGGTTGCCCAGGAATAACTCGTGATTGTCTGCATCTCAAATTGTCGAAATACGAATATATCCATTTTTGATCGCTCATCACGATTCGTCACAAGAAACTTGTCATCCTTTACTTTGCGAGCAAAAAAAGGTAATGTAGAAGATCCCGCTTGTAAAAAGGTTACAGTGTACACAACGGAGAAGTTCTATTGGCTTAATTTTAGTAGGAAATGTTTAAATGCCAGGATGGGATAACTAAGAATTGTAACTGCTCACAGAATATGCAGCTAGTATCATCTTACATGTAAGCAACGAGTTTCAATAAAACCACCTAATAAATACCTATTTATTATCTTAACACATAATTATAGTCTTTGGCCCTATATAGAAAATTAAAAAACTTAAATAAATACCTCGAACTATAATTGGGTCGGGGTATTATAAAAAATTTTTGATAAACTTGTTGCAACAATTTTTGGTCGCTTTCCCAAGGACAATTTGTGACTCCTATGAAAATAACTCTATCTTCCGGACTAAAATCTGAAAAAAAGAAAATATACATTTAGGATATATATAAAAAAAACCTTTTTAGATTTCATAGTTTTAAAAAAACCGGACTTGCGCAATTAGTGATCCGTACGGTGATTGCTTTTAAAATAAAATGAAATCTTTACCTAGACTAAGTTAATTTGTACCCTGACATGTATATATCTTAAGATCTAATATGTATTTTTACGTTTTTTTTTTTCTTAGTCAATAATGTATATTAGCTTCTTAGCTCCCAATAGCTACTAAATCAATCTAGCTCAATCTAGAATCTAGTAGTAAAAGTTTAAAACAAATATTTACTACTTAAATATTTGTTTAATTATAAATAAATAAAATAACATTATTTGTCTCGGTACCTATTTATTAGGCATTGAAATTTATTTTCTCTGTGATTGGCCAAATGCAGTAATGTACTGAAAAGTACATGAGTATATTACTGATTGCATCTAATACGTATTGATATTTTGTAGTTCTTAGTCCCAGTTAAAGTCACAACTTTCGACGAAAAGAACCTTCACCATATTGTCAAAATAAATGGTTTTTTTTTACCAGAGAAATTCATTGGTCAACAAAATTTCAACTTTTTTTTTGTTACACGGATTCTATTGTCATATTTTAAATCTAGTATAAGATGGAAACAATAAAATAAAAGTATAATTTGTATAATACGTCAGGTTTCATCGTAATATTTTTTTGAAAAAATGTATCAAATATTAATATTTTATAGCGATAGTATAGAAAAAAACTGTTTGGACTCCATTTGCCTTGGTATCTCTTTTCCATGGCTGAAATATCCTGATGGAAACGTTCACCATGCTCATCGCTTACTGCTCCCAGATTTTTGGGGAAAAAAGTCCAAATAAGAATCCAAAAAATGAATTTTGAGTGACATGTTACACACTAATGTTTTATAGGTCGTCAAAAGTTTATTTATCAAGTCTTTGTAGTTTTTAGCTTTGTTGTTTCCAAGAAAATCTTTAACCACATTTTTGAAACATATTGAATTTAATTTTTGTTCAAAGATTGGGTCTTTAATTAATTATCTAATTTGTGGTCCAACCAATATTCCCTCTTTAATTTTAGCATCACTAATTTTACAGAACTTGTTTTTCAAATATAAATATCTTTCGTCAGCTTTGTCCATCGCTTTGATAACATTTTTGATAAGACCTAGTTTTATGTGTAGTGGTGGCAACAGTACATCTTTTGGTTTCACCAAAGGTGGAAACAAAACGTTTTTTTTGTCCAGGAGTAAGTGAGCTACGTGTTGGCCAATCTTTTTTAATATAATGTTTCTTTCTATCTCTACTGTCCTATTCACAAAGGAAGCAGCAATATTTTGTGTAACCAAGTTGTGGCCCTAATAAAATAGCCATCACCTTCAAATCTCCACATATTTTCCAAGAATGCATACAATATTTTATTTTCTCTAAAAGTAGGTTCATGTTATCATATGACTCTTTCATGTTAGTGGCTTGGGCTACTGGGACAGAGGGAATTTTGTTTCCACTATGCAAAAGTACAGCCTTTAGACTTACTTTTGAAGAGTCTATAAATAGTCGGCAGTCTGTATTGGTATGGTTGGTATTCCCTAATAAATTCATTACAGAATTAATGTCATTACAGTAAACAAGGTCACCTTCTTGAGAGAAATAACTTCTGAACTCATCATCACGATTGCGGAAATTGCAAATTCTTGTTTCTGAATGAAGTAAATTCCACCCTTTCAATCTAGATGATAAAACTTCAGCTTTTTGGATAAACTCAAATCACGCACCACGTCGTTTAGGTCACCTTGTGTTATTAAATATGGTGTAAAAGAAGTGCTAGGTTCGTAAGTGTAATCTCTCATGTCCTCTTGAGTAGGAAGTAAGCTCAGCGACACGTTGGATTCATCTGATTGTACACTTTGGTGGAGGTGTTGGTACAGGCATCACTTCACTGTGGGGGACCGGTCTCCTTGCAGATAATAAGTTTGGATACTTCATTGCTTGTTTAGTTTTACTACTGAAGTCCTTAATTGCAGTCAAGCAAAAATAACAGTCTGATGTATGATCTCTTGGTTCGGCCCATATCATTGGAATTGCGAAGTTCATGTGACGTGTTCCGTTAGCCCATCCAATTAAAAGAGTAGCACAGGATGCACAACATATATGGGGAACCCACAATTTATCTCGGTAGCGAACTGAAAATCCGAAATATTCAAAATAACACTTCTTGACCAAGTCTGTAAAATTCCTCCGCTGATTAGTGAATGTAAGTTCACAACACACGTTACAGAACGTTACGTAGATTACTCATATGAAAACAAAGAATAATTATTATTTCCAAGATGTTTTAAGTTCAAAACAATGTTCTCAACGATCTTCTCTTATAACGTAATTTAAGTGACTGTCACTATTACAAAAAAACTGTGGGTGATCGAACAAAAATTTTTGCGGGTTTTTAATTGGGGTAGGTAGGTAAGCATAAATCACATACTAGCTTACGTGTAACAAAAATCATGTTGACCAGTGTTATCAAACGTAATGCCGTCGTGATAATTTTCGCTCAATCTACACCTTATGGAGAATATTTCAGAATTTTTTTCAAAATCTTTTGATCGGTACTTTTCGAGATAGGGAGGGACAGCGATTTTTTGCTATTTTTTGAAAAACTCGTAATATGAAGTAAAGTTT
Organism: Pachyrhynchus sulphureomaculatus; assembly: GCA_019049505.1. Taxonomy (NCBI): domain Eukaryota; kingdom Metazoa; phylum Arthropoda; class Insecta; order Coleoptera; family Curculionidae; genus Pachyrhynchus; species Pachyrhynchus sulphureomaculatus. The sequence goes on along the minus strand of CM032451.1, from coordinate 57,740,337 downwards.
TCGCGAGTATTACATCATATATATTTTTGAACGGGTGTTCACAGGGCCCTTAGGCGACTTAATCTTGTTATTATCTTCAAAATAACTTACTTTAAATATAATTATTTTATTCAGATGGTATCAAAAATGGACTGTAGAAACCAAATATTAAAAAATATAGAGAGAAAAACTAATATGTATCTCCTAAACCTACTTTTTATCATCTTTGGTAAATCTTTCTTCAGTCGTTTCGGGTCAGTCTTGTCAGTTTTTTGGAATTTTCTTCACAAACGGCCGCTCTGCATTATCCATGTATATCACTGAAGGTTGCAATAGTCTGGAAACTTTGACAACCAAGTGTATTAGCATTATTAGGCCAGTTTTTCCAGGATACTTTCCTACTATGTTCGACGGTGTTAAATCAAACAATACTGCTCCTAAAATCGCATTATGTTATATTGCAGTGTCATATGTTACCTGGTGTTTTTAACTTATTAGATACGACGGTGTTTTTATTAAGTTATCTGCCTAACCATGAAAACGATATCATACAAAAAAATTGCTTGGTTATCGAACTGCTGTGGCTATTCTAAGCGTAGATATAGCCTGTCCCAAATTATAAAATCCTGATTTTTTCCGTTTTAAGTGGGCAATATAAAAATGCTGACCTTTCATTTATGATAGGTTGCAGAAATGGATTTAAGAATTTTATTCATTAATTAAGTTGGGAGTGTGGAATCTTCGGCACAATGATACTACTCAGTATATATCACCACTACACCAAACACTTTATTTTTGCACTCGACGCGCGTTTCGCTAACCATGTTAGCTTCATCAGGAGCGATGATTGACTAAAACTAAACTACAAATCTACCCTATTTATACTTAGCCTAACCCTTGAATTACTCAAGCGGAACTAATGACATAGGCAAGGCCATCAGTTCCGGTCAAGTAACCAGTAGAGAGGACTATAAGGAATAGGCCCTCTGTCTTTGTTTAAACTACTTTTACATTTTATGATTTCCATACGTTCGTATGCGTTCAACAATCTCCGATCAGACACATTTTTTATCAATCTTAGATTATCTAATGTTACAGTATGATCAGCTTCAAGGGCATGTTCGGCAATGCTAGACTTTTCTGTTCTATTGTATTTTAAGTGTGCTAAGTGTTCTTTACATCTTGTTTCAATTGACCTTTTAGTTTGCCCAACATACTTTTTGTCACAATCATTACAACTAATTTCATAAATTCCACTTTTCTCACAATTAGGAATTTTATCTTTGGGATTTCCTCAGATATTCCTCAGTTTGTCTGATGACTTATAGACTAAGGTGAGGCCTACCTTATTAAATACCTTATTGAGTCCCTTGCTATATTTCGGATTATATGGTATGGAGACATACTTGGTGTTATTTTCTTCGCGTGTAAAAAAGTTGAAATTCTGAATATTAAACCTAAACTTATGTTTATTTATTAGCTTATTTACCAAGTCATCGTCATAACCATTAACTCTAGTTATATTTCTAATACGATTCCTTTCTTTATTAAAGTTTACTTTATTCAGAGGGAAAGTGACCAAACGATGAACTAAAAAATGTAATGAGGCTAATTTATGTTGTTTGCAATGAAATGAATCATTAGGAATATATCTATCTGTTACTGTGCCCTTCCTATAGATATCAAATTCTAATCTATTATTATTTTTAATAATTAAAATATCTAGAAAAGGTAATAAGAAATCCATTACCGAGAATGATATCAGAGGTTAAAAATTCTTTAAAAAAATGTAAGAACCTTGTCTCCGATTCGCTAAAATTTAAATTAAATGTGAGTAATCCGACCGTACCAAAATTGTATTGCTTACCCAAAATTCACAAACCTGGAAAAGCAATGCGACCCATTGTTTCATCGGTCGGATCACCCACATATTTAATATCCAAATGGTTATCAAAAGAACTTGAGAAGTTACCGTTAAATACTTTCGCAGTGAAGAATTCGTTAGAATTCATTAATAAAACAAAAAATCTACTTCATAATGAAGGTGAAGTCTTAATTTCTTTTGATGTTAGTTCTTTGTTCCCAAGTGTGCCAATTCCACAAACTTTACAATATCTCGAAGAATTACTTAGAATGAATGACTTTGAAGACGAAAGTATTCGTGAATACTTAACATTATCTAAAATTTGTATGGAACAAAATTCTTTCCAATATAACAATCAATTTTATGTTCAGAAAGAAGGAACAGCTATGGGTAATTGCTTATCACCTTTCATAGCCAATTTATTCATGAGTAAGTTTGAAATCGAAGCCAGTCAAGAATTCGAATATTTCCCAAGGGTATGGTATAGGTATGTGGATGATATTTTCGCGATTTTTGATACAAAGAAAGCAAATATTGATGATATTGTTTCTAAATTAAATAGCCGGTATAATTCCATTAAGTTCACTTACGAAGTTGAGAACAAAGGACAATTGCCTTTTCTAGATATTTTAATTATTAAAAATAATAATAGATTAGAATTTGATATCTATAGGAAGGGGGCACAGTAACAGATAGATATATTCCTAATGATTCATTTCATTGCAAACAACATAAATTAGCCTCATTACATTTTTTAGTTCATCGTTTGGTCACTTTCCCTCTGAATAAAGCAAACTTTAATAAAGAAAGGAATCGTATTAGAAATATAACTAGAGTTAATGGTTATGACGATGACTTGGTAAATAAGCTAATAAATAGACATAAGTTTAGGTTTAATATTCAGAATTCCACCTTTTTTACACGCGAAGAAAACAACACCAAGTATGTCTCCATACCATATAATCCGAAATATAGCAAGGGACTCAATAAGGTATTTAATAAGGTAGGCCTCACCTTAGTCTATAAGTCATCAGACAAACTGAGGAATATCTTAGGAAATCCCAAAGATAAAATTCCTAATTGTGAGAAAAGTGGAATTTATGAAATTAGTTGTAATGATTGTGACAAAAAGTATGTTGGGCAAACTAAAAGGTCAATTAAAACAAGATTTAAAGAACACTTAACACACTTAAAATACAATAGAACAGAAAAGTCTAGCATTGCCGAACATGCCCTTCAAGCTGACCATACTGTAACATTAGATAATCTAAGATCGATAAAAAATGTGTCTGATAGGAGATTGTTGAACGCATACGAAAGTATGGAAATCATAAAATGTAAAAGTAGTTTAAATAAAGACAGAGGGCCTATTCCTTATAGTCCTCTCTACTGGTTACTTGACCGGAACTGATGGCCTTGCCTATGTCATTAGTTCCGCTTGAGTAGTTCAAGGGTTAGGCTAAGTATAAATAGGGTAGATTTGTAGTTTAGCTTTAGTCAATCATCGCTCCTGATGAAGCTAACATGGTTAGCGAAACGCGCGTCGAGTGCAAAAAATAAAGTGTTTGGTGTAGTGGTGATATATACTGAATAGTTATTCATTAATGCAAATAAATAAAATTATAAGTATTTTTAGAGATGTTTATTTATAGGTGCATGTAAAAACAAATGAATAAGAAGTACAAATATACAGTTTGAATGAATGGGGTTTACAAGAGGGGATATATTGTATAAATAAAAATATATTTTAACTTAAGCCTAATTCGGTTTCACTATCACTTACATAAATATATGAATCTTCAACTTTAACAACGTGCTGAATGGAATTCTTCCAGCTTTCACAAGGTATATCATTTATAACTGTTTTTACTAATTCAACCACTGACACGCTTAAAGTAGGAGAAACATTTTGTTCCCTTATTTTTTATTTAACTTGATGCCAGATATGTTCAATTGGATTAAACACACAATAATACGGAGGAAGCCGCAAAACAGTGTGTCCGATTTTCTCAGCCATACTATCACAAACATATTTCTTTTTCAATTTATAGTCTTTCAAAACTTCCAAAAGATCACTTTTTTTATAACTAAAGTCAAAGTAAATGTCATGTTCTAACATATATTCCTGTATTTCCGATTTGGTGTTGGCTGCATTAGGAACCTTATTCAATAGGCGACAATGGTAACTTGCATTGTCCATAACTATAACAGTCTGTTCGGGAACGTTTGGCAAAAGGGAATTTTGAAACCAATTTTCAAAAAGTTCTGCGGTCATGTCTTCGTAATAGTCTAAACTAGAATCTTTTATGTTTTTGGCAGATAATAGTAGACAATTTGAAACCCAGCCCTTTTCAGATCCAGCATGCAAAATGGTTATTCGTTTACCTATATTGTCTAGTGTCAGCTCCAACTGCTCTTCATACATAGAATATATTTTTCTCCTGATGATGTCTTTTTAACAATCATCTACATGATGCATTTGAAAATCTTTCCGTTTTTTCCTGTTCCTGAGTGATGGTTTTCCTACAGTAGTTCACTGGTTTCTTGCAAAGCACTTTGTTTATTCAAATTTCTTTTTACCAAACTGTCGTAAACATTTTTCACTATTTGTTTAGCGTCAAGTGGCAAATATTTTCTCTTGCGATAGCCACTATTGCAATTTTCCCACGGACGCCACATAATTAAAATAGAACCGTTACGTTGTAAGTTGTAAGTAAAACTAAAAATAAAAATAATAAAAAATATCTCTCGAATCTTAGTGGGGACCTGTGGTTATTAGGCCTACATTATCAAATAGTTAAAGGGCTCCAAACCGGGTTGCCAGATAGGTAAAAATAGATCCAATATGATTGTAGGTGCAAGTGAGGACGGTATACAAAGCAGGTATAATAAAAATACGTTTATCGTAATACCTGGCAACTATGCACAAAACCGTGTTAGGGTCATTTATTGCCCCATTGAAAAAGCAAAAAAGTAGAATCTTATATCTTTTGATTTACTTTACCGAGTTGCGGTCCGCCTAATGGTCCTTAAAAGGTTGTAAATATTTTGACCTTCCTTTCATCCGAGTTGCGGTAATCGACAAATCGGCAGGTAGGTAGGGTTAAATTATCAAATATTATTACATTAAATTAGAGTTAACCTAAATTAGATAAAAGTATAAAACGTAAGGGCATTTTCAACATGGATGGAGGATGTTGAGCGAGAAAGGCAAAACTTTAATCCTACCGGAAAATTACAAATTTCGACAATGTCAATTTTTCCTGATGTTTAATGATCATCGTCATATCAATTGCCCGCTATATTCCCTTGGTGTTCAGCCTATTGCACGACAAGAAGGAAATTTCGTATTCTTTGGTCTCTCTGCGGTAAAGTCCAAATGCCAGCAATTAGGATGTGTCTTCTCGCCTACAAAGGTCGTGTCAGATTTTGAAGGCGCTGTTCACGGTGCGGTTTCAATCAAATTTCCATTGACAGCGCTTGTGGGATGCAAATTCCATTTAGGACAATTCTGGTGGAGAAAAATTCAGAATGTAGGATTAACTAAAGAATACAAAGATAAAAATTCTCCCATTTGAAAATGGCTTCACCACATGTTCGGGCTAACTTTTCTCCCTGCCGATCACGTGGGAGATGTTTTCGTCCAATTATTAGAAAATCAGCCAGTCCACCCACAAGTAACATTGTTTACTGACTACATAGTTGAAAACTATATCGATGACAGTGCTGTTTTCCCTACAACCCTTTAGACCGCGATCGACGCCAGCGTTTGGAGAACTAATAACGGGATTAAGGCTTTTCATTCAAAATTTGCAAAGGATAGTCGTTCGCCTCATGTGAATTTTCATGAATTTTTAGAGGTCATCAAGGGTTTTCAGACTGAAACACACGCGAAAATCAACGCTGTACAAACCAGTGCACCAAAGTGTTCGATTAATAGTTACAATTCAGCATTTTTAGAAAATAAGATAATTCAATATGTACATAAAGAAATCGATGCTGTAACGTTTGTCAAATGCATGTAATACAAATATAGTAATTACTGAAATATCTCTTTTGCTTGAATTTTCACACATAACTTGCATACTTATAGCTCTATACCTGCCTGTGACGTACCGCAACTCAGCCGTCAATTTTGCGTTCGAAAAAGGTCTGTACCGCAACACGGAACTTTTTATTGCCTTTCACCGACCCTTACCGCAACTCGGTATCAACCATTCTAAGTACTACACTACTTAAAAATCGATTTGTACTTGCTTGGCTGTCAAACTGCACTAGATAAAGTATATCACAGCAATACCTTTCTAATATTAAATTATACTTTTTGGATTACTGCAGAAAAGCTTTAAAACATTACCTGTTTCATTGCAAATAGCTTGTACAAGCATATCTTTTCCTGAACCTTTAGAGCCAGCCAATAAAATTGATTTGACGTGAGGTGTGGTTTGGTGCAAATGATCGGATAACATTGGTATTATACAGTACTCAGTTAGTACCTAGAAATATGTTTACAAGATTAAAGAATTCTTGTTAATTTTTAAATAAGTGTAAGTTAAATTATTGTAATGCTGTTAATACCTAATTGTACAACGAACGTGGAAAGGACGATGTTGGGTGTATCATTGAGGGATAGGGTTACTAATGAAGAAATTAAAAGGTCCAAGATAACTTATGTAGCTGAGAGAGTGAGCAGATTGCCGTGGAGGTGGGTCGGTCACATCGCGAGACTCTGGTAATCGGTGGATCCATAGAACAACCACTGGAGGCCCTGCACTAAACGAAGAAGTAGAGGACGCCCACAAACCCGATGGTCTAAAGTCATCAAAAGACTAAAAGGATACAACTGGCTAAACGAGGCCCAAGATCGAAGAAGATGAACATACATACAAAGGGGTGGCTGATGTCCGACAATGGATTGCATAGCTGAAATAATGATGATAATGTAATCTTTGCAATATCACTAATTATAAAATAGTGCTATTTCAACAGGCAGAAAAGATAAACGGAGTTAAAATATTAAATTAGAGAAAAATTATGCTTTAATTTGTAAATGACGTGATTTTAGAACAATTTGGGAAAAGTTTTCCATGCTGTCGCTGAGATAACTCAAAAAAGTGCCTACTCTTTTTCACACCAGAACATTTGGGCTTACTGTAGCAACACCGACGATACAAAATCGTTATTATTCAGTATGAAAACGGTTGGGACGGTATACAACTTCTATGGCACATTCTCTATTCAAAAATTATGGGGATTAATTTTTAAAAAATACGCGCGCTATTGCTAGCTATTAACGTATTTGTTTTCTTAGATTGGTACAGTCTTTCAAGTAAGACGTGACCGCTCGTATTCTTGAAAAAATGTGTTTGGAGAACATATTTTGTAAGTAAGTAACTTGTCCAATCGCCTCCTGCATCAATAATCGCCTGGCATCTTCGAAATGCTGTCGATGAAATTTTCCGAATCTCGCGAGACAACTGGATTAAAGTCCTCAGTGTCTTCATTCTGAGCTTTCTCGTTTTCGTTAGGGTTGGCGTTCGTCGATTGTAAGGGCCACTCTAGTATCTTATCGTGGGCTCAGGCGAGCCGCTTCGCGGCGTGATTTTCGCCCGGCAAAGGTTTCTTCAACGTGCGTCGAAATTTGACATCATGAGCGCGAAGATGTTGTCGAATGGTCTCATGAGACACATTCAAACCCGATTTTTTTAATTTTGTCGCTTCTTGACGCGGCGTGAATTTAGGGTCCCGTGAAAACAAAGACACGATTCGTTTTTTCGACTTTCGGAGTAACTTTGCCTACCGAGTCACGTTTTGGGAAGTCGTCGACATTTTTCGTCTTGTTAAAATGATTTACCCACTTCTTCACAAACGATACCGACTTTTTAATATATTTAGCAGCCGCCGAATATGTCAATTTCATGACATTTTCTTTATTAGGTTAGAAATAAAAGACTGTATCGTAATTTCGTAAATTTCTTGCTTTCAATTTTTAAAAAGAATGAATTTGTTGCGAAAAAAAATTGCATCAAGTTTCATCAATCAAATGAATATCGCACAAAAGGTGAACCAAAATTGAAAAATCCACGTGAGAGTCGGTCAAAAATAACCGCCTTGTTAACAGTTTTCTTTGAAACATTTAATAAGAAGTATAAATTAAGTGTTATCCGTCCTTTACGCGACTGATTTCGTAAAGAAGCCTGAATTGTGATAGAACAATTCCAGGATTTTACGTGCAATACACAGTGCAGTAATTATTCGTAACTTTGTTAGAAAAAAAAAAATCGACGACCGTTCCACACACACCATATTTACCAGATTTGGCACCGTGCAACTCTTGCCTGTTTCTCAAGCTGAAATGTCCACTCCGTGGATACCGCTTTGCATCGATCATAAAAGTTCGTCGACCACCTTGAAAACAATACCGGAAATCGAATAAAAAAATTTAAAAAAGTTGACATAAGTTGTGTTTTATTTATTCAGTCCCCTTAATTTTCGAACATGGGAGTATGCTACTTACCTGTCGTATGTCTCCTAAATCAATAGGAGGCTCTTTGTCCTTATTATGGGGAGCAGGTGGATAAAATGATTTTTCTCCCTTAAAATCTTGAAGCCACACTTCGGGATATCTAGAAAAAATATAAATTAAGCATAAGGAATACTGAAAATGCAAGAAGGTTAGGTAATTTATTTTCTTTGACTTTGTTCCTATCATAATTGCATACCTTTTAATAATTCCATTCGCAACCAATTCTTCAAAAAGCGATTCGGTAGTCCGGTCAGGAGTCAAATCTTTCTCTTTTTTCTTTTTACTTTTTTTCCCGGTTTTTCTGGCTTTTTTACTAGATTTCTTTTTCCCTTTGAAACCTCTGTCTTTATCGAAAGCTTCCTGTAATCACATAATTTATTTTTTACAATATTTAAAGGATAAGATAATTTTATTTCGCCTTTTCACCATTTTTTGAATGCAATTAAAGGATGTTCGTTTATTTAAGGATGCTCATTTAAAGTGAATGTTTACTCACTAAAATAATCTAGTTCACCGAATACTTTTTATACAAAAGTTCACTAAATACAATCTTTGAATTTTCGACACTGTTAAAAATATTTCTCCTTTAAGTTGTGTTTATATCCTTTTATTAATAAAAATTCAGCAGATATATAATTCAACGATATCGACAAGAGTAAAGACATTAGCAAAACAAAAGAAAGACAAATACATTAAGTGTAGAAACATCAGAAGAATATAAAGCAGGTTAGAAACAGAGTCAGTGAAGTAATAAAAAATATAAAGAAGACATATTGAGAGAAATTTTCCACAGAGATGGAACACGATCTTTATAGGGGAAGGAGTAGAAAAAGATCTGTTAATGAAGACATACAAGGAAATCACCTAACAAATGGAAAACCCATATGAACAATATATTTAAAAGCCAGTAAAAAAAGACTGACGACTACCAGGTGAAACCAGATGCCAAAGAAGAGCTGTTAGATGAAGCAGAGAATATATCTCAAGAGGAAGTACATGAAAACCAACGAATAGGAAAGCTCCTGGGCCTGATGACATCACCAACGAAATGCTCAAGTATGGTGGTGTTGAAATAGAGAAAGTCTTGACAATCTTGCTTCAAAGGCCAGAAGCCAGAAAATTCCTGAAGAGTGGAGGAACAGCATTACAATACCAATATTCAACGAAGGGAACAAAAATGACCCCGATAATTATAGAACCATTACCCTGTTAAATAGCACTAGCACATTACTAACCAAATAACCGAAGAACAGCAAGGATTGACAGAAAATAGATCGACAGTTGCTATATTTACAATCAGACAACTGATTGAAAAAATCATTAGAATTCAATAAATCTGTATTTCTCTGCTTAGTTGATCTAAAAAAGCATTCGATAGGGTACCGTTGAGGGATATGTTATAAATTTTATGAGAGCATGACTTCAACAACTACATTAAAGTGATTGCACAGCTCGATAAAAACAATAGGACATGTATAAAGACATAGCAAGGACTAACTGAAGAAGTACCAATATCATCTGGAATTCGTGAAGGCGATAGTATGAGTCCAATACTTTTTAATTTAATAATGGATAAAATAATAAAGAGTGTCAATAAGGTCAATGACGGATACAAAATGAGAAGAAAAACATTAAAAATATTGTGCTTTACTGATGATGCAATATTAACGGTAGAAAATGAACATGGCTTACAGCGATCAATGCATCGTGTCCAAACAACAGCAGGAAATTATAACATGAAAATCTTGGTGGAAAAAAACAGAATCAATGGTTGTAGCTAAGACCCCATTAGGTATAAATTATGTTTATAATAAAACATTACCACAGAATATGTACTGCACATACCTGGGAGTAACACTATCGAGCTGAAAAAATTTATGTCAAGAGGTACTCAATCAGGCAAATAAAGCATCGAGAATATCTGGTTGTTTGAGGGACTTAATATGGAAAAATGTCTACATGCCTACGGTTGACCACAAAAAGATGACACGAAAGCTACTACGCTATCTACGTCACAACAGATTTAAAAGCAGACAAAACAAGATCTCTTTTTATAAGAAGAAGACGATATCGACAGGCAGTAAAACTTAGTATTTAATTAAAAATGCAGCTTTTATATTTTGTTTACTTTATCGTAAATTCTTACCTGAAGTAACAATAGTTCGGCTTTCATCATTTCATCCACTATTTTTCTTAATTCGTTTTCCATATCTATCATTTGATCGTGTTCGATGATATCTTTGTAGTGATACTGCCTCGGGTTAGAGGATTCGTCTTTATTTTTCCAAACTTCATCATATTCTTCTTTTCTAAAAAAACATATTTTCTATTTGAGAGTTTTCGTGTATAATTAGTTTTAATTTTTGGCTGGTAAATGGTTAACAACTTTGCAGTTATTTTTATGTATTTCTTCAGTTTATACGATTCTCTTGTGGTTTACAAACAACACAACTTAAAAATTCCCAACAGAAATGTTGTAAAATAAGAGTGTTCTCCTGCGCATGTCATGTGATATGCCACACGTTGGCGATCACTTATCCATTACAGTCTCAATCATTTACAGTCTATTAAGTAAAAACGTATTCTTGAAAAAATGTGCTTCGAGAACATTTTTTGCCATCAGTGTATTCTTTGGTGTGCTAACAAGGGCACACACTTAGAAACATGCTGTCGAAGAGATTTTCTGCAAATTTTTCGAATTTCGCGAGGCAACTGAGTCAAAGTCCTCAGAGTTTCTCCTCTAAGCTTTCTCTTTACAAGGGACCAAACATTTTCAAGAGGGTTGGCGTCCGGCGATTATGAGGGCAACTCTAGTATCTTATCGTGGGCCCAAGCGAGCCGCTTCGCGACGTGATTTTCGTCCAGCAAAGGTTTCTTCAACATGCTTCCGAATTTGACGTCATGAGCACGAAAATGTTGTCGAATGGTCTCATGGGAGACATTTAATCCCAATTTTCTTAATCTTGCCGCTACTTGACGCAGCGTCAATTTCGTGTCCCATGAAAATAAATACACGATCCGTTTTCGACTTTCGGAGTGAGTTTACCTACCGAGTCACGTTTTGGCAAGTCGTCGACATTTTTCATCTCGTTAAAATGATTTACCCACCTCTTTACAAACGATACCGACTTTTTAATACATTTAGCGGCCGTGAAATGTGTCACTTTAGGCCCTTTTTGAAAGGAACAAAGGAAGACTGCCTCAAACCGACGCGCAAACAAGTGACTTCGACAAAAGTTCGGAATCGACTAATACTTTTACTAAAATGCATCGTAGAGAGGTTCCCTCTACCGATTTTTTGTTGAATCGCCAGAATCGCGTCTACCAAAAATGAATTATCGCGGACACGTTCTTATTTGACAGACTGTACTACAATATACGAGTAGGTTGGGTGCCCTTCTCAATATCTCTGATATGGACGTATCGTTACTGTTACTATACTATTCAAGAATGTTATAAAATGATAAAATTTATTTGGAAATCTTTTTTAAACAATATAATATAATTGTTGGTATGTGTCTGGTTGCTTCGACTTAACAGCAGGTCATCAGCAAAGTTAACCCACACCGATCTCAGTTAGAACTAGGATAGGCGATCGCTTGTGGTAACCAAGTGCTGTTCTCAAGACGGGCGGGTTCATATATAAGTAGCAATTATTCTAGAAATACCGTAATATTTTTGCCAGCACTGCCTCAATATCTAAACACTAGTAAACTGCTTTTCATGAAATATCCACGTATATTTCGGCACCTGGACATTGTTAACGGATATCGTGACATCCTCGTTACAGTATACAAAGCTTAATCCCCATTGAGACAACGGGGTGAAGTATAAAAAATTAAGCATAAAAATTCAATCAAAATTCGAGTTTATTTATTAGAGGAAATTCGTCTTACTACGTATCTGCTTTAATAGACTCATTGTATTTACCTGATATTTAATTCTGGCACAAAAGTTGATGCTATGGCCTTTAGGCGTCCTTCTTCTTCATCTGCTTCCGCCGATTTACCTTCTTTCGGACTTTTAGACGTCTTATCTTTCTTTGATTTAGAATCTTTGGAAGAGCCGGGAGTGGATTTGCTTGTCTCACTGTCTGTCCCTAAAAATCACATACTGAAAACCATACTAGAGGAAATAAATGTAGACGGGGATAACTTGGTGCATAGTTAACACACTGCTTACCGATTACACCAATTGAAATTTAGTTACATAAACAATTTTTCTGTGTAGTTTTGGCTTGCTTTTAACAATATACTGAAAATGATATGAAATCATTGAAAAAAAACAAACCTACCTTGTCTGCTTAGCATTACTCTGGAGGCACTTCTTTCAGATCCTGTATATTCGGGAATTTTTCCAGTTTGTGCCTTGTATTCATGTAGCCATCCTCGGACCTGATCGCTGAGTTGTTCTAATACTGGACCCCTAAAATATTTAATTTAGCAAGTGATGAATATCGTCCGGGGGGCATCATAGTAAATACGGAGATCCTAGGATCTAGTAACAT
>CM032451.1:57622461-57722461 GCA_019049505.1 Pachyrhynchus sulphureomaculatus | reverse complement strand
TGTTTTGATATATGTTTTCCCCACAGAATCGAGTTTAGACACCCAATGACCTTCTTCCCCTGTACAATACGGTGTTCAATTTCTGGTTCAGTCCATCCGTTGCTTGTAATTTTTGTACCCACATATGTATATTCTGTGCATGGTCCGATTTGAATGTAGTCTTCTAGCTGGTGAACCGATGTTTCCTCCTTTCCTACACACAGGTACTTTGTCTTTTCCTAGTTTACTATCAGGCCCCATGTTTCGTATTCTTTTAGCAGTTTCCTTGTCAATAATTCCAGGTCCTCTTTATCTTGTGCGAGCACCACTTGATCGTCTGCGAAGTGTAGCGTATACAGCGTGATGTCATTAAGCTCGATACCCATTCCTTCGCATGATCTCCTCCATTCTTTCAACGCTTCGTCTATGTAGATATTAAATAATGTAGACGAGAGGCAACATCCTTGTCGTAGTCCTTTGTTAACTGAAAAGCTTTCTGACAACTGGTCTTTTAGTTTTGTTTTTGCTCTTTGATCTCTGTATAGCTGGTGGATGGCTTTTATTATTGTAATATTTATTCTAGTACCTTCTAGTACTTGCCATAATCTATTTAGAGGGATCGTATCATATGCTTTGGATAGATCAACAAAGAGAAGGTGTGATTCCCTGTTTGTTGCTACCCTTTTTTCGTGCAGCTGAGTAATTGTGAAAATATGGTCTACGCACGATCTGCCCGTCCTAAAACCTGCTTGCTGTTCTAGTTCATATGGCGCATATTCTTCCTCTATTAGTTGTTTGAGGACTTTCCCGTAAATTCGACTCATAGTGTTAGTTACGGCTATACATCGGTAGTTGGTGCATTCGTCTTTCTTCCCTTTTTTGTATATGGGCGTTATCCAGGTCTCTCTCCATGCTTGTGGGATGTCTTCTCTGTTCACCAATCTAGCAATTAACTCAGTTAGAAATGATATTAGCTTAGTAGTGCCATGTTTAAACAGTTCTGCAGGGAGGCTTTCTGGTCCGCTTGCCTTTCCAGTCTTCATTGTCTTTACGGCTTTCCATACCCTGTCTTCTGTTACTTCACTGTGTTGTCCTGTAGTCTCTAGGGCCGCTGAGGGTTGTTCCATATATGATGTTCTGGTTTCAGTGAGCTCATTCTTAAAATGCTCCTTAAACCTTTTCAGTTGTATGGGATGAATATTAGTTCGATCTGATGTATTTGACCTTAGTTTCTTAATAAATTTCCATGCCGCCCTTGGTTTTGCTCCTCCAATGTATGTATTAACCTCGCTACATTTCTTCTCCCAGGTTGCATTTTTATTCTCCCATATCATCCGTTTAAACCTGGCTTGTTCGTGTTTATAGACGATCTTGTTTGTCATTTATGTTTTTTGTTGTCAACCAGCGTGTGTAGGCTTCTTGTTTTGTGGTTATTTGATGTTCTAGTTCTGGATTCTAGCTTATGCATTACCTTTAATAATTTATCTAATATTAAAAAAAAACAGAATTTTCAACAAAGATCGGAAATAAACTTAGTTAAAAAGTCATTTCTGGTGTGTTCTGTGAAGTCATTGATCATTTTATATCTACGTAACAAAATTTTTTATTTTAAAAGTAATCGACGTACGGAACACTTATTCCGCAAGTCCGACTTGGCCGGTTATTATTTTTGAGATTTGCTTGTTCTTTCTATGCTAGACTAGAAACTTGCCGATACGCCTTTGTTCTAATAACGTTAACAATAATTATTCCACGAAAAAAGTAAACAGACACGTCTTAACGGTACCGGCAATTTCAACCTATGATTGATCAAACGTGAATCTGAAGAACTCCCAGATATCACAGAGGAGGAAATACAAACTGCACTGCAGCAGATGTCTCTTTAAGAAAGATGGTATTACTGATATCGAATATTATCGGCCGGCATCTCTTCTGTTACACTTTTATAATCCGTCTTCACTAAAATCTTAACAAAACAGAAAAATTAGATTCCTGTCAGCCTGTGGAACAGGTGGGCTTTAGAAAGGAATTCAGCACGATCGACCACCTCCACACAACACGTACTGTAATAGAAAAATGTACAGAATACAAGGTATCAATACATTTGGCCTTCATTGATTTTTATAATGCATTTGATACAGTTGAAATCTGGTCAGTTCTAAAATCCCTGACTAACGCAAGAATAGATTCCAGATATATAAAGAAGCATCTATACATATTAAAATTGACGAACCGACTGTCACAACATGAACTAACCTGAATTATTTACGATGGCTCTTAAAGACGTCTTTAAGCAGTTAAATTGGGATGAGAAGGGCATCAACATCGACAATACTAGACTGAGTCACTTTAGATTTGCAGACGACATAGTCGTGATAGCTAATAACACCAGTGAGCTACAGGAAACGTTAAACTAACTGATTGTGGTCTCTACAAGATTAAGTCTTAAAATTAATTTTAACAAAAACTAAATTAATGAGCCCTGAAAAGATCAACATACAGATAGGAAATAACGCCATAGAACGCGTCGACGAGTATATCTACTTAGGCCACATTATTAAGATCGAAAAAGAGGACTAGCATGCAGAAATTACCAGGCGAATAAGGCTGACATGGGCAGCTTTTGGGAAACTAGGACATATCTTAAAAAGTACTATAACGCCCATAACCCTAAACACTAAAATCTACCATACCTGCGTCATACCTGTCAGCACATATGGACTGGAAACGATTTGCTTCACTAAAGCATTCGTTAAAAAGAGAGTTATGGAGTTATGCT
This sequence comes from Pachyrhynchus sulphureomaculatus, assembly GCA_019049505.1. Lineage (NCBI taxonomy): Eukaryota > Metazoa > Arthropoda > Insecta > Coleoptera > Curculionidae > Pachyrhynchus > Pachyrhynchus sulphureomaculatus. The sequence goes on along the minus strand of CM032451.1, from coordinate 57,719,703 downwards.
TGTTATCTCCCTTAGACATAGAATTCATAACGAGCAGATAAGGACACGTCAAATCAATGACATATTTCTAGAGGTGGCAAGGGTAAAGTGGCGATGGGAAAGTCATGTGGCTAGATCATCCGGAGACAGATGAGTATACAGGATCACAGAACGGAGACCCAGAGAAACATAAAGAGGCTGGGGACGTCCACAGAAACGATGGGTCGATGATATAAGAGCAGTAGCGGACAAGCAGTGTTTTAAAGGTCGTAAAAGATAGGGAAGCATGGAAGAGATTAGAAGAGACCTACGTCCAGTGGACTAACTTCGGTTTGAGAAGAAGAATGAACCATCAAGTAGCTAGCATATTAGACATTTTTATCAGGACCGCATTTAAAATTTAAAATATTTCCAAAAAGCAATATCTCCTTAATATTCATATTTTATAGAAGATATATCGTAAATTTTAGTGTTACAGGGTAGTCTTACCATAAATTATTTAGTAAAGTAAGAATATTTAGAAGAATTTGAATTATTTAATAATGTAATGCAATTATGGTAAACCTAAAACTACTATTACCTGTTACAACTGGTTTACTTTTTTCTTTCATACTTCTGATTTCTCTCATAAAATGTGCCCTGAGCCTGCCCTGTCTAGCTCGCTCGTGAGTTTGAATGATCAGAATTGCTCGCTGTTCAGTCATTGGTGGTTTTTCTTCTACCTTAAATATGGCAGACATAAATAAAAAAGAACGGTTAGCCTAGGATATGTTGCTAGTTTAAAAATCAGAACTAAATACCAGGACAAGTTATTAATTTATACCTTATCGGTAAATCCAAGTTTATCCAATACTTCTTTGATTATTCGTTTCTTATAAGTTATTTCATCTTCCCTCTCTCTTCTAAAGCATGCCGGAATCTGTAGTTCTGTGTCAAAAGGAGTTAAATTTAGTTTTTCCAAGACGTCTCCACAATGTGTCCATTCGTTTAGATCTGCTTCTATTAAATCAGCCTTAAAATAAATATGATTAATTAATTTTAATAACTCAACTTGATATCTATATCGTAATATTAGTATTCAGTTATTACTGTGTATCTCTCCGTTGCTCTTGAAAGTATAATCGGAACATGTCATAAAACTTGCTCTGGGCGGTGCTGACGAGGGCATACTAATAAATCGGAAACGTATCAATAACAACAGGCATGCTAACGACAGTCCTATCTTCGTGGACAGTCTAAGAAGCATTCAAACAGTAATAGCACGCATGCCAGGACAGCTGTGGGTCTGATTTGGATTTTAATGTCAGGAAAACCACATGTATGGTGATCAGCAAAAACCACGTACGAGCTGGTCAAATAACAATAAATCAGCAACTAATGGAACAAATGTCTAACTACACCTACCTAGGTACAAATATAAACGAACGATTGGATGACTCATAAGAAATTATACAATGGATAGAAAGAGCGAGATCGGCTTTGATAAAAATGGGTAACATCTACATGTACCACTATCTTCCCCTGCAAACTAGGATCCGCTTATTAAGATGTTATGTGTTTACGGTTCTCCTGTACGGGGTAGAATTTTGGACATTGACGGAAACATCCAGAGATTTAAGGCATTTGAGATATGCTCTTATAGACGAATATTAAAAATCTCGTGGTTTGATCATGTTGCGAATTAGGAGGTGTTGCGCATAACGAATAAATATCGGGAACTACTGACATGTTTGAAGTGCTGAAAATTCGAATATATGGGTCATATAATGTGTAACGAACATCGATGTGACCTAGTGCTACTCGTTTTAAAAGGAAAAGTAGACGGAAGAAGGGGACCACGCAGAAGAAGGATATCTCGACTGCAGAATTTGAAAAAATGTTGCTCGTTATCTACTACCCAGTCAATAAACTTCAAGTAGCTATGTTAATAGCCAACATTCGAAACAGATTGGCACGACAAGGAGAAGATTGTGAATTAAAATAACCTGTATCTCTCTCAATTCTTTCACCCCAATAGGACACTATGCAGTTGCTGCCTCAACAGTCATTCTCCAGGCATCTCGATCCTACACGACCTGACTTGACTCGTGCATACCCATACCACGAAGTGATCTTACTTGGTCGGACCATCTTGTTGCAGACCGTCCCCTTGATCTTCTACCTTCTTCTTTACAAGCTTTTCCATGGCATCCACTTTCTTCATAATGTGACCAAAATATTTCAGGGACTGTCATTCTATTTGAATGTCGATCATTTATACAAAGCTCTTCGAGAATGGATACATTAGTACGGTGTTCGGTTTATGATACTTTGAGGATTCTTCGATATGCTCACATCTCAAACGCATCGATTCGTTTCTTGTCAGCTTGTTTAATGGTCCATGTTTCCGATGCGTAAGTTGCTATGAGGAAATAAGACTAGATAGCAGTCTTAACTTTGTGTCCTCACTGGATCTTTCCAAACCTTAGTGAGTTTGATCGTCGAGGTTCTAGCCATAGTCAAACGTCTTCTTACTTCTGCCTCACGGCTACCATTGTTAATATGAGGGATTCCAAATAGTTGAAATAGCCTACAACAGTAAAGCCAGCAAATTCATTTATGTATGACACATCTTCATTACGACTAACAATTATTACTTTGGTTTTCGCTCTATTAATTGTCAGTTTTTGCTAGTGATTTTCAGGCGCTCCATAATTGATTCTAGATTTTGTATTGAAGTCGAAAGTATAACAATATCATCCGCATATCTAAGGTTACTTAGCTTAGCTACCTGTATACTGAGTCATAAATACACATTTTTTTATTATCATTTAAATGATATTTTACAAACACGACTTACCTTTAACTCCAAAATCCTTCCTAAAGTAGCTTCCAGGAGCTTTCTGAGCAAAATACTCTTCTGAGGCTGAACCATTTGATCCACACAAATCGCTAATTTATTAGCCATCACTATGTATCGCATATATAAAGTAGCTAAAAGTGTCCTGTGTTCTCTTCTATCTGCTTGAGCCGGTTCGGAGTTAAGTGTTGTCACGAGATGGCTGTGAATTTGGTTAAATTGGTCATCGTAATATGTGTGAGACATATTTTTAGAGTATATTCACATTTCAAATATAATTCAAATGCTGGACACGCACATATAAAAAAACTTTTAGAGCATATTTGAAATCACAATTTTATATGAATTATTAAGAGTTCTGTAATTTATTTACTCGTTGCCATGGACTTCCCTCTGCCAGTATAAGTTTGATCCATAACTAATGTTGTGATCATTATTAGCATGTGTACACCCTAACAAACCATAATCTATGACTTGTTTTACTGTGGAATAAGTTTGAATCTGGAGTCGACAAATCAGCTATAAAGAATTGTTTAACAAATCTTCAGTATGTTGTATTTTTATCACGAACTTTTCCACAATTTTTTTTCTCTTAGTGTTTATATTTTCATTCTTTGGATGAGTAAAACCCAATTTTATTTAAAAATAACCGGCCAAGTGCAAGTTGAACTTGCGCAATTAGTGTTCCGTACGTTGATTGCTTTTCAAATAAAAAATTTTGATACAGAGGTATAAAATGATCAGTGACTTCACAAAACACACCCCAAATGAGTTTTCAACAAAGTTTGTTTCCAATCTTTACTGAAATCTATTGATTTTTTTTTTTTTTTTTTATATACCAGATAAATTATAAAGGTAATGCACTCGTGATAATTTTCGTTCAATCTACACCCCGTGGAGAATATTCCAGAATTTTTTCAAAATTTTTCATAAGTACTTTTCGAGATAAGGCGGGTGGACAGCGATTTTTTCGCGATATTTTAAAAATAATACAACGAAAAGTGCGCGCAAGTATTACATTATATATATATATATATATATATATATATATATATATATATATATATATATATATATATATATATATATATATATATATATATTACTCGTGTTTTCACAAGCTTTCATTTGACCCTACACTCGATTACCTAGTAAAAAAAATTTTTTTTTTACTTCCGATTTGACCCCCCAAAACTAACCCTTTAAGTCAAAATTTAACTTTCAAAACTACATGGCTCTGATGAGGCCATCAATTCCTATATTATTACCAAATTTCAACTTTCTATGACAAATAGTTTCGGAGAAAATCGGGTGTGACAGACGGACAGACAGACACCGAAGTGATCTTATAAGTGTTCCGTACGGAACACTAATAAACCAAAAACTTGATAAAATGTACGAAATAATATTACTATTTTAATCTTAAAAAGTTAGCACCTACCGGCTTATAAAAGAATATATATAGGAATATAATTAGCAAAAGAAATCTTCGCTATTGTCATTTTAAACGAAAAATGTATTATTTAATAATTACCTATTACCTAAGCTGTCTAAAAAGTTCTCGTCCTGACACATAGATGGCGGTAGAAACTATGAAACCATAATTGTATTGGAAAGCTCCATCCTATATATAAACACATGTACAGGATGAGTCAACGATAGAGTAACGTACCTATTTCATTTGTTTCGGGAATGACGAAAAAATGTTAAATACAATACAACAAAAATAGGGAATGTTAAGGTGCACAGTTTAAAATTATTTTTGAGTATACAGGGTATTTCAAAAAAGTGTGGCCGATATAACATATGTTTCTTTGAATCCTATTTTCTATTTTACTTCTAAATTCTGCGTAAAATTGTATAACTTTTTTATTAATAATGTTATATACCTAACCCTAGTAGTTTTTCTAATATTTCAATTTTTTTAAAAAAATACTAGTTTTCAGTTTTGTAAAAAATTGCCATTAGCACTATTGTTTCTAAGGGTGGAATACTCATAATTGGTACGAGCGTTCTATAGAGATGAAAAAAAGATATATGTAAAGAAATTTGAGATGCTACAGGGTGTTCAAAATAAATTTATACATTTCGACTATTTTAAATTAAAAAATCTCAAATTTTTTAAATGTCACACCCTGTATATTATTTTTTTCTCATAGATTTTACAAAAGCCTCCAACTTTTATTAAGTATGTCATATACCTATTTCTAATAATTTTCGATTTATTTTGAATTTTTCAGTTTTTACCCTTGTTTTTAATACACTTGCATGATTTTTGCACTGTGACCAAATAGGAGCTTTGAGCAACATTTCATTTTTAAAATTTCAGATTTCACCAAGACCTATTTCAGAGATCACCAAGACATTTCCACTATGGAGAGCCGATACAGCGAGAAACCCAACCTTGGATTGCTGGCCTGCAGCTAAATATTCAGCTAAGTTAATTTTTTATGCTGTTAATGGAAAAAATGGAATCTTAGGTCACCAATGTTGCGTGTTATATTCTTTTTGAAGTTACAGTCTGTCAAGTAAGAACGTGTCCGCGATAATTCATTTTTGGTAGATGTGATTCTAGCGATTCGACCAAAAAAAATGGGTAGGGGAACCTTTGTCTACGACGCATTTTAGTAAAAGTATCGGTCCATTCCGAACTCTTATCGAAATCACGTAACATCCAAAATGAGTCACTTGTTTGCGCTTCGGTTCAAGGCAGTTTTTCTTTGTTCCCATCCAAAGGGGGCTTAAAATGACACATTCTGCGGCCGCTAAATTTATTAAAAAATCGGTATCGTTTGTGGAGAAGTGGGTAAATCATTTTAACGAGACGAAAAGGGTCAACGACACTCCGAAAGTCGAAAAACGAATTGTGTCTTTGGTTTCACGGAACCCGAAAATGACGCTGCTTCAAGAAGCGGCAGAATGAAGAAAATCGGGTTTAATTTGTCTCATGAGACCATTGGACAACATCGTCGTGCTCATGATGCACGATAAGATACTAGAGTGGCCCTCATAATCGCCGGACGGCAACCCTATTGAAAATGTGTGGTCCCTTGTAAAGAGAAAGCTCAGAGGAAAGACTCTGACTTAGTTTTCTCGCGAGATTCGAAAAATTTGCAGAGAATACAAAAAATCTCGTCGACAGCATGCCTCGAAGATGCCAGGCGATTATTGATGCAGGACGCGATTGGCCAACTTACTAAGGTAATTGCGCTGTTGAAAACATTGATGGCGAAAAATGTTCTCGAAACACATTTTTTCAAGAATACGAGCGATCACATTCTTACTCCGCAGACTGTCTGTTTTATTGTTAAGAATACATAACACTATCAAAATTTCTGTGTAAAAAAAGTTTGAGTTTAGTAGTATAGTGATACTAATAAATATTCTATTTGTATATATTCGGTTCAAAAGTTACAGAAACCATTACGACCTGTTATTATACGATATTGTTAGTTTTTACAACTTTGAAACTTGTTTGTATACAGGAGTTTTTGAAAGTCTATATTGTAACATATGTATGTTTAAGTCCTAATAAAGAATTACTTTGTTTCAGAATTGTTGTTTTATTTCCCTAATTAGTTAATGAGTCCCCTGTAGTGTTTCGAACGCTTAACTAAACTAAAAAAATTGTATAGCAAAATTTCTTTAAATATGAAGATAATTTACACAACTTGGCAACCACGCTATCGCGAAAACGCCTGGCGTTTATGTGATCCTGGCACAAAATTTCCAGAAATGTCTTAAAAGAAAAATTACATTTGTATTAGGAGGGCAGAAACGTGAGGAGGTATATCTACGCCTCGTCATATATGAATAACGCTATAATAATGAAAAATATCTCCGGGCACTCTTGTGATCCTGATACAACACCCGAAACTACGTCAAATCTTCACAAAGAGGTTTTAAAAATGTCAAAATACTTTCTTGTATCAGGAGAGCAGAAAGGCGACGAGATATTTTCTACTCCTGATATATGAAAAATACCTCCTGGCACTTCTGTGATCCTGATACCACACCCGAAATTTCGTCAAATCTTCACAAAGAGGATTTAAAAATGTCAAAATTCTTTCTCGTATCAGGAGACCAGAAACGCGGGGAGGTATTTTCTACTCCTGATATATGAAAAATTACCTCCTCGCGTTTCTGTGCTCCTGATACTAAATCCGAAAAAGTGTTAAATTTTCACGTAAAAATTTGGTATTAGGAAAGCAGAGATGCGACGAGATATTTTCTACTCCTAATATATAAGAAAATACCTCCTCGCGTTGCTGTGCTCCTGATACCAAATCCGAAAATTTCGTTAAATTTCACGTATAATTTTTCTATTAGGAAATCAGGGATGTGATGAGGTATATATACCTCCTAGCACTTCTGTGATCCTGATACAACACCCGATATTTCGTCAAATCTTCACAAAGAGGTCTTAGAAATGTCAAAATTATTTCTTGTATCAGGAGAGCAGAAACACGAGGAGGTATTTTCTATTCCTAATACCTGAAATTGCGTCAAATTTTCGGAAAGAAAGAAATTAAACAAAAAATTTGTTTTGTTAGGAAAGCAGAAATGCGAGAAGATATGTTAAAGTAATTTTCGCTGTTGTCAGATTGTGCATAATTTCTCATTTCTTAAGAAAATTGCACTTTGCAGTGTTGCCAGATAGTTCATCAATTTTTAGGACTTCTTTTCGATGTTGCCACTCATTCCTAATTTATAAGGAACTTTCCAGTGTTGCCAGATTGTGCATTTCCACATTTTTTTTTTGAGGGGGGCATGATTACTTTGGTCACTGTCGCTTCTATCAATTTAATCACTGATGATTATACATTCGACTCGAAATAAAACAATTTTTTTTTTAATAAACATTTATTTATATTTACAAATTTGAAATTACAAGTTACCATTTATTATAACTGACAAAATTCTATGCTATCGATTTTATGTGCAAAAATGGAATTTTCTGTTCAAAACTTAAATCGAGCTACATAATCACAGAGACAATCAGACAGTTGACCAATTTATTTATAATTTTTAAAGAAAAACTCAGATTCTCGTCTAATGAAAAAACGATTTCTTAAAAAAAAGGTTTCTTCACTGCTAATAGCTTTTAGCTTAGTTTTTAAATGGTCAACTATCAAATCTTCACGATTTAAACTTTAAACTATTTTTTTTAAGCAACACAAGTTTATAATAGAGTCTTTTTACAGATTTTAATCATAAATTGCTATATACTATTCAGAGCCCTTGAATGTTATAGCATTGTATTTTTTTTTGTAATTTTTGAAAAGAAAAATAACAGCAGGGAGTCACTAGTCACTCACCCTGTATCTGTTAAGAAAATAAAAATTGTAAATCATATTGCTTAAAAATATACATTTCTTTAAGTTGTAAGAGTCTTTATACAGGGGGTGTAAAACGTATGGAAACAGTATTCTTCCTTTTGTTTCAGTACAGTTTTGTGCACCCTGTACTATATACATGCATTTTTAAGGTAATTTTTTACATCAATAAAATAGATCGACGAATGTACACAACAAAGAAGAGGTAATATTTAACACTAGATTCTAGTTTTATATGAATATTTCTTGTTTTGCGAATACACTTTTGTATATAATATTCTTACATTTCAATTTAAATATTTTGTATGTTATCAATCTTTACATTTGTATTTTAGTTTCGAAAACAGCCAAAAATAACATTTTTTACAGTTTCAAAAGCCCTGACCTTTGGAAGATAATATTCTTTCAAAAATATCATTTTCTCGATGTAAATATCCTGAAAATTATTTGATTATGATATATCGTAGTTACATGTAATGTTAGACCAAAGAATTTAAATTTGTTGGCAGGATTTATATTAAAGAGTGTCTCATAAACAAGTTTACACACAAATTTATTTGATTTATTGAACGACGTAACGAGCTGGAGAGGCATGGTGGAAGTGTAACCTCAGTCTGGAAATTTAGTTCCAATGAAGGGTTTTCTCTTGTGTGTATATACGATTGTAAACAAAAAATGGCAGCGATTAAAGCCGAGCGGTGATTAATTTACCTCGCTCTTAGAAGAGTATCGGGAATGTAACAGTTGGTACATCTTCTATAAATGAGAATATTTTTTGAAATGTCTGTGATACCGTTGAATTACAAAGTTTTTGACAGCTCTAAAGATAAGGGCGTTAACAATGCATACTGTACTTAAAAACAAGAATAAAAATCCCCTGTTAAATCTACGTCCTCTTCTTTGTTATTCTAAAACATAATACATCTTATTTTTTTGGGGGCGTTGAAGGATATTTTACGTAATTTATATACAAATTCAGTACAATACTATGATATATAAAACATTTTTATATACTCTATGATATTATTTTTTTTAGTCTGTTGGATGGTGAAAATATCCTAAAATTTTGCGGTAATCATTGAATGTTAACAATAATAGCCGAAACAAAAGATTGTCCTTAATATTTTACGCCTTTTCAAACTTGTCTTCAGGCATTTCCTACAGTGTGTTGATAAAAATTAGCGTGGCATTTCCGAGTATAGAAAACAGAGCTAGTAGAGCTCACACGAGTAATAAAAGAAAAAAATAAATGATCTTTAATATGGCCGATTTCCAGGACCGTGTGTCATTCACATAACAAACTTAGTATCTACGAAATATTGGTTTGCTGGATTAAACGTAAACAGTAAAAATTGCTGAAAAAGTCTTGCGCAATCGTATGCGAAATGTTGGGTGCAATACTTTTTTAGATAGAAATCATGAACTACTTACTTGGGAAATTATATTTAGATTGAATTTTGTTTTGTTGCCTCCCTCTTGTTGTTTTCAGTGCTCGCTGCATAATATATAACTTTCAATGGTTTTTGGAATAGGGAATAAGTATAAAAACGAATTTAATGGTGTTATTTTTGATTGCACTCATAGGAGACAGTGATTTTATGCAACTGCAGATGAAATGCCCGAATATAATTTGATTTCAATAGAATGCAAACCGAACATTTTGACGTTCTTAATCAAAGAACACTTGAATGTTTACCGTGAATATTTTTAACCCTATCCAACCTTTTTTTCCGAAGTTAACTTATAATAAGCCAGTATTGTCCAGTACTATGCGCCAAATAAAGATACTATATACAAATTTCGTTATATACCCTTTTTCAGTATTTTTTGGCAGTACATAGTAGTATTTTTTTTAACACTGATTGGCAATTTTTATCAACGTAGATATAAACTATCTAATAAATTATTTGAAACACCCAATAGTGCTTCTGTTACGTAGCTCATGTTAACTAAAAGAAGTAACGAAAGATACTCTGTTTAAAATAGACTTGGAGATTAATGTTTGAAATAGAGTCAGGATTAAGAACCGAGAGTGATCTAAACATGTTTTTAAGCGTGAACGAAACACAACTTTTGTTTGTGAATATGTGAAATGAATCATTCATATGTTGCCTATTAATTACAACAACAAATCGATTGTAGTGTAGAAATGATAATCACTTTATACGAGGGCTACTTTTTAAGTTTTTACAAAAAGAAAGAAAGAAAAAAATCTTTAGTACAAATGGTTTTATTGTTTCTTAAAATATTTGCCTTTTATATGCATTTGAACCCATTTTTTCCACTCTGAAGTTGGTACGGGCAATGGGATATTAATTCGATGTTTTTCTCCGTCAAATAATCAATTTTTTGACGTGCTGTGTGAGAGCTGGCATTGTCATGACGTTCTCGGTCGATTTTTTTGATTTCTTCGATGACAAATTATTGTTTATCATTCAGTATTAACTGTTCTTCGATCGTCTAAAGCAATGGTTGCAACACGTCCAGTATAACTAAAGAAACAAGTGACCATTTTCCTAAAAGTGTTTCGCGAACGAACCACTTTTGTTGGATTCAGTTCATCTTGGAACACCCAAACAGTTGATTGTTGCTTAGCTTCCGGCTCGTACGAATATATCCAAGTTTCGTCTCCTTTTTTGCGCATTTCCTTATCCCAATTGACACGGGCCTGTTTTTTAACTTTCGGTCAAATTATGCGGAATAGGGAACAGATCTTTTTCACAGCTAAATGTTCATGCAAAATCGAATGTACTGCCGTCTTCGCTATGCCTAGGGCTGCTTCTATCTCACGGTAAGTCACATGTTGATCCTCTTCAATCATGTTGCGCATAGCATCGATGATTTTGAAACAACAACCGATTTTGGTCGACCTTCACGAAATTTATTGCTGACTGAAGCAACGAGCATGACGAAATTCTGCAAATCAATTGTAAACAGCCTTTACTAATGGTGATTACCATTACCAAAAGTTGAACGAAGCGATTCAAGGCAACGAAAACCTTCACGTGAAATTTCCATTTGTTCACAAAACTGTTTTTTTTTACGCTGTTGTAAACAAACTACTAGGTCAATTTCTAAGCTGCCACTGTTTTAATAATATAAATGTTTACAACAATGGTCATGTCATATCTCAATAGCGTCATTTAGTGATCGTGAAAATTTAAATGGCGGCTCTCGTATGAAAATATCGCTAAAATAATCCATCCGCCTCAAACTATATTTTACACGATAATAATTATAAGTTAAGTGAACAGTAATACAACAATTTTTTTCGTTTACTGGTAAACCCCACATTTATTTTAATATATCAACATGTTTCGCTATCACTGTAGCTTTATCAAGAATAAATGAACAAGATGGAAAATTTATTAGATATATATAAGATCCCTACAGGTAAAATACAATAATGTTTGAAATTCCTAATTATACTTTATATTATAGGTAACAAATTAATTAAGTATGGTATTATTGAAATATATTTAAAAGAGGTGAATTATTAAATTCTAATTGGTCACTTAACAAATAATTAGTATTTATAATTTTATTGATTTCCAGATATTCAAGCCAATTTAATTTATACCCTTTGTTTTCAACATGATAAAATTTCAAAGTTTTTATTAAACTGATATTCTGATTCTATTAAATGGTTAGCGTAATTTGAGTCTGGTTTACTAGTTGTATAGCCTGTCCTAAAATATAAGATCCTGATTTTTGCCGTTTTAAGTGGACAATACAAAAATTCTGACCTTTTGTTTATGATAAGTTGCAGAGATTGACTTAAAAATTTTATTCATTAATGCAAATAAATAAAATTATAAGTGTTTTTGGAGTACAGTTTTTGGGTACAAATACACAGTTTGAATGAATGGGGTTTACAAGAGGGGACATATTGTATAAATAAAAATATTTAACTTCAGCCTAATTCGGTTTTACTATCACTGTCATCAGCTGAGGTAATTATCAGTGGTCTTTTATATTATTTACATAAATATATGAATCTTTAACAACGTGCTGAATGGAATTCTTCCAGCTTTCACAACTTTTTTTACTAATTCAACCACTGACACGCTTAAAGAAGGAGAAACCTTTTGTGTCCTTATTTTTGATTTAACTTGATGCCAAATATGTTCAATTGGATTAAGCACACAATAATACGGAGGAAGCCGCAAAACAGCGTGTTTTCATTTTCTCAGCCCTACTATTCAAAAAGTTCTGCGGTCATGTCTTCGTGATAGTCCAAACTAGAATCTTTTATGTTTTTTGCAGATAATAGTAAACAATTTGAAACCCAGCCCTTTTCAGATCCAGCATGCAAAATGGTTATTCGTTTACCTTTATTTAAAGGTGCGTTAGGCTAACATTTTGTACTGCTGTCAACCCACCCTTTTTGCACAGTGTCATGGGTATCGAACCATGTTTCGTTAAGGTAAATTATTGGCCAATTCTCTGATCGATACTTTTTAATTTCTTGTAAATAAGTATGTCGCAAGATTCGTAATCTTTGTGACTCCATCACTACTACTGTGAAGGGTTGATCGGCCACAATGTATACTGGTCCCCTCCTGCACCAGTCTTAATTTTATTTTGTCTAGTGTCGGCACCAACTGCTCTTCATACATAGAATATATTTTTCTCCTGATGACGTCTTTTTCACAATCGTCTACATGATGCATTTAAAAATCTTTTCGTTTTTCCCTGTTCCTAAGTGATGGTTTTCCTATAATACCCTTAATCGTAGAAGTTGGAGTTTTTGTTAGTTCACTTTTTTTTTTGCAAAACACTTTGTTTATTTAAATTTCTTTTTACCAAACTTTTTTCACTATTTGTTTAGCGTCAAGTGATAAATGTTTTCTCTTGCGATAGCCCCTATTGCAATTTTCCTACGAACGCCATGTAATTAAAATAGGACCGTTACGTTGTAAGTAAAACTAAAAATAAAAATAATAAAAAGTATCTTTCGAATCATAATGGGGACCTGTGGTCATTAGGCCTATAATATCAAATACTTAAAGGGCTCCAAACCGGGTTGCCAGGTAGTAAATATATAGGTAAAAATAGATCCAATATGATTGCAAGTGAGGGCGGTATACAAAGCAGGTAAAATAAAAATACGTTTATCGTAATACCTGGCAAGCTATGCACAAAACCTTAATAGGGTCGTTTATCGCCCCATTGAAAAAGCAAAAAGGCAGGATCTTATATTTTGGGATCTACCATAAAATGTTCTTTTATGGTAGATCCCAATCTGTTTGACCAATATAAGTACAATCGCCATTTTCACAGTTAAGTTTATAAACACCTGATTTTTGTTCTTTGTCTGTTTTTGATTTATTATTTTTTTATATATTTGCTTAGGGTATTATTTGTTTTAACATTAATATTTAGTTTTTGTGTTAAGACATTTCTAATTTTATTGCTAGTCTTGCCTACGTATATAATAACATGTCCCTTGATTAATTTTTTGTCTGGGAAAAATTAGTTCTAATGCTTTGTTATTTTTTCTTTTTTTAAAATTTTGTTGTCTATATCTACATTATATCCGTTATTTACTGCAATTTGTTTTATTATGTTTAGTTCTTTAAGAAAATGTTTTTCATTTAATGGAATAGATAGTAGTCTATAGATCATGCTATGAAAGGCAGCTAGTTTGTGTTGGATTTGGTTACATGATTTATTATGTATTGTCGAATCAGTATGCGATGATTTGTGGTAAATAGAGAACGTATGTTTATTATTATATTTTGTTATAGTTAAGTCTAAGAAGTTGATGCTTATATTAGTTTCTTCTTCTGTAGTGAATTTTATGTTAGCATGTAAATTATTTATATAATCACAAAATATTGTGAGTTGTCTATCTGCTCCTGTGAAGCAGGCTAAAATATCATCAACATATCTATACCAATAAATGATTTTTTTAAAAAACGGATGTTCACTGATTTTGGACTTTATAAAATTCATGAAAATTTCTGCTAGTAAGGGACTAAGGGGATTACCCATTATGAGGCCTTTATTATTAGTGTATATAGTGTTATTAAATTCAAAATAGTTTTGTGTTAAACAAGTCCTAAGTGTAATGAGTATTTCTTGTTTTTTAATATAATTAATGTGGTTTAAGTTTAAAAGCTGTTCGACTAGTGTTACCAAATTAATTTGTTACCTATAATATAAAGTCAGTATAATTAAGGATTTCCAACATAATTGTATTTTACCTGTAGGGATCTTCTATAATATATATATAAAATGCAACGTCTCTCTGTCTGTCTATCCGTTAGTGCGCTTATCACTGGGGAACCACTTATCCGATTTACGTACTTTTTTTTTTATACATATGTTCTCTGGCCAGGTTATAGGCTATATTTTATTACGATAGGTAGCATAAGGAATGAGCAGTGACGTAAAATAGTCAATGAAGTCGGAAAAAAGTTTGCGCTACCGCGTTCCTTTGCAATACACAGCCTAAACCATTAAATATGGAACAATATTATGTAGCAGAGAATATCTATAACCTATAATATATATGAAATGCAATGTCTCTCTCTGTCTGTCTGTCTGTCCATTAGTGCGTTTATCACGCGAGAACCACTTATCCGATTTACCTGCCTTTTTATAAATTCATACAGATATTCTTTGGCCAGGTTATATAATAATAATAATAATTTATATCTATAAATATATAAAATGCAACGTCTCTCCGTCTGTCTGTCTGTCCGTTAGTGCGCTTATCCCTCGAGAACCACTTATCCGATTTACGTGATTTTTTAAATTCATACATATGATCTCTGACCAGGTTATAGATATATATTTTATTACATCTATAATATATATAAAATGCAAAGTATCTCTGTCTGCCTGTCTGTCTGTCCGTTAGTGCGCTTATCACTGGAGAACCACTTATCCGATTTTCGTACTTTTTTTTTAAAACATAGATATGTTCTTCGGCCAGGTTATAGGCTATATTTTATTACGATAGGTAGCATCGGAAAAAAAGTTTGCCGCTAGCGCGTTCTCTTGCAATACACAGTCTAAACCATTAAAAATAGAACAATATTATGTAGCAGAGAATATCTATAATATTCTCTGCTACATATATATATATATATATATATATATATATATATATATATATATATATATATATATATAATGCAATGTCTCTCTGTCTGCCAGTCTGTCCATTAGTGTGTTTATTACGCGAGAACCACTTATCCGATTTACATGTCTTTTTTTAAATTCATACATATATTCTTTGGCCAAGTTACATAATAATAATAATCTGTATCTATAAAATATATAAAATGCAATGTCTCTCTGTCCGTCTGTCTGTCTGTCCGTCCGTTAGTGCGCTTATCACTGGAGAACCACTTATCCGATTTACGTGCTTTTTTTTTAAACATTCATATGTTCTCTGGCCAGGTTATAGACTATATTTTATTACATTAGGTAACATGAGGAATAAGCACTTACGATAATAGTGAATCAAATCGGAAAAAAGTTTGCCGCTAGCGCGTTCTCTTGCAATACACTGCCTAAACCACTAAATATGGAACAATATCATGTAGCAACGGATATCTATAATATATATAAAATGCAACGTCTCTCTGTCTGTCCGTTTGTGAGCTTATCACTGGAGAACTACTTATCCGATACGTGCTTTTTTTTTAAACATGCTAAACCATTAAATATGGAACAATATCATGGAGCAAAGAATATCTATAATATATATAAAATGCAACGTCTCCCTGTCTGTCTGTCCGTTAGTTTATCACTGGAGAACCACTTATCCGATTTACGTACTTTTTTTTTTTGTTCTCTGGCCAGGTTATAGGATATATTTTTTTACGTTAGGTGACATAAGGAATAAGCAGTGACGATAATAGTGAATCAAGTCGGAGAAAAGTTTGCCGCTAGCGCGTTCTCTTGCAATACACTGCCTAACGATATGGAACAATATCATGTAGCAAAGAATATAATATATATAAAATGTAACGTCTCTCTGTCTGTCTGTCTGTCCGTTAATGCGCTTATCATTCGAGAACCACTTATCCGGCTTACGTGTTTTTATAAATTTATACATATGTTCTATATAATTCGATATAAGCCTAGATAAGGTGAGATAATGGGAGATAAGGAGAAATAATGGGAAGATAAGTTGAGAGAAGCCTCGATAATGGGAGATAAGGTGAGATAATGGGAAATAAGTATAAATAATGGGAGATAAGAAGAAATATTGGGAGATAAGGGGAAATAATGGGAGATATTTTATTACGTTAGGTAATGATAGTAGTGAATCAAATCCACGCGAGCGGAGCCGCGGGCCCGGCTAGTATATCTATATAATAAACTTTCCTTCTTGTTCATTTACTCTTGATAAAGCTACAGTAATAGTGAAACATGTTGATATATTAAAATAAATGTGGAGTTTACCAGTAAACGAAAAAAATTGTTGTTTTACTGTTCACTTAACTTAAGCTTAATGGATCTCCACCAAGTATCCGCCAAAACAATCCAGTTATTACACGACAATATATATTTTTTGAAATTATTGCCGATATACAGGTGGTGTTACACGTGCGATGAGATTGTGGTAATTTTAGACAATATTGACGTCACAATATATTGAGGAGCATAAGGCAATACACGACACGGAGCAACTGTTGATCGGTTAGTTGCTAGAGGACGAGTTATATCGACAATACGGCAATAGGGCACCACCAGTAGTTAAGTAAGTTGCCACAAGATTATTAAAATTATAATTTTTTGAATACTTGTCATCAAGCAGAAAAAGAACTAATCAAAGCGACACAAGCAACACCGGACGATATGACGCGTTAAGTTGCAGCAACTTCCTTAAAAACTTCCCGTGTAACAACGCCGTAAGAGCAACTCTTCCAAAAAACACGTCCCGCACTAATTGAGTTTCACGGAAAGGAACAGAGTGTCTTTGTTACTAATAAAGAAATATCAAATTAACAACATTTTTTGACAGTAACATAGTTGACAGTCTTAATGTCTATTACCACATGTATACAACTACTTTAAAACAGTTTACATATAATTAAACATGAATAACACAATTAGTAAACAGTAGAACGGATCATCTAAAACTGTTCTGTTAGTATCGGAGTTACTAAGTAATTTCATAGTGCTGAGTCACCGTTTGGGGAGGAGCAGGCTAAGGATACTCAAAATATAATTAAACTCCATACAATTAGTTGGTATCGCCGACTGACAGCGCCACTTAAACATCGTGCGACACGACAGTTATCATTTGTAATTTTTTATTTAGTGCATTTTTGAAATTTTGACATACGCAGATAACGACCACACTACTGGATAAGAGTTAAATTTTTACTCAGTATCATGACGTAATAAAATGGCAGCTCGATCAGTTTTAACCATCAAAGGGGGCGACCGCAGCTACTTCGCGTAAACTGACCGGAGTTTCATTCTGAATTGCTCGGTATTCTTTATCTCCTTCCCCCTCCCCCAAACAATGACCCAATACTATGACCTATAAAATTAATTAGTGACTCCCATACTATATTAATGTTTACAGATGTGCGCTTTCACAAAAAAAGAAGATTTAAAGTGATCATATAAACGTGGTAAACTATTAAAAAACCATCGAAAGTGTTTTAGTGTTCACAACCTATTATAAACTATAATGAGTTGAGCACTAACCTAAAATGTGTCGCAGTTGCGTATTTATATCGGACACTTTTTATTATTATAATCTTTTTTTAATAAATATTGTACAACATAATAGAATTGGTATAACAAAAAATTATACATAGTGATTCAAGATCCTATATAGTATTGAAAATATTTCGTTTCTATAAAAGTAATAAAAGAAATGCGTTTTCTTATTTAACTTTGTTCCTGATTCTAAATTTAAGCCGGATTTCTTTCAATTTCAGGACTGGGGAGATGAATAAACAGCTTCCGCAAATGTTTGATAACTTTTACAAAAACAAAAAGTTTCAATAATATAGTTTCAAAAACATGGAATGAGCAAGTTCTCCAATACACGGTATATTTATCGTAATTAGGCAATTACGAGTACTATAATAATAATAACTAAATGGACTAGTCAACACCAATTTTTAAAGAAATTTGGCATACAAGTACAGCACTCAAAAATAAGGAATATCCGTTGTTTTTTTTAAGCTATGATATTCAAATTACGAAGTTATAATTAATTTCGATGAAATTTCGTAAAAAAAAAACAGGTAGTGTTATTAGACGTACATATAATTTAAGATAATCGCATGTTTGTTTAAATAGTAAGAGTTAACAAACACAGTAATTCTTTAATCAGAAATCGTTTAATTTTCATGGGAAAATACACTTTTTAGGAAACTTTAACAAAAAAATCTAGAACAACAAACAAAGGATCGTATAGGCTTGTTTGTGCCATAGGCTTTGCGGAGGAGGTTGATAGTGTCCCTCTAGTGTTTCGAAAATGACAAATCTTTCAGATTTTGTTAAGTCACATTGGGACACACCTACTCCCCGCATGTACATCTATTAAAGAGAGATCCCCCTCCACTCTGTCCTAAATGTGACTCCCCCTTATCAGTGTTACATCTAATCAAATCCATTCAACATCGAAACTTGAGAGACACCCACGGCATCCCATCCAACATCACCATCCTCATAAAATCTTTTGTCCCACTTAAAGAAAACATAACCAATTACTTAAATGAATTCAACTTCATAGTCTAATCTATTTATACCAAACTAACTCTAGTGGGCGCTAAATGATCTTAGCTGTCGATGCGCCCTGCCCAACAGAAACAAACAAACAAACAAACATTTTTTTTCGAACATCCTATATATGCCATTAGCCACTTTTTACAAACCTTGTTGACTAACTTGTCGGGAACTACAGGGATATCGGAATATTTAAAAAATAAAATGTTGCTTGATTGTACAGCTATTATATTAGAAGGGTATTAAATGGGGAACGGGACAATTCCAAAGTACGTAGTAAATACGAAGCTTAAAGATGACAAAATATCGGGCCATCCAAAAACTGGACTGTAGGAAGTTAACAATTAAAAATGTTGTGAATTTGTCAAAGGAAATGCGAATTATCCGTAAGATTAACTGAAGAAGAATTGGGGAATCGAAAATCAACTGTGGTTAGTATCTGTACCGCTTGTAAGGACTCGAACTGCCCTTAAACGATCATTAATAGTAATGAAACGTGGTTCGCTTATTGTGTAAGGCAATTTTTGGGCAAAAACCAAGTTTGTGAGTTCGATCACTTGTCGTATTAACTTAATTTAGTACCCTGTTAACTTCGCCATCTTCCATCACTTTATTTGTGATAAAAATAAAGCAATACAATATCACTGAAAGTGTTCAAACGGAGTAGATAACGACGGACCCCAACAATAAAATAAAAATCTCATTTCGCTAAGTGATGATGACCATGATAAATGATCTATCGGAGTTAAAAATCTTTTTTGTTGGGTTAGTCAGGTTCAGGTAGTTCCAGGAGTAATAAAAGTAGCTAATCCAGTAACTAGAGGAAGGAGGGAAAATAGAACAAAAAACTGTTTTTTAATGACAACTTCAACTCCTTTCATGCGACTATTATCAGTAAAAAAAAATACAACTCCAATATTCCAAAGTTCAGCTTGTACACCAAATTTTATTAAAATAGTAACATCCAGTTCTGTCGATAGCTTTGTAAGTCTGCTTACCACCAGCATGAGATCATGTCAAATGGGGGATACTTTCTTTTTTCCGTCACGACTGCCGAGATATCTTCAGACAACTTTTCGCTTCGATAAGAACAGTAATGTGATATAATCTCCTTTCTAATCTTAAGGTGTAAAGATTCCTGAAGATGGCCCGTGCAATTGTAAGCAAAGGTTAATAAGAGTTGATTGATTGGTCTGTTACTTTGTGACAGTGCATTTTAACTATAAAATTACTTAATTACTTTGTTAACTGTCACTAAATATATTTGTAAAGATTTTACAATTGCGTTATCGCGATTTCGTAGTACAACTACATTGCCAAACGCTTAACTAAGACTAAAACAGATCTTTGGTATTTATGTTTATATGGTGAACAGATGTGGATCTATTATGTACTAAAACAGTTGGTATAGGACGGAATTTGCTACGTCTAACTGATTATTTACAGCCATTCAAAGAACCATAATATAATTTTATTGAATAGTCAATTAGACGTAGCAAATTCCGTCCTTTACCAACTGTTTTAGTACGTAATAGACCCACATCTGTTCACCATATAAATATAAATAGCAAAAATCTGTTTTAGTCTTAGTTAAGCGTTTGACAATGTAGTTGTACTACGAAATCGGGATAACGCAATTGTAAAATCTTTACAAAATATATTTAGTGACAGTTAACAAAGTGATTAAGTAATTTTATTGTTAAAGGTTAATAAGTTACTCCAATTTAACATGGTTTGATCCCAAAAATCATGATGATAAGAATATCATACGTTTTCAACAGAATTTTGCAACTATGACCGCCCAATACGATTGTCGGCCGTTTCTTAGCGTCATGGAACTTACGGCCATTCCATATATGTTTTCAAACTATCATGTAGATAGAGTTCATTCTATACCTGGTTGTTTAAATATATGGAAACGGTTGATTACTTTATAAAACATCGACACGATATATATATATATATATATATATATATATATATATATATATATATATATATATATATATATATATATATATATATATATAATTCTGTAGGGGTTCGGCATACTTTGAACACTTTCATCTATAATATTGATGTAATTAGTATTGATTTTAGGCCACGGCACGACCCTCGTTAAAAGTATAGGCCATTCTTTGAAAAATCATAGAAACATCACAAATAGTCGTACGGAGCTCGCAGTGGGTATTTTAGAAAGGAATCCGAAATTTTTCAAAAAGTTTGAAACAGAACAGCTTTTTGTTTACAAAAATTAAATATAAACTTTACAACATATGGCAAAATAGCGAGACTCAGTTGTAAGCCGCGATAGGATTTTTTTCGAAACAGCAGCAACAAGTTAAAGAAATAATAAAATTTGTGATGAGTTACGTTTCAGAAATTCTAATATTTCGAATTACGATCAATAAACATTTTTCCCCAGCTCTGCTTCTTATTTAGAAATTGCAAAATATCTATAATAATCTGTTAAAATACTAATAGTTATTAAGAAGCTACTGATATATTGAGAACTATTGGTATATTGATAATTACTGGTATAAAAATAACTATCGATACATTATCTATATGTAGGTTGCCACTATCGGTAACTAACGACAATTATGCGCCAACTATTGCTTTCTACGCTCGAGCGAGGACGCAAAGGGTGACGATAGGAGACGGAAAATACTGGGAGAGAAGTTGGGTTGGTTTTTTGGAAGTAGGGTAGCGATAACAAGCGTGACACCCTGATAGAGATGGACATAGAGGCAAAACACGCTACCAAATAAAAAAAAAATTAGTGGCGTCAGTACTTCCCTTGGAAAAATGCAGTTCCAAAATAAACACTATTTCAGTCTGAAGAAAAAACTAAATTTATGGTGAAATATTAAAAAAAAATGAATGAATGTAATGAAAAATAATTAATTGTAACATTCCGGAATTTCAAGAACCTCGAATAGGATATATACTAAGCAACCTCTCTAACCTTATATATATTTTACTGTAAATAGTAGGGTTAAAATTAGTTCATTATCTTTACCAAGAACCTAGACAAATGCTCGTAATACTATTAAAACTATACAATATTGAACAACTTCCACTTATTACCCTGTTAAAACCGAAAATAATGAAACGTCATTTTCGAATCCGAATATACGAAGCAACTCCTCCAACTTCTTCCTCCACCTCTTTAACGCCTTACAAATTAATTATGTTTCGGATGGTTGTAGCTTGTACTTCATGGAAATTCATTATAAATACATAATAAAAGACTGTTTTTAGTCAATTTCCACAGGTTTATTTATAATTGTGATGACGCATTTCGCTGTCGATGCAGCAGATCACAATTATAAATAAACCTGTGGAAATTGACTAAAAACAGCCTTTTATTATAAATTTAATTATGCATAAAATATGCCTATTATCTCAACAAAACCACAGGAAAAATGACAATATTAATATTAAAACCATAACAAAATTATCGACAACCACCTCCTTTCGCCCAATTCCCACAGAGTGATAGGGCTCAAAATCCATAGGCTTTATCCTTCTATAAGTAATATTTATATACCAAATTTGAAATTGATACCTGATTTCGTTCGAGAGTTATTCCACCAAAAACCGACGGAAATGGGTGACTGTTTTCCGCGACTCTAAAATGCGAAAAAAGCCAAAATTGCAGGGGTTGATTTTTTCACGATTACAATACTTTTCTTTAAGAAGGAAAGTAATAAATTATCCTACCAATTCATGCCATCCATATTTCTAGTTTGACAGTTTAGTATGTGACGTTAGAGGCATTAAATCATAAAATTTTGAAAAAATAAAAAATGATGTTTTTGAAAAAGTTAAATTCAAAACTGTTGAAATTTCCAAAAAAATTTCCTTAATTTGTTGTTTAAAAGTACTCGTCATGATCTTTCCGAAACATTCATTACTAGCTCCGTACGGCCACTTTTAACGTCCTTACGATTTTTTCAAAAAGGCCTGTTCAATCCATTTTTAATTTTGGTTGCATCTCGGCCAAAAATCTATATTTTTTCACATTTTATTATTATGGTTGTTTGACCAAGCTGACCACAAACACAAAAATTGGAGGCCCTTGCGAGTCCGTATATATATATATATATATATATATATATATATATATATATATATATATATATATATATATATACATATATATACACATATATATACACATATATATACTCAACCGGGCCCTCCACCTTCTCAAAAATTAGAAGACATCCAAAGTTGCGGATGGTTTCAAATGAAATCGTCGTGTATCTACTTTCGAATTCTCAGTGGCAGAAATAAAAATTTTAAGATGGGAATGAGGAACGACATTGATAGTCGTAAAATTCACTTAATTCGTAAACATGATGCGATTTCTTACTAAGATTTTCTGTATAAGGGATTCGATCATAATATCCCTATGTATTTTTCGACGCTGAAGCAAAATCTGAGGTCAAAATTACCCAATTTCGTCAGGATTCGTCCCTAACCTTAAAAATAGCCATAATATTTTTGAAATAGCAATGTAAAGACGGGACCTTTGTTTACATTTGCTTTAAATGTAATATAATCAAGCCCTGATGTTAAGAAATTTTAGATCTCTACAGTACGAAATTGAAACCCAAGGTAACTTTACTTAATCGAACCTTAACAACTTAAAAATAAGATTAAATTTAAGAAAATTACAGGTTTTGTCGGATAATACAAGCTCTGTTAGGCGAAACTTAATTTTTGAGGTTGTAATCCTGCAATAAGTAATGAAAATAATTTCGTAATGATGCTTATTGGTTTATTTTGTTCAGAGTATTGTATAATACCAAACACACTGTACAAATAATACTTCATAATTTAAAATTTTGATTTCTTTAAGATAAAAGTAGTTAGAATTTATTATCCAAAAACATTTTTTGTAAAAAAATATATTGAATTCTTTCCTATCCTCATTAGACTATAATAGATTTTGTTAGGTTTAAAGTTTGTGATATGGAAACTTTGATTGAGAAAATAATCGATTAGATTCTTTTCTATGCTCAAGTAAGTACGTGAGGTTGTCTTAAATTAGGTTATATTAGATTTACAGTTCGTAGAATAGAAAGAAATCTTATGTTTAGAAACCAATAGTTCATACTGAAAAATAATATTTTATATTTGAAAATTAATATTCTATATTACTTCCTATCATCATTAGGCTATGATTATATTACATTTAAAGTAAAAATAAATCTAGTTTCTCTCTTTACTTTGCTATTTCAAAGATATCATGGCTATTTTTAAGGTGTTTTTTAAGGTTAGGGACAAATCACGATGTGATTGTATTATTCTAACATCGAATTCGGATTTAGTGTCACAAGAAACATGGGTATATGAAGTTTCCATCTTTACGTTGCTAATTTAAAGAGATTTTTGTCATTTTTTTCGTATTTTTTAGGGTTAGGGACGAATCCTGACAAGATTGGGTAATTTTGATTTAGATTCGGTTCAGCGTCATTATTACAAAGGATTTTTGAGTGAGTTTTACAACTATCAACGGCGTTTCTCGTCGCCATCTTAAAATTTTTATTTCTGCCACGGAGAATTCAAAAGCAGATACAAGCTTTCATTTGAAACCATCCGCAACTTCAGATGTCTTTTCTAATTTTGGAGACGGTGAAGGGTCCGGTTGAGAAAGAATGACCCATTATATATATATATATATATATATATATATATATATATATATATATATATATATATATATATATTTATATAGTTCAATGTAAAACCATGAAAATATATAAAGTCCATATTTAGACAAAGTCCATATTTCAGCAGTCTACCAACTGTTCTCTCATTTGTCATTCCATCCCGAGATGCCTATCACGGCTTATCAGTCGAGCTAGGATTGATACACGAGAACAACTTCGAGCACTTGTTCCCGTACTGGCACCGTGTTAAGATACAATAAGTTCTATGTATATATGTATTTATATATATATATATATATATATATATATATATATATATATATATATATATATATATATGATAATAATTCATCCACACATATCAACAACCCTGCATAGGTGCTCATCGGCAACAAAACCATACTAAAAACCTACTATAAAAATTCTTAACATTAAAATCACAGTCATTTATAAAGAATTAAATTTAAATAAATATACCTAATATATTATTTTTCACGTGTTTAATAGCTTTGTAGAGATTTATTTTTGTTAAACATCATAAGAGTTTTCTACAGGTAACAAGTACGTATATTCAAGGTATTTTATCTTTACCGTTGCATCATCGTTTAGATCCATCACTATGGGATATCGCGACCAACTAATTATATTGAATGAGTATACATACATACATAAATAAACGTAGTAGTGGATACGATCGCATAGTACCGGTAAAGATAAAACGATTTAAGATTATTTAGCATTTAACATTAGGGAGGGATAATAGTAAAATATCTGCTTTTTTTTGGCACATACTTCGAAAAATGAAATACATTAGTGAAACAAACACTACATAGCTAGTTTCCGGGTATAAGACTTGTAGAAATTCATATAACTTAGTCAAAGTGTAGAAGATGACCTGTTACAAGCAAATTAACATATTGAATAAAAAATGGCATTTTTCATCTACAATAATAAAAAAAAAAACCCTTCACGGTGTACCTGAAACAGGTTTTAACGACTTCGGCGATCACTTGAAATTTGCCGACGGTAATCGATTAGTGTAGTAATACACAGCATGGGCGTACAATTTTAAAATTTTTTGACGAGCCATTTTGAAAAAAGTGCATTTAAAAATTAAAAATGGAAAACTTCGAAATAAACAATGTTCTACATTATATTATGTGATATTATTGCAACTGTCTATAATAGTATAGGTGAAAATCATTAATTTGAGACGTGGTAGAAGTCTGTTGGTGCTCTGGAACCAAAATTCTGGTAATTTTAAGATTTTTCAAAATGTCAGCTCAAAAATCTGTGAAACATATTTTACTTACTTTTCCGTATTTTTTAAAATTTTCGTAACTTTAGTTCTAGATCATCAGATCATCTAGAAATTTCTTTAAAAAATAATATTGAAGGTTTTTAACGTCTACTCTTATAATCTAATATGAACATGTTTTCTCATAGAGGTATAATTTTGCTAATTATGTCAATATAATAGTATGATTTATCTTTAGTACAAGATTTAATGGCTTCCTTCTTTTTTGAGATAGAGAAATAGCTACTTCAGAGGTTTTTTTGCCAACAAATTTTTTCTTTTTTAATGTATTTTAATAAATCACATACTAAATGTTCTTTGTCTTTTGGAAGCAGAGTATCACATATTTTTTTAAATTTCCGAAATTACCTGAGCGGCAGAAAAAATGAGGCTTTCCCCATGTGAATTCCATAGTACACACCCTGCAACTATTTCTTCTGTTTCCACTTTAGATTCACTATTTAAAAAATTCATATGTCCTGGTTTTCGCGCTAAATCACACAAACTGCATTCACATAATTTTTCTTCTTCAGGCCTCGTATTTTTACGCAATGCTTTGAACGTTGAAAAATCAGATAACTTAATGGATTTAATTGTTTCATTTCTTCGAACAGCCTCATAAACTAAGATTTTACAAGAAGTGCAAATTACTGTGGGAAGACGTTTAGCGTCCGAGTCGAAATTTATGACTTTTAAAATATCATCTTTTAAAGATCCAGCAATTTTATTCATCGAATCTCTTTTTTTTCAAACATAATACCTAAACATAATTTTTCTTGATTTTCTGCATGAGTAAGGGCACCATCTTTTCGTTTTTTAAGGGTGAACACCACTGTAAAATTTTCAAAAAATCGTTTTTTTTTCCCTTGGCTTAAATGATTCTTTATGTTGTCTAGAAGGTGGGTGCAGGCATCGCAGAGTAAAGGTATATACAAAATTTTTTACGTTAAATTATAAAACTTTTTTTTGTTAACAATTTAGTGCAAAATTTTTCGTCATTTTTTTTGTTTTGTTCTTTTGCCTGTCAAATTAACAAAAATCAATATTTTTTCATTTCTCTACGTCATTCCCTAGATTTTCACTCATTAAATAGGAATATTTTTGTTTTTTCATTCTAGGTTCATCCCTTTGCGAGAAATCTTTCCGGTAGTGTAAAAAAGGGGTTTTTGTTCACGGATGGCTACAGACGCCATTTTGTTTTAAAAAATCCAAAAAAAATCATGTATATTCTTTGATATTTTATAATAAAAATTTTTTAATCGCAAGTCGATATCTTATATAGTTTTTCGTAAAAAAATTTTAAAATTCATCTTTTTTTGACCTCTATAAAGTGATGTCCACCCAACATTTTGTGAATTAAATAATAATATACTAAAGCAAAGAAATTGACAACTATTATGTTATTTTCTACAACTTTATACCTAACCAACTTAAATTCAACTAATAACATTATTAACCTTACTCAAACTAAAATCTATCATATATCTATCACATGCACATTTATACAATGTCGAGAAAATTTGATTTTTCGCCTGGAATTTTAAAAAATCCTAAAATTACCATAATTTTGGCTCCAGAGCACCAACAGACTTCTACCACGTCTTAAATTAATGGTTTACACGTATACTATTAGAGACAGTTACAATAATATCACACAAATATGATGTAAATATTTTTTAAAATAAATTCAATGAGCATTATTAATGTAGAAAATTATGTTTATTTCGAAATTTTCCATTTTTAATTTTTAAATGTATTTTTTTCAAAACGACTCTATAAAAAAATTTAAAATCGTTCACACACGCACTGTATTACTACACTAATCGATTACCGTCGGAAAATTTGAAGTCGAAAGTCATTAAAATCTGTTTCAGGCACACCGTGCTTGCCTTAAAAGGTGCCCAAAATTCTAACTTTTTTGTGCCATTTTCTTACATCTTCCCATTTTGGACACCTTGTACAGTGCAATTCTAAAATATTTTCACTGGAAGTTTTTTTTGTCATTAAATATTGTAATTTTCTTTGTAACACAAAGTTATTTGTTATTTTTCGATAATTTAATACGGAGCTATGATTTATACGAGTCTTAATGTCCAGCACCGAAGCACTATTTATAGGTACTTGTTACCTTCTTAAGTTTTTTTTGTCTCTAAAAAGGCTACGTTCAGTCGAATTAGACCATCAGAAAGGCCTTAATGGCAAAGTAAAAAATATATTTGGACTTAAAAAAATAAAATAAACTTAACACTATCTATTTCTTAAGGTTTAAAAAAGTAGAAAAAAATGTACTTGGTTACTAATTGTAAGTAGAGAATAACAAATTTGTTGATATTGAAAGTATCCTTCTTTTATATTACTACTCTAAACCGATTTACTGTAAATTATTTTTACAAAAACATAAGAAATTATACAAGAAAAATACGGTCTGGTGTAGTTACTGATTTAACATTTAATTTTTCGTAAATTTCGTGGTTATTATAAATAGTTCACAAAATTCAAGGAAATAGCGGTCCAAAGGACTTTAATTATTAATATAAGATCAAAAATTGTTATTAAATTTTTATCGTTGATCCCCTTCGTTATTAGGATTTAATATTTATAGTAATTTTTGTATCTTCTCATTAATTAAGTCTAGGATAATAGCCCAGTCGCGGAGAATTTTCAGATGACAATAATTTCGAGGCCAGAGATTTTTGTCGTAATGGGTAGTATTTTTAGAGTAAAATAGCAAAAAATTGTTCTGCACACTCTATAGTCCGGAAAATATCAGAAAATCACCAAAAAATTCGAAAAAAAATGTTTTTTTTTATAAATATCTTTTAAGGGGTTCAAAATTTCGAATATATATATATAGGTGTATGCATAAGTTTTTGCCGGTTTTTGTGGTAAAAAAAACACGTAATTTTCAAGGGAAATTCATTTTTTATTTATTTAAAATATTGGCCATTGGCTTCTACACACTTCGCCCATCTTTCAGGTAAATTATGAATACCATGCCAGAAAAACTGCTCGTCTTTTGCGGCAACCCATTCGTCGAACCATTTTACAATTTCCTGCTGCTGAAGTGCTGCTCTGCAAGCGCGTGCCCCATTGATGCGAAGAGGTGATAGTGAGATGGCGCCAGGTCGGGAGAGTACGGCGGGTGCGGAAGGATGTCCCATCCAAGCGATTTCAAGGTGTCTTTCACTGGTTTTGCTGTGTGAGACGGCGCATTGTCATGTAACAAAATCACTTTGCCATGTCTTCTGGCCCATTCCGGTCGTCTTTCGATCAATGCGTGATTTAAATTAATCATTTCTTGGCGATAGTGTTGTGCATTAACGGATCGCCGGGCTTTAAGAGTTCATAATACACAATAGCGCTCTGGTCCCACCAGACACAAAGCATGGTCTTCTTGCCGAAGCGATTTGGCCTTGGTATTGAAGGACCGGCTTCGCCAGCTGACAGCCACGATTTTCTCCGCTTTGGGTTTTCAAAATAAATCCATTTTTCGTCACCCGTCACAATTCGGTGCTGAAATGATTTTCTTTCGTGGCGTTGAAGCAGCATTTCACAAGTGACTTTACGATTTTCCATTTGCCGTTCATTCTAATCGTGTGGGACCCATTTACCGAGGTTATTGATCTTCCACATTGTTCGTAAACGTCTGCCGATTGTTTCTTGTGACATATTTAATGCTTTTGCTAATTGCTGTTGTGTTTGAGTTGGGTCATCATCCAGTAACGCCTGCAATTCCTCGTCTTCGTACTTTTGTAGTCAACCAGAGCGCGCACTGTTTTTCACATTGAAATCACCACGTTTAAATTGTCGAAACCATGTCTTACATGTTCTAATCGATGGAGCGTGTTCATTATATGTTTCTACCAGCAAACGATGATTTTCCGCAGCAGGAACAAAAGTCGACATGATCACTGAACGATACAATACAGACGCTAATGTTTGGCGGACTCAATTTGTGTATGTTGGTTAGGTTAATGTCAAACGAACAAACTGACGTATCTATCAGATTCATACACTGCGTACTGTTCCCTGGTGCCATCTCTTAGTGAAACCGGCAAAAACTTATGCATACACCTGGATATATATATATATATATATATATATATATATATATATATATATATATATATATATATATATGTTATGTATATATATATATATATATATATATATATACATATACATATATATATATATATATATATATATATATATATATATATATATATATATATATATATATATATATATATATATATATATATATATATATACATATACATATACATATTCATATTCATATTCATATTCATATACATATACATATACATATACATATACATATACATATACATATACATATACATATACATATACATATACATATACATATACATATACATATACATATACATATACATATACATATACACTACGTTGGGAATGTGGAATCTTTGGCACAATGATACTACTCAGTATATATCACCACTACATCAAACACTTAGCTTCATTAGGA
The DNA here is from genome assembly GCA_019049505.1 of Pachyrhynchus sulphureomaculatus. Lineage (NCBI taxonomy): Eukaryota > Metazoa > Arthropoda > Insecta > Coleoptera > Curculionidae > Pachyrhynchus > Pachyrhynchus sulphureomaculatus. Next base: position 57,689,339 of record CM032451.1, on the reverse strand, counting down.
GCTCCTGATGAAGCTAAGATGGTTAGCGAAACGCGCGTCGAGCGCAAAAATAAAGTGTTTGGTGTAGTGGTGATATATACTGAGTAATATACATATACATATACATATACATATATATATATATATATATATATATATATATATATATATATATATATATATATATATATAAACAAAGTTGTAAAACAAGAAATTCTCTACAAAACAGGTCTCTATAAAAATTTTACGAGATATTTTGAATATAAACGAAACATTCTAAAACTGCTCGCGAGAAACAGAAAATATGAAATATCTCCACGTGGCTCGACAAACATGCCTGTCACTCACTTTATAAGCTACGTATCGAAATAATTCAGGAACCACCTTAAAGAAGAGATCCGTATTTTCACATTCACAAAAAAATTCATTGTAAATGCAGGTTCTTTGCAAGTTTTCCACGAATTCGATTCACATAGTTTTATGATTTATTACCACTGCTACATTTAACAATGGAAATTGAAACTAAGGGATATGTTTCTTTGAACTGTATCTAATTAATATACAAGATAATTAGCCAATTTTATTTGTGGAAGAAATGGTGGGACTGAAACATAATTCATTTTTTAAGACTTTCTGTTTCGCGCTACCTTGATCAGGGAAAAACAACGCGAATAATATACTTCATTCAATGATAGATATTAATGATAGATGCTTTCTAGACTATCAAAAAGCGTTTGATAAATTGCAGCACATCCAACTGATAGAAGAATTAAAGAACGTCCAATTTGACCAGAAAGACACGGAAATAATAAAATACATCTCTTGGAATCAGACTGCTATAGTACAGGTAAATGAAATAGTAACAGATGAAATACCTATTCAGCAAGGAGTCAGGCAAGGCTGCGTAGTGTCACCTGTATTGTTTAACTTATATTCCCAAGTCATATATAAGAAAACATTATACAGGATAGGGGGTGAAGTGATAAACACCATTCGCTTTGCCGTTGATACCTTGATCTTAGCAGAAATATTAGAGGACCTGCAAGCATTGGTTGACAACATGAATAGAGAAAATGTCGAAATGGGTCTGACGACAAACACGGAAAAAACAAAATTTATGATCGTTTCTAAATACCAAACCAACAAATACCAATTATTCCTCGAAGGAAACAAATAGAACGCGTAGAAAAGTACAAATATTTAGGCACCTATATCACATCCGACATTGACCAAGACACACACAATTTAAAATTCCGGACAATGTTCTGCAACAGAAACTTATCTCTCGCTCTAAGATTACGTATCCTGGAATGCTACGTGTGGTCCTAACTTTTGTTTGGAGTCGAGACATGGACTTTGAAGGAATATACTACTCAGAAGCTAGAAGCATTTGAAATGTGGCTCTAGCAAAGAATATTAAAAATCCCATGGACAGCCAGGATCACGAATGAAGAAGTTCTACGAAGGATGACAATCATAAAAGTACAAAAAGTATCCTATTTAGGTCATGTACTCAGAAACGGCAAATATTCACTATTGCAGACTATTATGTAGGGAAGAGTTGACGGTAGAAAAGGTGTTGGAAGAAAGAAAAAGTCTTGCCTGAGTAACATTAGAGAATGGACCGGCAGCATGTTACGAGGGACAGAGAAACATTTCGAGAAGTGGGAGCCAACCACCATTAAGAGATGGCATGAGAAGAGGATTCAATGATTAAGTAGTGATTGTAATGCTTGAAACTTGATTTTTTTTTAATTTTCCTTATCGACAATTACTCTAAAAATCCTACCCAGTACAACAATATTATTGTTGTACTGGGTAGTATTTTTTACTACCCAGTACAACAAACAACAAAGTATTACTTTTATTTTGCTCTATCGACTGAACTATAAACCAGGCCCTTATTTTAAGGTGTAGAGATCACTCATAAGAATTATCTCTGTAAAAACAGGTTAAATTAGCTTGATTCTCGATATATCGGAGACTGTGGCGCGATGAAACGTGGTGCCAGTTCAAGGATTTTATATAATGACGCGGAGGATACTCCTTAAGTTGTCTGTTAAGAGAAAAAAGGCAGGACTTAAATCTCCTCATCGAGATTCTGATGAAATAATGTAGGCATTTAACATGGTTAGGTGTAAAGACAACTCAACTTACCAGGGCAAGTATGGAGGGTGAAGAAACTAGTTACAATTTCGTTTGTCTAGCTGGCACTTACAGAGAGGTTAAAAGGGACCAAGTGATTATTTACGGGATGAGCATAGAGGATCTTTCTGGTCGTTTGGTCAGATTTAAATAAATAAGTTGTTAAGTCATTCAAAGGTTATTTTCTTGAATTTTTGAAACTATTTAAAAACCACGAAATCAATCAAAAAGTAAAATGGTAGCTGTTTTTTTTATAATATTTTTTTCTTATATATATAAACAGTTTACCCTAAACCGGTTTAAGTCATTACATAACCGCAGACATTTGAAATCAAAATGAAAATCCGTTATCCAGGTTAATGGATCTAAAAATTTTGTCATGAAATTTTATCATGTTATTAAGAAATTATAGGAAGTAAAAAAATTGTACCATAGGTCTGTAAACTCATTTGTTCTTTAGTTATTGAAAAGAAAAATAGGTTTTAACAATTAGGTTTTAACACTTTTTATTAGTTTTAAAACTGCTGCTGCAAAAAAAATGGTATAGTGAATGTGAAAACGCTTGCAGTTCTAAAATGACTTGATCGACCTTGCTAAGCATTTAAACTTTGGAAATCTGCTCTTCTCTGCAGTTAAAGCATCTTTTTTTGAGTAAAAACATTCGAGGTATTACACAAATTGGAAAGGAAAGTAACTAAAAGTTTACCGCGTCATTCAGTTGATTAACAACATATAATGTTGAGTATAGGTCAGTAACTCGGGAAACTGGAAGGAATCTCAGACTTATCATTGCTGCCACTACTTGACTGAGCTTTTAATTTTATTGTTAATACAAAATTTGATATATACTACATGGAGTGAAAAGTTCCGAGACTTTTTGGTAGATGACAGCACGAACAAAAAAACCATATGATTTTCAGTTAGTATGAACTCTCAGAAGAGTGGTGTAAAATTTTCATATTTTATCTATTAGGTTGCGAGTCATACCTGTTTGAGTACGCGACTTTTGATTTTTGTAAAACGATGGAAAAAAAGAGTTTTATATATTGATCAAACATCGCGTTTTGATCGGAAAAAAAATACACTCAGAAACCAAAAATGGCTTGAGAAGTGTTATAGCACATCTGCGCCGTCGAAAGCACGAAAGTCCAAATAAGGCAGTCACTCCAAAAAACACAAAAAATCCATCATATTGTTCTGAAGTGTTATAGCACAACTGTTTCGTCGAAATCAACTATATGTGGATGGTTTAGTAAACTTAAATAAGGTCGTACAAGCACTTGTTACGCACCACGTTCCGGACGGCTAAATGAGGTAGTCATTCCAAAGAACACAAAAAAAAACTACCATATTATTCTGAATCACCGCAAAGTGAAAGTGAGAAAGATAGCTGTCATCGTGAAGATATCAACAGAACTATGTATGTCTTCTATGGATAATTGCACATGAAAAAGCTGTGTGCACGATAGACGCGCACTCTCACAACTGGTCAAAAACAGCAACCTGTCGAAGATTCAGAACACTTTTTAGCATTGTAACATAATCAAAAGGAGTTTTTGCGTAGATTCGTAACAACGGACGAAACATGGATCCACCACTACAAGCCTAAGTCCAACAGCTGAAACCGCATGAAACTCGACCGAAGCGTCCAAAAATACAAACACCAGCTGGACAGGTTTTGGTAAGTATTTTTTGAGATGCGCATAGAATAATACTGGTCGACTATCTTGAGAAAGGGCGAACAATTACCAGAAACTATTACTTTGAAGAAAAAAGACCGCATTTAGCGAAGAAAAAAATGATGTTTCACCAAGATAATGCGCCAGCTCACAACTCCACTAAATCTATGGTGAAATTGAACCAATGAATTGCTTCGTCATCCGCCGTATTCACCAGATCTGGCCCTCAGTGATTATTACATCTTACCAAATTTGAAAAGGTGGCTCCAAGGAAAAAAATTTGGCTCAAATGAGAAAGTCAAATGGAAAAGTGAGGCTTATTTTAGAGTTTAACAGATCGTACTATATCGAAGGTATCCAAATGTCGAAAGATCGCTGAAATAAATGTATCGTTCTTGAAGAAAACTATTTTAAAGAATAAATTCGGTTTTTGGGCAAAAAAAAAACATTGTTTTTTCATCAAAAGTATGGCGAACTTTCATCCCATGTAGTATCATATTAATGACAAATAGTTCAAAATTATGGTCCAGTTTATCTACTTATTTTTTGCTGATCACCTGACACAGTACACAACGAATTGTTACTAAACTTCTGGCAATATCATTAAAAACACTGCGCTTTTTGAAACTAAATACTTTTCTTCTTCTTCTCTTTTTCTCGCTTTACAAACTCTCTTTTTGGTGTATTGTAATATACCTCGGCAAGAACCACTGGCAGCAAAATACTTTATAACATTACCTAGTCCGATACTCTCCTGCCGTAAATGGATGTATAACATTAATAATGCTTAAAAAAATATTATTTTTTAAAATGTATTGGAAATTTTTCAATATACAGTCTGTCAAGTAAGAACGTGTCCGCGATAATTCATTTTAGTAGATGCGATTCTGGCGATTCCACAAAAAATCGGTAGAGGAACCTTTGGCTGCGACGCATTTTAGTAAAAGTATCAGTCGATTCCGAACTTTTGTCGAAATCACGTAAAATTCAAAGTTGTTTGCGCGTCGGTTCGAGGCAGTCTTTCTTTGTTTCCATTCAAAGGGGCCTAAAATGACACATTCCGCCGTTGCTAAATATATTCAAAAGTCGGTATCGTTTATGAAGAAGAAGGTAAATCATTTTAACGAGACAAAAAATGTCGACGACTTGTCAAAACGTGACTCAGTAGGCAAAGTCACTCCGAAGGTCGAAAAACGAATCGTGTCTTTGTTTTCACGGGACCCGAAATTGACGCTGTGTCAAGAAGCGGCAAAATTAAGAAAATCAGGTTTGAATGTGTCCTATGAGACCATTCGACATTCTCGTGCTCATGATGTCAAATTCCGAACCACGTTGAAGAAACTTTTGCTGGGCAAAAACCACGTCACGAAGCAGCAAGCTTGGGCCCACGACAAGATACTAGAGTGGCCCTCACAATCGCCGGACGCCAACTCTATTGAAAATGTTTGGTTTCTTGTAAAGAGAAAGCTCAGAGGAAAGACTGAGGACTGTGACTCAATTGTCTAGCGAAATTCGAAAAATTTGGAGATCATTGCCGCGAGAGTATGCAGAAAATCTCGCCGACAGCATGCCTCGAAGATGCCAGGCGGTTATTGATGCAGGAAGCGATTGGACAACTTACTAAGGTAATTGTGCCGTTGTTAGCATACCAAAGAATACATCGAGGGCAAAAATTGTTCTCAAAACACATTGTTTCAAAACTATGACGGTCACGTTTTTACTTCACAGACTGCAGGAATGGGGTTACTTCAGCTTAGTTACTTACGTGGGGTTATTAAACTAAACTCTCTTTACTTTTCTTCACACTCTGTATGCTATTCTAAAAGTTTTACTGAGGGATTAGGACGTCACCTAGATAGATTTAATGCAAACCCGCTTTAAAATTTAGGAAAACTTGTTAAAACAGTTTTAAAATTACAACAATTTAAAAACGACACTACACCATTTTTTTTTTGACGGGCGGTTTTTAAATATGGAATAATAATTTCAAACTCACAAAACCTTATGAATACTTCCAAAACTTAAAAAACATATATGGCAGTAGTAACTTAAAGTTGCAGGATTGCAAGAACTTTGGTCTAATTGAACTAAAGTGGCAATATATTAAAGGTGGTTTCGCCACATTTTGGTAACCCCTTTTGGTTGGCTACAACTGACGAGTCCATAAGGTGGTTCAAAACTATCTAGGAGATAATTAACATTTTGTTCTCTATGAACCGTAAAGAGGTACGTCGTTATTTAAAAACCATTAGATCACCTTCCAGAAGTTACCAAACTGAGCCAGAACCACACCAGGTCCTTTTTCTTCACGAGGTACTACACTCGGAGTCGGACGCCCCTCACTCATAACCTCACTTTTCCAATTATTTGTTTTTTTTAGACGAAACTAAATTCAGTGCTTAGCTCACTTTCCCAGGGTCATGCTCCGTCTGTCGTGGCTTTATGTCTACCGCCCCACATACCGCACCTTATGCCGCAGGTGTGACACAGTTTCAGAGGTGGGTACAACCATATACATGGTACTATGATGGAGAGACACGTGAGACCGATCCACCGGCGGGCGCAAATATCTGGGGATTCATCTTCACCTTGGCATCTGTAAAAATATATTAGTATTCTCTTAAGCAAAACATTTTATAAACTAAATTACTAAGGTCTTTAGAGATGGATTGAGATTATAGTAATTTCAGAGGTATTATGTAGTAAAATAATATATATATATATATATATATATATATATATATATATATATATATATATATATATATATATATATATATATATATATATATATAGCTTTGGCCAAAAGCATTAGGCATCCCTAATAAACACGTGAAACTCATTAAAATATTTAAAAAAAAGACTAACGGTTTGAACAATACTATAGGCGGCGCTGTCAAAAGCTAACTTAAACAATAGACAATCTCTTTTATAGGTCCATAAAACACCAGGCCCACAAAATTGCGATAATGAGGTTTTTTGAAAAATATTTTTAATGTTTTATCAGTCTCTTTTTACTACTTGTAGTGTCAAGAAGCTTCCGTGCGTGTTTTATTTGTGAACTTGATATTCTTATATTTGAGAAATGCCTAAGAAAAGTGAGCTTGGTATCAAAAAACTAATTAAAATTCAAACCCTACATGAACAAGGCAAGTTCCAAGTAGAAATAGCCAAGTTAGTGAAATGTTCTCGGTGCGCAGTGCAATGTGCTATTAAAAGGTTTGTGGAGACTGGCTCCCGTGCCAACAAAATGAGAACTGGCAGGAAACGTAAGACTAATGAGTGACAGGACAGAAAACTCATCCGCGAGTCTATTAAAAATCACAAAAAAAACATTATCTGAGCTCGCTGCAACTCTGTCGGAAGAGATTGGGATGCCGATTAGTTCTCGAACGGCAAGAAAAGGACTGACAGAAGCTGGATTAAGAGGGTGCAAAGCTAGAAAGAAGCCTTAGCTTTCAGAGACCAATAGGAAGAAACGCTTAGAGTGGGCTCTGAACCATCAACATTTTAGCGAAGAGGATTGGTCTAATGTTGTATGGTCCGACGAATCCAACTTTGAAGTAAGTTTTTTATATAATTGATTTTAACAAATAACTACATACAATTACTCTTAATTTAATCCGTTTTAGTCAAAATAATAACTAATTTTTTAATTGAGTATTTTTTCTATTCTTACAGCTATTCGGAACGTTAGGTGTGACATTCGTGAGACGGCGTGTCGGCGAGGAATACCATCCAGATTGCGTGGTACCTACTGTAAAACACGGAGGAGACAGCATTATGATCTGAGGCTGCATGGCTGCTAAAGGTGTCGGCGAAATGTTCGTTTGTGAAGGCCGCATCAACAGCCAAAAGTACATAAATGTACTAGAAACTGTACTGATGCCTACGCTGACGCGCATTTTTGGCGACACTAATTTAGACGACATCAAATTCCAGCAAGATAATGCACTTTGTCATAAATCAGTGGCTACGATGCGCTGGTTTAGAGACAATAACATTGTCATGTTGGATTGGCCGGCGCAGTCTCCAGATCTAAACCCTATCGAGCATCTTTAGGTTATTCTGAAGCGCAAGATACGGGAGCATAGCATAACATCAAAAGCAGCGCTAAAAAAGCGCTTTGATGGATGAGCGGGATGCCATAAGTACAACTGAATGTACTAGGCTTGTACGCAGCATGCCCCAAAGAATTGCTGCTGTAATTAAAGCTAAGGGCAGGCACACCAAATATTAATTTATTTCATAATTTTACCTCAATATACGATTTTACCAGAAATGAAGTAAATTACTTTTGGCCAAGGCTATATATATATATATATATATATATATATATATATATATATATATATATATATATATATATATATATATATATATATATATATGTATGTATGTATGTATTATCTCTTCAGGTGTACTAACCTGCATGGATTCCGTTGGAAATCACCCTCACTGTCGGCAGCGCAATGGTACATGGAACAATTAACAAGAGGAAGGCAGGATATCCAATGAACGATCGACTTTACAGTGTCGGGAGCATATTTACAGGAACCTCTTTTGTTTTGGTCGCGCGTGAAAGGCTGTAACAATAAGATGATAAGTTAAAATTATTTAATTTAATAACTCTTTGTTTTGAACTATATTTGCTTAACACTTTCCAAATTATTTAAATATGTGATGGGTGGAGTGAAATCAATTATTTTAAAGTTATGTTGAGTTTTATGTTATTTGAACTGGTCATTCGTCATATGGCCACATTTTAACATTTTCAACCCGCGAGAATTTTATACTATTTGCAGATAACATAACATGATCTATTTATATTGAAGAACTGCAAATAATAGTAAATACTGATCTTAAAATAATCCAAAATTGGTTTTACTTAAACAAATTGTCCATCAAGCAAAAACCAAAGTATATGAACATAAAATATAGAGTAGGTAGAAAATTGTAGTTCAACTAAAAGACCATCGTATTTAGGTCAGTTCAGGTTAAGCGAACGAGTAATTCTAGGAAGCGACAATCCAGAAAAACCTAAAGAGAAACCTCTATACTTTATCACTTGCACAGACACAACTGCCTAGCCTATTTGCCATCAATCATGTTCTATCTTTGCATTTTTAAAAGTTTTTGTTTTGTTTATCAGGTGTACAAGTATGAAATGCGGATTTCAGACAACAGATGGTGCACCAATGCAGTTTGTGCTATAAAGATTTGACACTGCGCCATTTTGTTGTGTCATCAACAAGTGTCAGACGCGTACGAGTGATAAACTGGAAAAGTGTGTGCATAGTGTTGTGTTGTTGTGTTCAAAATGTCGAAATTTATACCGAACAAAGAGCATTCGCGGACAGCATTAATTTTTTGTTTTCATTTGAAGAAAACTGCTGTTGAATCATACTGATTACTTCGAGAAGCTTATAGTGAACATGCTCCATAGCAAGATACGTGTGAACGATGGTTTCGGCGTTTCAAAAGTAGTGACTTCGATGTTGCAGACAAGGAACATGGAAACCGGTAAAAAAATACGAAGATGTGAAATTGCAAGCATTGTTGGAAGAAGATGATTGGCAAACACAAAAAACAACTCGCCGAGCAATTGGGCGTTAGTCAACAAGCTGTTTCCAATCGGCTACGCGAGATGGAAAAGATTCAGAAGACCGGTAGATGGGTACCACATGAGTTGAACGACAGGCAAATGGAAAAGCGCAAAAACACGTGTTACATTTTGCTCGCTCGGTACAAAAGGAAGTCGTTTTTGCATCGTATAGTTACAGGGGATGAAAAGTGGATTTATTTTGATAATCCCAAGAGCAAAAAATCATGGGTAGACCCAGGCGCACCATCCACATCGACCGCAAGACCGAATCGCTTTGGCAGAAAGACGATGCTCTGTGTTTGGTGGGACCAGAAGGGCGTGGTCTATTATGAGCTGTTAAAACCTGGGGAAACGGTTAATACTAAACGTTATCAACAAAAATTGACCGATTTAAACCATTCGCTGCTTGAAAAAAGGCTAGAGTACCAAAAGAGTCAACACGAAGTCATTTTTCTTCATGACAATGCTCCATCACATACGGCAAAACCAGTTCGCGACACGTTGGAAGCACTCAGCTGGGAAGTTCTACTCCATGCGGCTTATTCACAAGACTTGGCTTCTTCCGATTACCACTTGTTAGCATCGATGGGTCACGCACTTGCTGAGCAGAGCTTTGGTTCGTACGAAGATGTGAAAAAATGGCTCGATGAATGGTTCGCAGCAAAAGGGGAAGATTTTTACTGGCGTGGTATTCACAAATTGCCCGAAAGATGGGAAAAATGTATAACAAGCGATGGAGCATACTTTGAATAAAGCACTTTTTACCATTCTTCTGAATTTAACATGTTTTTTTAGAAAAAAAAATCCGCATTTCATACTTGTACCCCTGGTATATGGTACCAAAAGAAATTGAGCTACCAGGCGAAGAGAAGCATTTGATATTCCACTTTGCCAGATTACTCCCCTACAAAACATAATCACAAAGGACACTTGCAAGAAAGGAAGTTGTATCGAGCCCCAGTGGCGGTAAATCCTTTTTGGGAGTCCCTGCAATATGGGCGGTGGAACGAACATAGATCTACTGAACGATAAGTTCGCGAAAGACTAGAACGAGACACCAGGGATGAGACGGTCTAAGAGTCACATAAAGTGACTTAACCTTGAGTATTTCTTTTTTGGGCATAGCACACATGCTGCAGGGAAATCCCCAAAGTGCTACAAGAGCGACGCATGTTTGGAAAAATTGATTTACGTTGGTCTCGCTGTACCCGGTGGGAAACACAGTCCTGGGCAAATCATTCCAAAGAGATTGAAAGGGGTTGTATGAGGAGTAACAAGCTGAACTTCATACGGATGTCAAGAATGAAGAAATAAGCGTAAATTGGATTCCTGGTCCTTTCCAGCAGATCGTTGTGCCTTGGGTCCCACCAGCGTTGATAGTGAAGATGTTAGCAAGAAATCCGTCGACTGCCACTCGTAAAGAACGAGCCTTGAGGGAATACGAGACCCATAAAATGAATTTTTAGACAGTCAACAATACACCGTGTCAAACACGGTCGAATGCCTTGGATATACCAAGTGCAACCGCTCGAGATTCTCCAAAGTATTCAATTGTGTTGATCTAAACATGTGTTATATAAGTGTTGATCTTTGCTTATGAAAGCCATATGGATGGCCATTAATAATATTCCTTCAAGATATTTCGGAAGATGCTGATTGATAGCCTTTTCCATGACTTTTGATATTATTGAAAGCAGGGCGGTGCAGTCGGCAGTTGTTTAGTTGTCTTCTTGCCTTTTTTGGATATCGGCTGAACTGTAGCGCATTTCCAGCAGGAAGGGAATATTCCTTTTCTGTAGTATAGATCGATAAATATACAGGAAACCAGTATTAATTACGAGTATACCAGGTCTCTGCTGGAATTAAACAGCAAAGACCTGAAGAAGGGATCCTTACAGGACACTGTCACCTAACTCGCATCGGGCTTAAAGATGACCCAGATTGTACAGCGTCTTTGCAGGAGGGTGAGACAGCTCTTCATATAATTATGTCTTGCCCGGTAATCATTGAGTAAAAAAAACTCACCCGGAGCCCCCAATAACTTTGGACCAGGAGTGTATTACTCGTATTCAACCGGAAAAGCTGCTGTCTTTTCTGAAGACTTTTGGTCTTCCACAGCCCTAAAATAAGCCAGGTGCACAAGCCCTTAAGAGGTCTAAGTCCTCTAGCCATCCAAGGCACTTGTTAGTTGTATCTATCTATCCACCTAAAAATTGCATGGAAACATGACAAGCATCAGAGAACAAAAAAATTTTAAGAGAAAGCTGTGGACAATGCACCCATTATAGTTATGAACCTAACTAAAACTATTGTACCTGACGACTTTATGTGATCCATCTCTATATGTAACATTTTCCTCCCCCGTTAATTAATTATGTAATAGTACAAGTTTTTTTTTTTATTATTTTTTAAGCTTCTTTATGTATATTTTACTTTCAGAAACTTTGGCAGGTCCTAGAACGATCTCCCTGTAAATAACACCGTAATAAGAGTTGTCAAACAACTATACGAACACTCATCATCAAGACCTAAAACAAGAACCACAGTGTCAGATAACTTTGAAGTCACCAAAGGTCTTAGACAGAAATGCTGTCTGTCCCTCACATTATTTAAAATATATCTCAGTGAAGTGAGGAGAGCGTGTAACGGAATGGGCATACAGTTGAACGAGAAATACCCTTCATTTCGCGAATGATCAGCTTGTGGTTGCTCAGGATAAGAAGGATCTGGAATATACGGTCCGAAGACTGTTTAAACATTATGAAGAATGGGGGCCTATCGGTCAACAGATCAAAAAGCCAGTATCTTTATGTTGGAAGAGATATAAAAGAGGATCTTCAAGTAAACCAACAGAATGTAATTAAATCGTGTACGGAGTACACCTCCTTAGGAACGAACACAGAGTGCAAAAGTCGCACAGTAAAATAAAGCGAAAACATCTGATATACTACGCGGTTTTTGTAATGGGTGTGATGCATGAAAAATGAACAGAACATTAGAGCATTGGAACTAGAAATGGACTTTTGGCGAAGAGCTGCTGGTAAGTTAAGACTGGAAAGAATACAAAGACGGCACGGTATGGACATGTTGAAAGGATGGACGAAGAACGTATTCCAAAGCGAATTTTGAAATGGACACCGTCAGAAAGAAGAAAAAGAGGAAGACCAAAATCAACATGGATAGGAGGAATATGGAGAATAATGTCTGAACGGAATTTACAACTGAGAAAACGGAAGAGGCTGAAAACTAGGAATTGGAAGGCATAGGATACTATACAACCATGAAATTTGAATTTTTGAAAATCGTAATGACATAAGGTGAGCTAATTTCCTGCAATTACTAAGAATCAAGTGCAAATGTAACAAAGGAAGAGTTTGTATTTAACAGACCTACAGATTGTAAAAATGATGGTAGAGCCCTGTAAAAATTGACACTTTTTAGTTTCATCAAAGCTCGATACTTAATGCGAGGTTTTTTTTTAATCATTATTTTGCTCAAATATCGTCAAGGTCTCACCTCATTGCAATGCCGACATACATAATGCTGAGGCCTCTTAACTACGGGTTTGAACACTTCGGCTAAGGGCTGCGGAGGCGGCGGGGGTGAAGCCTTCTTTAACGCCGTCGGTGATTCCCAGGTAGGCGGTAGAGGTGGCTGCTGGCTCAAGGGATTCTCGACGTAGAAGTACTCATGCCGTGGTTGAAGTTGGACGTACCCGGGTGCCTCTAAAAGGAACATGTTAATTTAGAATCATAAATTTCCTGAATAGAATTACTTAACACCGACAATTAGAAGGGGAATGTATGAGCGTTCAATACGCCTTTCCCTTACCTTTCTGAGGATCATATGTAGGCCTAGGGGGTTCCGCTGGTTTGTCCCTACCTACATAGGTTATTCGTGTCATTCGCAGGGGATCAGCACCTCCACTCTTTCCACTGCTGTTTGAATCCGTGCTACTTCTTGAGTCTTTGGGATCTCGAGGTAAGTCTAAGGTCTGAAAATAGATTAAGAAATTTAACGCAACTTCTGACTTGTAATTAAATAAAAAATGCTGTTTTTCAACGATTATGTAAAGTAAGAATGTGTCCGCGATAATTCATATTTGGTAGATGCGATTCTAGCAATTCAACAAAAATCGTTAGAGGAAACGTTTATCCACGACGCATTTTAGTAAAGGCGTCGGTTCGAGGAAGTATTTCTTTGTTCTTATCCAAAGGGGCCTAAAATGACACATTTAGCGACCGTTAAATATATTAAAAATTTGAAGCGTTGTTTTGGTAATGCTTGCTTTCAAATCAGAGGTAAGTTTTACGCTCAAGATGACGGTAGACAAAAGAATTATTTCTATCGGACTGTTTAAATTCCCGTAAATTTTAGACAACCGAAAGTAGGGAGGGTTAACCCTTTGCAACAATAGGAGTGATGAAGCCACGAAGTAAAATTCAAACGGTCCAACAAACCAAAGTAATAGTCTCTGGTGATTGTTCGCCTTTTCTCAAAATAGTCGATCAATATTATTCAATACGCATCCCAACAAATACTTGCCAAAACATTTCCAGCTGATGGCTGAGTTTTGGACGGCTCTCACGTAGTTCCAGCCAATCTGTGGATTGCCTGTTGGACTCAGGCATGTAGTGGTGGATCTATGTTTCGTCCATTGTTACAAATTGTCGCAAAAACTCCTTTGGATTGCATCGAAACAGTGCTAAAAACCGTGTTCTGAATCTTCGACACGTTGCTGTTTTTCATCAATCGTGAGAGTGCGCGGCACCAATCAAGCACATACAGTGGCGTGCAAAAGTTTCCGGCCAGTGACATTTCGTACCCTAATTTATTAAAAAAAAAGACTAATGATTTTTAATCATTATGAGACGTGAGTATGAGATATAGGAAACAAAATAATATAGTAAAAGAATATTATTTATGTTTGTGAATATATTTATTATTCTTATATTTATATGTGCAAAAGTTTCCGGCCACTTTGTACTACGAGAAAAATTATTAGTCCATATGCTCTATAATAGACTTAAATAATATTTCTATGTTAATATTTTGTAGCCATACCCTTTGCAGTGATAACAGTCGCACAACGATGTGGCATTGACTCAATTAACCAATTAATACAAGCAGGTGAAATTTTATCTTATTCTTCCTTCAATGATTTGAATAATGCGGCTTTATTTGAATATGTATGCTTTCGAACTTGACGATCTAGCGTTTCCCATAAGAGTTCTATTGGGTTCAAGTCCGGTGATTGAGATGGCCAGCTTAAAACTCTCAAATTTGAAGCAGAACATCACTGTTTTAACAACTTGGATGTATGTGTGAGGTCATTATCCTGCTGAAATATCCAATTCTGTGGCAATGTTTCTTCAGCATATGATAACAAATTGTTTTCAAAAATGTCCTTGTAAATATCAGCGTTCATATTTCCGTTGATCTCGATCAATGGACCGACTCCTTGTGGAGAGAAAATCCCCCAAACCATCACACTTCCTCCACCGTGTTTTACAGTAGAAATTTGGTACCGAACATCATTTCTCGTACCCATAGGACGTCGTACATGTTGTCTACCATCGCTTCCAAAAAGATTAAATTTAGATTCATCTGAGAAAGCTACATTTTTCCAATCCTTGATTGTCCAATTTAGGTGATCTTTGGCAAATTGTAATCGTGCCTTATTATTCTTTTTACTGATTAATGGTTTTTTAATACCTATACGGCCAAAAAGTCCCACATCATGTAGTCCTCGTGTCACAGTACTACGACTAACATTAGCTAGGTTTTCATCCTTTAGCTCGCGTGCAATTTCGGCAGCAGTTTTCTTGACATCTGCAGTTGATTTGCGTTTAATGATACGATCTACTTTTTTAGACGTTTTTCTTGGTCTTTCACTACGCGGACGATCTTTTAAACCATATCCACAACGGTATTTTACAATAATATCGTTCACGGTTGATTTACCTATCGATAATAATGAAGCAATCTCACGAGAAGAATTCTTTTGAAAATGTTATTACTCTCTCAGGAATTTGGATTTGCATATGCCGAGACATGTTTATGCTCCCACGATCTTTTATGAACTAAATGTGAACATTCAACGCGCTATTATTCGTAAATACGTCTTTGAACGTCCGACTGCGTCAATGTATATTATGTGGCCGGAAACTTTTGCACATATAAATATAAGAATAATAATAATAAATATATTCACAAACATAAATAATATTCTTTTACTATATTATTGTGTTTCCTATATCTCATACTCACATCTCATGATTAAAAATCATTAGTCTTTTTTTTAAATAAATTAGAGTACGAAATGTCACTGGCCGGAAACTTTTGCACGCCACTGTAGCTTTTTCATAGGCAAATATTCATGCAAAATATGCCTCAGGCGTTTTGTTGATATCTTCACAATGTCAGCTATCTCTGTCACTTTTTCTTTACGATCATTCAGAACAATATAGTGAATTTTTTTGTGTTTTGTCGAGTGACTGCCGTGCAGAACATCGTGCATCATCGGTGCATGTCCGACCGCATTTAAGTTCACTAAACCATCGACATATATGTTAGTTGCTTTCGACGGAGCAATGTGCCATAACACTTCTCAAGCCATTCTTGAGTTCTGGCTTTCCACCAACAATATACCATATGTAGTGCTGTACGGGCCATCATCAATGTCTGTTGTTTGGCAACAAGTGGCCAGTCAAAATCAATACGTGACAACGAAAAATTGAGAAATTTAAATAAAAGTAGAATTCATAGTGAAGCTAAATCGAGGTCTCGTCGAACAGAGGCTCAGGAATGCCATGGTCTCACAATACCATGCATCAGTTAGACTGATTGTTAGACGGTTATCAACATTGCATGCTCTGAACAAAACAAAATGAAGAAGTTCAAAAACGAGCACAGGAAGTACATATCGAATTCCTTATGAGTGGTGAGAATAGATTGATGAAACAAAGAGACCTTTCGCTTAAGGGGAACACAAAAACACCAAAAACGTACCAAAAGGAATGAAATTAACAATCAGGTTTGGCGGAACAAGATTGTCTGTACACCATAATATCTGGTAGGGATAGGTACTTTCACAAAGAAAGCTAGGGAAGGGAAAAGAGCTTAAAAAAGTCTTAATTGAAAACAATAATAAAATTTTCAGTAAACGAAACTTAGTGTTTCACAATATTAGGTATGCTAATTTATTTACGGTCCTTACAGTTCATCGAGTACAAAACCTATTCAAATACCTGCCCTACGGTCATTTTAAAGTGCGCTCTTAAAGCTTTAAAAAATATATAAATCACTTAACCCTACTGTGATCATACTCAGAAAAATCAGTTGTAGATACGATATTGTTTGAAAAGCAATATTTGGCTTCTTTTTGCATTTCAATTAAAAAAATGCAGCCGAAGTGAAGCAAACGATTTGTTCGGTTTTGGGTGACAACCCTGTATACTACAGCATGTGTAAAAAGTAGGTACAGCAGTTTAGAGAAGCAACTTTCATGATGAAGAACGTCCGGTCGACCAAAAATAGTAGAAGACGAGGAGTTGAAATTTAGGACAAGAATTCTTGTAAAACGTAACTGGAACTTGCTTATGCATTCGTGTGGCCCTACCAAGCTATTTCCTGTCGTTTACAGAAACTGAGGAAGATTCGCCACGATCCTAGTTCCATTTGGTCCGTTATGACCTCAATCCTCAGAATATAAGCAGACACTATAATACTGCAATGTCCTTTTTTTATGGACATAACACATGTGCTGCAGGGAAATCCTCAAAAGCACTACAGGCGCGACGTGTGTGCGGGAAAAGCGATTCACGTTGGTCTTGAATCATCGCTGTAAATTGTACTCGGTGCGAAACCCAGTCCTGGCAGATTATTCCAAAGGGACAAGGTTCTGCATATAAAGGACTGCTTGAAAAGCGGTATACGAGGTGATACAAGTTGAACTTCATACGTGTGAAGTATTAGCGCGATATATATTCCTAGCATGCACCGCTCTGGGAGGAATTAAGCGGGTTAGAGCTATTGAACACTTAAACATTTGTAGAATAGACTCAAGTCGCCAACCGTTCTTCGATCTTCCAAGGAATCGAGACTGCTGGTCAGTTTTGGGTCTGCACTTAGGCAAACATCTCTCCTTTAAATAGAATCCAACAAATGCAGTGTATGTTTAGAAGCAGAGTCTGAAACATGGGAGTGTAAAGCTCTCTTGTTCGAAATAATATTCCCAACTTTTGAGAAGCTCTCTTTGTTATGCCTGCAACATGTTCATGCCTAGACATATTCGCTCCCAAATTAAACCAGCAAATTGATTGACGATGTTAGAGGAATGGAATACCTCGACATAACTTTGTCGGGTTCAGCAACGTAAACTTTTTTAGAAAAAAAACTGCCGCCTGGGTTTTTGTAGCGTTACATTCTACTTGGTTACTGTCAGTCCAAGATATAGCTCCTTTCAGGTCTTTGTTAAGTTGAACGATTTTCTGCTGTCTGCGGACACTTGCATGCGTAGTTAATGTTCGAGTGTTTAAAGTGAATGGAGAAATAAACGTACTGTCATCTGCAAAATTTTAGATAGGGTTCTTGGTCCTTTCCAGCAGATATCCTTGATCTCCAGGTTCAAGAAACGCGAGATATATAAACAAAAATATACAAAAGTTATTATTTTTCGTTTGGAAAATAGAGATAATTTTTGGTTAGAGACTTTTTCTAGTACTCTATTTTAAGGTTGATAATTTGACTGCAACCCTTATAGAATTTGAAGGGAAAGGCTCTTATTACTACAGACAATGCAAGTGAACCTTTGGGTTTTTGAGAGACGTTTTGGAGGAAAATTACAAATTTAATTTAAAAAATAATCCACCATCCCAGCTCTATTTTATCAACCATTGCATTTAATCGCTGTTAGAGTTGGTGACGCTTTAATAAAAGTTTATTCACAATTGTAGATCTTTTGAGCATCTAAATTAGTGTTCAGAAACTTGTAATATTGTTATCGTATATCTTGAAACTTACCATAAATACATCATCATCCGCTTCTCGTGGAAATTTTGGAAGAGGTATAGAGGGCGAAGTGTTGGAGAAACCTGGAAAAATAATAATCAAATAAATAAAAAAAAAGGTGCTGTTAATATAGTTGATGTTGTAATCAAGTCTAAGACATATTTGGAATCAACTATGAGAAACTACAGTCATTAGGTTAATTTTCATTCGTTTAGCTTTACCTCATTTTCCTTTCTTAACATACATAGATTTCCGTATAATTTTAAACTGACCAAAAAATTATCTATTTTTTTTTTGTTTACATTTAATAACAAACGTCAAGAAACATTAAAATATGAGTGCGGGAAGATTAAAGAAGTTTGTCTGGTAAACATTCATCTTTGCAAGATACTGCTAGCTCGAGAATTTAAGTCAACCGACACTATTTAGTGGCTCAACTTCTTTAACCAAATGTAGGAACGCTTTTCAAAATTTATCAACATTCTATTATCGGGCGAGGCACATTTCTACTTTAACGGACACGTCACTAAACAGAATTGCAAATAATGGAGTCTATAATTTAAAAGTAAACCATCAAAAGCCTTTCCATTCCCCTAAAGTGAGTCGCAATGTCGATACGTGAAATAATGAGGCTGTACTTCTTCGAAGATGGCAGACGCCGTACAACTGTACAATTGAGAACATTAAATAGAGGTAATTAAGACTTATTTCACAACTGTTTTACGAAATACCGATGGTTATACCCAGGGAATCTGGTGTAGTTGTCAAGTAAGACGTGTCCGCGATAATTCATTTTTGGTAGATGCGGTAGAGGAAACCCTTGTCTACGACGCATTTTAGTAAAAGTATCAGTCGATTCCGAACTTTCGTCGAAATCACGTAAAACCCAAAATGAGACTTGTTTGCGTGTCGGTTCGAGGCAGTTTTTCTTTGCTCCCATCCAAGCGGGTCTAAAATGACAGATTCCCCGGCCGCTAAATATATTAAAAAATCGGTATCGTTTGTGAAGAAGTGGGTAAATCGTTTTAACGAGACGAAAAATATAAACGACTTGCCGAAAACATGACTCGGCAAAAAAATATTCGTACCTAGAACCCACACTTCCATTTACTTCCATTGTGATAATTTAAATTATTTAAAGCCCACGATAACAGATGGCGTCACTTCCTTGACCAATCTAGGTACATAATTTAAGTTGGTCAACCCCTGTTTAAGCACACTGCATGCGACAAACGTAAATAAAACAAGTGAAACTAATATTTAAGTCATGCTGTAGTTAAAATTATTTTCTTTACTTATAAAAATAATCTAGATTGGGGCTCTTAAAAGTGTTCAGGTTCCAGATAATAGATGGCGTCATATGAAAACGCACAGGCACAGTTTTTAAGGAGTTGAATCAAGGCACCTAGGCTGTCTGAAAGGTGCTCGGCCTGACACGTAGGTGGCGTTAGAAACTCTGAAACCATAATTGTATTGCAAAGTTCCTTACTTTATATAAACACATGTAAAATATTATTTCGATCTGTCAATGCTACTAGCTGTTCAATATTGATGTGTTATTGATGATGATGATGATGATGATGATGATGTTTTTTGGGTCTGAGCGCATCGACAGTTAAGGTCATTTAGCGTCCCGTATTAAGTTTATTATGTATTAGACTAAGAAGCCAATTTCCTTCAAAAATTTGTTTATGTTGTCTTTATGTGTTACAAATGATTCTAAGGCTAGTTTCAGATTTGAAGGAATGTTGTATTTGTCCCTTATATTTTTGTAGTGGATCGACTCAAATATGTGTAGGACAGATAAAGAAGACCCACAGGTAGGACATAGAGGTGGTGGTTCATTTTTTATAAGATGACCGTAAGAGGAATACGTGTGTCCCACCGCCAACGTTCTCAAGAGTACATTGTCCTTTCTTCCCATGGCGGAGGAGTTCAAAGGCACGAAGACATTTCGTTTTATGGACTACAGCTTATTATTGGGGTCTTCCAGATTCCAATGTAATTGGAAAAGAGATTTATGGATGGCCTTAAGGAAGATATTGAAATCTGAGAATCTAGATTGAGAGAAGTTCTGGTATGGGGGTGCAATAAGGATGAGGAGTAGTATTTTAGCAGGGAGAGCTGTCTTGTGAGCTGCAATGGAGGAGTAGCTGATATACACTGATTGATGGTGACACTGATGATATACTGATTTTTTTAAAATGAAAAAATTGATTATCGTGCAGCGATTAACAGTGATTAAGTTCTTTGTTTTGGATGGTTTAACACCAACAGAAATCCATCCGAAATTGTTAAAAGTGTATAAGGATGCCTTCACTTTCCACTGTGAAAAATGGACTGCTCTTTTTAAATCTGGTAGTACAAGCCTCGAAGAAGATCCACATTCAATCATTCAACAAATCCTTGATATGGTGTTAGAAGATCGACGAGTGAAAGTACGTGAAATAGCTGAGGCCATAGGCAACTCAAAAAAATGAATTGAAAATATTTTGCATGACGAATGCATATGAAAAGGCTTTGTGCAAGATGGGTGCCCCATTTGCTGACAATTGACCAAAAACGCACTCGAATGCGTATTCCCAAGCGTGTTTGGACCGTTTTAAACAAAACAAAATGGATTTCAAGTGTCGTTTCATTAGTGTTGATGAAACTTGGATCTACCACCATACACCAGAGCGAAAAGAATTGTCGAAACAATGGATTGAAACCGGTGGAACTGCACCAAAGAAGGCAAAAAGGGTTCCATCAGCAGGGAAGGTTCTGGCAACAGTATTTTGGGATTACAAAGGTGTTTTGTTGATTGATTATCTTCAGAAAGGTAAAAAAATTAACTCTGAATATTATTGTAACCTTTTGGATCAGTTGGGTGCAAAAAAGAAGAAAATAATCATTTTTTACCATCAAGACAATGCACGTATGTTTTGACGATGGCAAAATTCAACGAATTGCTTGAACATCCAGCCTATTCACCAGATTAGGCTCCCTCTGATTAACACTGGTAAACAAAATTGTAACTTTGTCGTGCCACATAGACTTTTATGATATTTTTTACTTTAATAGGTGGTTGGCAGTAAAAACAAGCATTAAAAAAAAAATCTGCTTGGCCAAGAATTTTATTCTCTTAAGTAATTTAAAATATTTAAAAAAAAAACAATGACCTCCTAAACCAAAAATGTAAAAAAGTTTTATTATGAAGTTACGATCTAAGATTTTCTAGGAAATTTAGATCCTGGTTCGTCCCTTTTGATTGTCCAGCTGTAATCTGCCAACATATATCTGTTCCATTTGCCCTGGTAACGTTTTTTCATCTTAGAAATGTCCTGATGGAACCTATTTCCGTGCTCATCGCTCATAGCCCCCAAATTCTGACGAAAAAATCCAGGTGTTAGTCTAAAAAATGAATCTTGAGTGAGATGTTGCAACCCAATGCTTGATAAGCCAACAATAGCTCGCTAACCAACTCTCTGTGGCTCTCACTCTTATGGTTACCCAAAAAATTTGCAACAACATTCTTAAAAGATTTCCATGCTGGTTTTTCTAAATTGCTCAATTTTTCTTCGAATACCGGATCTTTTATTAACTCTCTGATTTGAGTTCCTACCAAAATACCCCCTTTTATCTTAGCATCACTTGTTTTGGGGAATTTTTCTTTTAGATACAAAAATCCACTCCCATTACGATCCATTTCCTTTACAAAATTTTTGATCAGGCCTAATTTGATATGCAATGGTGGAAGAAGTACTTCAGATGGCTCTACAAGGGGTAAATACTTCACATTTTTTTTGTCCAGGAATTAAGGATGCACGCGTAGGCCATCTTTTTTTATGTCTCGACTATCCCATTCACATAAAAAGTAGCAGAATTTAGTATAACCCAGCTGAAGTCCGAGTAATAAGGTAACAACTTTTAGATCGCCACAGATTTTGAAAGAATATGTACTGTACTTGATTTTTTCAGGTAATAACTTCATGTTTTCATAAGTTTCTTTTATATTAGCAACATGGGCCAGAGGTACAGAAGGAAGTATATTTCCGTTATGCAGTAACACTGCTTGTAGAGTTGTTTTAGAAGAGTCAATGAATAAACGCCACTGAGAGGGATCAAAATCGATTTCCAAAATCTTCATAATCCCATTTATATCATTACAATACACCAAGTCCCCGTCTTGAAAAAAGTATGATCTGAAGTGTTGATCACGATTTCGAAAATAGCTGATTTTAGTTTCATGTTGTAGCAAATTCTATCCTTTTAATCGAGATCCTAATAGTTCTGACTGCTTTTTTGACAAATTTAAATCGCGAACTAAATCGTTTAGGTCTCCTTGAGTTATCAAGTGTGGCTTGGTTAGAATTTCTTCAAACTCAGAGTCATCGTCCTCATCAACACATTGGCTTGAAGTGAAGGATTGTGTATCGTCAATCGGACGCAGATGCAACTGGTATAGGCAAATTTTCACTATGAGGGACTGGTCTCATGGCTGAAGGTAAATTAGGGTAAATAACTGTGTGTTTTTTCTTGAAATTTATACCATTTACGTCAGTAAGGCAAAAATAGCAGTCCGAAATGTGATCTCTTGGTTCGGTCTAAATCATGGGTACATCAAACGGCATATGACGGGACCCTTTCTTCCAATCGGTTAAATTCTTCACACACGTTATGCAACAAATATGAGGGGTCCAAGATTTATCTTGATGGGCCACAGCGAAACCAAAATACCGGTGATAACTCTCCAAGACTAGTTTTGTGAAATTTCGTCTTTGTTTTTTAAAAGTCAGTTCACCACAAACATAACAATAAGAGTTAGGATCGTTACTACACTTTCTCTTCATGTTAACGCAGTTAATAAATCACAATATTTTGATGAAATCACAGACAAATAGTTTTATGACTATTTCTTCGCGAACGTTCCTTTGCTTTTATTGCCGTATACTAGTTATAAGTATTACCGTATCACAAGAAAACTGAGGCAATTGAAACAAAACAACTGCAGTTTAATAATGAGGGTAGTTAGCTAAAACAGTATTAGCTATCAAAGTTCGTGTGGCTTGACTAGTGTTGACCAGTGTTATTGTCTGTTTCCAAACCTGAAAAAGTTCCTGACTGGAAAGCTCTTTACATCAAATGACGAAACTATTGCAGCCGTGGATGGATATTTTGCAGACCCTCCGGAATTACAGTTTAATGATGGTATTGAATTATTGAAAAAACGTTGGAATAAATGGACTGAAGTTCCAGCAGATTATATGGAAAGATAAAACATATTTCACTTCAAAAAAAATTTTCTTTCATTGTTAGGCAGAGAACTTTTCAGACAGCTCACGTATATTTAAATCTATGTTATTACTTTACCATAAAATATAATCTTCTAATGGGACACCTTGTATTCCAAGATATAGTAAAAAACAGAACAATTATCTTTTCTCAATACATTAGGTAATCAAATTTCGCAATTTAGTACAACATAAGGAGGAACTAAAACAACAATTGTTATTTTGTTGTTTTAGGTCGGCTTTATAAGACAATAACCGTCCCATTTTACAAACACGCGTAATAACAATTAAGAAAAACCTAAATTTCAGCAAATTAAAATTCTGCTATTGCACACCGCAATGATGTGTCATAATTAATAAATTTAAATTATCTAATAAGCATGGGAACTAAAATTTTCATAGGAAACGTGAATGACACATGGTATTGTTTAAAACGAACACCACGAACGCACATCGTAATAAGTTCTTTCGGCATCTTTTTTGCAATTAAAGTGACCACCAATTGTTTAATTCCTAAAGTACTAATTACCACATTTGACCATTAAAGGCTGAAGAGGCGAAATATATAGTAATAAATAAAATTTATTCCGAGAGACACAAAAATTAAAGAGTACTGAGATGCGTAAGCAGTTAGAAGACATACAGTGGCGTGCAAAATTTCCGGCCAGTGACATTTCGTACTCTAATTTAATAAAAAAAAAGACTAATGATTTTTAATCATTATGAGATGTGAGTATGAGATGTAGGAAACAAAATAATATAGTAAAAGAATATTATTTATCTTTGAAATATATATTTATTATTATTATTATTCTTATATTTATATGTGCAAAAGTTTCCGGCCACATTAAATACATTGACGCAGTAGAACGTTCAAAACCATATTTACGAATAATAGCGCGTTGAATGTTCACATTTAGTTCATAAAAGGTCGTGCGAGCATAAACATGGCTCGGCATATGCAAATCCAAATTCGTGAGAGAGTAATAAAATTTTCAAAAGAAGGAAAGTCTTCTCGTGGGATTGCTTCATTAATATCGATAGGTAAATCAACCGTGAACGATATTATTGTAAAATACAGTCGTGGATATTTTTTAAAAGATCGTACGCGTAGTGGAAGACCAAGAAAAACGTCTAAAAAAGTAGATCATATCATTAAACGCAAATCAACTGCGGATGTCAAGAAAACTGCTGCCGAAATTGCACGCGAGCTAAGGATCAAAACCTAGCTAATGTTAGTTGTAGTACTGTGACACTAAGACTACATGATGTGGGACTTTTTGGCCGTATCGGTATTAAAAAACCATTAATCAGTAAAAAGAATAAGAAGGCCCGATTACAATTTGCCAAAGATCACCTAAATTGGACAATAAAAGATTGGAAAAAAGTAGCTTTCTCAGACGAATCTAAATTTAATCTTTTTCAAAGAGATGGGAGACAAGATGTACGACGTCCTATTGGTACGAGAGAATTATGTTCGGTACCAAATTCCTACCGTAAAACACGGTGGAGGAAGTGTGATGGTTTGGGGAATTTCCTCTGCACAAGGAGTCGGTCCATTGATTGAGATCAACGGAAATATAAACGCTGATATTTACAAGGACATTTTAGAAAACAATTTGTTATCATATGCTGAAGAAACATTGCCGCAGAATTGGATATTTCAGCAGGATAATGACCCTAAACATACATCCAAGTTGTTAAAACAGTGGTTTTCTGCTTCAAATGTGAGAGTTTTAAGCTGGCCATCTCAATCACCGGACTTGAACCCAATAGAACACTTATGGGAAACTCTAGATCGTCAAGTTCGAAAGCATACATATTCAAATAAAGCCGCATTATACAAATCATTGAAGGAAGAATGGGATAAAATTTCACCTGCTTGTATTAATCGATTAACTGAGTCAATGCCACATCGTTGTGCGGCTGTTATCGCTGTAAAGGGTATGGCTACAAAATATTAACATAAAAATATAATTTAAGTCTATTATAGAGCATATGGACTAAAAATTTTTCTCGTAGTACAAAGTGGCCGGAAACTTTTCCACATATAAATATAAGAATAATAATAATAAATATATTCACAAACATAAATAATATTCTTTTACTATATTATTTTGTTTGCTATATCTCATACTCACATCTCATAATGATTAAAAATCATTAGTCTTTCTTTTAATAAATTAGAGTACGAAATGTCACTGGCCGGAAACTTTTGCACGCTACCGTATGCTTGAGTTGTTTGCTTCATAATTTTGTGAATAACCGAAATACAACGCTAAATTTTGTACAGGGCATTTTTTAAGTTACGGCCTAATTCTTACCTAGTTATAATATTTACTAAATAAACAGGCTTCGCCAAACTTAGCTTATATCTCTATGTTCAGAGATTAATCCGGCTGGTTAATTAAAACAAAAACTATTCGTTTACTCATCCAAATCAATATGATCCCCTTTGAAGTAATATCCTCCCACTGACACTTTGTCGGAGTTTTTTCTAATTTTTAAAACACCAAAAGCAGGAGGTACACTCTTTAAAACAACAGAGGCGACGAAGACACGAAATTAAACTGCATATTTCAAAAGTATGTATAATTCCCTACAATATGTGCTAATAAAATAGACACGCTTGAAGTTTTTACGCCTTCTGAAGATTTGAGTTTGAAGTCTATCAGTTCATTCGTCTATGATGACGGTCAGTTTATCATCTCCTGGGGTTGTTTATATACGTATACGTAAATAAATCCCAGGATATAAGATCCTGCCTTTTTGCTTTTTCAATGAGGCAATAAACGACCCTATTAGGTTTTCGTGCGTAGTTGCCAGGTATTACGATAAACGTATTTTTATTTTACCTGCTTTGTATACCGCCCTCACTTGCACCTGCAATTATATTGGATCTATTTTTAACTATATATTTACTACCTGGCAACCCGGTTTGGAGCCCTTTAAGTATTTGATAATATAGGCCTAATGGCCACAGGTTCCCATTAAAATTCGAAAGATACTTTTTATTATTTTTAGTTTTACTTACAACGTAACGGTTCTATTTTAATTATGTGGCGTCAGTGGGAAAATTGCAATAGTGGCTGTCGCAAGAGAAAACATTTATCACTTGACTCTAAACAAATAGTGAAAAATGTTTACGACAGTTTGGTAAAAAGAAATTTGAATAAACAAAGTGCTGTGCAAGAAACCAGTGAACTGACAAAAACCCCAATTTCTACGATTAAGGGTCTTGTAGGAAAATCATCACTCAGGAACAGGAAAAAACGGAAACTATTTTCAAATGCATCATGTAGACGATTGTGAAAAAGACGTCATCAGGAGAAAAATATATTCTATGTATGAAGAGCAGTTGGTGCCGACACTAGACAAAATAAAATTAAGACTGGTGCAGGACGGGACCAATACGCATTGTAGCCATCAACCCTTCACAGAATTCTCTTAAGAATGGGATTCAGGTTCCGAAAAATCAACAAAAGTCAAATAGTGATGGAGTCACAAAGATTACGAATCTTGAGACATATTTATTTACAAGAAATTAAAAAGTATCGATCAAAGAATTGGCCAATAATTTACCTTGACGAAACATGGTTCGATACCCATGACACTGTGCAAAAAGGGTGGGTTGACAGCAGTACAAAATGTCAGACTAACGCACCTTCAAATAAAGGAAACGAATAACCATTTTGCAGGCTGGATCTGAAAAGGGCTGGGTTTCAAATTGTCTACTATTATTTACAAAAAACAAAAAAGATTCTAGTTTGGACTATAACGAAGACACGACTGCAGAACGTTTTGAAAATTGATTTCAAAATTCCCTTTTGCCAAATGTTCCCGAACAGAGTGTTATAGTTAAGGACAATGCAAGTTACCATAGTCGCCTACTAAAAAAGGTTCCTAATGCAGCCAACACCAAACCGGAAATAGAGGAATATGTTATAAAATGACATTTACTTTGACTTTAGTTACAAAAAAGTGATCTTTTGGAAGTTTTGAAAGACTATAAATTGAAGAAGAAATATGTTTGTGACAGAATAGTTGAGAAAATGGGACACACTGTTTTGCGGCTTCCTCCGTATTACTGTGTGTTTAATCCAATTGAACATATTTGGTATCAAGTTAAATCAAAAATAAGGGCAAAAAATGTTTCTCCTACTTTAAGCGTGTCAGTAGTTGAATTAGTAAAAAAAGTTATACATAAATAAAATACCTTGTGAAAGCTGGAAGAATTCCATGCAGCACGTTGTTAAAGTTGAAGATTCATATATTTATATAAATAATATAAAACCACTGATAATTACCTCGGCTGATGACAGTGATAGTGAAACCTACTTAGGCTTAAGTTAAAATATATTTTTATTTATACAATATGTCCCCTCTTGTAAACCCCATTTATTGGAACTGTATATTTGTACTTCTTATCCATTTGTTTTTGCATGCATCTATAAAGAAACATCTCCAAAAACACTTATAATTTAATTTATTTGCATTAATGAATAATATTCTTAAGTCCATCTCTGCAACCTATCATAAACAAAAGGTCAGAATTTTTATATTACCCACTTAAAACGGCAAAAATCAGGATCTTATATTTTGGGACAGGCTATATACGAGGGCTACCGTTTTAAAAAACAATGAAAAGAAGGAAAATTTTCATACAAATCGTTCTATGATTTCTCAAAATATTCACGTTTAAGATTTATACACTTTTGCATGTCAAACATTTTTTCCACTGTGAAGTTGGTACCTAAAAATATGGTTTTAGAAGGACTCAACAGCTTCTTGAGATGATGAACATCGCTGTCCACGAATATTTTTTTGACATTCAAGAACAAAATAAAGTCGTGAGGTGATAAATCGGGTAAATACGGGTAAAGAGACATTAATTCGATGTTTGTCTCTGACAAATAATCCAAGTTTCGTCTCCTGTTACGATGTTGTATACGGATTTTGCATGTCCTCGGTCGAATCTTTTGAGCATTTCCTTACATCAATTGATACGAGCCGAATCCAACGGGAACAGATCTTTTTCACAGCTAAATGCTCATGTAAAATCGAATGTGCTTCAGTCTTCGATATGCCTAAGGATGCTTCTATTTCACGATGTTTTTTGGAACCACAACCGATTTTGGTCGACCTTCACCAAATTCATCACTAACGGAAGCATGACCATGACGAAATTCTGCAAACTAATTGTAGGCAGTCTTTTCTGATGGTGATTCATTACCAAAAGTTGGCCTTTACTAAAATCGTAAAAAATCATCCAACGAAAACATTCATGTAAAATTTCCATTTGTTCCCAAAACTGTTTTTTTTTTTAAACCCTAGTCGGCCAATTTCAGAGCCGCCACTGTTTTAACAACAACAAATGTCAAATTTTACAATGGTAATGTCACATCTCAATAGCGCCACCTATTGGTCGTTTGTAAAAACTTAAAAGGCGGCCCTCGTGTATGGAGCGGTCTGAAACGGAAATCATTAAGACTGCAATAATAAAACCCAAAATTTGGCACCGATATGTTGACGCAGTGTTGGTCGAACATTCTGGTTAGGTAGCAAACATATACACACTCAGCTAGAGTACCTAAATAGACACTTCAACAATTCTGTTGTAATTAAACAAGACGTTATAAAGATCGTGAAAAGGTCATCGCTTGACCTTTTACTTAAAAAGTTACGAATAATTATTATATTAGTGCGTTATTGTCATACAAAATTCATGAGTTGTTCTGCCATAATTTCTGCAACTTAATTAACGTAACGACATTTAATATTCTTTATAAACTGTTTGGCCAGTTGGAAGGAATAACCTTGATTTCTGTCCCACTTGGACGTGGTTTTTACTCAGTCTTGTTTCACCTTTTGTGCTGCCTTCGGATTATATAAATTAATCCACGTCTCATCGCCAGTAATTATCTATTTAAAAGGAGTTATCCACAGCAGCAAGGAGCGGCAAAATTAAGAAAATCGGGTGTGAATGTGTCTTACGAGCCCATTCGACAACATTTTCGTGCTCATAATGTCAAAATTTGAAGTACATTGAATAAACTCTTGCTGGGCGAATATCACGTCGCGAAGTGGCTCGCTTGGGCCCACGATAAGATACTCGTACTAGAGTGGCCCTCCTAATCGCCGGACGCTAACCCTATTAAAACCGTTTAGTCCCTTGTAAAAAGAAAGCTCAGAGGAAAGATTCTGAGGATTTTAACTTAGTTGTCTCGCCAGATTCAAAAAATTTGGAGATTATTGCCACAGTATGTAAAATCTCGTAGATAGCATGCCTCGAAAATGTCAAGCGATTATTGATGCAGGAGGCGATTGGACAACTTACGCAAGGTAATTGCGCCCTTGTTAGCACACCAAAGAAAACATTGATGGCTGAAAATGGTTCTTGAAACACATTATTTCAAGAATTCGAGCAGTCATGTTTTTATTTGACAGACTGTATTGATCCAACCGACATTTCAAACAAAAAAAATTAATAAAATCGAGTTTTGTAGATATAATATTTGAGGAAAAAATTACATCCATAAATACAGACAGAGCTTCGTGAAAGAGTATACAAATTGACATATATAAAAATTAAGACATTTGAACAATATTTCATATTTACGTATTGAACTGAATTTGACTGCCGTAAACACCAATCAAATACCGCACAGCGTAAGCGTTTTTATTCAGGGGTAAGTAAACAAAACTAAAAGGACTAGTGTTAACGATATTTTAGAGATTCTATTAAAGTTGTAAGGATGTTAAAATTACAAGTAAGATCGCCATTTAAAAGATGCATCTGCATAATTAGACCACTTTGATATAGATTATATTTGTCAAAGTGACTTACTGTAGTGAGTAATGTAACCTCTGAGAAAATACCCAACTTAGAGAATACCCTGTACAACTCTTGTTCTATATGTACAAAACCGATTTTAATTCGTTTCGCTTTAAAGCAAAATAGTTTTTCCAAGAAAAAGTTTCGGCCCGCCTATGCTTGTATTGCAGTACTACGAATGATTACGTAATCAGCACATTACGCATCTCCTGGTCCTAATGGTCAAACATAGTGAGTCATAAACGATGACGTTACTTACCATGTAGAAATCCCGTAGTAAGGAAAGCAATGAAAAAAGACAGATAGAGCAGATAAGACAATTTACTAGTGACCTATAATTAGGGCCAACTGACTACCACATTATATATTATTAAAAAAAAAAATGGTTTAATTAATTGTAAACAAGAAATATACCATAAATTTAACATATTTACACTGGTCGGAAAAAAATCGACTCAAACTATTTGACTTTATTTAACAAGGATGTAATATATATAATATACATATATTTTTACGGATTTTAGTATCATTTAGAAGCCGATTTTATTCTCTTTCTAATGATACCAAGTTCCATAGCATACCTCATGCTTCTTAGGCCGGCATTACACTATAAAAGTTCTTTGACAAAGATGTATTATAAAAGTTGGATAGAAATTGTTTTACAATTTCTTTTATAAAACATCTTTTATTACTACAAAATTTGCATTACACTATGTAAAATATTTTACAAAATATTTTAAAAGAAATCTCAGTTTTTTCGTTTCGAGACAGTGTTGTGAGTTGTGACTGTTGTCTAATGGATGACGTTTTACCAATTGCCGCAGGTTTTGTGGCTGTTGTAGTTGCAATAGCTGTGGCAGAAAAAGATAAAAATAAGGATGTAAAGGAACATTTGTATCAATATTTACTCAAAGAACTGGCCATGGATGGTACAAAAAGTTACATGAACTATTTGAGGTTCGATTACTTGCTTCTGAAGGTGGGGCCTGTAGCTCGGGAAACGGCACATTTGCGTAACCCAATACTCCCTGAGGAACGGCTTATGGTTACTCTGTCATTTCTTGCCACAGGCGAGAGCTACACAAGTCTTCGATACAGTAGTCGCATATCTTAGTGTACACTTTCAATCCATTATTTTTTTTTACGTCGTCAAGTTCATATGTGTATCCATGTTCTTTTAATACACAAGCAATATCTTCATAAGCACCCAACCATTTATTTCTATTTTTATATTTTGTATGGGAAACTTCATACAGATAATCTATTCTTTCATATTCACAAATCAAAATTTCAGTAGCCGTCACAGACCACCTGCACTCAATCCTCGACTCGGCCATTCTTCAGTTACTTTCAAAGCTTTTGTTTTTAAATTATAGTTTAAAGAAATAATATTTTAAAAACGATAAGTTGATAACTGATAAGTGTGATCAGATTTTGTCGCGAAACGTGAGATATGCGCATGTGTACAGAGAGAAGAGAAGCCAACCTACTGGCGAGTCGAGTGCAGGAGTGGGAGAGACAACTTTTAACAAATATTGGATGAAAATGCAAACTATGATAAAAGAACTTTTATAAAAGACAAATTTTATAAAACTAGAGCTATTACACTATCACATTTATCGTAAAAGTTCTTTTATAAAAGATATTTTATAAAAGAACTTTTATAGTGTAATGCCCGCCTTACTGATTAAAATGATTAAAAGGGGAAACTAGGAGAACAAGGATTGAAAATAGGTGAAAGAGAAAGGTAAAATTAAAGAAATTTTAAAATTTACCAATTAAATGTATTGATCAAACACCAAAATCAATTTTCTTTTTATGGGTTTAGCACACGTGGTGCAGGGAAGTCCCTAAAGCTCTACAGGAGCGACACGTGTGCGGAAAAAGCGATTCACGTTGTTCTTGAATCGCTGTGTTTAGTATGACCCACCCCTAGCCCTTATTCCAGCTTCCAGCCGGTTTCTCACGGAGCGGGGAGCTTTTTCACCACTGTCTGTGGGATTTTTCCCCACTATGCCGCCATCGCAACCTTTAAGTCCCTCAGCGATGCAGGGGCTGGATTTTTGGCTCGAACACTTTTTTTGAGCTCAACCCACATGTACTTGATTGGATTGAAGTCAGGACTCCGCGCAGGCGAGTCTAATGTGGGTATTCCCACTTCCGCCAGGTATTGCCGCACCTATGCAGCAGCATGTGGCCTCGCATTGTCGTGCTTTAGCACGAAGCTATCGCCAACAAGCCCTGCGTAAGGAACGATGAGTATGCATGGAATAATACTGTTCGACTATTTTGATAAGGATCGAACGGTTTGAATGGAGAAATTAAGAAAAAAAAGGCCGCATTTAGCGAAGAAAAAGTGTTGTTTCACCAAGGGAATACACCAGCTTATACAGATTTGGCCCCCCCCCGCGATTATTACCTATTTCCATATTTGGAAAGGTGGCTCCAGGGAAAGCGATTTGGCTGAAATGAAGAGGTCGACTGGGAAACTACGATTTATTTTAGACAGCTCCACAAATTGTACTATATGAACAGTATCCAAATGTTGGAATATCGCTGGAATATATGTACCGCTCTTGAGGCAAACTATGTTGAGGAATAAAATCTATTTTTGCCAAAAACATTGTTTTTTCTTCAAAAATCTCAGGACTTTTCACCACATGAGTATTAATTAATAACTTATTAAGTCTTCCGAGACCTAATATACACTGAGGAGCAAACAAAACGACTCAAACGATTTTGCTTCATTTAACACCAATCGTTGAATTTAATTTTCAAACAGTGGCATTATTTTTGGTATTATTAGAATGCTGATTTTCTACTCTTTCCAATAATACCAAAAACATTTAGATTTTAAAATGGTTTTACTCAATAGCTCGCTCAGCGACGTACTCGTTGCGCGCTATTGATCCCTATAAAAACACATGCAACTGCATTTTCCTAACACTCCTTTATCGGAACTTGAACTGTCAACATCTCTGCTATACCTGTTCACTAATTACGACATCGGAAGAAACGGCACAAGTCATTGCCCTATTGCAAGAAGGGCACAGCCAACGTATAGTCGCTGTATAACTGCGCCTGAGCCAGTCAGCTCTCTCCAGAGTGTACGAGGCCTGGGGTGCGCTATGCGCAGTGTTGCATTACTGAAACGGTCGCCTACGAAGGGGGTTCTGTCATGGTGTGGAGAGGCATCTCACTGGATCCGAAAACCGATTTGGTTTTTGTGACTGATGAGACTCCTAGCGATGGATTAACTGCTCACCAATAGGGAATATCCACATTAGACTGACCTGCGCGGAGTCCTGACCTCGATCCAATCGAGCACATGTGGGATGAGCTCAAAAGAAGGGTTCGAGTCAAAAATCCAGCCCCTGCATCGCTGAAGGGCTTAAAGGTTGCGATGGCGGAAGAATGGGGAAGAATCCCACGATTCCACAGACAGTGGTGAAAAAGCTCACCCGCTTCATGAAAAACCGGCTTGAAGCAGTAATAAGGGCTGGAGAGCCAACACAAAATATTGATTTTGGTTTTTATCACTAAATTTAATTATTAAACTTAAAATGTTTCATTTTTCCTTTCCCTTACCCCTATTTTCAATCCTTGTTCTCCTTGTTTCCCCTTGTAATCATTTTAATCAGTAAAAAGCATGAGGTATGCTATGGAATTTGGTATCATTAGAAAGAGAATAGAATGGGTTTTCAAATGATACTAAAATTCGTAAAAATATATGAAAACTAAATTTAAATGTTAAATGAAGCAAAATAGTTTGAGTAGATTTTTTTGCTTACCAGTGTATTATAATTGAAATAATTGCACTGATAATTACTTTTTACATTAGTTTACCGCAAAATACATACTGCAGTTTCAAAATTAGTATTATTATCTACAAAATTAAATAGTATCGAAATTAAGGACATGGTAAATTGAAGAGACTTTGAATTGTTGTGGCTGTTACTTGATGGAAATTCATAACGAATGTAATGAAAGACCGATTTTGTCAAATTTCCACTTTATTTAGTTTCACTGAAACTGTATGACGCGTTTCGCTATACTATAGCTTCGTCTGATACAAAATTTTGTAGCGAAACGCGTCATACAGTTTCAGTGAAACTAAATAAAGTGGAAATTTGACAAAATCAGTCTTTCATTACAAAATTGAATAGATTTAAATTTTATATGCGATAACAAAGAGGTTTCGAAAATTAGCTATCAATAAGTTTTGATAAATGGATAACCCATCCTATTCATAAGTGTAAACATTTTTTCAGCAATACCCTCATCAACAAATTGACAACCAGATTCATTAAAGAGATCTAAAAATTAAACCTGACCTAGTGCTATGAAATCTAAAATTTCTTATAGTTTAGTTGACTTGAGTTTTTTGACTCTGTTATATTTCATTTTGAAAATCTCACCAAAGAAAGCTTTTTAGAAGAACATTTCAAATACAAATTGTTATTTAAAACCGTGGAACAAGTAGGAGAGTTCAAAGGTTTTTAAAATTTTAGCATAGTTTTTAATTTTATCGATTTAATTATAAGTAAAAATGGCACAGTTTAATAACATAACTGGTGTACCTGCCAACTTACCAGGTGTACAAGTATTAAATGCTGATTTCAGACAACAGATGGTGCACCAATGCAGTTTGTGCTATAAAGATTTAACACTGCGACATTTTGTTGTGTCATCAACAAGTGTCAGACGCGCACGAGTGATAAATTGGAAAAGTGTGTGCATAGTATTGTGTTGTTGTGTTCAATATGTCGAAATTTATACCGCACAAAGATCATTCACGGACAGCATTAATTTTTTATTTTCATTTGAAGAAAACTGCTGTTGAATCATACCGATTACTTCGACAAGCTTATGGTGAACATGCTCCATCGCAAGATACGTGTGAACGATGGTTTCGGCGTTTTAAAAGTGGTGACTTCGATGTTGCAGACAAGGAACTTGGAAAACAGCCATAAAAATACGAAGATGTGGAATTGCAAACATTGTTGGACGAAGATGATTCGCAAACACAAAAACAACTCGCCGAGCAATTGGGCGTTAGTCAACAAGCTGTTTCCAATCGGCTACGAGAGATGGGAAAGATTCAGAAGACCGGTAGATGGGTACCACAGGAGTTGAATGACAGGCAAATGGAAAAGCGCAAAAACACGTGTGACATTTTGCTCGCTCGGTACAAAAGGAGGTCGTTTTTGCATCGTATAGTTACAGAGAATGAAAAGTGGATTTATTTTGAGAATCCCAGGCGCAAAGAATCATGAGTAGACCCAGGCGCACCATCCACATCAACCGCAAGACCGAATCGCTTTGGCAGAAAGACGTTGCTCTGTGTCTGGTGGGGCGTGGTCTATTATGAGCTGTTAAAACCTGGGGAAACGGTTAATACTAAACGTTACCAACGCTGTTTGAAAAAAGGCCAGAATACCGAAAAAAGCAACACAAAGTCATTTTTCTTCATGACAATGCTCCATCCCATACAGCAAAACCAGTTCGCGACACGTTGGAAGCACTCGGTTGGGAAGTTCTACCCCATGCGGCTTACTCACCAGACTTGGCTCCTTCCGATTACCACTTGTTTGTATCGATGGGTCACGCACTTGCTGGGCAGCGCTTTGGTTCGTACAAAGATGTGCAAAAAAATTGGCTCGATGAATGGTTAGCAGCAAAAGGTGAAGAGTTTTTTTACTGGCGTGGTATTCACAAATTGCCCGAAAGATGAATTAACAGAACCTATTGGGAAAAATGTATAACAAGCGA
Organism: Pachyrhynchus sulphureomaculatus; assembly: GCA_019049505.1. NCBI lineage: Eukaryota > Metazoa > Arthropoda > Insecta > Coleoptera > Curculionidae > Pachyrhynchus > Pachyrhynchus sulphureomaculatus. The sequence continues at coordinate 57,653,039 of CM032451.1, read as the reverse complement.
TGGAGCATACTTTGAATAAAGCACTTTTTATGACCAACAAATAAAGATCCGATCATGCCTTTCTTCCGAATTTAACATGCATTTTTTTTTTTTTATAAAAAATCTTTTAGAGCAAACCATATACTCTAAGAGGGACCATAGTTTATAATCTAAAGGATTTAGATTAGGACTTGCAGAAGGTCAATCGTCTGTAGTAATAAATGAAGGCACATTTTGTTAAAGGCGTGCTTGTGTTGTTTTAGCTTTGTGTCCTGGTGCAGAATCTTGCTGGAAGACCCAATGCTTATTTTTGAAAAGAGTAAGGTTTAGGAGTTTCACAACGTTCTTTAAAATAGTGAAATTGGAAAACCATAACTAATGCTGGATGATGACCCCTCTGAACTTTTGGAACAAGTTCAGTCGCTTCGTTAGAAGATCTGGCATAAATCGTATCCTTTTACTTACTGAAAGATTGTTGAATACTGAAAATTTTTTCGTAAGTAAACAACATTTGTCTGTGTTGGTCATTGACGTATTCCTTCAACAAACTTTTTGATTTTTGCCAGCGTTTTCGCTCTAAATCTTCCGTTAACAAATGACCAGTGTGTCTCTTACAAGCGCCAAGTCTTAGGTCTTTAATAATACGAGACATAGAATTTTTCGAAATTTTTACCTTACGAGATAATTTTTTTTGTTTGCGAAGAGGGTTTCGGTCAATTCGCGCTTTTACAGCTTTAACATCTTGTGGCGAACGAACTGTCTTAGGTCTTCCTGAACGTGGCCTCTCTTTTATGTCAACCGTCTCAGTAAATAATTTTATCGCCGGGTAAACAAACACACGACTTATTTTAAGCGATTTTAAGGTCTTAAAAATGTAATTTTTTTCCATACCGCACTTAAATAAAGCTATAACAGCAATCCTATTTTCTCGATTACCCCACTGCATTTTTTAAAGACCCCACTAACCTCCCAGTTCCTATCTATTAAAACAGAGCTTTTCAATTATATTACATACTAACTAATTTACAGTAAAAAATTGTGTAGTTGTTTATTACGTTTTCCACAATTAAAAGTCTGATATAATCTTGTCCACGAAATATTACCATTTTTTGGAGTTATTTTCTACCAACTGGGGGAGTATGATGATAGTTTTATGCTTATAGCAAATGACAAAAATTAATAATACATTAAAAATGAAACGATAGAAATTCACGAAAAATTGTTTTTTTTGTTAAGACCGTTGGAACACCACTTACCGTCCAACAAATCTTCGACGGCCGTGCGAACGCCCTTATCGAATGCGCGCGCATCAGCTGCTGCTTGAAAGGTCAATCCGAACCGCTTCGAGCCGGTCCGCCAATGATGAAAGGTGGGCATCACTTTATTGTATTCGAAGTCTTTTTTAATGGTACAACTAAGCACAACCTGAAAAAAAATGGTAATATCATATATATACGTGTAGTTTTTATAGTTTGCTGGTAATCCTAAAATGTGCTGAAGGATTTTTTTGGGGCACGAGACACTGTAGCAAAAATCGTTAAAACTATACAAGATGGGCGTGTACACAGATTTACATTAATCTTGAATTGCTTCAGGCTGTACTCTTTTTTTATGTACGTAGCAGACGTGCTGCAGGCAAATTTCTAAAACGCTACAGGAGCGACGCGTGTGCGGAGAAAGCGATTCACGTTGATCTTGAATTACTGTAAGTTGTATTCGGTAGAAAACACAATACTGACCAAATCATAACCTCGTACGAATGTGATGCACGTTATTAGCGTAACGTGTGTTAATAGCATGCACCGCTCCGGGAGGAAATAAGCGAACAATTTCCATGAAAATACTTGTAGAATACATTGAGGTCGCCAACCGTTCTTCAGTGTTCCAAGGTATTGAGCTCTCTGGTGAGTTCTGGATCAGAGCCCCAAACATAGGATCAGTATTCCAGCGTTGGCCCAATTTGAGCTTTGTACAGAATTAACAGTTGTTGTGGAGTGTAAAACTTTCTAATTCGAAATAGTATTCACAGCTTGTGGGAAGCTCTTTTTTGCTATGCATGCGACATGTTCATACCAAGACATATATAAATAGGCGTACTGTCATCTGGAAAGCTGAAGATTCGATTACCGGTCCTTTTCAGCAGATCGTTAATCTAAATGAGAAAGAGAGTAGGAAACAGTATGGTGCCTTAAGGCACACCGGCGTTAATAGTGATGGTATTAGAAAAAATCTTCTAGATATTTTAAAAGATGCAGATTGATAGCCTTTTTCATAACTTTCGATATTATTGAAAGCAGCGCGACTGGTCGGTAGTTATTTGGCAAGGTCTTCTTGTCTTTTTTGTACAGTTAGCTGAACTGTAGCACTTGGTGGGAAACAATCCTTTGCACTTCATTCTAAAGAAATGATGTTCTCCATATAAAAAAGTTCGTGAATGGGACGGTACAACGAGTGTCAAGTTGAACCTGACACGGATATAATATATTAGTGCGACGTGTATTTCTAGGATGCACCGGTCTGGGTGAAATTAAACTGGCTAAATCTGTTGAACACTTCTTATGAACGTATTTGTAAAAGATACTTAAGTTACCAACTTTTCTTCTACATTCCAAAGAACCAAGGTTTTTGGTGAATTTTGGGTCCCCAACCAGCCGGACAGTTCTTTCCTGGTTAGATTCGAGCATATGCAAAGTATATTTGGGGGCAGAAGGCCAAACAATGGAGCATAATTACATTGGCCGCCGAATTTGAGTCTCGTACAAGAGTGAAAGCTATAGTGGAGTATAAACCCCTTTTTAATACGAAATAATGTTTCTCATTTTCATGCCAAGGAACATTTGTTCCCCAGTTCAACCCTGGGAAGTTGAGGGCCGATACTAGTGGAATGCAGTATTCGATAACGTTAATATTTTGAGCAAAAAAAAAAGAATGCTGCCTGGGTTTTTATAGCAATGGATACGACGGGCATCCCACAACGGATTTTCTGTCAGGCCCTTGTTAAGTTGCATAACTTGCCCTTGTCTTACGATACTTTTCAATAGTAACTGGTGTTTAAGTTTAAAGGTAAATGAAGAAACAAACAGGATGTTACCATTAAAGCTATACATTTGATTTTTGGTCCTTTTCAGAAGAACATTACCTTAGAGAAGAGAGAAAAAGTAGAGGAGGGTATTCAGTTCGTTGTACAATGGTAATGATAGTGAGGTATCGGAAGTAAATCCATCAAACCTACTGCAACGAAACTTTCTTGTAAGCGTAGTTGAATGTCTGTTAAATGTTATAAGGCTAGTTTTATGATGGAATTCTAGCACTGCTAGTATTTTCTTTACGTGGGTTTGCCTAGTTCAGCAGTATCCAAAAAAATTCGAATATCTACAACCGAAAAATTAAGATTCTTGAGATTAGACGATGCCAAATTGGAGTGGTATTTCCGAAGTTTCGCCTATGATTACACGAGACACCCTCCATAAATATTGACTCTTTAATCTCAGAATGAGTCTGAAAAGGCACAAATCAAGTGTTAGGTGTACAAATTCGTCCTCGGAATTTACAGACCAACGTTAACATTCATTTATAAAAAAAAAAACTAATTCGAACCCAATTTTCAAAGTAATCTCTGCGCATTTTCGCCACCTCTCAGGCAACTGTCGGATTTTAGATCGGAAAAACAGACCAAGGGCAAGTCGGACTTGCACAATTGTTTCGCACGTTGACAGCTTTAAAATAAAAAATTTTTGGTATGGAGGTATGAAATGATCAATGGCTTCACAAAACACATCCCAAATAAGTTTTCAACAAAGTTTCTTTCCGATCTTTACTGAAAACTGTTGACCTTGAAATTTTTTTTTTTTTTTTATATACCCGACAAATTATTAAAGGTAATGCACTCGTAATAATTTTCGTTCAATCTACACCCTGTGAAGAATATTCCAGAGTTTTTTCAACATTTTTTGATCAGTACTTTTCGCGATAAGGGGGGAGACAGCAATTTTTTAAAAATAATACAAAGAAAAGTGGGAGAAAGTAATACATTATATCTATTTTTCAACTCGTGTTTTTACAAGCTTTCATTTCACACCTCACTTGATGATTGCTACACGGCTCTTATGATGCCATCAATTTCTATATTAGTGCCAAATTTCAACTTTCTATGTCAAATAGTTTCGGAGAAAATCAGGTGTGACAGACGGACAGACACCGAAGTAATATTATAAGTGTTCCGTACGGAACACTTAAAATGATGGTTGTTTCAATACGATAAATTCATCGAAGTATTGTCGAGGTGAAGATGGTGAATATAGATGATAATTCAAAGGGTTAATTCTGGAGAAGACGTTTCATGAGGAAGAATTTGCCAGTTCAAATCTAACATGGTGTTCAAGATCTATTTTGCTGTGTGAGATCGGACATTATTCTGTAACAATATTACCAACTTTCTTCCACTGTCGGTAAACGGTCTGTTTTCTTCAAGCTTGCCTCTCACATGAATTAGCTGTTGATAGAGCTTAGAAGCCATGGTCTGATCACGTCGGAGTGGATCATGCCGGTATCGTCCTACTCAAGGCACAACACCTTCTCTGCATCGATGTTTGGTTTGGCGGAGCTCACTGACCACTCACCTGGATAAAGCCATGCCTTTCACCTCTTAGGGTAAGTGCACAATTTTATTACAAGTAATAGCTCTGCAAGTTTTTTCTATTCAACCTGGAGAGCAGTCTCGTGTGTCTGCTTTTGTTCTCGTAAGCAAGTGTCCAAAATTTCTTTTAACTCTACGTCTTCTACTGTTTCAAAAAAGGTACTTTTTGAATAGATTCGTAGTCGATGAAAGGTACAGGCCTAGAATTAATTTGTACATCTTCAATGGTATTTACCGTAACGTGTTAAGTGTTTGCAAATCTTGATTGAACGCCTAGGCTTTCTTTAAAGAACCTCGGGGTTAAAGCAAGAACTTTGGTTCCCTTATACTGATGGTGTCCTCTAGAGTGTTGATATTAAGCTACAGTTGATTGTTTCTTATTTTTATATACCGTTTATGTCCCTTAACCGCAAAATCTTTTAGGTTATTTTGATATTGTGTCTGCAGCAGCGCGTATGTAGGGTAAAACAGCACTAACTACGGGAGGATCTATGTGACTATTTTATTTGTAAGTTGAGTTTTCAAAACGGCTAAGAACATCTAATATCGTCAGTGCAATATGCCTTGCACTGACGATAGCATTGGGCAGTTTCTCTGCTTTTGATGAAATGTTCGTCACATATCGATAGTGCTCTAAATATTAATGAGTTCTTGACAAGAACGATGGTGTGAGTTAGCATTCAAGTTTCATTTTATTTGGTTTAAGGTATCGTTACTATTAATTTGCACCAGTATAATTAGAAAGGCATTTTCAGATTGCTTTGTAAGTCATAGTCGAATGTTGTTGATTAAGGTGTCTTAAGCCGGTATTCACTCAAACAGTTGGAGCGGTGGGTATTGTGGAGAGAATAGTCAAACTTAAGTGGAGATGAGCTGGACATATAGCAAGAATTCTAGATAATAGATGGACAAGAAGAATAATCCAATGGAGACAAGATAGGTGGAGCAGAGGAAGACCCCCAAGTCGTTGTACGGATGATATTAAAAAGATAGCGGGAAATTAGATGAACGAGGCCAGTGATAGAGAAAACTGGAAGTTGCTTGAGGAGGCTTATATCCAGCAGTGGATGTGAAATAGCTGAGAAAGAAGAAGCAGATATTCAGGTGTCCTTTATCATCTATATTGGCAAAATTGTGGTTTTAGAGAATAGATAGCTAAGGTACTTTATTCAAAGGCTTCCATGTTCACATTTACTGGAGAACCCATGGCTGATCCTCAGGATTATTCATAAAATTTCTTCAGAATATGATATGTGTAGACCACAGATACATGTCTGTTAAATCAACCAAAGAATAGTCAAACCTGTCATGCCTAAACATGTCTGATACCATGAAAGCTGAATCGTTAATTACAACATTTGTATACGATGATTTAACGCCAAAAGTGACCAGAATATCTCCAGAGTGTCACTTTATACTTTTTAATTCACTACTAATCGACAAACATGGCAGCAATCGGCAAAACAATAACGAGATTTCTAATTTTATCTACGTGGTTACAGCCGAAAATTAACGACGGGCACACACTTATATAAATTTGGATTTCAAGTGGTACCACTCAATAAATTACGATTAATTCGTTACTCATCACTTAAATTAGAACACCGACTACTTGATTCTTAAAATAAATATAAGTCCACAATGAAGCCTGAAAAATGCAAGTAACAACCGCTGAGCGATGTAAATAATAAGCGCGTTGACTTCTCAGCGTTTTGTGTGTCTGCACCCCTATCATGATTTGAAACTTTCAGAGGAAGCACACGATCTTAACGTCTAGTTCTTATTATTGCTCTTCACAAGTTGTGTAATTGTTTATTTAAGGTATTCCTTTTATATTATATAACTGCAGGTTGTACCGTATTATTTGACATCGTCAAAAATGCCACTGTTAAAACACATGTAAAAATCGTTCGTTAGATTTTCTGAAAGGGATCATACTCATGGGGTGAAATAATGCGAGATATCTCAAGAAAAAAAAATGTTTTTGCCAAAAATCGAAGTTATAAACTACGCGCAAAAATTGTAGGATCAAAAAAAAATCCGAAATTTCTGGGGGATTTTCAAGGGGGATTTCAATATTTTTATCATTAATGGTTTTTGAGTAATCGTAAGAAAACCACTGAGAAGAAAAATTTCCAAATTTTTGCTTGGCTTTCAAAAGGTCCACAGACTTTGATAAGTTGTTTTCAGTGATTCGCCCTTAGAGCATTTTTAGGGTTCCGTACGGAACACTTATAAGATCATTTCGGTGTCTGTCTGTCCGTCTGTCACACCCGATTTTCTCCGAAACTATTTGACGTAGAAAGTTGAAATTTGGTATTAATATAGAAATTGATGGCCTTATCAGTGTAGTTTTGAAAGTTAAATTTTGACTCAAGGGGTTAGTTTTTGGGGGGTGAAATCGGAAGTGAAAAAAAAATTACTAGGTCATCGAGTGGGGTGTCAAATGAAAGCTTGTAAAAACACGAGTTCAAAAATATATATAATGTCTTACACGCACACACTTTTCTTCGTATTATTTTGAAAAAAATTGCAAAAATCGTTGTCCCCCCTCTCGAAAAGTACTGATCCAAAAATTTTGAAAAATTCTGGAATACTCTCCATGGGGTGTAGATTGAACGAAAATCCCTTTAATAATTTATGTGGTATATAAAATCCCTTTAATAATTTATGTGGTATATAAAAAAAAAAAAAAAAAATCAAGGTCATCGGATCGAGGACAAACTCATTTGGAGTGTGTTTTATGAAGTCACTGATCATTTTATACCTCCGTAACAAAAATTTTTCTTTCAGAAGCAATCAACGTACGGAACACTAATTGCGCAAGTTCAACTTGCACTTGACCGGTTTTTATTTGTTCTTTCTAATTTGAGCGGCCAAACGCCTTGTACGATGATTTATTGTCGTTCAAAGCAAAATTGACACTTTAGAATTTGGCAACTAATTACTCGGGAACTAATAATCGTACCGAAAATTCAAATGGAGTTTTGAAAACTTCAAAACATTCTCTACTTGGCATAAAAATGTCATTGTTGTTTTTTTGATCAAAAAAATTCTCTTCAATACGAGTTCCCACGTCATAAACCATATTTTGTTATCAAACAAGGTTAATTATTGAAAAAAAAAATGAAAAAAAAAGAAAAAAAATTTTTTTCGAAATAAACATTTTTTCGAGGGATCTGAAAACTAGGAACTTGAAGCTATAATTTGCTGTTTTTCATCGCTCTACGGCCAGTTTTTGCTAAGATACAGCTTCTTGAAAATCACCCAAAAATTTCGGATTTTTTTTGATCCTTTAAGTTTTGTGCGTGAGAGATATCGAGGGAAATTAGAAAAGATAAAAGAGAAAAAAACGCAGAGGAAATTAAAAACGTTGTAGAACGAAATAAAAGCTTAAAAGTTTTCAGAAGGAAGAACATAATGGGAAGTAAAGACATATGCAAGATAAAGGACACGCATGGTAATGTAATAACAAACAAAAGAGATATTTTACAGGTCATCGAATTATTTTATCAACAATTATATACCTCACAAGATAAAAGAACAGAAATCAGCATATCAAAAGTCCTAAATTAGGGGTCGGAGGATATCCTAGACATCACAGAAGAAGAAATTACATCGGCCTTGAAGGACATGAAAAATAAAAAAGCTCCGGGTGAAGCCAATATTGTAGTAGAGGCAATTAAACAAGGAGGACAACAAATTATCAAATCTCTTAAAATGTTATTACATCGCAATGGAATAATGCAACTACCGTCATCATGCATAAAAAAGAAATACTTCAGGCCTTACAAACTATCGACCCATTAGCCTCCTGAGCCATGTATACAAGTTATTCACGAAAATACTTACCAAATGTCTAGCAAATAAATTGGAGTTTTTCCTTTCAAAAAAACAGGCAGGTTTTCGCACGGGGTATGGAACAAACGATCATCTGCTTACAGTTAAAATCCTCATTGAAAAATGTTTAGAATATAATAAGCCTCTTGTGCTCATATTTGTGGACTTTGAAAAGGCTTCTGATTCTGTAAATCAGCAGAGACTTTTGGAAGCGCTTGCTGAGTGTCGTATTGATCATTGATATTCTAATGTTAAATACATATATGAAAATGCCACCGCTCATGTTAAAACACAAATTAACCAATCCACCCGCAAATTTCAAATCGAAAGAGGTGTATGGCAGGGTAATAGGCTCTCTCCCAAGCTTTTCGTAATACCACTAGAAAGTACCCTAAAATCGATAAACTGGGAAAGAATGGGACTTAACATTGACGGTGAAAAGTTAAATCACCTCTGTCTCGCCCACGACATTGTTTTAATAACAGACAAAATACAAGAAGCCCAAACTATGCTACACATGCTTCAGGAAAGATTGGTCTAAAAATCAATCTATCCAGGATCCAGTTTATGACAAATCTTGTATTAAGTGACACTATAAAACTGAACAACGTAGAGATCGAGCAAGTGCATAGGACGAGATAACCAAACACATGAAATTCAGCGGAGAATAGGTCTCTCATGGGCTGCAAATGGCAAACTGGCCTATGTATTCAAATATAACCTTCCTATCTGTTTAAAAAGAAAAGTATTTGACAGATGAATACTCCCCATTCTTACGTACAATGACGAAGAAAAACATCAATAAAATATGTATCATGCAACGAAAAATGAAGAGGTCAATGTTAGGGGTTACTTTTAGAGATCAGATCCCAAATCACATTATCAGGAAGAGAACAGGGGTACAAGATGCAGTTAAATTTATTCTACATGATGTGGAACTGGACTGGGCATGTTGTTGGTTTAACGACAGACGATGGACAAAGAGAATTATAGAGTGGCGACCAAGATCTGAAGCCTATCGGAGTAGAGGTAGACCACCAAGTCGGTTGACTGATGATTTGAAAAGAGTGGCTGCAAATTGAGTACAAGCGGCCCAGAACAGAAAAAGATGGCAAGACTTGGGGGAGGCTTTCGTCCAGCAGTGGATGGTATAAACTGATGATGATGATGTGGTGATGTGTTCAAAAGCGATACACTTACTCTAGCGATCTTCCAACATTTAAATACCTTTCATATAGTACGATTTGTCGAGCTTTCTAAAATAAGTCTCAGTTTCCCATCCGACTTCTTCATTTGAGTCAAATCGCTTTGCTTAGAGCCACCTTTTCAAATTTGGAAAGAGGTAATGGGGGCCAGATCTGGGGAATACGGCGAATGCGGAAGCAATTCATAGCCCAATTAGTTCAATTTCACACTAGATTTTATGGACTCGTCAGTTGGTGTATTATCTTGGTGAAACAACACTTTTTTCTTCGCTAAATGAGGCTTTTTTTTATTCCATCAATCAAACGGTCCAATAAACCAACCGTTCCAGTTAATGTTTATGTTTTTGGACGCTTCGGACGATATTCAAACGACTCCAGCCACTATGCGGGCTGACTGCTAGACTCAAGCGTGTTTGGTGGAGCCATGTTTCGCTCATTGTTACGAATCGACACAAAAACTCCTTTGGATTACGCCTAAACAGAGCCAAATAGCGTTCTGAATCTTCGACACGTTGCTGTTTTGATCCACCATCAGCATATAGCTTTTTCATATGCAAATATTCATGCAAAATATACCTCACGCGTTCTGTTGATATCTTTACGATGTCAACTAAATCTTTGACTTTCACTCTGCGGTCATTCAGAACAGTATGATGGACTTTTTTTATGTTTTTTGGAGTGACTACCGCATTTGGAAAGACGACTTTTCACGTGGGTGTCACCGGACCGGCATTAAAAAATCAGATTGATTATATCCTGATCAGCTATAGATGGAGTCATCTATATTGAATGTAAGATCCCGCCCAGGCGCGGTATGTGGTTCAAATCACAAGTTATTAAAGGCTCATAGGAGAATAAAACTAGCCATCCCTAAAAAAACAACAACAAACAAGAGAATTACAGTGTCAGACAGTACTCTTTTCCAAACAATAATCAACTATAACATTCCGGAAGTCACAGAAGATACAGACAAAACGTGGACAGATATTAAGAAGTGGATAACGAATGCTGCTACGCAAAGCTGAGCAAAAATACAAAAACCCCCTCAAAAACATTGGATGACCGATGATGCGCTAACGCTTATAGAAACAAGAAGACATATGATTTTAACAAACAAGAAATCGAGGTGATTGTAAAAAGGACAAAAACGTATCCTTGAATAATATATGTGAGGGGCTAGAACAACATGCTACGAACAATCGACCACAAGAACTTTACGAAAAGGTAAAATACCTATCGAAAGAATTCAAACCTAAAACACAAATAATCAGAGATAAAGAAGGTAGAACAGTCACCGACCTGCCTGGAATCATTAACGTTTAGAAGGATTACTGTAAATAACTGGCTCAATTAGTGGGTGACTGTAGCGTCGACGACGCCGCAGAAGAATAAGAGCCATATATTCTTGAATATAAAGCCAGGAAGGCTATTTAAAGGTTAAAGAATAGAAAAGCGGCAGGTACTGACGAGATCACTGTGCTAACTATGCTACATCAACTGTGTAATGTGGTATGGAAGACTGGAAGATGGTCCAAAGGTTGATGCGAAGTTGCACTTATACCCTTGCATAAGAAAGGATCCCCTCTGGATTGCAGTAACTATAAAACAATCGTTCTAGTGTCAAACGCTGCTAAGGTGTTTCTCTGGATCCTAAATGAAAGACCCCAAACTTTTCTGCTGCCGCAAATATCTACCGAACAATTAGGCTTCATTCCAGGAAGAGGGACTAGAGAAAAAATTCTCAACATACGCCAGATAATAGAAAAAGTCAGGAAATTCCAAATAACAACCTCTATCTGTTTTATAGACTACTCTAAAGCTTTTGACTGCATACAATGGAACAAACTCTGGTCGATTCTAATCAGCATGGGAACAGTTATACATCTTGTAAACCTTATCCGATCCCTGTATAAGAACACAAATGGCAAAATTAAACTGAGTAATTCTTTTTCCGATCTCTTTAACGTAGAAGTCGGCGTCAGACAGGGCTGTATTCTGTCACCCTTACTTTTTAACTTATTATTATAGTCAACAGATAATGAGGTCGAAAAAAAAAAACTAAGTAACCTTAGATATGCGGATGATACTGTTATACTTGCAACTTCAATACTAGACCTCTCTCTTCTTCTCTTCTTCTTTTACTTCACGTTCCCTGTCCGTTGCGAACGTTGGCTATTAACATGGCTATTCTGATTTTATTTGCGGCAGATCTGAACAGTTGACAGCCCGAACCAATGGCGCAAGTTCTGGAGCCAAGAGTGTCTTCTTCTCCCGGGTCCCCCTGCTGTCTACCTTTCCTTACGATTATTAACTGAAGTATCCGATATTTACTGTGCCTTATAAGAAGTCCGATATTCCAGCTTCCTTCTCTTAATAGTTATTTCCACCGCTCTTTCCTTACCGATCCGACGCAGTACCTCCTCGTTAGTGATGTGGTTCGTCCAAGATATTCGCAGGATACATCTGTACGCCCACATTTCAAAAGCCTCAACCTTTTTCATGAGCGTTTCGGTCATTGTCCACGCTTCTATTCCGTACAACCGGAAATACATAACATTGGAGCAGTCTGAACTTAAGAGGTAGGGTTATACTGTTGGAGATATGTAAATATGCTCTTCATATTGTTAAACGATGCTCTCGTTCTTTCTATTTTCACACGTATTTCCATTGCCTGGTGCCATTTTGAGTTAATTTTTGTTCCCAAATAAGTGTAAGATTCTACGTGTTCAATTCTCTGGTTGTTTACTATTAATTGTTTTGCTGGTTGTTGGGTTTTGCTTATAAGCATCCATTTGATTTGCGCGAGGTTTAGGATTAGCCCATAATCTTGACTTGTTCTTTCCATCAGGCTATTTAGCTCATCTATGCTGCTAGCGAGTACTGCTGTATCGTCAGCATATCTTATGTTATTAAGTCTTTCTCCATTTATCTTTAGGCCTTCAGCACTTTTTTGTAGCGCTATCTTGAATATTTCTTCGGATTAGATGTTAAAGAGGAGGGGAGACAAAATGCAACCCTGGCGCACACCTTTCTTAACATCAATATTCTTGGTTAACGCAGACCCTATTTTCACTCTAGCGGGCTATCCCCAATAGAGATTCGCTATAGTCCAGTTGTCTCTAGAATCGATTCCGATCTGATGGAGTATTTCTAGCAGTTGATCGTGCTTAACATTATCAAAAGCTTTAGTGTAATCTATGAAACACAGATATACATTTTTATTCATGTCTCTACAGCGCTGAACAAGAACCTGTAAGTTGAAGAGCGCTTCTCTTGTGCCAAGGCCATTTCAAAATCCGAACTGTGTATCTCCGATGTTTTCTTCGCATCTTTTACAAATTCTATTGTATATAATCTCGGTGAATGTCTTGGTGATGTGGTTAATCAGGCCTATCATTCGGTGTTGATCACAAGATTTTGCGTTCAGTTTCTTGGGTATGGCCACAAAGGTGGAGTCAAGTAGTCAGTCCTTAGGAAATTCCTCGCTCTTGTATATATTATTGAAAAGCGTAGTGAGGGTGTCGAGAAACTGGCTGTTCATTTCGCACGAGATTTTCAGAATTTCGCCATGAATGCCATCGTTGCCTGGTGTTTTGTTGTTTTTAAGGGTTAAAATAGCCTTCTCCACTTCCGCTTTTAGTATGGGAGACCCGCATCATTATCAACCTTCAGTGAACACCCACTAGGACGGTCAGAGTCAAACAGTTGCTCTACATAAACCTCCCAAATCTTTATGATTTTATCGGGATCTGTTTCAATATTTTCATTAGCATCGGCTAGGCTCTTCGATTCCCCAATGTATTTCTCCTTGTTTGTCAGTTCTCTTATCTTTTTATGCATGTTGTGGTAGTCATATTTCTTTTCGCACTGTTCGATTTCTTTACACCTCTCGGAAAGCCAACTCTATTTACGTTCTTTAATTTTTATTCTTATCTTGCTGCGAATTTCTCGGTATTTTGTTTTGTGTTCTTGTGGGTCCGTCAAGAGCTAGAATCAATTATGGAGCGCCTGGAAATCACTAGCAAAAACTATGGATTGACAAATAATAGAGCGAAAACCAAAGTAATACCAGGTGTAGAAGTATGAAATGCGGATTTCAGACAACAGATGGTGCACCAATGCAGTTTGTGCTATAAAGATTTGACACTGCGCCATTTTGTTGTGTCATCAACAAGTGTCAGACGCGCACGAGTCATAAATTGGAAAAGTGTGTGCATAGCATTGTGTTGTTGTGTTCAATATGTCGAAATTTATACCGAACAAAGAGCATTCGCGAACAGCATTAATTTTTTGTTTTCATTTGACGAAAACTGCTGTTGAATCATACCGATTACTTCGAGAAGCTTATGGTAAACATGCACCATCGCAAGATACGTGTGAACGATGGTTTCGGCGTTTCAAAAGTAGTGATTTCGACGTTGCAGACAAGGAACGTGGAAAACCGCCAAAAAAAATACGAAGATGTGGAATTGCAAGCATTGTTGGACGAAGATGATTCGCAAACACAAAAACAACTCGCCGAGCAATTGGGCGTTAGCCAACAAGCTGTTTCCAATCAGCTACGAGAGATAGGAAAGATTCAGAAGACCGGCAGATGGGTACCACATGAGTTGAACGACAGGCAAATGGAAAAGCGCAAAAACACCTCTGACATTTTGCTCCCTCGGTACAAAAGGAAGTTGTTTTTGCATCGTATAGTTACAGGGGATGAAAGGAGGATTTATTTTGAGAATCCCTAGCGCAAAATATCATGGGTAGACCCAGGCGCACCAGCCACATCGACCGCAAGATCGAATCGCTTTGGCAGAAAGACGATGCTCTGTGTTCGGTGGGACCAGAGGGGCGTGGTCTATTATGAGCTGTTAAAACCTGTGGAAACGGTTAATACTAAACGTTACCAACTACAATTGACCGATTTGAACCGCTCGCTGCTTGAAAAAAGGCCAGAATACCGCAAGAGGTAACACAAAGTCATTTTTCTACCCCCAGCGGCTTATTCACTTCGCTCCTTCCGATTACCACTTGTTTGCATCGATGGGTCACGCACTTGCTGAGCAGCTTTGGTTCGTACAAAGATGTGAAAAAATGGCTCGATGAATGGTTCGCAGCAAAAGGGGAAGATTTCTACTGGCATGATACTCACAAATTGCCCGAAAGGTGGGAAAAATGTATAACAAGCGATGGAGCATACTTTGAATAAAGCACTTTTTATCATTCTTCCGAATTTAACAGGTTTTTTTAGAAAAAAAATCAGCATTTCATACTTGTACCCCTGGTAACTGTTAGTCGTAATGAAGATCTGTGATATATAAACGAAATTGCTGGTTTCACTGTTGTAGACCATTTCAACCATGTGAGATCTCTCATAACTAACAATGGTGATTGTGAAGCAGAAGTAACAAGACGTTTGGCTATGGCTAGAAACTTGACGATCCATTTCACTAAGATCTGTAAAGGTCCAACTGTCACAAAAAATACAAAGTTAAGGTTGTTATCCAGCTCTATATTCCCCATAGCAACCGATTGAGAGACAGAGCCTCATTTGGACGCACGGAACCTGATTCATCATCAGTGTTTGTACGACTGCAATTAAGTTCACTATATCATCGACATATAGTTGCTCTCGACGGAGCAGATGTGCCATAATATTTTTCAAACCATTCTTGGGTTCTGGCTGTATTTTTTCCCATCAAAAGCATATTTAATCAACACATGAAACACCTTGGTTTCATCGTTTTGCAAAAATTAAAAGTATCGTCACTCAAATAGCTACAACTTGCAAACTAATAGACAAAATGTCATAAAAATTTGACACGAATCTTCTAAGAGTTGACCCTAACTGAAAATCGTATGTTTTTTTTGGTTGTGCTGCGATCGGAAAGTCTCGAGACTTTTCACCCTATGTAGTATTAGTGTACTTTATCCAAGTTTCCTGCGTCAGTTTCGCAGCTTCATACTATGTAGCTATTTTTACTATAAATGTTATTTGGCACGGCTGACGGTATTAACTAAGTTCTTGTCAAAGAATACCAGCACAGATTGTTTATTTTAGTAACGGAACTTACCGAGTTATCGCTAATTCTTTTCCCATAAATCAGGTAATCGTGCTTGGGCTTATCAGGCGGGCCCGCCCCTTGTGGTCTGGGGCGGCGCCGCACCGACACGTCGCTCAGTCCACCGCCGCCCAATGGTACCCAGCCGCCTGACGAGTCGTCACGCGACATCACTTGAGCGCGAACGCGCACCAAGTAGTTCCCACTGAAAAGAAAAGAAAGTGCACGTTAATTTAATTACATAGTAAAAATTAGGGAGCAAATTTTATTGTTTTTATATATAAAAATATAAATTGTTAAGTGTGAGGACAAGATAATATAATATTCAGTTCAAATTATTAGAAATATTGCTTTTTGAATTATAAAATCTTACTTACAATGTCATTGCTAATGACTGATACATATCGAAACATGTTACACTAAAAATTAAATAAATATCATTTTTAAAAGATGAGAATTATTATATATGAAAAAAAACCTCTTGGTTTGAGGAAATGACGTCAATCAGAGTATTGTTTTGACATTTCCTTTTGTATTATCATTGTTATCTTGTTAATATCGAAAGATTTGCAAAAAAATTTAAACTGCCAATTAATACAGCAAATTCTTACAATACAGATAAGCTTTACTAAATAACAGCTGGTATGAACAGTCCAATTTAGAACCTAAACTAAAAGAAACATGCCTTGTAAAGTTTCGCAAAGCTACAGTCTGTTAAGTAAGAACATGTCCGCGATAATTCATTTTTGGTAGATGCAATTCTAGCGATTCAACAAAAAATTGGCAGAGGAAACCTTTGTTTACGGCGGATTTTAGTAAAAGTATCAGTCGATTTTAAACTTTCGTTGAGTCACTTGTTTGCGCGTCGGTTCGAGACAGTCTTTCTTCGTTCCCATCCAAAAGGGCCTAAAATAACACATTTGCGGCCGCTAAATATATTGAAAAATCGGTATCGTTTATGAAGAAGTGGGTAAATCATTTTAACGAGACGAAAAATGTCGACGATTTGCCAAAACGTGGCTCCATCGGCAAAGTCACTCTGAGAGTCAAAAAACGAATTGTGACTTTGTTTTCACGGGACCCGAAATTGACGCTGTGTCAGGGAGGGGCGAAATTCAGAAAATCGGGATTGAATGTGTCCCATGAGCCAATTCGACAAAATTTTCCTACTCATGATGTCAAATTCGGAAGCACGTTAAAGAAACCTTTGTTGTGCGAAAATCCTGTCGCGATGCGGCTTGCTTGGGCCCACGATAAGATACTAGACTGGCCCTTATACTCGCTGGAAGCCAACCCTATTGAAAACGTTTGGTCCCTTGTAAAGAGAAAGTTCAGAGGAAAGACTTTGAGGACTTTTACTCAGTTATCTCGAGAGATTCGAAAAATTTGCAGAGTATGCAAAAAATCTTGTCGACAGCATGCCTTGAAGATGCCAGGCGATTATTGATGCAGGAGGCGATTGGACAACTAAGGTAATTGCGACATTGTTAGCACATCAAAGAATACATTGATGGCAAAAAATGTTCCCGAAACACATTTTTTCAAGAATACGAGCGGTCACGTTCTTACTTGACGGACTGTAACCTATCATGATATTTGGAACTTGGTGCTACCATATCCAAAATTGGTTTTTGAAACACGTTAATAGAGTCTCTCTCTCTCCAGCGGTCATCGTTTACGAGGGGACATTCGTCTCTTAGATCGGTTTCTGTCGTCTTAGTATGTGCCGCACAAAAAAAAAATCTATCGCTACAGAAAGACAAATACGTGGAACAAAATCTCTTGGTACACGTTCTGCCCACCCCCATTCTGCCTGTAGCATTCTATAGATATTTGGTTCTTTAGCGTTATATTTAGAAACGCTCTCTCTATGTGGCGTTGGGTAGTTTGCATGTTACCCATTGTCTTCTTTATAAGTGTCAACGTTCAACCTTGTATAACAAGACTGGGATAATACATTGATTTAATATTTTTGCTCGAATGTATAGTATATTAAATCTTTTATCCATTCGAATTTTTTTCTTCTATTTAAATCTGCCGTTTGCATTTTTATGTGTCTATAGTCTATTTATTTGAAACAGATAGTAATAGAAATGCCAGTGGACTGACCGGCGGTCCTATAACAGAGGAGTGCTATCTATTCCCAGGTATTTTTCAGGCAACAATGCTCTTTTGTAACGAAATTTTATTGCCCATCAAATCATTTTATTTACATACCTTCCTGTTGCCCCAACTATAAATACATATTTAGAGCAGCATGCCCCAGTGTCAAGCCAGTTAGTGACAAGTCAGTCTGTTAACAAAATGTCTTCTCCAGCGAAACGCCAAAAGTTTGGGCAGCTAACCCATAATGAAAAGCGTATAGTTAAAAATGTATTTGACTACGTTTAAAACGATCAAAACTGTGATTTAAGTTTAAGTCTAAAAACGATCAAAATTGTGACTTAAGTGTGGAGGATTGTGTGACAGAATGTTTCTTAATGACCAGAGTTGGTAAAGCCACAGTTTACAGAATTTTAAGAGACGAAAAGGAGAGGGCTATATACTCTTTTCAAAAAAAAAATCAGGCAGAAAAGAACTTCAGCTGACAGACAACACAAAACAAGCAGTAAGGTGTATTGTTCATAATTTTTTATGGAAAAAAATAATTCCAATTTGGATAGGATCTTGCAGGCTGCGACAAGCGAAAATAAGATGAGTAAAACTATGGAGTTTCCCAAAAGCTGCCCATGCCAGCCTTATTTGCCTGGTAATATCTGCATGCCGGTTCTTCTTTCCGATCTTAAGAGTGTGACCTAAGTAGATATACTAGTCGAGGCATTCTATGGAGTTATTTCCTATCTGTATGTTGGTATCTTCAGGGCTCATAAATTTAGTTGTTTTTTTTTTTTAATTCATTTTAAGACTTACCCTTTCAGAGACGTCTTCAAGGGCCATCGTAAATAATTTAGACGAGATGGTATATCCCTGGCGCATTCCTCTTTTTAGTGGTATGTTGTTAGTGACAGTTGTTTCGTCAGTTTGAATATGTTTAGATGCTTCTTTATAAATGTTCTCTATTATTTTTATATATCTTGAATCTATTCGGGATTTTAGAACTGACCAGATTTCAACAGTATCAAATGCCTTATGAAAATCAATGAAGGCCAAATGTATTGGTACCTTATATTCTGTATATTTTTTTATTATAGTACGTATTGTGTAGAGGTGGACGATCGTGCTAAATTCCTTTCTGAAGCCCGCCTGTTCTACAGGTTGATAAAAATCTAGCTCTGCTGTTAGAAGATTGGTTAAGATTTTAGTGAAAAGTTTATATATATATATATATATATATATATATATATATATATATATATATATATATATATATATATATATATATATATATACACCATTTTGTTGGACTTTTTCCTTCATAGAGACATTTATTTAGTAGGACTTTTAATACATCTTTCAGAGATTTAGCGCCCCATTTCAGAATTTCTACAGTAATTTGATCTTCTCTAGGGCATCTACTGTTTTTAATTTGGGTCAATGCAGCTTATAGTTTCTCCTCTGTGATATCTGGGAGGTCTTCAGATTCTACGTTCATGTTTTTTTTTATCGTCTATCTGACTGGGATGAGTATAATCTTGTGTAGAAGACTTAAATAGCTCTAATTATAACATTCTTATTATTTACTATTTTATTGTTTTCATCTCATCTCGTAGTTTTGTAATATTTGTTTTTCCACTAGACAGTCGTGAACGTAATACTTTTATGTTACAGTTATATATTATAATTTACTCTATGACGTTTGAATTTAGTTTATTTTATCTTTTCGGACCTCCTTCTTAAATAGTTTATCTAATTCTTTAAATATCTATAAATATTAATATTGTTTAATTCGGCTTTGAATTTTAATTTTTTCTTTTGCTGAACGTAGTGTCACTATACTATTGTTTCTTTATATGTTCTAAATGACTTCGATATATTCTGACACTAGTCAATGTTGTAATGCATATTTCGATCGGGTCAAAGGCCTTGTTATAGTCTACAAATTTTAAGTACGAGGCTGGTTTGAAAAGTCCGTGCAAAAATAAAAACTACTTATGTGTTTGGGGTAAACCTTTTTTATTTTTCGACGTAGTCTCCTTTTAGGCTTATACACTTCGTCCAACGATGTTCTAGTTTGTTGATCCCTTCCGAATAATAGGATTTGTCCAAGTCTGCAAAATATCCATTAGTGTCTGCAATCACCTCCTCGTTTGAATAAAATCTTTGTCCCGCCAGCCATTTCTTCAAATTGGGGAACAAATAGTAGTCCGAGGGAGCCAAGTCTGGAGAATAGGGGGGATGTGAAACGAGTTGGAATCCTATTTCCATTAATTTTGCGACCACAACTGCTGAGGTGTGTGCTGGTGCGTTGTCGTGATGGAAAAGGACTTTCTTGTGGGCCAATCGCGGGCGTTTTTCTTGCAGCTCGGTTTTCAAACGATCCAATAACGATGAATAATATTCACCTGTAATAGTTTTACCCTTTTCCACATAGTCGATGAGGATTATCCCTTGCTAATCCCAAAAGACAGTCGCCATAACCTTTCCGGCCGAAGGAACGGTCTTCGCCTTTTTTGGTGCAGATTCCCCCTTGGTAACCTATTGTTTAGATTGTTGTTTGGTCTCAGGAGTATAGTAATGTATCCATGTTTCATCCACAGTGACGAAATGACGCTTAAAGTCCTCCGGATTCTTCTGGAACAGCTGCAAACCATCCTTGCAACACTTCACACGATTCCGTTTTTGGTCAAGCGTGAGCAATCGCGGCACCCATCTTGCGGATAGCTTTCTCATGTCCAAATGTTTATGCAAAATATTATATACCCGTTCAATCGAGATGCCCACAGAACTACCAATCTCACACACCTTAACTCTTCTGTCATCCATCACCATATCATGGATTTGACCAATGATTTCTGGAGTCGTAACCTCCACAGGCCGTCCAGAATGTTCAGCGTCACTTGTGCCCATATGGCCAGTCCGAAAATTTTGAAACCACTTATAAACTGTTCTAATCGAAGGTGCAGAGTCACCATAATGTTTATCAAGCTTCTCTTTAGTCTTCTGAGGCGTTTTGCCTTTCATAAAGTAATGTTTAATCACCACACGAAATTCTTTTTCGTCCATTTCTTGAAAATCACTCGACTTCCTTGATTCACACGAATGCCAAACACAAAGAAATAGACCAATATGGCTGAGACTTGGTGTGCGTTCATTCAAGAGATGCTACTAACTAAACATGACCTCGATAAGCGCCGGTGGTGCCATTTCTCGGACTTTGCACGGACTTTCCAAACCAGCCTCGTACAAGTTCTTATTTTATTCTAAGGTCTTTCTGATGATATTTCAAATTAATTGTATATGTATACATTATATCGTTATCTGAAATCTGCTTGTTCACTGATTTAGTTTAATGCGAATGTGTTTGTTAGGCTTATATACTGTTTAGGGGTTGATAACAATTTCTTGTTATTTGAATGATTTCTTCCCTATTATTTGTTACTGTTGTCTTAAGTGTGTCTTTTAAGATTATATATATATATATATATATATATATATATATATATATATATATATATATATATATATATATATATACAGGGTATCCCAGTATTCCGTGTACATAGAGTTGCTGTGGATTTCTGGGATGAAAATATGACCATTTAAACCATTTAGTCCAAAAATTCGTAATTTTTGAGATACAGAATGTCAAAGTTATACTTTATTTTAGTTTTTCTGAAGTAGCTTTCTTAATAATTGTATTATTTATTATTTGTACAAGATTCAGTGCTAGGGGGTTTTCTGAGATGATAAATCGAAATCAGCTCACAGTTTTGTTGTAAATTGGAGGCGACACTTATTGCACTGTGTATATTTTTAAATTGTCATAACTTTTTTATACCAATACCACTCTGTATATTTTTAATTAAATATTCGTATTCTCCGCCTTCTCTTATCTAAATAAGCTTTCTTGGTAAATGTTGCTCCGAGCAACAGTTTCTGAGATAATGGGATGTTAGTTTCTATTTTTGAATTCCATTGTCAAATTCGCAAATACGTTTCTTCACACTTCATCCAGGCTTAGGACAGGTCCAAAAGAATAGTCTTTGAAATTTAGACCATGCTTAAAGGCAATTCGCTAACAACAATAATAAATTTAAAGACTAACGGGGCAACAACAGTAAGAATGTAAAAACCAACTAGCTAAGGGCATAAAAGATTATCAACAAACTGATAAATTCGAAAAAAGTTTAATCGCTCAACTGAGAAGGTATTGGTTTCACTATAAATGTTCAATATTGCTGCCACCTTCGTTAATGCACAAATTAATACGTCGCAGGAAATTTAAATGTACTCTTCTTAAATAGTCTTCATCTCCTAAAGCGTTAGCAGCATTTTAAATCATATTCCACAACTGCTCAATGTTGCCGATTTGAACTTGATAAATTTTCGATTTCAATGCACCTCAAAGAAAAAAATCGCATGGATTTAAGTCTGGAGAACGAGGTGGCCAGTGAATAGGAGTATCTTCACTTTTTCCGATCCATTTATCTGGGTAACTTTGGTTCAAAAAAATTCTCACATTAAGTGTAAATTAATGGGTAAGTTTTGCACCCTTGTGCATTGACACACCGTTGCCAGCACCTCTGCCAGTCACAGTACGCTACTTGGAACGCGTCGACGAAAATCGACGGCCTCTTTGACGTTATCCAGCGTTCCAAAATGGTTGACTTTCAAGCTCCTTTTTATTTTTGGAAATAAAAAGAACACCGGTGGTGTCACATCGGGGTTGTAAGGAGGCTGGGGCAGCGTTCTTAGGGCTACCTTCTGTAAGAATGCGATGCACTGTGGTTTTCGGAATATTGCACTCTTCTGCTAACATTCTGACACTCAGGCGTCGATTGGAATTGAACATGACTCGTACTTTTTGCACATTTTGGTTGTACTGTGTCGTTGACGGATGTCCAGGGCGTTTCTCGTCGTTGCTCCATGGGACATGGCATCGTCAATTCGTGACGCGATTCTCGAACAGGGGTTCAATCTAGCAGCGATCCGCACCCTGTAACGGTCCGCATGCAAATGACGTGGATCGTGTTGCTTTCCCAAGTAGGAAAAAAAATCATTCTTATTTTTCGGACAGACCCTGTACTTGCCAAAACCTTTCTAACTGTTTTGTGTTTTTGGACGCTTCGGTCGATTTTCATGCAGTTCTAGCCACTCTGTCGACTACTTGTTAGACCCAGGCGTGTAGTGGCGGATCCATTTTTCGTCCATTGTTACGAATCGATGCAAAAACTCCTTTGAATTACGCCCAAACAGAACGAACAGCGTTCTGAATCTTCGACGCGTTACTGTTTTTTGGACCAATCGTGAGAGTGTGCGGCACCCATCGGGCATAGAGTTATCTCATATGCGAATATTCATGCAAAATATGGCTCATGCATTCTTTTGATATCTTCACGATGTCAGCTATCTCTCTCATTTTCACTTTGGGGTCATTCAGAACAATATGGAGGATTTTTTTGTGTTTTTTGTAGTGACTGCCTCATTTGGACGTCCGAAACGTGGTGCATCATCGGTGCTTGTACAACCCATCAGAAAACAACGTTTAATCAACACAAGAAATTCTTTGTGTTCTATCGTTTTGCAAAAATCAAAAGTAGCTGTAGCTCGCAAACTCATAGACAAAATGTTATTTTTTTACACGAACCTTCTGAGAGAGCTAACTGAAAATCATATGGTTTTTTGTTTGTGCTGCCGTCTTTCGGAAAGTCTCGGGATCTTTCACCCCATGGCAAATATGAGCAATAAGTGCAAATGCATATGAAATTAAAAAATCACTGTAGAACAAGTTAGTTTAGAGAAGGCATTTTTTTTATGTTTTCGTTGCGATGTGTTTTCATGAGGAAGGTAGCTCCTCCCTTCACATCTAATTTCATACTTAAAATACGGACAAATATTCTTTCTAGAATAATAATTCCCATTTTAGTAAAAAAAACATAAATAGTTTCAAGAAATAAAGCTGGCGACTGTTTCAGTTCGTGATCGCCACCAACGCTGACGTTAAATCCCGACGTAATGATGTTACTATTAAAACTGGCTAAAATTGTTAGCAAACATGGATTAAAACTGTTTGAACAAGGAAAAAAACCATATAGTCAGTCAAAGGAACAAAAAGAATATTCGTCGTGCAACCTTGCTTATGACGTCACGTCTTTCTGTAGTTTGTACAATAAAAAGCTATGGAGGCTGTATAGGGGAAATCGAAAATCGTTTATATAGGAAAGATTCCTTGTGCATTAGTCCAGAAAAATATCAGTTTCAGACTAATTTTTTTTGTAGGGAAATAGATGTTTGCAAGCCTGCCTAGGTAAGAACGATTATTTTGTGCATTCGTTTAGAAAATTAACTTTTTCGAGTTTATAAAACCGAAAACAGTCTTTCCCGCACTCCTACGAAAAATAAACTTTTCTGTACGATCTTAGCATCTAGTAGGCTTAGCAAAGTCAGTAATAATAAACTGATTTAGAGTAGTAATTCTTGCTTAGCGTTGCCAAGTCAATGACGTGTTTTATCAATATTTTGTATCCATCATGCAAATTTTGACAGGTAATTGATTCTTATTTTTTTATTAATTTATTAGTCATAGTTAGATGTAAGCCTCCCCAAGTTGTCCCCAATGGGTTTTGTTGTTTGTTTTTGCATCCAATCGTGTCCAGCTAATCTTTTTATGTCGTCCATCCATCTTGTTTGTGGTTTACCTCTGCATCTTTTGTGTTCTCTCGGCTTCATTCAACTATACGGAGTGTGTATCTGTTATCATTCATCAATTCCACCTTAATATACATATTCGTTGTATTACATCTGCCACTTTTGATCTTCTTCGAATCTCGATGTTAGGAATACGATCTTGGAATTTAGAATTTAGCATTTTCCTCTCCATTCCTCTTTGGGTTATCTGGAGTTTATTTATTATTCTTTTATTTAAAGCCCACGTTTCAGTGCCATATGTTAATACCAGTAGTACATATTGATCAAATACTCTTGCTTTTATTGTATTTGGAATGTCCAATTTAATTGTAGATTGTAACCTTTCGAACGCAAACCAAGCTAACGAGACTCTTCTAGCGAAGTCAGCCTTTAAATTATTTTTTGGTATTTCGATTTTTTGTCCTAAATATATGAATGTCTCAGCTTACGGAAGCGGAAAGGTGCTGGTGTCTCACCAAGTACTCCACAGAGATCGCGACCTCCTCCCCCGCTGAAAAAAAACTCTACGTGTGGCTTACCAGAAATAGTTAGAACTGAAGCCGATAATATGGAATTTGAGCAGATATTTACGCAGATTGAGGTTTTTAAAGGTATTCTTTCACCTTCTATTAATAGTTCCTGGCTGTTATCTTCACTTCCGTTGTTCAAATATTTGGTTTTGGTGAAGTTTATTTTTAGATCTATTTCTCGAGACTTGTTATTTAATCCATTAGCATTTCTTGCAATTCTTCTTTTGTGTTGGTGATTAGAGTGACATCATCTGCGAACTTTAAGTGATTTAGTCGTTCACCGTCCACTAGTATTCCTATATTTTCCCACTTTAACGATTTGAACATGTCTTCTAGAGTCAACGTGAACAGCTTTGGGGATATAGAGTCGCCTTGTCTAATTCCTCTTTTAATTTTAATTTTATTTGTTTCTTCTTCAAGCATGATTTGTGAAGTGGCATTTTTATATATGTATTCAAGAAGAGTTGTCTATCTTTCGTCGACTCTGCTCTTACTTAAGACGTTAAGAACTGCCCGTATCTCTACCGAATCAAAAGCTTTTTCGTAGTCAACCATTGGTATCCATAAGGTGACCTTATATCCATTTGCTTTTTCCATTAGTAGTGTAATGGTTTTAAGACGGTCCAAAGTGTTTCATTCCCATCTAAATCCCGCTCGTTACGTAGTTGATAAATGGCTAATTTGTTCGTTAATCTATATGTTATAATTCTAGTGAGTATTTTGTATAGTACCGATAACAGGCTGATGGGTCTGTAATTCTCCAATTTAAACTTGTTTCCCTTTTTAAAAATAAGCCCAATCAAGGCGTTTACCCAAAGTGTTGGTCTTTTACTGTCTATAAGGCACCTGTTAAGTAGAGCTTGAAGAGACTGTATTATCGATGTCCCTCCATACCTTATCGTTTCTATAGTTATTTCATTGTCCCCTGGTTCTTTGTTGTTGTGCACATGTTGTAGGGCGTTCGTTATTTCATGCGTTGTTTCATTGGGAATTTCTTCAGATTCCACATTTCTTACTATCACTACTATTTCCTTCTTCTCTCCAGGGTAGTGACGATATTTTCCTGTCATACAGTGTTTGATATTATTTCTATAGCTTCCTTTATCTCTTTGATTTGTGCCATCTCTTGGTTATCGTTAATTACAAGTTTTTAATTAATTTATATATCTAGAAAAAAATGTTGGCGTCATGTTCGGAAAATCCTTCCGAAGATTATTTACTCGCTGTGCAAACTTTCCAAACTTGATAAATAAAGACCTATTTCTAAACGAGTTCGAAAAAAGATACCCTGTAGAACAGGGGTGCTCAAATTTGAACTACTGGCAATCTACCTCAATATTGTTAGACTACGATCGATCGACTCTGAGAGGCTGCAAGTAAGTGTGATGCAGGATTGTCGTCTAGGTAGGGAGTATCGCGCCATAGATATTAGTTTTCCGCACAAGATGCATTTTTTTAGTCAAGGTAAGTGTAGGTCTGCTCTAAAATGTCAATGAAAAAACTCATAATTATTCAAAATTGCGAGTTTATTGGTTCTTACAAAACAAACGAGTTCTAGTGTCTAAACTTAACTAAAGAGTGACTTTGGATGTTGAAGCGTGGCACTGCATGTCCTCAGCATACTTTTCATAAGATGGTACGTAATTACCGAGTGCTAATCGCAAGCATGATGACATATTTTTCGTCAGTTAGTCGATTGTGATATTTTGACTTAATTATCTTCATTTCAGAAAATGCAGACTCGCACAAGTAAGTTGACCCAAACATTGCCGTCAGTTGAAGGGCGATTTGCCTTAGATTCGGATATTTATCTTCAGATATAAAACACCAGAGTTTTGTATCAGATGCTGTGGCTTTGAGATGTATATCTGATATAATCTGCACTAACTCATTTTCAACAGAACATGAGTCCATGTTTAAACTGACTTGCTATTTCAGTAGCTAATTCTTCAATGATTTTCCACGAAAAAGGATAACTTATAAATGATGCGATATTTGCCAATTTACTGAAATCATAAAAAAACGTATTTCGAATTGGCCCAAAATATTTGATAATTCTGCCTCCTTGCTTTCAAAGACAGAAAATTTTTCAGATCCTTTCTTTTCAGTTGATCTATCATAAGTTGCAATTTACTTTTGAATGCGTTTATTGCGCTAATCATCTCAATAATAGTTTTTCCTTTACCTTGAAGCTCCAAATTAACGGTGTGTTTAAATGCATTGTGATGTCTGTCAAAAATGCCAAATCAGTCAGCCATTTTCCGTTTTTCAGAATCTGAGTGTCATCACCTCTTTCGTCCAGAAAAGCGGTTATTTCGGGCAATAATTCTTGAAACCTTTTCTAGGAATTTTCCGCGACTCAACCACCTGACGTCCGTGTGAAGAACTAAATTAGTGTGTTCAGCTGACTCACTATCTTCCAACTGCAATTTAAAGAGCCGTCGTTGCAAGCTACGTGCACGGATAGAATTCACAATTTTTATTGCAATGCCCATAATCTCCTCCATGTTTAGAACTTTTGAACACAAAACTTGTTGATGTATAATGCAATGGAAGGAGAAAAATGAAGGGAAATCATCATTAGCTCGACACAATGCCACAAAACCGTTTTTGTTTCCAGTCATTGCTGGTGCTCCATCGGTTGTAATGCACACTAGTTTATATATTGGTAGCTTGTAGTTTGTTACAAAATTGAAGAAAACGTCATATATATCTTCGCCACGGGTCTTTCCTTTCAGAGGAATCATTGTCAAAAACTCTTCCTTAGCCGACATGTCATTGAATACCATTCGAATAAAAATACACAGCTGGGCAGTGTCTGTCATATCGGTGGATTCGTCGAACTGTAAAGTTCGATGAAAGTATGTACATTCCATGATATTATGTTTTAGTTTATCTGCCATGTCCTGACACATGACTTCAACACGCCTTGTGACAGTCGGACGAGATAACTGAAGTTCTCTAATAGCAGACATAATCTCCGTTTTATTTTTAAAATCTCCAAATAAAGTCTCACCCGCTTCAATAAATGCTTCCTTCACAACCAATCCATCATCAAATGGTTTCTTGTGTTTCGCCAATATATGATATTTTGCATGACGCGATCGTTGCAGCTTTTGATTGTTTGGCTGGTCTTGTGAATATGGTTTGTTCTTTTTTCAAACAAGTTATCAAATCACGTACTTTTCGTTTTCTTAATTCACTCTGAGACGGAAAATCCTTTTCATAGTTTTTATGAACCGTTTTATGATGCCTCTCTAAGTTCCCACGCTTAGGTATTGCAACTGTCGCACGGCAAATGAGACAAATGCACTTATCCTTTAGTCATCCCCATACAAAAGAAAAATTCTTCCTCCCAATCGTTATTAAAATGTTTTACTTTTTCTTCGCCGCACTCGTTTTGAACAATTTATAAATAAACTTTGTATCGATGTATCGCCTTCAAGTTACAACTCAGACTGACTCCTATTCCTGCAGGCGCAACATTTATATCGGCGCGAATGAAGTCTCGAATGTTCCCGTCAAACACGTCGCCCGAAGTTTCTAGAAAAAATCGGCGGGAATCAAAAACGCGGCTTTTCTTTGACAAGTACGCGCGTTCCTTTGATAAAGCCGCCTTTTGCCGCTAGCAGGGGGTTATTACGATAAAAGAAAGTGATGAGGGGGTTATTCTGGCCTAATTGTGGATCGAATAAATTTTAGTAGTTCATTCATTACATTTTGTTTTAGTGTGAATAGTTCTATATCGGAATTTTTTTCTCGAGATCGACTCAAAAAGCACTCGCGATCGACTTGTCGATCGCGATCGACCGTTTGAGCACCCCTGCTGTAGAATGTATTCGTCACTGACTAAGCAATGTAGATCACCAGACAATCAAATAAGGAAAACTCATTTCCTGCATGCATATATTTTTCTACTACTACTACTACAAAACAAAAAAAAATACAAAAACGAACTCATTGGAAAAAAAAATTGAAAAATTCTAAACCTGACCTAAATTTAAACCTAGAACCTTCAGATGTCCAAACTCCGCTTGTGAGTTTAATCAGTCAATTGGTACATGGTTCCAATGTTCCAATCATCATAACATATTCATGAAAAATCACTCCGAGATTTTTGCATTTATTCACGTTTCAAGGTCCGTAGACAACGAAAAACATACTTTTTAACTTCTACCTGTCAGGTTGTCTGTCTATTGGCACAATAATTCTCGAACGAAATGAAACATCGATACTAAGTTTTATACAAGTACAATACTTCAAGTAGAAGTGGAGTGTACAGTTTTTCAGCATGTGCATACGTTGGTATTTCTACTCCCTGTACTTAGGGAAATATTGTATTCCCAAAAAAAAAGTATTCTGAGATATTTGCATTTCTTCACTTGTCAATTCAGTTTTTAGCCTCTAATATCCGTTGGTTTGCAGCTTTTGGCACGAGAACCCTCGGACGAAATTAGATATCAATATAAAACTTGGTGCATACCTATAAATTATATAAAGTGGGAATGGAACGTGTTTTTATTGAGCAATATGGCTTCTAGAGATAGAGGTGAAAGGGGTGAAGGTCGATAAGTTTTGTTCAGTTTCAGTAGAATGATAGATTAAAGAATTATAAGACTATGAAACTCAATGTAAATTTTAGACAACATAAATAGTGGGAAGCTAGGGCAGCAGCTGCCAACAGCAACCACGGAGGCGGCGGAGACACGATATAATATATAGTATATAGAATTTGACAGAAGATGTATAAACAGGCGCTTAGGGATTTTTATTTCCTCTTGAATAGCGGTAATTTAAGTTGAAAGTAACATAACATAAATAATAATTCTTTAGTCTAAGGTTGTAAGGTATGTTACATTTGTAATGGTTTTTGGTTCAGATAATGAACAAACTTTACGTAATGTTATTTATAGTCCATTTATAAAGAGTAGGTGTGAAGATTAGGGGGTTGCATCGAAAATCTCGTGTTATATATACACAACTTATATTTTTTCCTAATTTCCAGGAAAGCGTGGGGGCGTCGCTAAATTTTGTATAATTTTAAGAGTATTGTGAAAATTTTATCTGGTCTTGGTTTGCTATAATGAATACAACTTTTTACGCTTAATTTTTTTAATAGTATAAGGGGTAAAAGGGTAAGGGCGCTAAAGAGCTGGCTTGTAATATTACGTGTTTTATACGTCCTGTTTTGGAGTTTTAGAGTCAAACTATTTGGAAATTATATTATTTTTCATGATTTTTCATTTGAACAATGTTTCAGCAGTCAATATATCTGAAACCCTTTTTAAGCATAGTTTTTATTCCTCAGTCAATTTTTAATATTTATAACTTTTTTTTTAAATAATTAAACATACATACACGAACATTTACATAGAAGGGAATAAAATACAACAAGTGGAACAGTATAAGTATTTGGGAGTGATAATGGATGAAACTGGAAAACAAGACAAAGAAATTAATGAAAGAATCGAAAAAAACGAACAAACTTTACTATACAATAAGTAATGAATTCATTAGAAGAAGAAAAACAAAAATAAAAGTGTTCAAA
>CM032451.1:57612461-57617461 GCA_019049505.1 Pachyrhynchus sulphureomaculatus | reverse complement strand
CTGAGACCAGAATGCACGTTGAAATCGGTGACGAACTTTAGGGGAGCATTTATTGACGTCATCACTGATTCTCCCCTCTCCCTCGCTGTCCCCCCGTTTCATCCCTTTTTGGGGGGCAAGAAAAATTTGGGTAACTAGGTGATGCTGAGTTCGATGAACGAAACTGACGTAGTTGTTTTTAAAGAAATTTTTAAACCAATGAGGTAAGTATCATGTGAATGAAGGAAATTTCTGAGAAATAACAAAGAAATCTACTAACAATAAATTAATAGTAATACAATATGAAGAAAATTCTATGAATCATACATCGGAACATAATCTTAAAAGGAATCTCTTTGTTTTATCTGCCTGATCATTCAATTGTGTAATAACCACAAATTACAAGATGATGAAATTGGAGCATAAAAAAACGAGCATATTTAGGGGAAACACAAATTTTTGCTTACAAAAGTGGCCATCATAAGATTTTTAACAAGTGACCATCATAAGATTTTTAGCAGGAAAAACTTACTATATGCGGTTTAAAGAAGTTGGTATGGTAGACAAATTGGTTGTAGGGTTTAAAAACGTTTTCTTTTTGAAACAGAGTATAGTAAATACAGTCCGAATAAATATTGTTTTTATATTAAATTCTACAAAATTTACATAAGATGTACTACAAAATGTCCCATAAGGTTTACAATTTAAAAAAAATGAGAAAAACTCATGCATATCAAACTACATTCTCTCAAATTTAAATGGACCTCAAAAAAAAAACAAGTAGAAAATAATATCTTCTCGTAATCTTAACAAGTTAATATCTATCTGCTTATAAAAGAAAATATAATTGTCTCGCTAAACGAAAATTTAACACAAAGTAAACAACAGATAATTAATACACAAAATATATTATCTAAACGCATAAAAATTAAGCAACATTTTAGTTCAGTGCAATTCGTGGTGATATCTTTTTATTTTTATTTGTTTGCAAATGTAATAAATCTAATAATTAAACTTTATTTATATATATATATATATATATATATTATATATATATATATATATATATATATATATATATATGCATATATACAGTTGTGGTCAAAATAATAGCAGTGCTTACTAAATTTTTATCAAAACATATTTATTAAGTTTTTTTAATAGAACAACTAAAACATAAATATGGTAACTTTGAAGCCCACCTAAGATGCATCAAAGTAATATAAGGCTAATTAATTAAATTCTTAAAAATCAAAGAAAAACGACAAATTTCTAAAAATTATGGTGGACAAAATAATAGCAGTGATTTACTAAAATTACTGTTAAAAAAACTGTACAACTAATTAACAATATTTTTCTTTTATGAGCATCAGACACACGTAATTCTTAATTGTAAACCCTTTATTGGCTATGACAGCTTCACAACGTCGTCGCGGCATAGTTAATCAAATCTTGACATCTAAAAACAGGAATACTTTTCCAAGAATCTCTGATTACAGCCCAGAGCTCGTCTTGATTCTTAGGTTTTTCACGCTACGCTATCTTTAATATCGCCCCACAGATTTTCTATCGGGTTCAGATCTGGGCTTTGAGCTGGCCAATTTAAGACATTATTTTTTTTCTTTTCTAAAAATTGTTTACATAATCGACTGCTATGTTTTGGGTCATTGTCATGCATAAAAACCCATTTAAGTGGCATTTCATATTCTGCATAGGGCAACATAACGTCCTGAAAAATTTAAACATAAACACTGGCGGTGGTTATGTTTTTAATTCAAAATATAGGCCCTACTCCGAAGTAGGAGAAACATGCCCATACCATTATTTTTGAACCTCCATGTTTAACTGTCTTAATAGTCTACTGAGGCTGATATGCGGTTCCTAAAGGGCGTCTAACGTATGTTCTGCAGCCTACATTTCCAAATAATACAATTTTGCTTTCGTCGGACCATAGTATATTACGCCATTTAAATAGAGGCCATTCAATATGTTCCTTCGCGAACTCTAATCGCCTCTTTCTGTGTCTTTTATTTAACAAGGGTACCTTACGCGGACTTCTTGCTGGTAACTTTGCTTCTTAAGTCGTCGTCGTATCGTCCTAGGAGCTACATCCACTCCCACAATCTCCTGAAGTTGTGTTGACGAAGCAAATGGGTTTGCTTTTGAAGCTCGAATTATAAGTGTGTCCTGTCTGGATGTAGTTTTGCGTTTACGACCGCGAGTTTCAGTTGTAGGTTGTCATCTTAAAGCGTTTGCTACCATTTTAGCTAAGCAGCCCAAAATATTTTGAATCTGCATGTAAGATTTTCCATCACGACGCAATTTTCTTATCTATTCACGTTTTTCTTGAGAACAGTGCTTCATCCTTCCCATAGTTGTATTGAAAACAGAAAAAGAGTTGATGGATCCGACACAAAACTATTCTAAATTTGACAATTTAATCGAACACAAGGAGCAAAAACCATTTAGGTTTGAAAAACACCAGTGTTAAGCGAACACTGCTATTATTTTGACCAAGTAAAATTCATCTCCTGACAATATGTGACAATGGATGAAATATGGATCCACCACTACACACAGGAATCAAATCAGCAGTCAGCTGAGTGGACAGCAGCAGGTGAAAGCCGCCGAAGCGACCAAAGACACAACAGGTTTTGGCCTCTGTATTTTGGGATGCGCATGGAATAATTTTCATCGGCGATGCTAAGAAGGAAAAAACCATCAATAGCGAATGTTATATAAAGTTATTGGTGCATTTGAAGGCAGAAATCGCAAAGAAACAGCCCCAAATGAACAAGAAAAACGTGCTCTTTCATCAAGACAATGCACCGTGTCATAAGTCAATGGTTACGATGGCAAAATTGCATGAATGAAGCTCGAATTGCTCCTCATCCACCGTATTCTCCAGATTTGGCCCCCAACGACTATTATCTATTCACAAACCTCAAAAAAATGTTCGAGATTTGGCTCCAATAAAGAAGTTATCGCCGAAACTGAGGCAAAGACAAATTCCTCTATAAGAAAGGTATAGAGATGTTAGAAAAGCGTTGGACTGATTATATCGCTCTTGAAAGCGACTATATTGATGAATAAAGTCGAATTTTGCAAAAAAAAAGTGTTTTAAATAGCTAGATCAAAACTTTTCAGCCTACGTGATATACGTTGTTCTTAAATATTCTTCTTTTTTCTGTTAGTTTAAGGATTCCCGTTAGCAACCCACTACTTCTTTTTCCTAGGCTCTTGATCTTTCCGAAATTTTTTTACTGGTCTCTAATAGCGTTGATTTTTTTGTTAATATACTCAACATACTGTCCTGTAGTTTCGAACTCAAACCTTAGCTCGTTATTCTAAATTTTTTGTCTAATTTCTTGATCCTTCAGTAGAAGCATATTCATCCTTTGTTTCAACTGAATCGTTTATTTCAATTTAACGGACGAAACTAAAGGATTATGATCTGATAGAATTTTAGTGCGTAGATGTAATGTAGGGCCTCAACATTATGAACGTAAACCGGTGGTTGATTTTTTTTAATATTCCTTTATTATTATATCTATTTTTGGACTTTGATAAAAAATTCCAAGAAATTTGCTTACGGTTGTGTATCCATTTTTGCCTCCCGCCCGCTATATTCGCGCATTGAGCAGAATATATCTGAAATTATGTCATCCGTGTAACCCATTTAACAATCATAATTTTTAAAATAAACCCTTTTTCTTCTTATAAGACAAGGTCGTCTATTTTAAACCTCTTGTAACGTAGATGTCCAGCTTTCGTGCCATCTTTTTGGTGGTCGACGGAGGTCGTCTTGTTTCTGGTTCTTATCTTTTGTCCATCTTGGCCAGCTATTAGCTGGCATCCTACTTACGTTAATCTCTTCAATATCCACGTCTTGATCTTGTGAAAACGGACGATGTCTTGAATCCTCAGGTCTACTCGTATAGTTGTGCTTCGTACCTGATCTCTCACGGTTATTCCTTTGATAGTGCGCAGTGTTTTCATTTCTGTAGCTCTCATGAGGGATTTTGACTTAGATGTTTAGGCTCTTATTTCTGCTGCATACCTTAGAACCGATCTTACCACGGTTCTATATATTCGCACTTTGTTTTCTGTAAACATGTAGCCATTTTTTCCATATTAAGTCCCTCAAACAACCAGATATTCTTGAAGCCTTATTTGCCTGATGGAGTACCTCTTGATGTAGATTTTTTAGCTCGATAGCTGTACTCCCAGGTATGTGCAGTGCATGTTCTGTGCTATTGTTTTGCTGTAGAAGGCTAATTTACATCTAAAGGGATCTTTGGCTATAATCACTGAGTATGTTTTTCATCACCAACATTATCAGCCAAAGCACAATATTCTAGAGTTTTTCGTTCCATTTTGTATCCGCTATTGACCTCATTGATACTATTTATTATTTTGTCCAATATTAAATTAAAAAGTGTTGGACTCATGATATTGCCTTGTCGAATTCCAGATGATATTGGTACTCCTTCAATTAGTCCCAGTTAAACCCAAGACAATAATTTCGTTTCCATTTTTAGCATTTTTAAATTCCGACCGTTCTATTATAAGAGCTTGTCGTTGTAGCTTTAATAATAGACCAGTCTAGCAAGATAATTATACTTTAATTGGAAACACCCTGTATGTTAATGTAATGTACGCACGCCAAGGTGGAAACTGAAAGCAACCTTCTTGGAAATGACGGACGAGAGAATCATTCAGCATTATTTCAGTATCTGGATAATCGCCCAACAAAGCCGATTTATTCCGTCATTCCACAGAGATTAATAAAACGCGTAGGTCGGGGGAGTTAAATAGATTAACGACTCTGAAGACTATAAAAAAAGACATAGAGTGTAATCTCGACGAACATGGTTTTATTCTTACTTTGTTCAACGCAGTTGGTACACGATGCATTTAAAATAGTGTCGTCTGTTTCGGTCTTGCGATTTTATTAAGTTCAGCATGTGTCTGTGGGTTCCGCCGCGTAGTATACTGAATTTGTATCATTGAAGTAATAA
>CM032451.1:57599658-57612361 GCA_019049505.1 Pachyrhynchus sulphureomaculatus | reverse complement strand
TGTTATAATTCTAGTGAGTATTTTGTATAGTACCGATAACAGGCTGATGGGTCTGTAATTCTCCAATTTAAACTTGTTTCCCTTTTTAAAAATAAGCCCAATCAAGGCGTTTACCCAAAGTGTTGGTCTTTTACTGTCTATAAGGCACCTGTTAAGTAGAGCTTGAAGAGACTGTATTATCGATGTCCCTCCATACCTTATCGTTTCTATAGTTATTTCATTGTCCCCTGGTTCTTTGTTGTTGTGCACATGTTGTAGGGCGTTCGTTATTTCATGCGTTGTTTCATTGGGAATTTCTTCAGATTCCACATTTCTTACTATCACTACTATTTCCTTCTTCTCTCCAGGGTGGTGACGATATTTTCCTGTCATACAGTGTTTGATATTATTTGTTCTATAGCTTCCTTTATCTCTTTGATTTGTGCGATCTCTTGGTTATCGTTAATTACAAGTTTTTA
The DNA here is from genome assembly GCA_019049505.1 of Pachyrhynchus sulphureomaculatus. Lineage (NCBI taxonomy): Eukaryota > Metazoa > Arthropoda > Insecta > Coleoptera > Curculionidae > Pachyrhynchus > Pachyrhynchus sulphureomaculatus. The sequence continues at coordinate 57,611,903 of CM032451.1, read as the reverse complement.
ATTAATTTATATATCTAGAAAAAAAAATGTTGGCGTCATGTTCGGAAAATCCTTCCGAAGATTATTTACTCGCTGTGCAAACTTTCCAAACTTGATAAGTAAAGACCTATTTCTAAACGAGTTCGAAAAAAGATACCCTGTAGAACAGGGGTGCTCAAATTTGAACTACTGGCAATCTACCTCAATATTGTTAGACTACGATCGATCGATCGACTCTGAGAGGCTGCAAGTAAGTGTGATGCAGGATTGTCGTCTAGGTCGTATTAGTTTTCCGCACAAGATGCATTTTTTTTAGTCAAGGTAAGTGTAGGTCTGCTCTAAAATGTCAATGAAAAAACTCATAATTATTTAAAATTGCGAGTTTATTGGTTCTTACAAAACAAACGAGTTCTAGTGTCTAAACTTAACTAAAGAGTGACTTTGGATGTTGAAGCGTGGCACTGCATGTCCTCAGCATACTTTTCATAAGATGGTACGTAATTACCGAGTGCTAATCGCAAGCATGATGACATATTTTCGTCAGTTAGTCGATTGTGATATTTTTTGACTTAATTATCTTCATTTCAGAAAATGCAGACTCGCACAAGTAAGTTGACCCAAACATTGCCGTCAGTTGAAGGCGATTTGCCTTAGATTCGGATATTTATCTTCAATATAAAACACCAGAGTTTTGTATCAGATGCTGTGGCTTTGAGATGTATATCTGATATAATCTGCACTAACTCATTTTCAACAGAACATGAGTCCATGTTAAACTGACTTGCTATTTCAGTAGCTAATTCTTCAATGATTTTCCACGAAAAAGGATAACTTATAAAATGATGCGATATTTGCCAATTTACTGAAATCATAAAAACGTATTTCGAATTGGCCCAAAATATTTGATAATTCTGCCTCCTTGCTTTCAAAGACGGAAAATTTTTCAGATCCTTTCTTTTCAGTTGATCTATCATAAGTTGCAATTTACTTTTGAATGCGTTTCTTGCGCTAATCATCTCAATAATAGTTTTTCCTTTACCTTGAAGCTCCAAATTAACGGTGTTTTTTGAGTAGTTTCTAAATGCATTGTGATGTCTGTCAAAAATGCCAAATCAGTCAGCCATTTTCCGTTTTTCAGAATCTGAGTGTCATCACCTCTTTCGTCCAGAAAAGCGGTTATTTCGGGCAATAATTCTTGAAACCTTTCTAGGAATTTTCCGCGACTCAACCACCTGACGTCCGTGTGAAGAACTAAATTAGTGTGTTCAGCTGACTCACTATCTTCCAACTGCAATTTAAAGAGCCGTCGTTGCAAGCTACGTGCACGGATAGAATTCACAATTTTTATTGCCATGCCCATAATCTCCTCCATGTTTAGAACTTTTGAACACAAAACTTGTTGATGTATAATGCAATGGAAGGAGAAAAATGAAGGGAAATCATCATTAGCTCGACACAATGCCACAAAACCGTTTTTGTTTCCAGTCATTGCTGGTGCTCCATCGGTTGTAATGCACACTAGTTTATATATTGGTAGCTTGTAGTTTGTTACAAAATTGAAGAAAACGTCATATATATCTTCGCCACGGGTCTTTCCTTTCAGAGAATCATTGTCAAAAACTCTTCCTTAGCCGACATGTCATTGAATACCATTCGAATAAAAATACACAGCTGGGCAGTGTCTGTCATATCGGTGGATTCGTCGAACTGTAAAGTTCGATGAAAGTATGTACATTCCATGATATCATGTTTCAGTTTATCTGCCATGTCCTGACACATGACTTCAACACGCCTTGTGACAGTCGGACGAGATAACTGAAGTTCTCTAATAGCAGACATAATCTCCGTTTTATTTTTAAAATCTCCAAATAAAGTCTCACCCGCTTCAATAAATGCTTCCTTCACAACCAATCCATCATCAAATGGTTTCTTGTGTTTCGCCAATATATGATATTTTGCATGACGCGATCGTTGCAGCAGCTTTTGATTGTTTGGCTGGTCTTGTGAATATGGTTTGTTCTTTTTTCATACAAGTTATCAAATCACGTACTTTTCGTTTTCTTAATTCACTCTGAGACGGAAAATCCTTTTCATAGTTTTTATGAACCGTTTTATGATGCCTCTCTAAGTTCCCACGCTTAGGTATTGCAACTGTCGCACGGCAAATGAGACAAATGCACTTATCCTTTACCATACAAAAGAAAAATTCTTCCTCCCAATCGTTATTAAAATGTTTTACTTTTCTTCGCCGCACTCGTTTTGAACAATTTATAAATAAACTTTGTATCGATGTATCGCCTTCAAGTTACAACTCAGACTGACTCCTATTCCTGCAGGCGCAACATTTATATCGGCGCGAATGAAGTCTCGAAAGTTCCCGTCAAACACGTCGCCCGAAGTTTCTAGAAAAATCGGCGGGAATCAAAAACGCGGCTTTTCTTTGACAAGTACCGCGCGTTCCTTTTGCCGCTAGCAGGGGGTTATTACGATAAAAGAAAGTGATGAGGGGGTTATTCTGGCCTAATTGTGGATCGAATAAATTTTAGTAGTTCATTCATTACATTTTGTTTTAGTTACCTAAAACAAAATCTGTGAATAGTTCTATATCGGAATTTTTTTCTCGAGATCGACTCAAAAAAGCACTCGCGATCGACTTGTCGATCGCGATCGACCGTTTTGAGCACCCCTGCTGTAGAATGTATTCGTCACTGACTAAGCAATGTAGATCACCAGACAATCAAATAAGGAAAAAATCATTTCCTGCATGCATATATTTTTCTACTACTACTACTACAAAACAAAAAAAAAATACAAAAACGAACTCATTGGAAAAAAAAACTGAAAAATTCTAAACCTGACCTAAATTTAAACCTAGAACCTTCAGATGTCCAAACTCCGCTTGTGAGTTTAATCAGTCAATTGGTACATGGTTCCAACGTTCCAATCATCATAACATATTCATGAAAAATCACTCCGAGATTTTTGCATTTATTCACGTTTCAAGGTCCGTAGACAACGAAAAACATACTTTTTAACTTCTACCTGTCAGGTTGTCTGTCTATTGGCACAATAATTCTCGAACGAAATGAAACATCGATACTAAGTTTTATACAAGTACAATACTTCAAGTAGAAGTGGAGTGTACAGTTTTTCAGCATGTAAGTGTCAATAAATTTTGTATACCACGTTCCCATACGTTGGTATTTCTACTCCCTGTACTAAGGGAAATATTGTATTCCCGAAAAAAAAAAGTATTCTGAGATATTTGCATTTCTTCACTTGTCAATTCAGTTTTTAGCCTCTAATATCCGTTGGTTTGCAGCTTTTGGCACGAGAACCCTCGGACGAAATGAGATATCAATATAAAACTTGGTGCATACCTATAAATTATATAAAGTGGGAATGGAACGTGTTTTTATTGAGCAATATGGCTTCTAGAGATAGAGGTGAAAGGGGGTGAAGGTCGATAAGTTTTGTTTAGTTTCAGTAGAATGATAGATTAAAGAATTATAAGACTATGAAACTCAATGTAAATTTTAGACAACATAAATAGTGGGAGAAGCTAGGGCAGCAGCTGCCAACAGCAACCACGGAGGCGGCGGAGACACGATATAATATATAGTATATAGAATTTGACAGAAGATGTATAAAACAGGCGCTTAGGGATTTTTATTTCCTCTTGAATAGCGGTAATTTAAGTTGAAAGTAACATAACATAAATAATAATTCTTTAGTCTAAGGTTGTAAGGTATGTTACATTTGTAATGGTTTTTTGGTTCAGATAATGAACAAACTTTACGTAATGTTATTTTATAGTCCATTTATAAAGAGTAGGTGTGAAGATTAGGGGGTTGCATCGAAAATCTCGTGTTATATATACACACAACTTATATTTTTTCCTAATTTCCAGGAAAGCGTGGGGCGTCGCTAAATTTTGTATAATTTTAAGAGTATTGTGAAAATTTTATCTGGTCTTGGTTTGCTATAATGAATACAACTTTTACGCTTAATTTTTTTAATAGTATAAGGGGTAAAAGGGTAAGGGCGCTAAAGAGCTGGCTTGTAATATTACGTGTTATACGTCCTGTTTTGGAGTTTTAGAGTCAAACTATTTGGAAATTATATTATTTTTCATGATTTTTTCATTTGAACAATGTTTCAGCAGTCAATATATCTGAAACCCTTTTTAAGCATAGTTTTTATTCCTCAGTCAATTTTTAATATTTATAACTTTTTTTTTTAAATAATTAAACATACATACACGAACATTTACATAGAAGGGAATAAAATACAACAAGTGGAACAGTATAAGTATTTGGGAGTGATAATGGATGAAACTGGAAAACAAGACAAAGAAATTTAATGAAAGAATCGAAAAAACGAACAAACTTTACTATACAATAAGTAATGAATTCATTAGGAAGAAAAACAAAAATAAAAGTGTTCAAAGCAATTTATAGGACAATCCTAACATATGGATGTTAATCATGGACCCTAACAGATGGCCAGAAAAACAAGATACAAGCCGTCGAAATGAAATACCTGAGAGCAGTACAAGGACTTACACGGAAGGACAGAATAAGGAATACAGAAATAAGGAGAAGGTTGAGAGTACAAACAATTATGGAATATATACAACAAAGACAGCTGGGATGGTGGGACATATACAGAAAATGAAGGATGATCGACAGGTGAAACAAGTGTATGAAGCCCGAAAACAGAGAAAACAGAAGCGAGGAAGGCCTAGACAGACCTGGAATAGGAGTATTGGAGGTATACTTAGGGAGAAGGGAAAATCCTGGAAAGAAGCAGTGAAAATGGCAAAGAATAGAGATAGATGGAAGAGGTTTATATGCGGAGTTTGAGAGGGGAAAAAAAGGGCAATGTATAACTGCCCTACACCATATGGTAGAAGGAATATACGATTATATATAATATATATATATAATATATATATATATATATATATATATATATATATATATATATATATATATATATATATATAAATATATATATATATATATATATATATATATATATATATAATATATATATATATATATATATATACAGTCGACACTCTATATAGTGAAAGACCAAAATGTTGACCGAAATTTCACTACAGAACGTTTTTCACTATATAAAGAAAAAATCCGTATATATTGCTATGTATGTATTTTATACTGGTAATTATTTACTAGTATTTTATAAGGTACAAGCAACAAAAAAAATTGCAAAATTAAATTATTAGAAAAGATTTTATTAAACATTTGAAAGTTTAAATAGTACATAGCATGTACAGGGGGCTAAATATATACATAAAGTCCGTACGTTATATCTTTACCCGTGCGTCATAGTTTTCAGGCCATATAACAGACGACTATTATATTATTTGTTTCTTTTCACCAATAAATCGTAGGTATTGGTAAAAAGAGACAAAAAATATAATAGTCGTCTGGATATTGCCTGAAAACTATGACGCACGTGTAAAGATATAACGTACGGACTTTATGTATGTATGTACTACATACGAAATAAAAATAATAATACAAAATCTGTTAATACATATGTACATACTACGTACATACGTACTAGGAAAAATAATCAGTTATTTTCTTTTGAACATTATTTTTGAAAAATAATTGTTGCTCAACAAAATTCTCGCATTTATTCAAATGCATAAAGATTTGATCAGGTACACTTTCCTGGCCCCTGAGAGTAGTTCGCACAATGTCAAATGCATTTCTTATTTCAATTTCACTAAATTTAGCAGGACATTCCCCGGTTTCAGTGTCTTCTTCATGAGCTTCTATACTTTTTATATCGTCAATTATGTCTTGGTCAGTTGGGAGATTTGTCGTGCCAACATCATTGTCAATTTCTAAGAAATCTTCAAGTAAAAAATCTGCGTCGACGGTAGCAGTTTTTTGTAGAATACCCCATTGCCTTTTTAAGGTAGCGAGATCCATTTCGTCTTCTTCTTCCCATTCGTCAATTTTTTCAGTAAAACCTGCTTAGAAAAGCAGTTTTTGATAGTTTTCTGAGAAACATTTTCACTCCATACTTTAGCGACTTCGGTTATACACTCTTTAAGGGTAATCAATTTTTGGACTGGAAGGTTGTTATCAACCGCATTAACAATTTTGTGAACAATTCTGTTTCGGTAATGATGTTTTTATGTTTTTTATAATACCCTGGTCCATAGGTTGCAATTTGGAGGTCATGTTTGGTGGAAAAAAAGATCAATTCAATATGCCTTAATTTTTTACTTACAGTAACTGGATGTGCAGGACAATTGTCTATAAACATCACAATCTTTCGCTTTTGGCTTTTCATTTTCGTGTCCAGTTCTTTGATCCGTCTTTCCAAAATCTCAGAAGTCATCCATGCCTTATTATTATTGGCGTAATCTAACTCCAGAGATTTAACTCCTTTTAAATAAAGGGGATTTTTGCTTTTACCTATGAGCAGTAATTTCAGTTTTGTGAGCCATCCATGTTTGCTCCAACCATAAGTGTCACCCTTTCTTTACTTGTTTTAACACCAAAACATGTATCACTTTTAAAAGCAAAAGTTTTATTTGGCAAACATTTAAAAAACAAACCGGTTTCATCACAATTGAAAACGTTTTTTGGCTCGTACTTGTTCAATGCACTTTTTTAAAACAGTTTCAGTCCAAATGTCACAGTCCTCCTGACTAACGCTTGCACTCTCGCCAGACACCGTCTTGAAAACAATTGAATTGCGAGTCTTCCAGGCACTCAACCACCCTTCACTAGCTTGAAAATTAACGCAGTTAAATTCTTTAGCAAATTGTAGAGCCTTTTGCTTTATTAAATTTCCCGATATTGGTACGTTTTGATGGGTACGGGCCACTTGAAACCATCGTAAAACTGCTTCATTTACATCCTCGTAAGTACTCGTTTTTCGACTGCTTGGAACACTAGGTTTCTAGATGATACTGTCGCGACTTTTTATTATCAGAGAGACGCAACTTGGAGAAACACCAAATTTAGCAGCAACATCAATTTTTTTGCAGCCTTTATCAACTTCCTCCAAAACTTTAATTGTCTCAGCTAAACTTAAACACACTCACTGAACCTGAATTTGCGAATTACTAGGCCTCGACTATAAAATGGGTTTTTCCCCGGGTTTCTATAAAATGGGTTATACCCCGGGTTTCTTACAGAAATCTACCTGATTTATTGCCAACCATTAGGCGTTATAAACGCGCAAAAGAAGAAATGCGTCATAAAAATGGAATCCGTGCTAATGTTAGATAAAAATGGGAAACCCGAAATGGCCAAGATCTTAATAAATGCATAAAAATTTATACATAAAATTCCGGTAAAAATTTTATTATATAGAGTGTTACTATTTTACAGACTCACTATATGCAGGGTTTTTTACATGAAATTTCATTAAAATATTCTAGGTCTTGAAAAAATTGCACTATAAAGAGTTTTTCACTATATAGAGTTTTACTATAAACAGTGTCGATTGTATATATACATATATATATATATATATATATATATATATATATATATATATATTTATATATATATATATATATATATATATGTATGTATATATATGTATATATATAACAAACATATATATAATATATATATATATATATATATATATATATATATATATATATATATATATATATATCTATATATATAATATATATATATATATATATATATATATAATTAAACAAAAATTTTTTGGTCGAATATTGCATACTAAAGTTTGAAACATCGTAATTTTTTATTTTCGAAAAAAAAAAAACCTTCGACAATTTTTAACTACTACATTATTTTACAAATTATTCTGCAGACAAGGAGGCGTCAGTTTTCCATCCATCCATCCATTTAACCCGATAAAAAATAATGTTAACATTTAAAACACATTTAAAAAAAAAATTCCTTATTATTTAAAGTACAATAAAAAAATATAATCGCCATTCTTTTGTATTATTGACTGAATACTCTTTAAAATATTTTTTTGAATATACATACTTTTCGCAGCAACCAGGTATATGTAACCCCTTAATATAACGAAATGTAATGCTTTGAGTAATTTATCATTTAGTGTGAAAAAAATTTAATTGAGGGTTTATTTTAGAATAGCGTATTTGCGAGGGCATTTGCTGTCTAGCCATATGTTTTTTTTTTTAATGTTGACAAGAAGACTTAGTTGGGTTGTCCGAAAATTTAGAAGAGATGTTTATGAGCGGCATCTACAGTTCCAAATCTATTCAATTGAAAAATTAAACTAAAAAAAAATAATTGAGTAATTTTATTATTTTAGTGTAAAAAAATTTAATTCAATGTTTTTTGTAGTTTGGTTTTTGCGAGGGCATTTACTATCTAGCCATATCTTTTATTACTAAAAAATGTTGTTTTTTTAATGTTGGAAGACGACTTAGTTAGTAATAACTAAGGTTGAGGGAAGATTTTTACGAGCGGAATCTACTGTTTCAAATCTATTCCGCTGAAAAATTAGACTAAAAAATGATTTGAGTAAGTTATTATATCGTGTGAAAAAATTTAATCCAGGATTTATTTTAGAATGGCGTATTTGCGAAAGCATTTGCTGTGTAGCCATATGTTGCTTTTTAAGATTGATAAGAAGACTTAGTTGAGTTGTGCGAAAATTTAGATGAGCGGCATCTACTGTTTCATATCTACTCAACTGAAAAAATAGACTAAAAAAACCATTTAAGTAATTTATTATTTAGTGTGAAAACATTTAATTCAGTGTTGATTTTTAGAACAGAGTATTTATTTGTGAGGGCATTTGTAGTCTAGCCATAACTTTTATTACTAAAAAAATGTTGTTTTTTAGTGACTTAGTTACTAATTACTAAGGTTGTGCGAAAAAATTTAGAAGAGATGTTTACGAGCGGCATCTACTGTTCCAAATCTATTTAATTGAAAAATTAAACTAAAACAAATGTTATAAAAAAAAATATAAACAAAGTCAAAATGCTTACTAAATTGGCCCATGCGTCTGTACGTTAGTTTTAATCTTCATCGCCTCCGCCGAACAGGCTCCGAGTCTGAAGAAGAGTCTTGTTCCTCCAACTTACAAATTTTTAAAAAAACACCGTTTTTATCAGAAACAAATATCCCCAAACTTTTATTACTGGTTTTGTTCAGTTTTTGTCAGAACATTTGTCGGACTTTGTGGTGCTGATTTCTTCCTACTTTTTAATTTTTATTTGATCTGATTATAAACACTATTAGAGAAGCAAAACAGTCTTACTTTTTACCAACGAATTTTGTTATATTTATTTAAAAAAAAGTCAGGAAAAACACTTCCCAAAACACTTAATTTTCCAAATTATTAGTCAAGATGTTTTCCACAATATTCACTGCCACGTTTTCTTCAAAAACTTGTGTCCATCAAAACCTTAGAAATATACTCAGATTAGATCGGATTTTCATAAGCGCCTCTTTCCGCTTCGCCGTTTCGCTTTCCACAGCAAACTGAGACCAGAATGCACGTTGAAATCGGTGACGAACTTTAGGGGAGCATTTATTGACGTCATCACTGATTCTCTCTCCCCTCCCTCTCCCTCGCTGTCCCCCCGTTTCATCCCTTTTTGGGGGGCAAGAAAATTTGGGTAACTAGGTGATGCTGAGTTCGATGAACGAAACTGACGTAGTTGTTTTAAAGAAATTTTAAACCAATGAGGTAAGTATCATGTGAATGAAGGAAATTTCTGAGAAATAACAAAGAAATCTACTAACAATAAATTAATAGTAATACAATATGAAGAAAATTCTATGAATCATACATCGGAACATAATCTTAAAAGGAATCTCTTTGTTTTATCTGCCTGATCATTCAATTGTGTAATAACCACAAATTACAAGATGATGAACTTGGAGCATAAAAAAACGAGCATATTTAGGGGAAACACAAATTTTTGCTTACAAAGTGGCCATCATAAGATTTTTAACAAGTGACCATCATAAGATTTTTAGCAGGAAAAACTTACTATATGCGGTTTAAAGAAGTTGGTATGGTAGACAAATTGGTTGTAGGGTTTAAAAACGTTTTCTTTTTGAAACAGAGTATAGTAAATACAGTCCGAATAAATATTGTTTTTATATTAAATTCTACAAAATTTACATAAGATGTACTACAAAATGTCCCATAAGGTTTACAATTTAAAAAAAATGAGAAAACTCATGCATATCAAACTACATTCTCTCAAATTTAAATGGACCTCAAAAAAGAGTGATAACAAGTAGAAAATAATATCTTCTCGTAATCTTAACAAGTTAATATCTATCTGCTTATAAAAGAAAATATAATTGTCTCGCTAAACGAAAATTTAACAAAAGTAAACAACAGATAATTAATACACAAAATATATTATCTAAACGCATAAAATTAAGCAACATTTTTAGTTCAGTGCAATTCGTGGTGATATCTTTTTATTTTTATTTGTTTGCAAAATGTAATAAATCTAATAATTAAACTTTATTTATATATAATATATATATATATATATATATATATATATATATATATATACATATATGCATATATACAGTTGTGGTCAAAATAATAGCAGTGCTTACTAAATTTTTATCAAAATATATTTATTAAGTTTTTTTAATAGAACAACTAAAACATAAATATGGTAACTTTGAAGCCCACCTAAGATGCATCAAAGTAATATAAGGCTAATTAATTAAATTCTTAAAAATCAAAGAAAGACGACAAATTTCTAAAAATTATGGTGGACAAAATAATAGCAGTGATTTACTAAAATTACTGTTAAAAAAACTTTACAACTAATTAACAATATTTTTCTTTTATGAGCATCAGACACACGTAATTCTTAATTGTAAACCCTTTATTGGCTATGACAGCTTCACAACGTCGCGGCATAGTTAATCAAATCTTGACATCTAAAAACAGGAATACTTTTCCAAGAATCTCTGATTACAGCCCAGAGCTCGTCTTGATTCTTAGGTTTTTCACGCTACGCTATCTTTAATATCGCCCCACAGATTTTCTATCGGGTTCAGATCTGGGCTTTGAGCTGGCCAATTTAAGACATTATTTTTTTTCTTTTCTAAAAATTGTTTACATAATCGACTGCTATGTTTTGGGTCATTGTCATGCATAAAAACCCATTTAAGTGGCATTTCATATTCTGCATAGGGCAACATAACGTCCTGAAAAATTTAAACATAAACACTGGCGGTGGTTATGTTTTTAATTCAAAATATAGGCCCTACTCCGAAGTAGGAGAAACATGCCCATACCATTATTTTTGAACCTCCATGTTTAACTGTCTTAATAGTCTACTGAGGCTGATATGCGGTTCCTAAAGGGCGTCTAACGTATGTTCTGCAGCCTACATTTCCAAATAATACAATTTTGCTTTCGTCGGACCATAGTATATTACGCCATTTAAATAGAGGCCATTCAATATGTTCCTTCGCGAACTCTAATCGCCTCTTTCTGTGTCTTTTATTTAACAAGGGTACCTTACGCGGACTTCTTGCTGGTAACTTTGCTTCTTTAAGTCGTCGTCGTATCGTCCTAGGAGCTACATCCACTCCCACAATCTCCTGAAGTTGTGTTGACGAAGCAAATGGGTTTGCTTTTGAAGCTCGAACTATAAGTGTGTCCTGTCTGGATGTAGTTTTGCGTTTACGACGGCGAGTTTCAGTTGTAGGTTGTCATCTTAAAGCGTTTGCTACCATTTTAGCTAAGCAGCCCAAAATATTTTGAATCTGCATGTAAGATTTTCCATCACGACGCAATTTTCTTATCTATTCACGTTTTTCTTGAGAACAGTGCTTCATCCTTGCCATAGTTGTATTGAAAACAGAAAAAGAGTTGATGGATCCGACACAAAAACTATTCTAAATTTGACAATTTAATCGAACACAAGGAGCAAAAACCATTTAGGTTTGAAACACACCAGTGTTAAGCGAACACTGCTATTATTTTGACCAAGTAAAATTCATCTCCTGACAATATGTGACAATGGATGAAATATGGATCCACCACTACACACAGGAATCAAATCAGCAGTCAGCTGAGTGGACAGCAGCAGGTGAAAGCCGCCCGAAGCGACCAAAGACACAACAGGTTTTGGCCTCTGTATTTTGGGATGCGCATGGAATAATTTTCATCAGCGATGCTAAGAAGGAAAAAACCATCAATAGCGAATGTTATATAAAGTTATTGGTGCATTTGAAGGCAGAAATCGCAAAGAA
>CM032451.1:57579658-57594658 GCA_019049505.1 Pachyrhynchus sulphureomaculatus | reverse complement strand
AAAATTGGCAACATAACTCTGATAATATCCCTCGTCCAATAAAACTGAGGCTCGCACAACCTCGTGTTCAGTTAAATTCCTTGTTCGATTCATTTTTCTAATTCTTCGGGTCAAAAATGAAACAGTCTACCACAAAAACGTATTACTTTGAGAAAGGGAACAATTTATAAGCTTACTTTTAAAGAAAATCTATCGCATTATTACAGAAAATTGTTTATCTTCTAAAAAATTCTTTAAAACTGTAAATCTAAACGAATTGTTTTTATTTCTGTCATGAACAACGAAACAAAATATGCATAGCCTACTATTCAAATACTCGATAAACTTTAAAACTGACATAAGAAAAAGATAAATTAATTTTCAGATTGTTGCGTTAATTTTGTCCAGGAGTATATATATATATATATATATATATATATATATATATATATATATATATATATATATATATATATATATATATATATATCATCGTTGACCTCCACATCGCCCTGAATTCACGCAGGTGGAAATTTTGGACAATTAAAAGAAAACATAGGGCCAGATGTGACAGATATCAAGGAAAAGACGTGCTGAGCAAGGATCAATAATTTCATCGCTCGCTTAAAAGGGCGCCGGGACGTAACACTTCACGTTTAGATGCTGATATTTAAAAAAAAAAATTCCAAGATCTGTAGTTTGATATACGACAAAGGTTTTTCTTCATTTATCAATTTTCTTTGTTTCTTTAATAAATATTTTAAATCAAACTTTGTAGTAGAGCTCTAGTGGCATCGTTGTCGGAAATATCATCGCCTGTTTAAAAAAGATTGTTCTCGCATTTTCCACAGCGAGGCGTTTTTATAGTGTTTGTAAAATTTTCGCATAAATTTCTGACGTCACTGAAAATTTAAAAGGTTGTTGAGGGAAGTGTTTTAGACGTTTATTAGACAATTAAAGTGAACTGATTTGACTTCGTAAATTAATTATTTTTCCTGTTTATATTGACTCACTCCAGGCAGTTTACAAGCGGGGTGGTATTGTACTTTTCAAAAAATTCGTTATTACGACATCTCATTTATTAATTCTAGAAGTTAGTATTTAGGCAATACAGTAGTAACGGACAAAGACAAATATGTGGAGGTCCATAACCTAGTAAGTGACGACACCTATAGAATGATTTAAAACCAACCCGAAATTGCCGAAATCGAGTGACGAGAAAAGATACCTTTGAAGTCTGGCAAGTCGTAGATCCCTCGATTTTATGGACTTCCAAAGATTCACTAAGCCATTATATCACTCCGTCCAACAACAACAAATTCGTCAACACACAAAATAGGTAAGTATCTTGCGAACCACCTCCTTTCACGGAAAGAACTAGTTATTAAAGATTCACAACACTTTATTGGGAGATTGAAAAGTACCTCGTACCTTATTTTTTACATTTTTGTGCTCACCCGTTGGGATAACTTATTTGGCGCGCTTGAGCGGCGCCGTTGACAAGCCCGTGCTTACCCGTCTGACGAATGAACAATTTTATGCAAGTGCGAACATGTCGATTCTTTGATTACGAAAGTTCTTATTATAAAGTGCCAGTTTGTCAATTACACACTATCCTCGGCACGGTTCGGAAAATAATAGAAATATCATTAACGCAAAATTGTTATGCTCACCTGATTCCAAAAAATTCAAGTGATTTTCGTGATTACAATCCAAACAAAAACAACAATACAAAAAAGTGGTCATAAGCGAGTGAGGAAAAAAATGCCAAACAATATTCTGCTGTTTATTTAAATTACATCTGTGTAATACTTGTCAACGATTTATTCATGAGAAGAAAGATAATAAGTTTTCAATTTGTCTTCCCGAAAAGAAAATACCACGTGAAAACGTTGTCAAAGAAACTGGTCCTGTAGAAGATCAGGAGCAAGACGAAAAAAATGATCTAACGTCCCAGTGTGATAGTTTAGATGAAACAGAAAAAAATTGAAAAAATCAATAATATTTTTCTGGAATATGGAGAATCATTACTGAAGAAAAAACGTTTTTCACAACTTTCTTTCAAGGATAAGCAAGCGTTAAGTGAGGCATTTAAAAAAATAGCAAATAAAAAAATTGTGTTGTTGCTGGTAATGACTTAAAAACTATACATCCGCGATATGAAAGTTATTGTACGAGGCTGGTTTGAAAAGTACGTGCAAAAATAAAAACTACTTATGTGTTTGGGGTAAACCTTTTTTATTTTTCGACATAGTCTCCTTTTAGGCTTATACACTTCGTCCAACGATGTTCTAGTTTGTTGATCCCTTCCGAATAATAGGATTTGTCCAAGTCTGGAAAATATCCATTAGTGTCTGCAATCACTTCCTCGTTTGAATAAAATCTTTGTCCCGCCAGCCATTTCTTCAAATTGGGGAACAAATAGTAGTCCGAGGAGCCAAGTCTGGAGAATAGGGGGGATGTGAAACAAGTTGGAATCCTATTTCCATTAATTTTGCGACCACAACTGCTGAGGTGTGTGCTGGTGCGTTGTCGTAATGGAAAAGGGGCCAATCGCGGGCGTTTTTCTTGCAGCTCGGTTTTCAAACGGTCCAATAACGATGAATAATATTCACCTGTAATAGTTTTACCCTTTTCCAGATAGTCGATGAGGATTATCCCTTGCGAATCCCAAAAGACAGTCGCCATAACCTTTCCGGCCGAAGGAACGGTCTTCGCCTTTTTTGGTGCAGATTCCCCCTTGGTAACCCATTGTTTAGATTGTTGTTTGGTCTCAGGAGTATAGTAATGTATCCATGTTTCATCCACAGTGACGAAACGACGCTTAAAGTCCTTCGGATTCTTCTGGAACAGCTGCAAACCATCCTTGCAACACTTCACACGATTCCGTTTTTGGTCAAGCGTGAGCAATCGGGGATAGCTTTCTCATGTCCAAATGTTTATGCAAAATATTATGTACCCGTTCAGTCAAGATGCCCACAGCACTAGCAATCTCACGCACCTTAACTCTTCTGTCATTCATCACCATATCATGGATTTGATCAATGATTTCTGGAGTCGTAACCTCCACAGGCCGTCCAGAACGTTCAGCGTCACTTGTGCCCATATGGCCAGTCCGAAAATTTTGAAACCACTTATAAACTGTTCTAATCGAAGGTGCAGAGTCACCATAATGTTTATCAAGCTTCTCTTTTAGTCTCCTGAGGCGTTTTGCCTTTCATAAAGTAATGTTTAATCACCACACGATATTCTTTTTCGTCCATTTCTTGAAAATCACTCGACTTCCTTGATTCACACGAATGCCAAACACAAAGAAATAGACCAATATGGCTGAAACTTGGTGCGCGTTCATTCAAGAGATGCTACTAACTAAACATGACCTCGATACGCGCCGGTGGTGCCATCTCTCGGACTTTGCACGGACTTTTCAAACCAGCCTCGTATGTTAATTGTAAACGGTACTAAAGTAACATATTCCGCATCTTCATGAGACGTCTAGAACAAGCGACGCGTGGCTCAAGTCGTTTGCCCTTAGTTATGTTTTTAAATAATTTAGCGGGATGAGTATGAGAAAGATTAAAAAATTATATGTGGTTCCGTCGGACCGATCGGAATACAGAGTGCTATTTTACCGGAAACTCAAGGCGTTTCGAGTCCTGTCTGAACGGACAGAAGTACAGCTGACCAAGAACCTCCAAGAATTCCATCACCTATCATTTCCCTGGTCCAGAAACTACCTGGAGCAAAGACATCAAATGCGCTACCCGATAACAACTAAACATACAGCCAACATCGTTGGATGACAATCGGATCTACTAGTACAAATGATTCAATTGTTTTTAGCAATCGATTCAGAGAATTGTTAACGGGACGAAAGCCAAAGCAAAATTCTTACAAATACTATCGTCATCAAAAATCAGGTTAGGATGCACAATCCTGATGACCGTAGTCATTAAACTCAAAAAGAAGAATGTTAAAGCGGTTCTCTAAAGTTAGTGCGACCGATGCAAGTAGCTTTGCAGTAGAATTCGTTGGGTTCGTGTCATCGAGTCCTTAAGAAAGCTGGCTTTTGGTAAATTGTAGGTGACACTCCATTGCCCAGGACCGAGCCCAAAGGAAAATCATGCTCACTGAGAAGTTGATTTCAACCTAATTTTGTCGGACTTTTCATCGTGCAGCTGATGGGCATGTATTAGCTGTGTGCGGTCTGACGGAAATTGGTTATGCCCAGCAGTCTAACTTTCTTGGTGAGTCTATAGCTGATACATGTTGGTTTGAGAGTACAAGTTCCGCTTATAAAAATAGTCTAACGTACATAAGTGCCTGTACATACAATGTTGTCCTTCCGACTCATTTATATCGTTATTTATGAAAAATTTTTTTACTCGAAAGATTTTTAAATGACTCATGAAAAAATGTTATTGCCAACTGGATCGAACATCACGAGTATAAAGTTATTCCTTCAGTTTCAAGAGAGAAAAAAAAGAGTTGCTATGCATGCGATTCACTATTGATGCTTCGACCCGATCAGGCTCTAACTTCTGGGCTCTTCCACCAACAGCTGATCCATGTAACTGACAGGCTTAAAGAAAAAAAGATTATTTATTGGCAATGGGAATGGATTATGCGACCAACTATGGAATACTGCTCCCATGCTTGGGGCTCCGCTCCCAAACATACACTGCATCTGTTGGATTCTATTCAGAGAAAAGCTGTTCGTCTGATTGGAAACCCGGAACTGACCGGCGGCCTTAATTCGCCGGAACATCGAAGAATGGTTGGCGACTTGAGCCTATTCTACAAGTATTTTCATGAAAAGTGTTCGGAGGATGTAGCCCGCTTAATTCCTCCCAGAGCGGTACATGTTAGAAATACACGTCGCGCTGATACTTCACATCCATATGAGGTTTAGCTTGTTACTCCTCGTACAACGCTTTTCAAGCAGTCTTTTATATGGAGAACATCATCCCTTTGGAATAATTTGCCCAGGATTGTGTTTCCCACCGAGTACAATTTACAGCGATTCAAGAACAACGTTTTCTCCGCACATGTGTCGCTCCTGTGGTGCTTTAGGGACTTCCCTGCAGCACGTGTGCTAGACCCACAAAAAAAAATGGAAGAATGCAGGTGAGATTGTTACAGGATTACAGGATAACGCCCGACCACATACAACAAATATACTCCGGAAATCATGGCAGATGGAAAGCTGGGAAACTCTCCCTCATACAGCATAATCTCCCACCTTGTCCTCTTCGGACTACCACCTATTCTAATCTTAACCCCAGCTGACCGATTCTCAGCTCAAGCCAGCTAAACAGGTTTATGAATTCATAGTGTTAAAGAAATCAACATTTTTCTGATCTGGAAGCTGGGAGATGGGGGAAATGTGTAGAACGTGAAAGAAATTACTTCGCAGATTGAGTTTATATCAGTTTTTTTATAACTCAATGTCAAAGTTGTTCGATAAGAGTCAATAATTAATTTGTACACCTAATAAATAATTGTAAAAGTATATTAAAATACCGCCATTAAGTATTATTATTTGAACTATTAACAATTCGGACGTCCATTTTTATAATAATTTTCCTCAAAAATAAATGGAAAATTCGTATATATTATGGTTGTTTTGCTTTGCATTCCAGTTGTTTACTATAAAAAGCAAATAGAAACAAAATCTCTATTCAAATAGAATTTTCGTGGTGTGGGCGAGATAGCTTTCAGGTAAAGAAAAAGTAACTGACAACTAGAAGTTAGAAAATAGGAAAAAAGTAATTGAAAGTTGAAAATCCTTTGGGAAACAGTTGAATGGGGTTTATGAACCCTATACTTACGACCATGTGTCGTCAACCCTAATGAAAATGAGCTGAAGATCCATTAAGCCACACGTAATTCTATTATATATGTCAAAATCACATGATGAACGGACGTCTGGGGAAAATTAACGCATGAATGAAACGGAAAGTTTATTAAGCTAAAAACAGAAATGGGTAATTCAACTCAGGTCGGCCCATTCAACATCACGGGCTTATTTCACTTTTTTTTAACGAGCTTACTTATGTGGCAATGGAATAAAAAAGGCTTCTCAAATCTTTATTTACCGGTTAGTGTTGACGTCATTACATTATCAGGCGCTAAATACCGTACGATAAAGAAAATCTAAAGACATATTTAAACTAGAATTGATATTAGTTAAAGTTAAAATGAAAATTATTTCGCAAATCAACTTTTAAAAAATTGGTGAAGTTATTTACCAAGTAACATGTAGGCTGAAAAGTTTTTGGTCTAGCTTCTTAAAACACATTTTTTTTTACAAAATTCGACTTTATTCATCAAAATAGTTTTCTTCAAGAGCGATACAATCAGTCCAACGATTTTCTAATATTTCTATACCTTTCTTGTGGAAGGATTTGTCTTTGCCTGCAAAATAGGCCTCAGTTTCGGCCATAACTTCTTCACTGGAGCCAAATCTCTTTCCTGCGAGCATTTTTTTAAGGTCTGCGAATAGATAATAGTCGTAATAGGGGCCAAATCTGGAGAATAGGGTGGATGAGGACGTAATTCGAACTTCCTTCATGTAATTTTGCCATCGTAACCGTTGCCTTATGACCCGGTGCATTGTCTTGATGAAAGAGCACTTTTTTCTTGTTCATTTGGGGCCGTTTCTTTGCGATTTCTGCCTTCAAACGCACCAATAACTTTATATAATATTTGCTATTGATGCTTTTTCCCTTCTCAGCATAGTTGATGAAAATTATTCCACGTGCATCCCAAAATACAGAGGCCAAAACCTTCCCAGCTGACTGTTGTGTCTTTGGTTGTTTCGGGCGGCTTTCACAGGCTGCTGTCCACTTAGCTGACTACCGATTTCATTCCGGTGTGTAGTGGTGGAACCATGTTTCATCTATTGCCACATATGGCATGAAAAAATCCTTTTATTGCGCTTACACAGGTCCAAACAGCGCTCAGAATCATCAACACGTTGTTGTTTTTGGTCCACCGTGAGCAAACGCGGTACCCTTTTCGAATAGAGCTTCTCATGCCCAAATGTTAATGCAAAATATGACCAATACGTTCTTTTGATACTTTTAGGGTGTCAGTTATCTCACGCAATTTCACTTTACGGTCATCGAAAACAATTTTGTGAATTTTTTTGAGATTTTCCGGCCGGTGTAACCACCTCATTTGGGCGTCCAGAGCCTTCAACATCGTTTGTATCTGTACGACTGCGTTTAAATTCAGCATACCAGTAAATGATGAGTAATTTTCCAGGGGCAGAGTCTCCGTAACACTTATCAAGGCATTGCGATGCTTGAACGGTATTTTTCCCATCAAAAAACAATGTTTAATCAATACACGAAATTCGATTTTTTTCCATCGTTTTGAAAAGTACCGTCACTAAAATCATTGTAACTTGGAAACTAATCGTCGAAATGTCAAGAAATTTTGACACGTATCGTTTGAAGGTTGGTACTTCCTAAAAATCATATAGATTTTTTGAAAAGGGCGACATCTACGTGTCAAACCAAAAACTTTTCAGCCTACTTGTTATATCGTGAAGTCACTCATAATCGCTGTTCTTCACACTACTTTTGTTAGTTTAGAAAATAATGAAAATAAGTTTCAGAGACCCCAACTCCAAGAATCCGAAAAAAGACGTATAACATGATATATTCGAAGTAACCCTTTGAAGCCCTTATATGATTGATTATAAATAAAATTGTTTACAGTTTGCTCATTATCCCATTCATCCATTCCGGAGAAACGATGTCGCTCAAAAACTATAGGTCTTATTCCTACTTAAGTATTATACGTGTACCAAATGTGAAATTGCTATCACATTTCGTTCGACAGTTATCGTGGCCAAAGGCAGATAGACACACAGATCGACAGACCGAATTTGAAACTATGTTTCTCGTGATCTATGGACCAAGGAACATGAAAAAATACAAAAATCTTGAAATGTGTTTTTTCACGGATGTAATATAGCCCTTTAAAAATTGGCATACAAAATTTATTGACCTCTTTCACGTCCTTCCTCTGACGCTTTATAGCTCAAAAATTATAGGTTCCATTCTTACTTTAAATATTATACTATATGTTTGCCAAGATTGAAATGGATAGCTCATTTCGTTCGAGCCTTATCGTGTTAACAGACAGAGAGACCAACAAAACTGGCGACTTCGTGGCGTAGGGTCTCTGAAACGTGACGAAATGTAAAAGTGTTGGGAGGGTGACTTTTCCAGGAATAAACTGTAAAAAATATAAATAAAATAAAGGGAAAAATTAACTTGATTTTCCACGGAATTTTACATTTTTATTGAGAAAAATAAAAAAATAATTGGATTTACGCAGTAAAATTGCATATATCTATGTATTATTATGACTTCCCATAATGCTATGTAGTATTTTCATTATAAAATTTATAAATATATTCCCCTAAAGCAGCGCTACCCGCCTTCTCGATCGCCGCTGTCATTTGAAGCAGCCCTCGAAGGAATTTTTTAGTCTTGATTGTGCTCTGAGGGTGATATTGTTATGAGAATGTTTCCTAGTTTCTTTATTTTGAATTATTTGTGGTCAAACATATCAGGGGTTAATGAGTTGGGAAGTAAAGGTTAAAGGTGGTTGGCTCGTATATTACGTATTATATGTCCTTCCCAGGGTTCTTAGAGTCGAAGAATCTGAGAATTGTGTTAGTTTTTTCAATTATTTACGGATAAACATATCAGACCTCATAGAGGTAAAGGAGGAGGTTACAGGGATTGCTTCATATTTATCGCCCACGCCCTTTTCATAGTTCTTGGAGTCGGGCTATCTGAAAATTGTGTTATTTTTCCATTATTTTCAATTTTCACAGAAACTGTATGTAAAGAGAAATATAAGGTTTCCGCTGTAAATACCTTTGAAACCCTTTCTCTGCTCTACATTTTTTTCTGGGATTAATATCTTACCATAAAATACCTATCGACTTATGTTGGGATTAAGTTATTTTTACTTTCCTTGCTAAACTGTATGTTCTTTTCTCATTTCCGTCGATCAGTCCGTAGGTCGGTTAACAAGATAACTTTCGAATGAAACTAGTTATCAATATCAAACTTGGTACATAGATAACATGTAACGAGGAGGTGAAACCTATGATTTTAGAAAAATATCCCTCAGTGTCAAAATGTTGAAGGGGGTGCGGGTCGATATATTTTACATGGTTTTATTAATAATATAGCGGCTCTGATTGGACCATCAATTCCTATCTTACTTACTTCCTATTCTGAGTAGGTCACAGACCTGTTCTACTTCGTTATTTAGCTTCTTGTGATTCGGATGTCCAGCTGTCTCTCCATCTCTTTGGTGGTTGTCTTTTTGATCTTGTTTCATGTGTTTTTTTGTTCATACATATTTTTATCATTCTCGTATCTTCCATCCTTTGTACATGTTCACGCCACTCTCTTCTACTCTTTCTTCCCCATCTGACTATATCCTCTAGCTTGCATTGTTCTCTTATGGTGTTACTCACTCTAATAAATTTTTTCCTGTTATTGCTCTCAGTATTTTCATTTCATTTGTTCTAGTAACTGTTTGGTTTTGTTTGGGTCTGCCCGTGTTTCTATGCTATAAGCCAGTATGGATCTAACGCAAGTTCTATATATTCTTGTTTTTGCTTCTACACTTAGATCTGATATTGCTGCTGCTTTATTTGTTTGTTGTCTCACTTCTTTTGTTATATCTCTGTGGCTAGTAATTAGTACTCCAAGATATGGGAATTTCATTACTTGCTCTATTAATTTCCCATTTATTTCTAATTTACACCTAACTGGTTCTTTAGCTACTGTGACGCATTTTGTTTTGTCGGTATTGGCTTCCATGTTGTATGTTTCTGCTACTTGTTGGAATTTATAGAGCAGTCTTTTTAGGCCGTGTTCCGATTGTGATATTAGAACAATATTATCTGCATATCCCAGTATCATTATTAGTTTATCTCCTAGTTCGTATCCATCGTTGACTAGTTTTACTTCCTCAATGATTTTGTCCATTATTATGCAGAATAGTAACGGGTTTAAGCTATCTCCCTGTCTTATTCCTACTTTTATATTTATTTCCTTTGTTAATTCGTTATTACTTCTTATTATTGTTGTGTTACCGTGATTGAGTTTTTGGATCATTTGTGGTATAGGGTACGGAATTAGGTCCTTTATTAATTCTAATATATCTTTCAACCTGGTTCTGTCGAATGCTTTCCTTAAGTCGATGAAACAAAAAAATGCTGGTTTCTGGTATTCTATAGCTTTTTATCTTATTTGCTTTATTGCAAAGATAGCGTCTGTAGTTGATGTTTTGGCTGAACCCTGGTTACTCGTCGCTTATGTGTATATTGTTCTCTATTTCACTTTTCAGAATATTTGTGAACACTTTCATAATACTTACTAGCAGTGTTATTCCTCTATAGTTGCTCATGTCTTTTTTGCTGCCTTTTTTAAATATTGGTATCGCGATGCTTTTTGTCCATTCCTTCGGTATTTCTACTTCCTGTAATATCTTATTAAAGAATGTTGTCATTTCCGATATGTAGCTTTATCCGGCATATTTAATTAGTTTGTTTGGTATCCCATCTTCTCCTGGTGCTTTTCCATTCTTAAGTTTCTTAATTGCCATCGAAACTTCTTCTCTTCCTATTTTGTAGTCTTCATCTATTTGCTGTCTGTTGTTTGTGATTTCTGCTATGTTATCTTCTTCGTCGGACTGGTTTTCATATAGTTGTTTAAAGTTATCTTATCAATCAAGTCAAATAGTGTCGCAGAAAATCGGGTGTGACAGACGGACGAACAGACAAATAGACAGACACCAAAATGATCCCATAAGTGTTCCGTACGTACATTAAAAAAGAGATAGTTATCTTTTCTCTATTCTCCAGATGACGTAGAATTTTAAAGCGATTTTAATAACGAGTTTAAACAACTTGAACTTATGATGTAGGAACTTTCTAAGCGTGTATTATCTTGTTATAAACTTTATCCAAATCGAAAAAGACTAAGAATAACCACCTACTATAGTTTTAAAGTACGTGGGCGAATTGTGAACGCGAAAGAGATTAACGATTCGTTTGTTTTTACGATGGTGTGAAGGACTTGTATCTATAAAAAGGACCGAAGACGTCACAGGTGCTGTACAATAAAATGTCAATGGGATGAGGTGAAAACCAATTTGCAATGAGACGTCTACTATTGTCCAAGGGTTATTCTCTGTTATTGGAAAAATGTAATCT
The DNA here is from genome assembly GCA_019049505.1 of Pachyrhynchus sulphureomaculatus. Taxonomy (NCBI): domain Eukaryota; kingdom Metazoa; phylum Arthropoda; class Insecta; order Coleoptera; family Curculionidae; genus Pachyrhynchus; species Pachyrhynchus sulphureomaculatus. Next base: position 57,583,422 of record CM032451.1, on the reverse strand, counting down.
CCACATATACAAAAAAAAAATGTTATTTTGATTAAAAGCAAATAAAACATAAATTGAAAAAAATTTAAACAGAATTAAAAAAGTGATAAAAAGTAGAAAATAATATATTTTGTTAATTTTAAAAAGTTAAAACCTACCTTCTTATAAAGGAAAGTATAATCAGCAAAAGAAATTTTCTTCCAATAATACTTTCGACAATAAGTTTTATTTATTATGTTCCTTTGTAATGGCAAGAGTTGCACTGACTTCAAAATTTCGCTTATTATACATTTAGATGTTTACGTTTTATATTCTGTGTATTAAGTATTAATATACCATACTGCTTATCAGGTACCAACTTTGGTTAAGAACGATAAGTGAGATACAGTCTGTCAAATAAGAACGTGTCCGCGATAATTCATTTTTGGTAGAGGCGATTGTAGAGATTCAACAAAAAATCGGTAGATGGAACCTTCGTCTACGACGCAGTTTAATAAAAGTATCAGTCGACTCCGAACTTTCGTCGAAATCATGTAAAATCTAAATGAGTCACTTGTTTGCACGTGGGTTCAAGGCAGTCTTTCTTTGTTCCTATCCAAAGGGGCCTAAAATGAAACATTCCGCGCCGCTAAATATAATAAAAAGTCGGTCTCGTTTAACGAGACGAAACTTGTCGACGACTTGCCAAAACGTGGCTCGGTAGGCAAAGTCACTCCGAAAGTCGAAAAACGAATCGTATCTTTGTTTTCATGGGACCCGAAATTGACGCTGCCTCAAGGAGCGGCAAAATTAAGAAAATCGGGTTTAAATGTGTCCCATGAAACCATTCGATAACATCTTAGTGCTAATAATGATGTTAAATTCCGAAGCACGTTGAAGAAACCTTTGCTGGGCAAAAACCACGTCGTGAAGCGGCTCACTTGGGCCTACGATAAGATACTAGATTTATCCTCACAATCACTTTACGCCAACCCTATTAAAAACGTTTGGTTCCTTGTAAACAGAAAGCTCAGAGGAAAGATTCTAAAGACTTTGACTCAGTTGTCTCGCGAGATGCGAAAAATTTACAGAATACGAAGCTTACTCTTCGAGCGGCAGAAGCAGCAAGATCACAGTATCGAGTAGCAGCAGCGGGAACACTTGAAAATGCCAAATGAGATTTTGGCGAAACGTAGTGCAAATTCATTGTTTAGACGAACGGATTGAAACCAAGAATTCGAATATATTATATGTATGTATATATATATATATATATTAATATATATATATATATATATATATATATATATATATATATATATATATTTCCCCCATATATACAGGATGTCCCAATATTCCGTGTACATAGAGTTACTGTGAATTTCTGGGATGAAAATATGACCAGCTACGTAAGAAAAACTAAAATAAAAGTATTACTTTGACAGCCTGTATCTCAAAAATTACACGGAATACTGGGACATCCTGTATGTATGTGTATATATATATATATATATATATATATATATATATATATATATATATATATAGAGTTACTGTGAATTTCTGGGATGAAAATATGACCATTTAACCCAACTTACCTTAGTCCAAAAGTTCGTAATTTTTGAGATACAGGCTGTTAAAGTTATATTTTTATTTTAGTTTTTCTTAAGTAGCTTTCTTAATAATTGTACTATTTGTACAAGATTCGGTGCTAAGGTGGAAGGAACAAAATGATAGGGTATGGAGGGGCATCAATAATACAATCTCTTCAAGCTCTATTTAACAAGTGCTTTATAGAAAGTAAAAAACCAACACCTTGGGTAAACGCCTTGATTGTGCTTATTTTTAAAAAGAGGAACAAATTTAAATTGGCGAATTACAGACCCATCAGCCTGTTATCGGTACTACACACAATCCTCACTAGAAACATAACATACAGATTAACGAACAAATTAGACAGTGAACAAGCGGGATTTACACGAGGATACAGCACTTTGGACCATCTTCAAACAATTAGATTACTACTGGAAAAAGCAAATAAATATAAGGTCACCTTGTTGGTTGACTACGACAAAGCATTTGATTCGGTAGAGATATGGGGAGTCCTTAACGCTTTAAGTAACAGCAGTGTCGATGAAAGATACACAACTCTTCTGGAAGATATATATATATATATATATATATATATATATATATATATATATATATATATATATATATATATATATATATATATATATATATAAATGCCACATCACAAATGCTGGAAGAAAAAACAAGTAAAATCAAAATTAAAAGAAGGATCAGACAAGGCAACTCGATATCCCCAAAGCTGTTCACGTTGACTCTAGAAGACATGTACAAATCGTTAAAAAGGGAAAAATACAGTAATAATAATGGACGGTGAACGATTGAATTACAAAAAATGCATATTTTAGAGCCTTAAGAAAATACATGGGATTTTGTGGTAGAATATCATAATTTTGATGGATTTAGATTACCTAGCAATATTACAGGAGTCCCTACTTTTAAAATCAGTTTGTGGGCGGCGCGAGTTCAGAAACACCCTTGTAAAATCTAAACTATTCATCCGAATGTTACAATTTAAAGACAGTTTTTATCTCCATTAAATGTATAATACAAAGAACGCATTTAATTTAATAAGGATTTAATTTTTCTATCTAAATTACTCTCTTTAGTTGAAGTATTTTCACATGTCTATTTTTAATAACTTTACTTCGATAATTTGGGTTAACCTTTATAGGTAGACGTATGCTGTTGCGGACTTTTTTGTAGAACTACTTGAGATGAATAATATTGCCTTTACATTGTTTTCACGTATCTCTAACTTTTTACACAGCGTACGCGGACATATCTCTTCGACGATTAATTTTTTTCCTTCATCCGATATTCATCGTCATGTGTCGGTTAATTTAGAAAAAATATCCACAAATTATACACCTAAACTTTCCTCGTGAAACACTCTATCCATTAGTGAAACCCAAAATAAATATCATAATATAATATATTTTTTTATGGGTCTAGAACACGTGCTACAGAGAAGTCTCTTAAGCGCTTCAGGAGCGGCATGTGTGCGGAAAAAGCGATTCACGTTGTTCTTGAATCGCTGTAAATTGTATTCGGTGGGAAACACAGCCTGGGCAAATTATTCCAAAGAGATGATGGTCTCCATATAAACGACTGCTTGAAAAGCGTTGTACGCGGAGTAATAAGCTGAACCTCATACGGATGTGAAGCATTTGCGCGACGTATTTCTCTAACATGCACCGCTCTGGGAGGAATCAAGCGGGCTACAATACTTCTAGAACAGACTCAAGTCGCCAACCGTTCTTCGATGTTCCAGCGAATCAAAACCGCCGGTTATTTCCGGGTCTCCAATCAGACGAACAGCTCTTTTCTGAACAGAATCCAACAAATGAAGTGTGTGGTAGGGAGCGGAGCCCCAAACATGGGAGCAGTATTCCATAGTTGGTCGAATTTGAGCTTTGTAAAGAATTAACAGTTGTTGTGGAGTGTGAAGCTTTCTGATTCGAAATACGTTTTGAGAAGCTGTCCTTGCTATGCCTACAACATGTTCATGCCAGAACATATTTGCTCCCAAATTAACGCCCAACAAATCGAGTGTGACGATGCCAGGGGAATGGAGCGCCCCGACATGACTATGTCGGGTTCAACAACGTTAACTTTTTTAGAAAAAACTGCCGCCTGGGTTAAATTCCACTTGGTTACTGTCAGCCCAAGGTAGAATTTCTTCCAGGTCTTTGTTAAGTTGAACGACCTCCTGC
>CM032451.1:57559022-57579558 GCA_019049505.1 Pachyrhynchus sulphureomaculatus | reverse complement strand
AATTTGTGTTAGATGCTACAAGGTGTACAAAATAAATTTATGCATTTCGACCATTTTAGACTGAAAAATCTCAAATTTTTTAAATGGCACACCCTGTATTTTATTATTTTTTCTGATAGATTTTACAAAACCCTCCAACTTTTATTAAGTATGTAATATACCTATTTCTAATAGTTTTCGATTTATTTTGAATTTTTCAATTTTTGCCCTTGTTTTAATACACTTACGCTATTGTGAAAACATAATAAAAAAAGATATTTAGTAATATTTTTAATATAGTTTAAGAATTATTATGACGTAATAAATATTCAAAAATATGCCCGGAGACCAGGATCAGGAAGAAGAAGGTGTCCCTCGGAACGAGACGACCACTTCATTATCAACATAACTCTAAGAAATCATTACTTCACCGGGGTTGAGGTCCAGCAGGAGGTCCGGCAAGTTCGTGGTCGGGCTATCAGTCATTGGACAGTCAGAAAAAGACTTAAAGAAGCTAATCTAAATCCGAAGAGACCAGCTAATGGACCCAAGTTGATAGCAGCTCATCCACGAACGCAACTCAGATTTGCCCCAGAACATGTCGACTGGGCCATAGGGCAATGGCGCTCTGTTTTATTCTCCGACGAATGTCGAATGTGCCTACATGGCAATGATGGAAGAAGATGAGTCTATAGGAGGCCTGGGGAGCGCTGTGCTTAGTGCTGCATTACTGAAGCGGTCGCTTACGGAGGAGGTTCTGTCTCGGTGTGGGGAGGCATCTCACTGAATGCGAAAACCGATTTGGTTTTCGTGACTAAGGAGATTCGTAGTGATGGATTAACTGCTCACCGGTACATCGAGGAGATCTTGCAGAAACACGTCGTTCCTTACGCTGGGTTTGTTGACGATAGCTTAGTGCTAATGCACGACAATGCGAGGCTACATACTGCTGCATCGATGCGGCAATACCTGGCGGAAGTGGGAATACCCACGTTAGACTGGCCTACGTGAAGTCCTGACCTCAATTCAATCGAGCACATGTGGGCGAACTCAAAAAAAGGGTTTGAGCCAGAAATCCAGCTTCTGCATTTCTGAGGGACTTAAAGGTTGCGATGGAGATGGAGAGTCGAGAAGAATCTCACAGACAGTGGTGAAAAAGCTTACCCGCTCCATGAAAGACCTGCTGGAAGCAGTAATAATGACTAGGGGGTTAATACAAAGTATTGATTTTGGTTTTTATCAATGACTTTGTTTATTAAACTTAAAATTTGTTTAATTTTTCCTTTCTCGTACACCTATTTTCAACCCTTGTTCTCCTTGTTTCCTCTTTCAATCATTTTAATCAGTAACAAGCAAGAGGTATGCTGTGGAATTTTCTATCATTAGAAAGAGAATAGAATAGGCTTTCACATGATATTAAAATCCGTAAAAATATATGAACACTAAATTCTAGGATCCCTGTTAAATGAAACCAAATAGTTTGAGTCGATTTTTTTGCTCACCAGTATAGTACTTGACATGCGGATGGAACCTATAGTTTTTGAGTAATATCGCTAAAAGAAAGGGGGTGAAAGAGGCGGGGAGCGAAAAATTTTGTTTATTTTCTAAATTATTATGCAAATTTTCTTGGTTTTTCTTGATATAATGAACAAATTGTAAGCATAATTATTTATAGTTAGACATATTAAGGGGGAGGGTATTAGAGGAATTTATTCAAATATATCATGTTGCATGTCCTTTTCGGGATTTTTGACATAGAGAATCCCGAAATTTTTTTATTTTTTATTATTTTCAACGGTTTATGATTAAATATATAAGGGGTAAGTGAGGTGGGGAAGGAGCTCAGAGAGGCCGCTTCGTATATGCCACATTACACACCTTTTCAGGGTTCTTTGACACGGGAATTCTGAAAAATGTGTTATTTTTCCTATTTTTTCAATTATCTACGAGTTTATATGGTAGGGGATAGGGTTTTTATTAGTCTTTTTCAGGTGTGAATAAGGTAGAGGATGATGTTAAAGAGTCCTTTTCAGAGGTTTTGAATGGAAAGATATTTCTGAAGCTTTTTTTCATCATCATTCTATAAAGTAGCTATTATTTGAAATATCCTTGTCATATTTGGGTTAAATTGTTATTTAGTATGAAATAGTCGAATTCAGTACTTATTTTAGAACTAAGTCTTCCAAGGCAAGTGCTGATATATCACTTCTACAATTAATGGGGTATTTTACGTAAAGACTAACTAAACTAAAACAGGAAGTAGACCATTGGAGAAAAATGCCCGAATCCATGTAGACAAAAACTTTCCCCTCGTATGACAGCTGCAGTGCACAAGAGTCACACAGTCGTGATAGATTATCGAAAGCTATGGATTGCCCGGGGTACAATATCCACTGCCTTGATTTAGCGCCGTACGAGGTCTTTTTGTTCAGACATCTAAATAAAGACCTTAGGGGCTGAAAATTTCCCTCAAAGGATGAGTTGAGAACCGGTGTAGCTCCGTTTTTTTGAGATGCAAACAAAAGATTTTTTTTGCATGGGATGAAACAACTTGAGAAACACTGAACTAAGTGTATTAATGTGTGTTTTGCTAATGTAGAAGAATACTTTTTTTAAACTCTATTTTTTGTAAGAAAGTGTGTTTACTCGATCAACACCTTATCAACTACAAAAAGCACGTAAATCGCCAAATTTCCCTTTAAATTAAAGAAACGCGGCCGCTGAATGGGACGTACATGCAGTGTCGCGATAGTACAATCGAGATTTTACCATTTTTTAAAAAGTATTAAAACATGCCGCTGAGATATTTTAGTATTAATTGTATCAATTTGTCCTACTGCCTTTTTGTTATAAATTGAAGCAAATAAAAATGTAATAAAACATATTTTTTCAGTTTTATAATAGCCCTATTACATTGCTTAAAAATATAATGTCCCATAGAAAAATAATTTTACAAAATGTAAAACAAGCAAATTGAAAAAAAAAAACATTATTGAAAATGAAACAGTCCTTGGATAATTATTTTCTGACTTGTGGCCTATTTTTCTAAACCAGCAGTATCATTTTTTTTGCAGCAAATTGTTTTGGGGGCAAGAATTGTTACTTGAGTTCTAAAATATCACTCGACCGGTATCAAATCAGTACGACATGAAGGCCATCATTTATATCACCTCTTTTTTAAAAACAGTTTGTTCGGGAAAATGTCCCGAACGATTAAAAAAGACATGTTTAAAGTGTGATGTTACCCCAACTTCTGAAACCAGGTTCTCTGGTTGTTATAAAAAATTTCTACTAGAAAATTTATACTATTCTCAGTAGAATTGAAGCGTCATTTTGCTGAATGCTTCATCACTTAGTTGGTGGATAAATTGTGTCTGTCATACCAAACACGGTTGAATGCCTGCCATATATCAAATGCAACCGCTCGAAATTCCATAATGTTCTAATCCGTTTTTTCAAAAATGTGTGACTTAGGATGTGAGATTTCCTGAATAGGGCAGCTATATTGATTTTCGCTTAGTTTGTTGATGTCTGCACTGTTGGCTTCACTTTCTTGATTTTCTGGAGGACATTTAGATTAACAAATCAATGGGAAAATGAGGCAAATTTGAAGCCTACTTGTGCACTACCTTTCAGCTCTCTTTGTTCCTTTGATCGTCTACTATAATTTTTCCTGTTTATACTTAATCTGACACGTAGGCTGAAAAGTTTTTGCTCTAGCTACTTAAAACACATTTTTTTTGCAAAATTCGACTTTATTCATCAATATAGTCTCCTTCAAGAGCGATACAATCAGTCCAACGCTTTTTTAACATTTCTATACCTTTCTTGTTTTTTTTTTTTTTTTTTTTTTATGGGTCTAGCACACGTGCTACAGGGAAGTCCCTAAAGCGCTACAGGAGCGACACGTGTGCGGAGAAGGCGATTCACGTTGTTCTTGAATCGCTGTAGATTGTACTCGGTGGGAAACACAGTCCTGGGCAAATTATTCCAAAGGGATGATGTTCTCCATATAAAAGACTACTTGAAAAGTGTTGTACGGGGAGTAACAAGCTGAACCTCATACGAATGTGAAGAATTAGCGCGACGTGTACTTCTAACATGCACCGCTCTGGGAGGAATTAAGCGGGCCACATCCTTCGAACACTTTCCATGAAAGTACTTGTAGAATAGGCTCAAGTCGCCAACCGTTCTTCGATGTTCCAGCGAATCAAGGCCGACGGTCAATTCCGGGTCTCCAATCAGACGAACAGCTCTTCTCTGAATAGAATTCAACAAATGCAGTGTATGTTTGGGAGCGGAGCTCCAAACATGGGACCAGTATTCCATAGTTGGTCGAATTTGAGCTTTGTAAAGAATTAGCAGTTGTTGAGGAGTGTAAAGCTTTCTGGTTCGAAATAATATTCCCAACTTTTGAGAAGCTCTCCTTGCTATGCCTGCAACATGTTTATGCCAGGACATATTTGCTTCCAAATTAACGCCCAACAAATTGAGTGACGATGTTAGAGGAATGGAGTGCCCTGACATAACTATGTCGGGTTCAGAAACGTTAACTTTTTAAAAAAAAACTGCAGCTTGGGTTTTTGTAGCGTTAAATTCCACTTGGTTACTGTCACCCCAAGATAGAATTTCTTCCAGGTCTTTGTTAAGTTGAACGACTTCCTGCTGTCTGCGGATATTCGTCTGAGTAGCCGATGTCCGAGCGTTCAAAGTGAATGAAGAGATAAGTGTACTGTCATCTGCAAAGCTGTAGATTGGATTCTCGGTCTTTTCCAGCAGATCGTTAATGTAAATGAGAAAAAGAGTAGGAGACAGTATGGAGCCTTGAGGTACACCGGCGTTGATATGAAGGTGTTAGAAAGAAATCCGTCGACTGCCATTCGTAAAGAACGCTCTCTGAGGCAAACATGAGAGCCACAAACAGAACCTTTCCGACATACCATAAGAACGTAGCTTAGCCAACAGCCCATCGTGCCAAACACGGTCGAATGCCTTGGATATGTCCAGAGCAACCGCTCGAGATTCTCCAAAGTGTTCAATTGCATTGTTCCAAACATGTGTTACATAAGTCAGAAGATCTCCTGTTGATCTATTTTTACGAAAGCCATATTGGTGATCGCTAATAATGTTGAATCCTTCAAGATATTTTAGAAGATGCTGATTGATAGCCTTTTCCATGACTTTCGATATTATTGAAAGCAGTGCGATTGGTCGGTAGTTATTTGGCGAGGTCTTCTTGTCTTTTTTAGGTATCGGCTGAACTGTAGCGCATTTCCAGCAGGAAGGAAATATTCCCTTTCTGTAGGATAGGTTGAAAAGTCTACAGAAAACTGGTGTTAGTTCCCTCGCACAGATTTTAAGAACTATGGCAGGTATTCCGTCAGCGCCAGAAGCCTTTTTGGTGTCTAGCTTCATCAGAATACGCTTTATAATACGCTGTCTGAAGACAACATCGGGCATCCTTGACTGCACTATGGGAATAGTAGGTGGTGTTTTTCCTTGGAAATCGACAGTAGAATGTGAAGCAAAGAGTTCAGCCAACAAGTTCGCTTTCTCAACAGGTGTCGTTGCAATAGAATTATCTGGCCGTGTGAGTGGTGGTATGGTGGATTTGGTGAAATTTTGACTAACTGCCTTAGCGACCGACCAAAAGGACCTTGAATTGCCGGGACAGGCGAGAAGTTTGTTTCTAATCTGTTGATTGTGTACCTCCTTGGTTTCGTCGATAATTTCTTTGCATCTGTTCCTGGCACGAACAAATGCGTTACGATTTATGGTGTTAGGATTTTCGCGCCATTGTCGGTATGCAAGATGTTTAGAAGCAACAGCTTCTTTGCATTTTCGGTCAAACCAAGGCTTGCCGTTGGAAGGGCATTTCTTCGAAAAAGGGATGTAAGCCTCCATACCGGCCAAAATAATATCGGAAACCTCCCTGGAGCAGTCAGATGGGTCGTCGGATCGAAAACAAACGTCCAACCAAGGGAAAGTTCGAAAATATTCTTCCCATTTAGCAGACTTGTAGTGCCAAATCTTGCGCGGTTTAGGCGCCTCTCTGTCATTGATTGGTAGAATACTCGATGTCGAAAGTAGTTTATGGTCGGAAGAACCTAACGGCGGATTTACGCTGACTGTGTAAATCTCCGGATTGGTGGTTAAAAAGAGATCAAGAAGACTGGCAAACTCTCCGTCTCGATCAGGGATCCGTGTTGGTTCGTCAATAAGCTGAGTTAAGCCACAACTGATTGAAAATGATTCGGCTTCACGACCTTGTTCATCGGTAGTATTTGAATATTTAAGCCGGTTGATGTTGTGGACATTAAAGTCGCCCAGGATGGCAATTTCGGCATTTGGATAGTTAATTTGTAAATGATCGATGGTGTCTGCAAGGGAAGCGATTTGTCTTTGCCTTCAAAATAGGCCTCAGTTTCGGTGATAACTTCTTCATTAGAGCCAAATCTCTTTCCCACGAGCATTTTTTCGAATTCTGCGAATAGATAATAGTCGCTGGGGGCCAAATTTGGAGAATACGGTGGATGAGGAAACAATTCAAACTTCAATTTTTGCCATCGTAACCATTGACTTGTGACACGGCGCATTGTCTTGATGCAAGAGCATTTTTTTCTGGTTCATTTGGGGCCGTTTCTTTGCGATTTATGCCTTCAAACGCAACAATAACTTTATATAATTGGTTGATGGTTTTTTCTTCTTAGCATAATCGATGAAAATTATTCCATGCGCATCCCACAATACAGAGGCCAAAACCTTCCCAGCCGACTGTTGTGTCTTTTGTCGTTTCGGGCGGCTTTCACCGGCTGCTGTCCACTTAGCTGAATGCCGATGTGATTCCGGTGTGTAGTGGTGGATCCATGTTTCATTGTCACATATGGCATAAAAAAATTCTTTTTATTGAACTTAAACAGGTCCAAACAGCGCTCAGAATCATCAACACGTTGTTGTTTTTGGTCCACAGTAAGCAAACGCGGTACCCATTTCGAACAGAGCTTTCTCATGCCCAAATGTTCATGCAAAATATGATCAACACGTTCTTTTGATATCCTTAGAGTGTCAGCTATCTCACGCAATTTCACTTTAAGGTCATCCAAAAGAATTTTGTTGATTTTTTTTAGTTTTCTGGTGTAACCACCTTATTTGGGCGTCCAGAGCGTTCAGCATCATTTGTATCTGTACAACCACGTTTAAATTTATCATATTAGTACATAATGAGTGATTTTCCAAGGGTAGAGTCCCCGTAAAACTTATCAAGCCATTACTTCGCTTGAACAATATTTTTTCCCATCAAAAATCAATACACGAAATTCGATTTTTTCCTTTGTTTTGAGAATATTAAAAGTAGCGTCACTCTAACTTGTAAACTAATCGTCGAAATGTCATAGACTTGATTGTGATATGGATTTTTTGAGAAAGGCGATATCTATGTGTCAAACGAAAAACTTTTCAGCCTACGTGCTAGTTTTCTTGAATAAAATAACACAATCAGAGGCAACGTATTTGAAAACTCAACTTGGAGTTCCTGATCAAATGCATGTACTATGTTATCCTCGTCAACTCTTACTATGTGGTAAATAGCTCTCCATCATACCACATGTTTGCTGTGGTTAAAAAACTATAACGCAAATTTTCTACCAGAAATACATTAGATAATAATGAGTAAATTGTATCTCAACAAAAAATGATATATATTTATTATTTTTCTTGACATCTTTCAACACTTTTACGAATCCGAAAGATCAAAAAGACCGCTTGGAAATCACGGGTACCGTATTGTGCGAGATATATGTGTCACGACACCTTCTCCCAAAGTTAAGCAAATCGTCTGCGCAGCTTCAGACGCATTTTCCGCATTTAAAATCTAGTGCTTCAAATGATGTTTGCCGACGTATTTTGAGGTTATATGAATAGCAGCACCGTTCGAAACTGGTGATTTTGCTTCTTTATAGTTGGTACTTTCATACCAAGAACTGCCGAGAAATAGTTTGAATTGGAAACTGAATGTTGAGATACTTATTTCAAAGGTACCACATTAACTTGAACACCTTATAAACTTAGTTCGTAATGTAACCTGATGGCTCCAACATTTTTCGAATGGCAGACGCATGGACATACAAGTCAGTAATTGTAGGTATCTCGTGCAAATTTTAACGAAGTAGATTTACACACGAGTGTGTGGGGTCCAGATAAAAAACGGCGTTCTCTTTTATTGGGTCACCTCCGCTCTCATGCTTCGTCAGAGCTCCGGAAATGCTTGGCGATGATTTACACATTGGCGATTTTGTAGTATCTTGTTGGTACCTCTGGATAATCAGGTATGTGCCTCCAGATGTTCAGAATTTAATAACCAGTCATTAACAGTCTAGTTAATGACCCATTTATGGTAGAAATTTCCTTCCCCATTTTTGGTAAAGTCTGTTGCGTCAGATACGCTTCCTACCCCTACCCCCAAAATCCAATAACGTACAACGAGTTAATGCAAGAATGAACAGGGAGTTTAGGACTGATGGACGCTAATACATATCAGTTTTCCCTCTACTATTTAAGGTAAGCCGCCCCTTGATTTGTCGGTGCGGCATCGTTTTTCTCGGTGTGCTCGGTACCGAAAACATGCCGAAAGCGTATATTTTATACAAACCCACCTGACTTGCGCGAGATGGGCGGGCGCGGGCGCGGAGTGGCTTGTTATGCCGCGTCTCGGGAGAAATAATCAGTCGCAGCTCGGGATTTACCGCGCGTCGTGCGAGTTGAGTTAGGTTAAAATGGCGGCGGAGAGAGATATTCATGTGATTTTAGTGGAAGAAATTGAAAAATATCCATTGTTATATAATTATAAATTACCAGAGTATTCGATGTATACAATATGTATGTATGTATACAATATAAGAAGCCAAAATATCGTCGTCACTCGATGATGACATTCTCTCGCGACGACGGCACAGACTATTCTGCATATTTTAGCCCAAAAATATACCTTCAAGTATGGAAATAAAGGCGGCATTGGTAGCGTCTCGGTAAAGCAGTAAATACCGAGTACAGATACCGCACCGACAAATCAGGGAGCGGCCTAAGAGCTCTTATATCTGGATAATGTGAGCAGTCTGAAATAATCTTTTTGGTGTCCAATTTCTAATAGACTCACACACTTGGGATCCTTCGTAAATCAAGATTTTGGATACTCACCGCTCTTCTTAAAGAGTTTCTTGTACTAGTGTACTCAGTGTAGTCATAATAAAACAAAACTCTATGCTTTAAAAATGTATATTTTATCACCCCCTACGTACTTTGTTTTATATCATTCCTATTTCAGCTCTAATAAAATCGTTTTATTGTTCTTTGTTCAGAAAATAAGTACTTATCACTGTCAGCATCTATTTTTATTAGTCATAGATATTAAAATAAGAAGGAGTAACGAAATAACATAACATTCTTTTCTTCCCATTCATAATTCCTCTATACGTTGACAAAAAAAAAACACGAATAAGAATCAACTGCAGAGCAGAATGAAAACGTCAATAAGGGACCACGTGGCGTAGTCGTTAGTGGGGGTAGTGACGTCAGAGATGTAATAAAATGAAGCTTACGTACGGGCGCTCGGATTTCTCCGAGCGACGAAATTATATAGGAAATCGGAGGGCTACTCTGTTTTATTTGATGGTACCTCGTAGCGGATGAACAGCATTTTCCTAAAAACTCGGAAGATAATGCAAATTCTAGTTATTTGATTGGTCAGAGGTGTCAGGCGTAGGCGTGTCTCGTCTTGGAGTTTAATGGAATGACAATAATTACATTACAGTGTTGTCGGTTGTAATTAGGCTATGACGGTATATGGCCATAACGAAGGATGCGACGAGATGGATGGATGGAAAAACTAGTTTTGATTTTTTTTTTTAAGAATTAAACGCTGAAACATAGGTATTATACGATGTATTTAGTCCTTCTAAGCACAAACAGCCAGAAAAACAAATTTTGTCATTTCTTATTAAAAACAATTTTTGTTTTTAAATTCCTAAACAGCAGTCTTAGGTATGAAGGGATCTTAAAATATATACAAGAAGTGATTTTGTTCAAATAGTTTAATGAGGTAGATTGGTCAAGCTTGTTGTTATATAGCTAACTCATATGGAATATAGTTAAATTTTGTGGTTAGACAGTATAGATCTAGACATATTTATAACTCTCGTGAACTATAAATTAAAAATTTTATTTAGAGGGACGATTTTATGACGGTTTAAGGACGAAAGGTGTAAAAAAAATAGTAGCGTTATTTACCCGGTACTTTTTTTAGATCACTTTCTAATTATCTTCCAGTCTTCTGTACATACCATTGCTGTAGATTGGAGATAATGAAGAAATAACATGTTTTTCCCATCGTCGACTCCGATACGCCTGAAAAGGACATACAATATGATGTATTCTAAGCTACACCCTCTAACCCTCCCTCCATACTTATTATGTTTGACTATAAGTAATTATGATTGAAACTTACTCACTCTTGTAAAATTCCGAAAATATTATTGAAACTACAACATGTACCAACAGCCACACTTTTCTTTTTAAGTGATATCGCTCAAAACCTAAAGATGTTTTCCCTACTTTAAGTACAATATGTATGCCAAATTTGTAATCAATATCTTATTTTCCTTCGGAGAGTATCGTGTCAACAAATAGGCAGTCAGACCAAGAAAGACATTCAATATTACTTTAAACACTAAAAGTGAAATTCCATTCAAAAAGTATCTTCCCATTTTCTTTTTATTGTATTTTTTCATAATTTGTCCAGTAATGATAGTGATTTTTGTATGTGTTTCATAATTTATGTTACTGTGATAGTTCTTTTTTAAGATTTTCGTTACTGAAATGGACAGAATCATTTTGTTTCCAAAATGCAAAGAGAGATATGTTTTATTTCCGATTTTTGGCCTGTCATTCATCTTAACCTTGAACGTTGTTTTCTTGGAAAGCTGGAAAGCATACATACCCCAAGTTCTCACAATTTAATTGGTTATGTAAATCATTTTTTATTTAGGAGTACTGATATATGATAAAGATTCGAGAAAATGTACATCGTATGGACTGTGCGAATTCCGACAGCAGAACCAGTTTAGTTTTACTCTTGTACTGTTAATAAAAATAGAGAAACATGAATTAAAATATTTCTCCCGATTTAAGATTTTCCAATTTACCATTTTTTTCAGAGTTCTGAAAAAAATATATCTTTAATGTATAGGTGGTGACGTACATTCTTCATACTTTACTTCGTTTCTCAAAACAGCAGCAGTCTTTATTTGAGAAATGGTAAATTTTTTGTTCTGTGATACATGTTATTCCAATAAACACTTCGATTTTTAACAAGGTTTTATTAAAAATACATAGGATTTTGCATGAGCAACAACAACTAAACTTTAAATTTTCAAAAATTTGGCAACGATACCTTATACTTCTTTCATAAACAAGGACTTTGGGCCACGCACCGTGCAAAAAAAAAAATAATTATAGTGTCGTCGACGGTGTGGGTCGTTTTCTATGAAATCACCGATATAAACATTAGTTATTTTTATGGACCATTTCGTACCATAGTCGACGCTGAAAAAGAATAATATTCTGACAGTGACGAGCGATTCAAGCACCATGACTAAAGGGCCACCTTGAAATTTTCAAAAAATTGATTTTTTTTTGGTTAGAGTTATTATTTATACTTTTAAGAATATTACAAGTTTTACAAAATGAAATCGCTGATTGAAGGTAATATAAAAAAAATTATAAATTTTTAAGACACGGACGCGGTACTTTTTTCTTTGTATTTTTCTCTTAAGTACCTATCTAATTTTGATAAAATTTATATCATATATTCCTTATAATATTATCTTGAAGTTGACATACGGTTTTTTTCGATTTGATGCATCGTTCATTTTTTATTAATTTTTAAAGCTCAAAAAAAATGTGAAAAATCCGAGTTTATTTTGAAACGGTTGTCACTTTTACAAAAAAAAATTTAAAATTTTTTCCATATGTGGCCATTTAGCTATGACCTTTTTAACAATAAAAAATGATTCGTTTAGATTTTAGACGATTCCTGACTGAGAAAAAAAAAAATCATCCTACAAGATGGTTCATATCTCCACCATTTTTAATTTTTTTTAATGAATTTTTTTTAAAATTTGTTGCTAAAACTATAGTGTATTTGTGAAAAATTGTATTATGTACACAATAGTTGTGTCAAAAAAAATGTATATATATTTTATACCTATTTCTCCGAGCGCCAAGGTGGCGTAACTCTCTTAAAATTACTAAAATCTTTCTCCGTGCTGACGTTGCAGTGTTCCTACTGTATTGTTTATCGCGTAATTTTACTCTAATGTGCGTTAAAATACAGATTTTCCGTGTTACTATGCCATAATCGCTTCACACTGTCTCTCCTGGTTCTAACTGATGAGATCCAGTAGATCGAGGTGCGGCCTAAACTTTCACTTGGATCGTGTCAGATTATAGTGACTGTGATCCTTATTCTTTAAAAATAGAATACTGAATTAGTTTGGAAAAGCTGACTGATTCCCTAATTCTTTGTTTGTGGAAACTGTGGAACTGTAGCTCCTCTTGCATTGATGAGCTGACCTGTTTTATAAAACTTTCAGTCTGTAAAGGAATTGTCTTCTGATCATCTCCAGCATTCACCTATTTTTGATTTGACAGAGTTATTTTTCGGAAAACCGAATTTCCCAAGGTGATGTTTATTTTCCTTTGTACCAATTGTAAATCTTATATTTGAATATTGTTGACTGATGTGACCCAAACATTTAGGAATTCTTTACACATTCTCCAGATAACAAATGTGTTGTCAACATATAACATGTAGGGTGAAAAGTTTTTGGTCTGACACATAGATGTCGTCCTTTTCAAAAAATCCATATAATTTTTAGGAAGTATCAACCTTCAAACGATACGTGTCAAAATTTCATGACATTTCGACGATTAGTTTACAAGTTACAGTGGTTTTAGTGACGCTACTTTTGATATTTTTAAAAACAATGAAAAAAATCGAATTTCGTGTGTTGATTAAACACTGTTTTTTGATGGGAAAAAATACTGTTCAAGCAAAGCAATGGCTCGATAAGTGTTACAGATACTCTGCCACTGGAAAATCAGTCATCATTTACTGGTATGGTGAATTTAAACGCCGTCGTACAGATACAAATGATGTTGAACGCTCTGGACGCCCAACTAAGGTGGTTACACCGGAAAGCATAAAAAAAATCCACAAAATTGTTTTGGATGGCCGTAAAGTAAAATTGCGTGAGATAGCTGACACCCTAAAGATATCAAAAGAACGTGTTGATTATAATTTGCATGAACATTTGGGCATGAAAAAGCTCTGTTCGAAATGGGCACCGCGTTTGGTCACAGTGGACCAATCAACAACGTTGATGATTCTGAACACTGTTTAGACCTGTTCAAGCGCCATAAAAGGGATTTTTTCATGCGATACGTGACAATAGATGAAACATGGATCCATCACTACACACCGGAACCAAATCGGCAGTCAGCTGACTGGACAGCAGCCGGTGAAAGCCGCCCGAAGCTGGGAAGATTTTGGTCTTCGTATTTCGGGATGCGCATGAAATAATTTTCATAGACTTTTATATTATATAAAATTATTGGTGCGTTTGAAGGCAGACATCGCAAAGAAATGTATAGAAGTGTTGGACAAGCAATGGGCTGATTGTATTACTCTTGAAGGAGACTATATTAATGAATAAAGTCGAATTTTTCAAAAAAAAAATGTGTTTTAACTACCTAGACCAAAAACTTTTCAGCCTACATGATATACACCAAAGTTTTGTTTTTACAGAAGCGATAGCTGAGCTATTTTCTTTAAAAACTTTAATAAAAATGTTCAGTGATACTGGAAAGGTTTTTATAATATGTAAAGTAATATAGACGACAAATATACTTCCGTTAAAAAGGTGGTCTGATATTATCGAAATTATCGAAATTAAATCGGTATTTGAGATATTTATATAAAATGATTATCAATATCAAAACCGATCAGAATATCTCCGGGGTCCAGTTTTTTAGTTTTTAACCTTTCAATAAAATGTGAGGTTTTAATGAAGGAATTTCCCGTGAAAGGATTTAATAGTTTTGCAAGGTAGCTGCTCTGTATTGGCCAATCTATTACACTGACAATTAGACGAATTGGTGCATTGACCTTATAAGCTTGTGGAAGCCCATAAAAATTAGTGATTTTTGAGATGTCTAGCTTAAGCAATTTCTTTTCCTCAGGAGTTAGACTAGCGGCATTGATTAGGTTCGTAAGTCGTCCATCAGGTGTTCTAAAATGGAATCTATTCATTATATACGACGTAACTTTTTAGTGTTCCGTACGGATCACTTGTAAGAATCACTCCGGTGTCTGTCTGTCGGTCCGTGTGTCACACCCGATTTTCTCCAAAACTATTTGACACAGAAAGTTAAAATTGGTCACTGATATAGGAATTGATGGCTGATCAGAGCCGTGTGGTTTTGAAAGTTAAATTTTGACTCAGAAGGTTAGTTTTGGGAAACGAAAAAAAATTTTTTTACTAGGTCATCGAGTGGGATGTCAAATGAAAGCTTGTAAAACACGTGTTCAAAAATTTTTATAATGTAATACTTGCCCACACTTTTCTTTGTATTATTTTTAAAAAATTACGAAAAATCACTGTTCCCCCCTTATCTCGAAAAGTACTAATCCAAAAATTTCGAAAAAATTTCAGAATATTCACCATAGGGTTTAGATTGCACGAAAATTATCACGAGTGCATTACCTTCAATAATTTATCTAGTATATAAAAAAAAAAAAAAAACAAACCAGTTTTCAGTAAAGATCGAAAAAAAACGTTGTTGAAAACTCAATTTTGATGGGTTTTGTGAAGCCATTGATCATTTCATACCTCCATAACAAAAATTTTTATTTTAAAAGCAATCAACGTATGTAAGTAACACTAATTGCGCAAGTCCGACTTGCACTTGGCCGGTTTATTTTTTTATAGGCATATTTGATTATGTCCCATCTTTAAAAGATTCTTTAGAGGGATCTTTGTACCCCTATCGCAGAATTTATGACGCACGTGAGATATTTCCTGCGTAAATACCTTCCAGTTTCGGTCACCGCATTTAAGCATGTTTACCCACAAGTTCTATCACTTCCATCACATATTATTTACTTTAAATCGAAGCGTTCCGGAGCCTACTATCGATTCATGCCGGTTTTATTAATGAAACAACGCCTATACCGGCTACAAGAACCGAATCGGCAACACCGCAATGCGCATTTAACCTACTTTAGCCCATGAATGACTCCCCCAAAGGGTGATAGCCTCTGCGGGTATGTTGAATTGGGTCAGGCTGATACCGGGAGAGCGAGAAAATAAGGTCGCAGTCTATTTTTAGGGTTATAACAGGGGAAAGGGAATGAATAGGCAGTGTTGCATGAATGAGGATGTGCATGAATCGAAAACGGTGTCTGGCATAAGTGTTTATCCAGGTATTTCCATTTTATTTTAAATATGTCGACTGTATTATGAAATAAATTTGAAGGATTTGTTGTGAGATAATGACAAACCACTTCTTCTACCTCTGTATTTGAATTTTCGGTGCTCAATAATATTACCTTTATTGTTATGAATCCTTGAAAAACTTACGAGGACATAATTTTCGAATGGCTTAATTTTGGAATCAATTTTCAATGGATACTTTTTCAAGCAATGAAGTTTTCAAAAGATAAACAAACGGTGATAAAATATCAACATTCTTAAAACAACTAACGGCGACTAGCCAAAATCTACGGAACCATAATAATAAATCGGCTTAGAATTTAAGCTTAACTCAGTTTAAGCTAAATTTTTCGAAAGTTTTGCTTTCGAAACGTTGAAGATCCCACGGATCTTTATCGTATATCCATTTTACATTTTATAAAGAATATTCCAGAATTGTTTCAAAATTTTTGGATCAATAATTTTCGAGGCGATTATTAACCATTTTTTTTTTTAAATAATACAAAGTAAAGTGTGCGTAAGTATTACATTCATATATATTTTTGAACTCGTGTTTTCACAGGCTTTCATTTGACACCTCACTAGATAACCTGGTAAATTTTTTTTTTCACCCCCTGAAACTAACTCCTCAAGTTAAAATTTAACTTTCAAAACTACACAGCTCCGATTGAGCCATTAATTTTTATATTTGTGACAAATTTCAACTATCTGTGTCAAATAGTTTCGGAGAAAATCGGGTGTGACAGACAGACGAACTGACTGACAAACGGACACTGAATTGTTCCGTACGGAGCACTAAAAATACGTTTAGCTTAAATTTTTTTATATTACTAGTTATTATTGTTACTGCATAAAAAAGCTGAACATCCAGAAGACTAAAAGAATTTTTAAAGTAATGTTCCCAGTTCGAAAATAAATACTGAATTCATCGTAACGCTCTAAAAACTAACTTATAAGATATACAGTCTGTCAAGTAAGAACGTGTCCGTGATAATTCATTTTTGGTAGATGCGATTCTAGCGATTAAACGAAAAATCGGTAGAGGGAACCGTTGTCTACGACATTTTAGTAAAAGTATCAGTTTCTGAGATCGCTGAATCTATTTTTGGGGTCATTTTTATCATCACTCTTTTGAGGTGTGAAAATGGGGGTTGGAGGGGGAGAAATTACAATATTCTCTTGAATTAATTTCGAATTCAAAACTGGTTTCTCAGGGGTTTCAGGGGTCGCTGAGTCTATTTTCGGGGTCATTTCGATCATATGCACCCTGTTGAGGAAACTGGTTTAAATGCGTAACTCTAATTCAGGAGAATATCGTAATTTCTCCCCCTCCAACCTCCATTTTCACCACTCAAAAGGGTGTATATGATCAAAATGACCATGAAAATGGATTTAGCGACCCCAGAAACTTCCGAGAAACCAGTTTTGAACGCGAAACTCTAACTCAGGTAAATATCGTAATTTGTTTCCCTCTAACCCTCATTTTCACCCCTTAAAAAGATGCATATGCTCAAAATGACCCCGAAAATAGATTCAGCAACCTTAGAAACTCCCGATGAACCAGTTTGGAACGTGTAAACTTGAAATCACGTGCCGCTTTTCGCAATTTTAAAAAATTTTGAGGTTATATTTTGCAAATCAACTTCCTTACATTTATCTGGAATTCGTTTACGAGTATTTAAAAAAAAAGTTGTCTGATTTCGTTAATAATTGAGGGCTCTAGACAATTTGGAACGAAAATTCAGATTCCTGGCCCACTGTGCGTTAGTTTGAGGTAGTCTTTCTTTGTTCCCATCCAAAGGGGGCTAAAATGACACATTCCGCGGCTACTAAATATATTAAAAAGTCGGTATTGTTTGTGAAACGTGGGTAAATCATTTTAACGGGACGAAAAATGTCGACGACTTCCCAAAATCTAGCTCGGTCAGCAAAGTCACTTCGAAAGTCGAAACGAATTGTGTCTGTTTTCACGGGACCCGAAATTGACGCTGCGTCAAGGAGCGGCAAAATTAAGAAAATCGGGCCCGAATGCGTCCGATGATGTCAAATTCCGAAGCACATTGAAGAAATGTTTGCTGGGCGAAAACTAGGCCGCGAAGCGGCTCGCTTGGGCCCACGATAAAATACTAGAGTGGCCCTCACAATCACCGGTCCCAGCCCTTGAAAACGTTTGGTCCCTTGTAAAAAGAAAACTTAGAGGAAACACTCTGAGGACTTTGACCCAGTTATCTCGCGAGATTCGAAAAATTTGAAGATTATTGCCGCACGAGTATGCAGCAAATCTCGTCGACAGCATGCCTCGAAGATGTCAGGCGATTATTGATGCAGGAGGCGATTGGATAACTGACTAAGGTAATTGCACCGGCGCCGTTGTTAGCCCACCAAAGAATACATTGATGACAAAAAATGTTCTCGAAACACATTTTTTCAGGAATACGAGCGGGTTACGTTCTTACTTGACAGTATTAATTATCAAAAAGAAGAAGTTGAGGAGAAATACTTATAACTAAAGAGATAAATTAATTCGAATTATTTTCGATCACTAAAAAAAAATCTGTGCTATTTGTGTAGAATAATAAGGATATTAAACATTTGTATTATCGAAAACAAAAATACAGAATAATAGAAAGTATAAGTATCGAAAATTCCGAAAAAATCCGCGATACATGTGCTTGTACTATATCAGTTTTTATTTAGTTGAATACCAGTTACCACATACAGGGTTCAATGGAAATAACTTATTATATTTAAGTAACAATCTTTGGGTCAAGTAAAAACACTTCACATCAACAACTCATTTCGAACAGTTTTAAATTGTAATAGTATATTTAAAAAATGTTTTCTTAAAATAATCGAAATTTAAGATAAAAAACAACAAAAAATTGACGCTGAATAAGTATATTATCACAAATTATTTTTTCTTATAGGAATAGTGAATATTTCTCATAAAAAACTTGGAACAAATTCCATTTTTTTTTACTCTTTCACTATGTTGTTGCAACAGACTACATTTGAATTGCTAAGTCTCAGTAACCAACACTAAATACTGGACTTTTAGAGTTAAAAAAAACATTGCTTTTCAGAACACTCTAATCTATCTAACAACACGACGTTGTTAAAACCGAAAAACCATATTAAAAATCTCATTAAATAATTGTTTTCTAATCAAAACATTAAAAAAAATCACACTTTATACTAAACTAAATTATCAAGATAGCATTTTTTGTCCAAAAATACGCACTAGATAGAGTCAGTAATCAGACATCACGATATTACTGTTGGCTTTAAAGTAGTAGCAACATTTGGTGTACAAGTATGAAATGCGGATTTTTTTTCCAAAAAAAACATGTTAAATTCGGAAGAATGATAAAAAGTGCTTTATTCAAAGTATGCTCCATCTCTTGTTATACATTTTTCCCATCTTTCGGGCAATTTGTGAATACCACGCCAGTAAAAAATCTTCCCCTTTTGCTGCGAACCATTCATCGAGCCTTTTTTTCACATCTTGGTACAAACCAAAGCGCTGCTCAGCAAGTGCATAACCCATCGATGCAAACAAGTGGTAATCGGAAGGAGCCAAGTCCGGTGAGTAAGCCGCATGGGGTAGAACTTCCCAGCTGAGTGCTTCCAACGTGTCGCGAACTGGTCTTACTGTATGTGATGGAGCATTGTCATGAAGAAAAATGACTTTGTGTTGCCTCTTTCGGTATTCTGGCCTTTTTTCAAGCAGCGAACTCTTCAAATCGGTCAACGTTGGTAATGTTTAGTATTAACCGTTTCCCCAGGTTTTAACAGCTTATAATAGACCACGTCCCTCTGGTCCCACCAAACACAGAGCATCGTCTTTCTGCCAAAGCGATTCGGTCTTGCGGTTGATATGGATGGTGCGCCTGGGTCTACCCATGATTTTTTGCGCTTGGGATTCTCAAAATAAATCCACTTTTCATCCCCTGTAACTATATGATGCAAAAACGACTTCCTTTTGTACCGAGCGAGCAAACTGCCACACGTGTTTTTGCGCTCTTCCATTTGCCTGTCGTTCAACTCATGTGGTACCCATCTACCGGTCTTCTGAATCTTTCCCATCTCTCGTAGCCGATTGGAAACAGCTTATTGACTAACGCCCAATTGTTCGGCGAGTTGTTTTTGTGTTTGCGAATCGTCTTCGTCTAACAATGCTTGTAATTCCACATCTTCGTATTTTTTGTCGGTTTTCCACGTTCCTTGTCTGCAACATCGAAGTCACTTTTGAAACGCCGAAACCATCGTTCACACGTATTTTGCAATGGAGCATGTTCATCATAAGCTTCTCGAACTAATTGGTATGATTCAGCAGCAGTTTTTTTTCAAATGAAAACAAAAAATTAATGCTGTCCTCGAATGCTCTTTGTTCGGTATAAATTTCGATATATAACACTATGCACACACTTTTCCAATTTATCACTCGTGCGCGTCTGACACTTCTTGATGACACAACAAAATGGCGCAGTGTCAAATCTTTATAGCACAAACTGCATTGGTGCACCATCTGTTGTCTGAAATCCGCATTTCATACTTGTATACCTGGTAGATTAACGCGCAAACCGGCGCACAGCATATGATTAACAACGGTTGATCCGGAACGAAAGCGCCAATTGCAAAAAAGCATGTAGAAGCATAGAGATATTAGAATAGGGGAGGCAAAGCATAAAGCTTGCTGTGGCGTCGTTAAAAAGGGAAAGAAATAATATGAGTCACTCTGTTTCTCTTAGTCGGCGCACGCCCACAACACTCTTGCACGGGTACGTACTCTAACTTAATGTTGTGGGCGTGCGCCGAGTAAGAGACACAGAATGATTAATATTATTTCTTTGTGTTTCACTGAGCGCCATGCTTCTCGCGAGAACTTACCTCCTCTATTCTAATACCTCTATGTGTAGTAGACACATAAAACGTACTAGTTTGGTTTATTGGGACAGCCATTTTGTATCGCAGTAATAAAAAAATATATTTTCTGTCATTCTACACTGCGA
>CM032451.1:57343214-57558922 GCA_019049505.1 Pachyrhynchus sulphureomaculatus | reverse complement strand
GATCAATGAGATCTCTTAACCCATGTCACATTTATGGGACAAAGCAATTACCTTATGGAGAGCGTCGAGTGGATGCATTTGAAATATCCAAGGTTTTCACTCATGTTTTTCATAACAGACTGTTGCGTAAGTTACTAAGGTATGTCAAAAAGGTTTCAAGTCGTTTGGACCTTAGAGATCATTATTTGCAGGCAATTGCAAATTTCTTTGCTAAACCTTCACTATCAACGCCGTGTACTTGAGGATTACATACAGCCTATATTTTTTCTTTACATTATAGATCTGGTAGAAGTATCAAAAATTTAATTTACAGCTTTGTTATGCCTATTTCTCCATTAACATTAAATAATCGAAAACCAGCTTCCAATACAAATATCCGCAGGCAGCGGGGAAATAGTGTAGACATGTATTGTGATCTGAGATCTGTGTCTGGCAACTTTACCTGAACGGTATAAGACAAATAAGGTGAAATCATAATCAGAAAGTTAGATATATGTATATGCAATAATCTAAAATCAAACTTGCTTATATCCACCCTGCTGTAATCTGGGTTCATACCCTATCAACTAGTCACTGATTAAAATAGTGATTATGGCTCATCTTTTGAAAAATTCTACATTTTTTACTGGGCTACGTGCGCGCTAATCGCATGTCTCGGTTAAGACACTTATACCACAGTAAACATAAAACACAGCAGCGACGCTCAAGAAAATTTTTGAGGTCCTGTTTTTTATCGCGTATGCATCCCCTATCATACCAATAACATTTGACCGCGGGTTGTGTTTACATTTGGATTTCAAGGAGAACCTTTTTATAACGTGCTCCGAAATTCGTTATTAATAATTCTCTAATAAGTAAATGACTCATTTGAGGTTATAATTGAATATAATTATAAAAAAGAAGTTTTTGTTGTGCGGTTAGTGCTTGTAAAAATACATGTGATATCTCCAAAGGAGTTACTTTTTTTAAAATTCCCAAAGATCCTAAAAGGTAATTTATTCATAATTCTTTTTTCTATTATGCAATAAGGATATCCCAAAATTCACGCAAGATTTTAATTTGGCGCCATTTGTATGGTAAAGTGTTGCCAACAAAACAAAAAACACAGCGTGACAGCTGACAGTTCAGGGTAATTAAAAATGGAGCGCTACACGAAAGAACAACGTGTTTTCATTGTTGAGCAATATTTTAAAAATAATGAAAGTTTGGCAGCTACAGTTCGGAATTTTCGTAAAGAATATGGTCGGAATAGTGATTTAACCTCATCAACTGTGAAGAGACTAATTGAAAAATTCAGGGAGACTGGATCAATTAGTGATCTTAAACGCTCTGGCCGTCCTTCAACAAGTCGTTCGACACAAAAGCAGTTCGTGAGAGTGTTGTTGAGACTCCAGGAACATCAATTCGGCACCGTGGTCAAGAATTGGGCATTTCAAGAAGCTCTTTACAGCGTATTCTCACGAAAGATTTGCGTCTTCATGTTTACAAAGTTCAATTCACTCAAGAACTGAAGCCTACTGACCACGCACAACGAAGAGAGTTCGTTGAATGGATTATAGAACAAGTGGATACTGATTTTTCGAAGAAAATCATCTTCAGCGATGAGGCTCATTTCCATCTTGATGGCTTCGTTAATCGACAAAATTGTCGCATTTGGGGTTTAGACAATCCACACGTGACTGTTGCGAAACAAATGCATCCACAACGTGTCACTGTTTGGTGCGGATTTTGGGCTGGAGGCATCATCGGACCATTCTTCTTCGAAAATGCGGTTGGCCAGGCAATAACAGTTAATGGTGATCGTTATCGCGATATGAAAATCCAGTTTTTTGTGCCTAAATTGCAAGATATGGATGTGGACGACATGTGGTTTCAACAAGACGGTGCCACATGCCATACAGCCCGAGAAACAATTCAATTACTGCATGATTCATTTCCTGGTCGCGTAATATCCCGTTTTGGTAATCAGAATTGGCCGCTCAGATCATGCGATTTAACGCCGTCGGACTTTTTTTCTTTGGGGTTTTTAAAGTCTAAGGTTTATGCCAACAAGCCCACAACCACCCACGACTTGAAGGAGGAAATTAAACGCTGTATCAACGAAATTCAGCCACATTTATGCAAAACGGTCATGAAAAATTTCGACAAAAGAGTGCGTATGTGCCAGCAAAGCCGTGAAGGCCATTTACCCGATATGTTATTCCATACATAATCCTATACTGTATACTTTATGAATCAGTAAAAAAAATACAATTTTTAATTAGAAACCTGTGTTTTCTATCAAAATTACTTCTTGCGTGAATTTTGGGACACCCTTTATTATATATGGTAACTAGCCGGGCCGCGGCTCCGCTCGCGTGGACTTGACTCACTACTATCGTCACTGCTTATTCCTTATGTTACCCAACGTAATAAAATATCTCCCATTATTTCTCCTTATCTCCCATTATCTCTACATAATTTCCATTATCTAGGCTTATCCCGACTTATCTCCCATTATTTCTCCTTATATCCCATTATTTCTCCTTATCTCCCATTATCTCACCATAACTCCCATTATCTAGACTTATTTCTGCTTATCTCTCCTTATCTCCTATTATTTATACTTATCTCCCATTATCTCACCTTATCTCCCATTATCGAGGCTTATCTCGACTTATCTCCCATTATTTCTCCTAATCTCTCATTATCTCACCTTATCTCCCATTATCTAGGCTTATATCGAATTATATAGAACATATATATAAATTTATAAAAACACGTAAATCGGACAAGTGGTTCTCGAGTGATAAGCGCATTAACGGACAGACAGACAGGCAGAGAGACGTTGCATTTTATATATATTGTATTCTTTGCTACATGATATTGTTCCATATTTAATGCTTTAGGGAGTGTATTGCAAGAGAAAGCGCTAGCGGCAAACTTTTCTCCGACTTGATTCACTATCGTCGACACTGCTTATTCCTTATGTCACCTAATAAAATATATCCTATAACCTGGCCAGAGAACATACGTATGTTTAAAAAAAAGGCACGTAAATCGGATAAGTGGTTCTCCAGTGATAAGCACACTAACGGACGGACAGACAGACAGACGGACAGAGAGACATTGCATTTTATATATATTATAGATATTCTCTGCTACATAATATTGTTCCATATTTAATGGTTTGGACTGTGTATTGCAAGAGAACGCGGCAAACTTTGTCCGACTTCATTTACTATTATTGTCACTGCTCATTCCTTATGCTACCTATCGTAATAAAATATAGCCTATAACCTGGCCGGAGAACATATGTATGTTTTAAAAAAAAAGTACGAAAATTGGATAAGTGATTCTCCAGTGATAAGCGCACTAACGGACAGACAGACAGACAGAGATACGTTGCATTTTATATATATTATAGATGTAATAAAATATATACCTATAACCTGGTCAGAGAACATATGTATGAATTTAAAAAATCATTTAAATTGGATAAGTGATTCTCGAGGGATAAGCGCATTAACGGACAGACAGACAGACAGACAAACATTGCGTTTTATATATATATTATAGATATAGATTATTATTATTATGACTGTTCTCGTTTTTCTTTCTCACATTTGGTCAATGTGGGTTCCATGTTTGGCTGACGGGCGCAAACCAAGTCAGCACAAACGCATTACCATTGTGTATTAAGGAAAGACCTGACAATGTTACATGTTTTCAAAATCACTGACTTCTGAATGTTTTTGTGTATGTTTGTGTTGAGTCCTAATTGTACTAAGTGTTATTATTATTATATTACAATAAAGTTCTTCTTTCTCACATTTGGTCAATGTGGTTCCATGTTTGGCTGACGGGCGCAAACCAAGTCAGCACAAACGCATTACCATTGTGTATTAAGGAATGACCTGACAATGTTACATGTTTTCAAAATCACTGACTTCTGAATGTTTTTGTGTATGTTTGTGTTGAGTCCTAATTGTACTAAGTGTGGTGTGAATGTTATTGGTGTAAGGCCTGTGGCTGATATAATGAGGGGGACAATGATAACTTTTTCTTGTTTCCATAGCCTTTTTATTTCCGTTGCAAGGTCTGAGTATTTGGAAATTTTTTCTGTGTATTTCGTTTGGATGTTTGTGTCGTTGGGGACAGCTATGTCAATTAGATAGGTGACTTTTTCTTTTTTGCACTGAAAAGTAATATCGGGTCTATTGGCGGAGACTGTTTTATCTGTATGGATACTGATGTCCCAGTAGAGTTTGTAATCTTTATTTTCAAGTACGGTTATTATTATTATTATTATATATTATTATTATTATATAACCTGGCCAAAGAATATATGTATGAATTAAAAAAAGACAGGCAAATAGGATAAGTGGTCCCCGCGTGATAAACGCACTAATGGACAGACAGACAGACAGAGAGACATTGCATTTTATATATATTATAGATTATAGATTACAGTTATTCTTTGCTACATAATATTGTTCCATATTTAATGGTTTAGGCTGTGTATTGCAAAGGCACGCGCTAGCGGCATACTTATTTCCGACATCATTCGCTATTTTACGTCACTGCTCATTCCTTATGCTACCTATCGTAATAAAATATAGCCTATAACCTGGCCAGAGAACATATGTATGTTTTTTAAAAAAAAATACGTAAATCGGATAAGTGATTCTTCAGTGATAGGCGCACTAACGGACAGACAGACAGAGAGACGTTGCATTTTATATATATTTTAGAAGATTATGATAATTGGGTGTTCGTATTACAGATACATTTTATTTGTAAAAACAGTTGACAGTTGATGTTTTATTATTGTTAAGTATTGGTTTATGTTATTCCACTTGTACTTTTTTCTGAATTCAGGGCAGAATTTTATGGTTATCAGCATGTGTCCGACCAGGGTCAATTTGGATATTGAAAAACTATATAGAGTATGTAGCCTGTATTTCACAAATTCAATGTTTCTCAATGACCTCAAGAATGTAAGTTTTAATAAGAACTTGGTAAAAAATGTTTCTAAAAAAAAACTTTTCTCGTTTTTTTCTTCCTTTCAATCAGCAAAATTTATTTTTAGTGTTTCGTACGGAACACTTATAAAGATCACTTCGGGGTCTGTCTGTCCGTCTGTCACACCCGATTTTCTCCGAAACTATTTGACGTAGAAAGTTGAAATTTGGTGCTTATATACAAATTGATGGCCTCATCAGAGCCGTGTAGTTTTGAAAGTTAAATTTTGACTTAAGGTGTTAGTTTTGGGGGGTGAAATCGGAAGTGAAAAAATATTTTTTTTATAGGTCATCGAGTGGGGTGTCAAATGAAAGCTTGTAAAAACACGAGTTAAAAATATATTTAATGTCACACACGCACAGTTTTTTTGTATTATTTTGAAAAAATGACGGAAAAATCGCTGTCCCCCTCTACCTCGAAAAGTACTGATCCCAAAATTTTGAAAAAATTATATATTCTCCACGGGGTGTAGATTGAACGAAAATTATCACGAGTGCATTACCTTTAATAATTTATCTGGTATATAAAAAAAAAACAAAAAAAAAATTTCCAGGTCATCGTTTTTCAGTAAAGATCGGAAACAAACTTTGTTGAAAACTCATTTGGAGTGTGTTTTGTGAAATCACTTATCATTTTATACCTCGCTAACAAAATTTTTTATTTCAGAAGCAATCAACGTACGGAACACCAATTGCGCAAGTTCAACTTGCACTTGACCGGTTTTTATTCTATAGAATAGGATTTTTCTTGAAAGATGGAATTTGAATATTTCAAAAACTGGCGGGCATCATATCAGCAATATGGCGACAGGTCATGTAATCATTACAAACTCGAACCCCTTGAGGTACCGAGTCGGACTGTCGCTACTGTGTTTTATGTATACTATACTTATACTGTATAAATGTATTTTTTTTGTATTTGTCACCTTAGTTTTGCTGCCTGCATGGCTAGTAGCGTTTTCAATTATTTTAATTTTAATCAAATGCAAAAAAAAACACTTATTTTTCCACTTTGATTGCCGTATAAAGCATGTAGGTAAACACAGGACAACAAACACACGTGCATGTAGTATTGGCGCTCGAAACAATACAGTATAAGTTCATAAGATTGTAATAAATCCGTGAGGTCACGAACGAATTCTTTAAAGGGCATGCCAAGACCACATTGACGTGCTATTCAGTTATAAACTAAACATACTTTGTACACTGGTGATCCTAACATAATACTCGTAGTAGCTCTCGGCAGACAGAAATAGTTCTTTGATCTATCAAGACCTTTGGGTACAACAAACTTGAGTTCTTCCAACAGAGAAGGACAAACAACACTACCATTAATGATTTTAAACAGAAATATTACAGAATGAAATTCTCTGTGTCTCTAATGGCCGACAAAATTAAGCCGCTGCGATAACAGTGCATTGTCTATCCCTCTCTTGGGTACTCTCCATACTCTTTTAAAGAAAGATATTTTAAAAACTTTCTATGCACTTGCTCCAATGCTAATATCTATTTACGATAAATTGGTGACCATATCAACGAGTCATATTCCAATTGGCTTCTCACCAAGGATGTCAACAAGGTTTTAAGTACAGCTGCATTTCGGAAGTCACAGTAGATACAGACAAAACGTGGATAGATATTAAGAAGCGGATAACAAATGCTGTTATACCATGCTCGGCAAAAATACAAAAACACTCTCAAAATATTGGATGACCGACGATACCCTAAAGCTTAAACAAATAAGAAAGAATATGATTTTTACAAACAACACATTGGAACGTCAGGAGAAAATTAGATCAATCAATAAAGAAATCAAGGTGGCTTGTAAAAAGGAAAAAAAAAACGAATACTTGAATAATATATGTGAGGAGCTAGAATAACATCTATAAACAATTGACTACAAGAACTTTATGGAAAAGTAAAATACCTATGGAAAGAATTCAAACCTAAAACCCAAATAATCAAAGATAGCGAAGGTAGAATAGTCACCAACATGCCTGGAATCACTCACGTTTGGAACGATTACTGTAAAGAACTTTTTCTGCCCTAATTAGTGGGCGATTGCGTTGTCGACAACGAAGCCACAGAAGAACAAGAGCCATGTATTCTTAAATCTGAAGTTAGGGAGGTTATTCAAAGGTTAAAGAACAGAAAAGCAGCGGGTACTGACGAGATAACCGTGGAGATAATAAAGATAATGGGAGAAACCGCCGTGACTATGCTACATCAACTGTGTGATGTGGTATGAAAGACTGGAAGATGGCCGCAAGACGGTGGGAGGATGCGTTTATATCCTTGCATAAGAAGATCCCCTTTGAATTGCAGCAAACTATAGAATAATTGCTCTGGGAACAATTGCACTGGTGTTACACGCTGCTAAGGTGTTTCTCTGGATCCTAAACGAAAGACTCAAAATTTATCTGCTGCCGCAAATATCTACTGAACAAACAGGAAGAGGGACTAGAGAACAAATTCTCGCCAAATAATAGAAAAAAATCAGGGTATTCCAAATAATAACCTATATCTCTTTTATAGAGTATTCTAAAGCTTTTGACTGCATACAATGCAACAAACTCTTCTTATCAGCATGGGAATGCCTATATATCTTGTAAACCTTATCCGATCCCTATATCACACAAAATGGCAGAATTAAATTGAATAATTCTTTTTCCGATCCTTTTAACGTAGAAACCGACATCAGAAAGGGCTGTATTCTGTCACCCTTACTTTTTAACATACATAGTGAATGTATGAGGTCTGTTTTGGACAGCTGATGTGGGGGGTGTGACAATCCGTGGAAAAAAGCTAAGTAACCTTAGATATGCGGATGATACTGTTATGCTTGCAACTTCAATACAAAACCTAGAATCAATTATGAAGTGCCTGGAAATCACTAATAAAAACTATGGATTGGCAATTAATAGAGCGAACAGCAAAGTAATGATTGTCAGTCATACTGACAATCTGTCAGACATAAATGAAATTTCTAGTTTCACTGTTGTAGACCATTTCAACTATTTGGATTCCCTTATAACTAACAATGGTGACTGTGAAGCAGAAGTAAGAAGACGTTGGGCTATGGCTAGAAATTTGAAGATCAAACTCAGTAAGATCTGGAAAGATCCAGCTATCACAAAAAACATAAAGTTAAGATTGCTATCCAGTCTTATATTCTCCATAGCAACGTAAGCATCGGAAACATGGATCATTAAAGCTGACAAAAGATGAATCGATGCGTTTGAGATGTGGACATATCGAAAAATCCTCAGAGTATCATATACATAACACCATACTAATTTATCTATTTCTGAAGAGCTTAGAATAAATGAACAACTTTCAAATAGATATAATAGACAGTATCTGAAATATTTTGGTCACATTATGAGGAAAACTTGTAGTAATGGGGAAGGTAGCAGGTCAAGGAAATGGTCTCAAATAAGATGGTCTGACCAAGTAAGATCTCTCCTTGGTATGGGTATGCATGAGTGAAGTTAGATCGTGCAGGATCGATATGCCTGGAGAATGACTGGTGAGGCAGCAACAGCATAATGTCACCGATACTCCTGTTGGGGTAAAAGGATCGAGAGAGAAAGAGCATTATCAAATGCAGCAAAGGACACAATTTTTTAGTAAACATTATTGAACACTTACTAGCATTGAGCATCAGTTTATTGACAATACACCAATTATAAACTCTGTTGAGAGTGTTTTGTAATTTTTTGCAATCATCAAGTCTCTCTACCAGTAAGTACAGCTTTAAGTCATCAGCAAATATTTAATAATTGACATCTATAACTTCAGAGATATGGATTATAAATATAAAGCCCCAGGTTGGAACTCTGGGGCACTCCAGATAAGGCTCCAAAAGAAGGAGACTTAAACCGATTACACTGAACATATTGGGATCACTATATCAGCTTATCTAGAATGATCTTGTAATCCATTATGTCAAAAGCTTTAGAGAAGTCGGTAAAAACTAGATCAACCTGACCCTTACTGTTAACAACTCTTGATAAAAATTATATAAAACATGCCAGGTTGGTAGTAGTTGACTGTCCCCTCAAAAAGCTGTGCTGTCTTAGAGTAAGACGCGATTCAATTATATTCAGTAAATAGTCATATAACATCTCAAAAATTTTGAAAAAATCACAAATTAACGAGACCGGTCTATAATTATATATATATATATCCCCTTTTTAAATACTGAACATATTTTACTGATCTTCCAACACTTAGGATAAATGCCCTCACTCACTGATAGGTTAAAAATTTTTGCTTATGGTTTGGCCTGGGAATATCATCGGGATCCCTTGACATCTTAGGTTTTAGCTCTAGTACATTTACTAAATCGACCTCTATAAATACTGGTCAGTTGATTAGATTCTTATTAACATTTTTTATATCCAAAAAAATACATCCACAATATACAGTTAACAAAAAACCTTCGAAATTATCGTGTAAAGTTTGTAGAAATTTTCCTTGATTTAATGGCAACGAACTACACTTTCCATGATATTACTTGACTCGCCTGTACTGATTAATACTACAAAATCAAGTATTGCTTGTAATATTATGTGCACTAATAAGTAAATTATGAAAGTATAGATAAAATTTTTTATTAAGAAACATATCTATTAATAAATTCTACTTTATTAACATTTTTCGAGATCTCAAAATCTTCTTATGTTAGGTTAGACATATATGCATAATTAAATACATATTACTTATTACACATTTTAAAATTACGTAAAGTGTAAATTAAAAGTAGAAACAGGGTTTGCAATACATAAAGTAAAATATTTAAAAAGGCAGTTAAAGAAGGTACCGCCCTTTTCACCCCAAAAATCACCCTTCATATTGAACTATCAGGATCTGTCAAAATCAAAAATACAAAAACAATAAAAAGCAACATATTCGCGTAGGCGTTGAAACACCTAAATTAACTAACAAGGTGAGGGCCGGCCTATTTTTATTCAGAAATAAACTAAGAAAATCATGAATGGATAAGTCCATTGATTAAAACACAACACACTTTACATGAATTGACTGAAAAATTGCCTTAAATAAAAGCCTCTTGAATTGATAAACCTGGCAATGTTGACCGTTTAAAATAAACAATTAGCGGCTAATTAAACGCCGTTTCCGGTGTTAAAAGCACAAGAAGGAAACGAACGATGCATGGCTGTCTTTGGGTGGATTTATGTTGCATTTGTTTTTCAATCAAGTACAATTCTCTTGAGATTCTTATTATAGATTACGCCGCGTTATGTTCATTCACTAAAACTCCAATTGATTTATTCGTAAAATAGTAATAAAAATTGAGGTGAAATGAATGCAACATAATTCCACCCTTATAGGCCGAACCAACCCCCAGAAAAAGGGTGTTGCACCCGCCAATTTCCGATGGTGAAACGGAAGTAAAAAAAGGGTACTTACTCCTCAGATCTTTCGGTCATGGTTATTCACTATGAAACTTCTAATGATTAAAGTCAGTTTTTTTTTGATAAAAACCCACATTTTTGCACAACATCAATCCCAGCGTAGCACAAGAATCAACACACCATTGAAAAAAATTTCACTGTTTGACTGTCACTGTCAGATTTCAGATTACCGATTGACATTTCTGGCTACGGGGCGCGTGCGTAGAAGGTATAGCTCACAGGCGCGGTTTTGATTTTTGGCGCGAAACTTAGGAATATTGATTGTATGTTTGTTTTATCAATAAAATTTACTAGAAAAACATAAAAATTACAGTGAACCATTTTTTGAAATAAACACAAAACTTAGAGTGAAACCAAAGTAACTAGTTCTCTTAAAACCTATTTATTAAACGGTTAGTTACTGAAATAAAAGAGGTATGATGCCACATGCATTTTATAGGCACTAAACTAAAAAAATATTTAAATTACCCACTTTTTTGAAAATTTGAAGAATTTTAATAGTCTTTCACTGTTATATAGGTTGACCTAAAGGACCACGCACATTTTAAATGTAAATTCGGCTTTTGTTAAATTTGCTTGTTTTTTTTAATTTGTAGTACTTATCATGCCAATCAAAAGTCTCAATGGGCACAACTTCCAAATTCTTCGTGATTTTGAGACATCTCCAGTTTTTACCTCATATTTTTAATGAAGGTGCAGGTAGTGGACAAAAGTAAAGGACAGCATTGTAAGTCGATTCTGCCACTTGCGATTTGTTTGAAACCGTTAAATTCGAACAGATTATCGAATACTAACTGTTGAGCCAATGGGCAACAGTGGTTATCATTAGGGGATGAAAAGGGAAAAAATCGACTTATTTCGATTTACTTTGATTTTGCTTCGCTAAAAACTTTTATTAATCATAGGGAACATCAAACTATATCTTTTGGGCCAATGGATAACAACCGCCTAACTACCCTCCACCTCCAGTGGCGATTATTAGGAGTTGGAAAGAGTGAAAATCGGCTTATTTCGATATACTTGGACTTTGCTTAGTATAACGTACTAAAAGCTTTCTTTAGGTGAAATAAATATCGGATATTTAATTCTGAATCAATGCGTAACAACCGCCAAACTATCCTCCACCCTCATTGGTCATGTTTAGGGGTTGAAAAGGTGGAAATGTAACTTGTATCGTTTATCACTAATTACTCTCATAACTAGTGATAATAAGTTAATTTTTCCCCTGTTCACCCCCTAATAATAACCACTAGGGGTGGAGAGTAGTTTGGCGGTTGTTACCCATTGGCCCGAAAGTAAAAGTTCAATGTTCCCTACGATTAAAAAAAGTGTTTAGCGATTCGTACTCAGCAAAGTCCAAAGGATCGAAAAAGTCGATTTTTCCCCTAATAATGACCACGGAGAGTGGAGGGTAGTTTGGAGGTTGTTTCCTATTGGCCCAGTAGTTACTATTCGATAATCTATTCGAATTTAATAGTTTCAAACAAATCGCAACAATCGACTTATAATGGTGCCACTACCTGCACCTTCATCAAAAAATATGAGGTAAAAACTGGAGATATCTCAAAATCGTGAAGGATTTGGAGGTTGCTCTCATTGAGACTTTTGATCGGCATGGTGAGTACTACAAAATAAAAAAAAAAATAGCAAATTTAACAGAAGCCGGATTTACATTTAAAATATGCGGGGTCCTTTGTTCCTTTAGTAACTTACATTGTAGCGTACAAAAAATTATTCCTCAAAAGCACCGTCCAAAAGTACATATTTAACACAATTAGAAATTAAATACTTATAAAGATAAAAATTACTACGGAGCTTTTCCTGTAATGGCCTCTTTGAGGTTTTGGATTATCCTTCAATTTCCATTAATTGTGAACAATCGTGAAACTGCAGTTTCGGGTACTGCTTCTTTAGCAAGCACTGGGATCTCTAATCGTAGATCTGACAGTAGCAAATGTTTTGATGCTGATGATTTCCCGAGTTCTTGTCTCAACCGATCTTTATGATCTGGGGTCATCCTGAATTGAGTCTCCACCCCATTGAAACTGTTTAGACCAATATTTTTCTTGAAAATAACACGTAGTTTTTGGTTTAGCTACTTAAAACACATTTTTTTTGCAAAATTCGACTTTATTCGTCAATATAGTCTCCTTCAAGAGCGATACAAACAGTCCAAAGCTTTTCTAACATTTCTATACCTTTCTTTTAGAAGGATTTGTCTTTGCCTTCAAAATAGTCCTCAGTTTCGGCGATAACTTCTTCATTGGAGCCAAATCTCTTTCCTGCGAGCATTTTTTTTGAGGTCTGCGAATAGATAATAGTCACGGGGAGCCAAATCTGGAGACTACGGTGGATGAGGAAACAATTTGAACCTTAATTCATGCAATTTTGCCATCGTAACCATTGACTTGTGACACGGTACATTGTCTTGATGAAACAGCACTTTTTTCTTGTTCATTTGGGGCCGTTTCTTTGCGATTTCTGCCTTCAAATGCACCAATAACTTTAAATAATATTTGCTATTGATGGTTTTTTCCTTCTCAGCATAGTCGTATTCCATGCACATCCCAAAAGACAGAGGCCAAAACCTTCCCAGCCGACTGTAGTGTCTTTGGTCGCTTCGGGCGGCTTTCACCACTGCTGTCCCTTCAGCTGACTGCCGATTTGATTCCGGTGTGAGTGGTGGATCCATGTTTTATCCATTGTCACATATCGTATGAAAAAATCCATTTAAACAGGTCCAAACAGCGGTCAGAATCATCAGACGTTGTTGTTTTTGGTCTACTGTGAGCAAACGCGGTATCCATTTCGAGCAGAGCTTTCACATCTCCAAATGTTCATGCAAAATATGACTAACACGTTCTTTTGATATCTTTAAGATGTGAGCTATCTCACGCACTTTCACTTTACGGACATCGAAGACAATTTTGTGGAGTTTTTTTATGTGTAACCACCTCATTTGGGAGTCCCGAGCGTTCAGCATCGTTTGTATCTGTACGACCGCGTTTAAATTCAGCATACCAGTAAATGATGAGTGATTTTCCAGAGGCAGATTCCCCGTAACCCGTAGCTTTGTTTGAGCGGTATTTGTTTCCATCAAAAAACAGTGTTTAATCAACATACGAATTTTCAATTTTTTCCATTGTTTTGAAAAGATGAAAAGTAGCGTCACTAAAACCACTGTAACTTATAAATTAATCGTCTAAATGTCATGAAATTTTGACACGTATCGTTTAAAGGTTTAAAGGTACTTCCTAAAAATCTTATGGATTTTTTGGAAAGGGCGACATCTATGTGTCAGACCAAAAACTTTTCAGCCTACGTGTTAAGATGGGTCGTCATTGTCGTACACCTGGGACATATTTTTATGAATAACTCTTGGTCCATTACCCTCTTTAACTTTACTTTAACTAACACTGCGAGATGCTTCAAATTACTTTTTTTTTCAGAAGAAACAAAAAATCTTAAAAACTG
Source organism: Pachyrhynchus sulphureomaculatus (assembly GCA_019049505.1). NCBI lineage: Eukaryota > Metazoa > Arthropoda > Insecta > Coleoptera > Curculionidae > Pachyrhynchus > Pachyrhynchus sulphureomaculatus. The sequence continues at coordinate 57,545,004 of CM032451.1, read as the reverse complement.
CAAAACGCAATAAACTCAGATGAAATTTTATCAAAGCTCTTAGGACAGCGACACTAATTTGGTCTAACCTAGCTAGGTAGATAGATAATTTAAAAAAACATGCCCGTATTTGGAAATACTTTTTTCCAAAGTGACAAATATGATTCGCAACGATAACAATACACTGAAAACAACTCTAAGTTGTGTGTATTTTTAACAAAAAACCACCAAAACTCAATTTGACCAAAACTGTTGCTTATTCCCTTGTTCTATCAGTCCTCTGAATGACCACCTTGGAAGTACTGAATAATGAAAACATCTCGACGATTACTGACTACGTCACCATATTTTAAAAATAATTTCCGATAGTACAGGGTGTTCTGAAGCAAAAGGTAATTAAAATGAATAACAATACTGAAAACTGATAAGACAGACTGATAAATATGGCTAACACGTAGCTTAAATGCCCACAGCACTTAAGGCACGTTGGGCACCTGTCTCATTTTAGGGTTGTGGAAGGCGACTGGCCTTTAATAAAGCCTTCTAAGTCTCCTGGTCCAAAATTATTGAGGATCCCAGAACTTTGTATGGCAGGACAACACATAATTAGGCGAACAGCTGCTTCTTCCTCGTCTAAGCACCATCTGCAGTGTAGATCATTTCTGACCCTGATGCCAGTTCCGGTGGTACTGTTCTGTAAGGATTCCTGTTCACTGGTCTTTTTTGTTTAATTCTAGCAAAGATATGATATATTTAGAGTTCGGTCACCGCGTGAGACTCTTAGACTAAGGCATTCCTGGTACATCCTTACAATCTGTTACGAACTTATCGTTCAAGAAATCTATGATCGATACATCGTCCATATTGCACGGAACTCCCAAAGGGGCTCGGTAGAATTCCCTTTTTAGTCCGTAACCATCTCATTTCCCTGGACAGCGGTATACCTATCTGAACAAATGTACACTATCCTCCGCGTGATATCCCTTTTTACCATCTTCTTGGATAGCTGATGCATATCTCTCCAGGGACATTGATAGTTTTGTTCCTATCAGTGGAAAGCATGCGCCTACCTCTGTGCCTTCTTTCTGTTTAGATCAATTTGTGTATCTCTCTTCGGAAGGACGGTTCCGTTGGTCCAAGCTTCCCTTTCTGATATTAAAACCTTTATCCTAAGTCTCTTTTGGGGACTGCTCATTCTCATATGCAGTAGAGGGCAGCCTATTGTTCTGGACCATATGTTGCTATATCCTAGGGCTACCGTGTTCAGATACCCGTGGGCAAGCATCTGATATGCCATTCGCGGTGCTTCAGACTTTGTGTGTAGATATAAGGGTGCTAGGTTCAACAGGGTCTCTATCACCTTGCCAGGTACTGTTCTCTTAGCGCCAGTGACTTCAATACAGCTTAACTATTGGAGTTTTAAGCTTGAGCTTATTTTTTTTTTATTTCTGTTATGCTCCACACCAGAGCGCCATAAGAAAGTTATGGTCTTATCGCAGTCGTATATATCCAGTAAGATGTAACCGCCGCAGTTCCCAAGAACATCTAAAGGCACCCCTACATCCCCTCAGGGCATTATTTTGCTCTATACGTATTTATGATTAATCCTTAATATTTTAGTAATTCGATTGAAAACTGATATTTTTACATTTTGTTGTTGGTGCTGCAAATAGAAAAACAATTAACATTCACTCTCAGTTTCACAGGAAACGTGACGTATGTTTCTATTTTGAGTGGAACGTCCGGTATGCTATTAAATTCTTGAATTCTACAAAGAACTCCAAACAACTTCTATGTAGCATTGCTTAAGTTAAAAATTGTTTAGATACAGCGGTGTTCAAAATTCCCGATTTCGATTTAGTGGTCACTCTATCCCGGTTTAGGTGACGTTCTTAGAAAAAAAAGACATATAAAGATTGGCTACCATATGATTCTTTCTACGACAAAAGATCTCCGACGTCGCTGCGCCTTTTCATCCCAAATAAAAATTATACAATGTCTTAATTTTTCTACAAACATGCTCTATTTTAGAGTCCCTATATACGATACACCTCTGAACATGACAGATTCAAATTGGAAAACTTGAAGACGTCATTTTGACAAATCTAAATGATCTATTTACAAATTATATTTTTTAAATAATTCAATAGTCGGATCAAAATGTCTTCATCATACTTACCGAAAGAAGTAAATTCTTCATGTTTTTTCAGAACGATGGGTTTCGTGGTCGACAAGGTATCGGAGGACTCTTTTTATGAAAACTTATTGTTGGGATTGTCCAAAGTGTTAGAAAAAAGCCCCTGCGTAACCAAGTTGAACCTCAAAAGAATATCCGGAGTAAGGTAATTTAAAAATAAACATGGTAGTAGTCAAAGGTGAAATGGATTCACACACGTGAGCTCAGTATCTAACAGTCTAGTCAACATTTAAAGAATAGAATAAATGGTCACAAACGCGATAATAAAAATAACCGGCCAAATGCAAGTCGGATTTGCGCAATTAGTGTTCCGTACTTTGTTTTAAAATAAAAATGTTTGTTACGGAGCTACGACCGATGATTTTACAAAACATACCCCAAATAAGTTTTCAACCTTGAAATTTTTGTTTTTTTTATATACCAGATGAATTATTAAAGGTAATGCACTCGTGATAATTTTCGGTCAATCTACACCCTGTAAAGAATATTCTAGAATTTTTTTTTTGATCAGTAATTTTCGAGATAAGGGGGAGACAGCAATTTTTTAAAAATAATACAAAGAAAAGTGTACGCAAGTATTACATTGTATATATTTTTAACTCGTGTTTTTACAAGGTTTCATTTGACACCCCACTTCATGACCTAGTAAAATTTTTCTTTTTCACTCCCTGAAACTAACTAAGTCAAAATTTAACTCTCAAAATTACACGGCTCTGATGAGGTCATCAATTCCTATATTAGTGCCAGACAGGCGAAACACTAATACAATTGCTCTGAAGGTCCATAGCGAAGAAAACAAAACTTTTTTGATTTTGAAAATTTTAAAAACCGGAAACAATATAAAAAAACGAGAAATTTTGGAAATAAAAAAAAAAATGAAAACAGAATTAATGCAAGAACAGATACAAAATATATTACAAAGTTCTACAATAGAAATTTATACCTTTTTAAATCAACATAATAAAACAAAAAACACCCCATTGATTTCACTTTCCGTATCATTAGAACTACACACACACACATTATATATATTTATACAGTTTATCCCAAAAAGTTTTATACAAATGGAGAAAAAGTTTAACTTACATATTACAAAAAAATTTATTCTTAAATCAAATTAGCTCTTAGGCTTCTTCGCCTAACCGATGAGATCCGAAAGGTCGAAAGCAGCAAATTCCCGAAAGTATGAACACTCCCGCGAAACACATAATTTGATTTAATTTAAGGTTGTACCAGTTCTGGCATTCTCAGCATTCTACAAATTCATTTGACTAATTTGATTTAATTTTAATCATTATTGGTTCATGAAGTAGTTTGCAAATGAGAAGAGCGAAGTTTGCTCAAATTTGCCAAAAGGAAGAAAGGTTGTACTAGTTATGGCAATCTCAGCATTCTACAAATTCATTTGATCGAAAGGATCCGTTACCTAAAAGGATCGGTTATCTCAAGAGGATCCGTTACCAAAAAGGATCGGTTATCTAAATTTGATCTGAACTTTCTGTAAATTTATTCTTGATAAAAAGTTCTGCGTCACATGGAAATCCATAATCAAGCATCAAAAGTTTAAAATATTTGATAGTATACAGGGAAAATAAAAAATAATGATTTATAATGAAGAGTAAAGTGTGTTTAAATTTAAATACAGAGTAAAATATTAATTGAAAACGTTAATAGGAACTAAAAGATATGTTCATTTATTTTCAGCCTAAAATTTGTAATGATTTCGTTTTCTTTTATTCAATAGATAATTCAACAATTACTGACGTGTTTATTGGAGTTTTTTTGAATTCTTAACTAGGAAGGCCACAAATCTAAACGTGAGCAACATTTTTTCAACAATAAATATAATATAATATAATATATATATATATATATATATATATATATATATATATATATATATATATATATATATATATATATATATATATATATATATATATATATATATATATATATATATATATATATATATATATATATATATATATATATATATATATGTATATATATATATATATATATATATATATATATATATATATATATATATATATATATATACATATATATATATATATATATATATATTTATATATATATATATATATATATATATATATATATATATATATGTATATACATATATTTTTATATATATATATATATATATATATATATATATATATATATATATATATATATATATGTATATACATATATATATATATATATATATATATATATATATATATATATATATATATATATATACATATATATATATATATATATATATATATATATATATATATATATATATATATATATATATATATATATATATATATATATATATATATATATATATATATATATATATATATATATATATATATATATATATATATATATATATATATATATATATATATATATATATATATATATATATATATATATCTATATATATATATCTATATATATATATATATATATATATATATATATATATATATATATATATATATATATATATATATGTATATATATATATATATATATGTATATATTATATATTTATATATGTATGTATATATATATATATATATATATATATATATATATATATATATATATATATATATATATATATATATATATATATATATATATATATATATATATATATATATATATATATATGTATATATATATATATATATATATATATATATATATATATATATATATATATATATATATATATATATATATATATATATATATATATATATATATATATATATATATATATATATATATATATATATATATATATATATATACTATACATATATATATATATATATATATATATATATATATATATATATATATATATATATATATATACATACATATATATATATATATATATATATATATATATATATATATATATATATATATATATATATATACATATATATATATATATATATATATATATATATATATATATATATATATATATATATATATATATATATATATATATATATATATATATATATGGTCTGTCCCAGAAATAAGTAAAATGATTTTTTCTCGTTGATGCGAACGGCTGGAGTGGGGTGATTTGTGATGGGAAAGGTAGTGGGAGAACTTGGGAAAGCAACACGCGTCATTTGCCTGCGGGCCGTTACGGTGTGCGAATCATTACTAGACTGGACCCCTGTTGAAGGGTCGGGTCACGATGCATGTAAACAGTAATTTTTACGTGGAACTCCTAGAAAGGGTGCGCAAAAGAGTACAACGCGTCAGAAAGGAGATCTTTGCCAATTGTAGGTTGCATCACGACAACACGCCATCCCACATCGCCTTCCTGGTGACCGAGTATCTGGCCAAACCCAAGGTGGCAACGCTGCCCCAGTCGCCCTACAGCCCCGATGTGGTACCGCCGAACTTCTTTTTATTTCCAAAAATAAAGGCAACCATTTTGGAACGCTGAATAACGTCAAAGAGGCCGTGAGGAGGTGCCTAAACGAGGTTCCCGTCAACGCCTCCCAGGAAGGAAGTTCTAGTTGGACAAATCGTTAGTCAAATACAAAGTTGAACTTCAAGTATAAGGTAAAATTCGTCCGCTGTTCTGTGCCCTAAGTTGCGCGACAATAGTCAGTTCCTTTACTACTGATTACACTTCATTAACTCTAAATTTGACAGATGACATATGCAGGCATTAAATTCCTATAATAGAAAAACAAAAAAATCATTTATTGACGAAGACTCTGTCGTTTCATCAGTTTAAATTTTATTAAAGACCCCCTCTAAATTTTTAGTTTTACTTTTCCTGAATATCCTATAACCCTCATTAAAAGCACAAACGTATAGGATTCTCAGTACTTTTCAAGTTCCATTTAAATCATATGCTTTTTCTAAAAGTAGGTAATCTACAATTACGTGATAATGGTAATTTTCGTTGATATGAGAGAAGCGCAAGAAAAAGCTAGTCTATATATTTACTTATATACCAATCCAGGTACGAAGAGTTTTTTCAAAAAAATGTGGTGCTCTCATCCGATTTAATTCCCGGCATGATTAACATTGAAACCACTGAAAAATATGTGACGTAAACGTAGATATCTGCTAGAAAAAGCATATTTTTTCATTGTCTGCATTTTCTAGGCAAGTAGATATACGTGCTTGGGAACACAACAATGGTGTCATATTACCAGAAGACTTACGATCGTTTTATTCTTCTACAAACGGTTTTCTCTTCACCTACGAATTTTCTTACGACTATTACACCGCAAACGAAGAAGACAGAGACTCCCGACTTGGTATTATACAGATAAATCCTATAAATGACCTGATACGAATATTTGGCTACGAGACTAAAAATACCGCTCAAGTAGATTGTATTGGAAAAAAGTATTCGTTGTCGTTGTCAAGAGAAAGCAAGGTAACTAAGAGTATAACATATCTAAATTATTATTACATCATTAGATAAATTAGTATGACTTCACATCCAGTTGTATGAGAGTTCAGACTCAATAATGTTACCTACAATATTACGGAGGCTTAGCTAAAGGGATGGAGAATGAAAGGCATTTCTTTAACAGAATTTATTACTCACTAAAATAAATCTACTACGTTAATGGGTCTCTGAACCCTAAAATTCTCGATATCTTAACACTTTAACATTTCTTTCTTGAATAAAAATTCCTAACGTTGTGATAATCGCCTGACACCATTCCGAGTCGCTACATGCAGAAACGTAAGTCTGCGAAAGAAAAGATGTAGCAGAAAAAGACAAACTAATATCGCAAGGTCGTTAAATGATTTTGATCGATCCGACTCTTGTTAATAGGATAAGAAATTGATATCATGGAGGCGAGGTGTTAACAGTATTTAATAAGAGGAGGGGTTATACAATTGATATTTAGATTTATAAAGAGATTATTTAGTATTAAAACAGTTTATTAAGCGTATCACATTCTCTTTTTTAGGTTTTTGAACTAGCAAATGTTGATGAAAACGCCAAAGTAGTCCTTGTGTATCCCACTACTTACTCGGTACCCACTATATGGTTCTACAGTGGGCAGATGACATTCAGTTATCTTGCTGAAGATTTCACTACATATTTTAGAATGTGCATAGCGCATTTAGGTAAATTATACACATAAAAAACGCTAACTACATATTGCATAAAACGAGGAGTTTTTTCAAATTTTCTGGAGATATGTACTGTCTAAAACGTTAAACTGCCATTTTGCTTATTTCTCAAGAATATCAGGATAATCTAACATGTGTTCTTAATATAATTCAGCAATTTCACGTGAACATTCGCTCCTATCACCAGAACCGGCATTACCTTGGCGTGTGTTTGTTTTAGATTCTTAATTGACATTTTATCGCCTTTGTCTGTCAGTTGGCTGTTATACGTATTAGTAATGCAAGTAGAGTTAACCCACACAGCACAGAAAGCTTATAGAATAATAAATCTCGAATCAGTGTATCTAAAGGGGTACTGAAAAAGAATTGTGCTTTCTCAAGTCAAAATTGAGACAATTGTTTTTTATATTTCAAAAGAACTTTATTAAATCAAATATATGCCATTTTGTTCGATGACCTTCTGCCATTTTTCTGGCAACTTCTGGGGTTTATGGGCAACAAATTGTGACATGTTATTTTCACAGGCCTGTTTTGAAACGAACTTAAGACCTGTCGATACATTAAACTTTCCAGCTAAGCTTAATCAATTTTTGCCGAGTCATCAAAGATGGGTTGGGTCTGGAGTTGTCGTAGTGTAAGACGACTTTCTGTTGACTAGTTTAGGTTGATTTTTCTTAATCGCTTGCACCAATCTTGTCAATTGCTGATAGTAGAGTATATAATCAATTGTTGAGCTGGGCTGCAGCAGCTCATGATGTATAATTCCCTTCCAATCTCATCAAACATACATCACCTCTTTGGCGTCAATCTGGGCTTTGCCATCGTTTGTGAAGTTTCATGCTTTTTCGACCACGATCCTTTTTGCACATCACTGTCGTACGTGATCCATTTTGTATCGCCTATGATGGACCGCTTCAAAAATGGCTCAATTTCGTTATACTTCTTCTTGTAGCCAGCTTTCTCTAACTGGTTTAGAAGTGTTTGGTGATGGTTGTTTAGTTGATTGGCGATGTCTTGGCTACTTACTTTGTGCCAAAATTTTATCAACTTTTTCTGCCATTTGTCGACCAGTGCGAGGAGCATCTTTGACATCGAAATTTCCAGAAAGAAAGCGACTGTACTATTTTTTCTGCCTTTGTTGAAACAAAATTATAAAGTGGCCCGAATGCAGAAATTTTAATCATATTCCAGGCGCTCTATTCGGATACAATTCTTAATATTGTGATACAAATTTTTAAACTTTACAAGAAGTTATATTAACAATAATATGGCTTTATTTTAGGCATCCCATGTTGGCAATATGTTTTTTCAAAAGAAGGACTTCCCGAATGGAGTAGAGAAATGTTCAACATTATAGCTCCAGGAGTGCTAACTGAAGATAGGAACCTTACCGAAACAAACAGCTACAAATACAGCATTGAACATATTAATAAAATAGACCCGAATATTTTCACTATGCCTCAAAGTTGCACGAATTTAAATAATGCAGAGAGAATATCTAACGTTCGACCACCGGAGAATAAAATGAAAGAAAAAACTAAAGGGAAACCTGTTCTCAAGAGGGCGCCGAGCGGAAAGAATAGAAAAGGGTATTAATAGAAAACGGCGAAAATTTAAATAATTGTAATCGATGTTAGCTTGCTTAAAAATTTCACTGCCCAATAACATTATAACAATAACATAAATAAAATTGGTAAAAATGGGAAAAGTTTTGATTATTAATTTTTCCCTAAAAATAGAACTTGTAGGTTTTGGATAGAGAATGAAAATTCAAACACGAAGAGTTATTATATAATTTTGCTTGATGTTATTTTAAACCATTTAATAACTTACCCTTGGTCTTCTGTTAACCTATATTCCTTTAAATAGGGATTTACTTAAAACTTATTCCCGGTATTGCCTTCAGGGCGGTCAGAAAATTACCCTTTATTCTTTCTATAGATTCACATTATCTACAAACTGGTAACCTCAGCTTGAGGAACAGGAAAAAGTCACATGGTGCAATATCTGGTGAACATGGAGCTTGTGAAACGGTCATCGTTTCATTTTAGTTAAACAGTTACGAATAAATTATTGCATTATGCGATAGTACGTTATCGTTAAACAAAATCCATGACAAAAACGCCACATAACCCTTAAATAATACTGTTTACTACGTGTTTGGCCAGTTGGAAGGAACTCTTTGTGTACAACACCACGGCAAGCGAATAAAATAGTTAACACGACCTTGATGTTCGACCGACTTTGACGTATTTTTTTTCGATTTTAGTTCGCGTTTGTCCGATATTCACATGATTGTTGCAGTAACTATATATGGTATTTCAAAGTGAAGTTATCCAAAGAAATCATCCGTTTCGCGAGGCCTTAATACAACGATGCTTCTCAAGAAAATTCAGTTATTTTTGAATAAAGGGTGGTAACACACGAGACAAACACAAATTATTCTTTCAAAATGGTTTAATTGATCAAATTGATATTTCGGTAAGGTCTACAAGATTTCCAAACTTAAATGGAGATTACAAGAGTACAAGATATTTGATTTTGTTGATGTTTACTTCTGCGGTTGGGGTGGGTGGTCTTTCTGAACAGGGTTCATCTTCAACTGCTACTCTACTCTCTTTAAACGATCAGTACCACTTAATTACTTTTAATCGTGCTAATTAAGTATCATCGTGACATTTTTAACAGATCGGTACCAGAAATTTCATTCTTAAGACAAAGTTTATCGCTGTTTCTTTGTTCAATAAATGTATTCATTTTCAAAGTCCCCAACGAAAAATCTTCACAATTTTATTTCTAACTTAATCAAGCAAATGCCATGAAAATTGTTGTCAGATGTTAATAATAGGTCCTCATACTCTCATAGATAGCGATAGCGAGCGCAATTTCAAAAAATTAGGTCTCCAAATTTTTCAATATATTAGTTTATTGTATGATTCGAATAAATACCTATACAACGCATATAACGAGTCTTTAGTTCAAAACTAGGGCACGCCAGCATTAATAGCTTTTTCTAAAAGTTTTAGACAATGTGAGTAAAATTAAATAAAAAGAATGAAATGATACGACAATAACGGAAATTCCAGAAAAAACTGTCCTGCAACTTTCAGTTGCTGTCGTTTAGAACTATGGTTATTACTGAAATTATCGGGAAGTTTATATTTTCTTCTGCTTACTGGGACTCAAAAATATATGGCTCCGTGGTATAAATTCAGTTTTATTAAATTTTAAGCGTGACTTGAATTCTTCCATTTAAAAATACATTGCCAATCACGTTCAAATTACGGGTAATACCGAGTTTAAAATGATCGTATATGACGGAGCCAAAACTGTCCAACAGTGCTTTCAATGATTTAAAATTTAAATAATCGAAGAAAAAGAACTTTAGTAACAGCTTTATATTTTTATTGTTTTAGTTTTAGGTACATTCTAGAGTCGCATAGACACATATAGATCTATGGTATTTATATTTTAAATCTAATGCATAACTGAATGAACTAAGAGCAAATAGAATCTACTTGTTTCAATATATATATATATATATATATATATATATATATATATATATATATATATATATACATATACATATACATACAGTACAATCCCGATTATCCGAATCGCGATTATCTGAAATCTGGTTTATCCGAAACAAATTGTTAAAAAGCAAATTGTATTCCCGTTAAACGAAAAAATCCCCATTATTCGAAACAGACGATGAGTGGTTTCCTTAACGCGTCGGGTACTCCCCCGACGTCTAGAATTTCACCGCTGTCTATGTTTTGGTTAGTCGACGAGTGTTATAAGTTACTCGTTACGGCTAATTTTACCGCAGAGGTAATAGTTTCGTTTTAATAGATATTTTACAAAATGGAGCGTCATAATAATAAACGTAAATGTGTTGTTATTATCTTAAAAGAGAAACTTGAAGCAATTCAACGTTTAGATAATGGCGAACTTCTTAAAAATATAGCGAAGGATTTAGGTGTAGCCGTGAGTACTGTTTCAGAATGGAGAAAAAATCGCAAAAAACTTGAAAAATGGTGTAGTGTTTTGTCATCGCCCACACAGGCACGAAAAAGTATAAAAAGTGGTGAATACCAAAAAGTGGATGATTCTCTATTTTTATGGCTTACACAGAATCGAGAACGTGGAATACCAATTTCAGGAATAATTTTAAAACATAAGGCAGTGAATTTAAGCGAAGAGTTGTCGGTTATTGAAGCGCCTGTAAATTTTTCTGCAAGTGATGGATGGCTAGACAGGTGGAAAAAAAGACATGGTGTAAGTCAACTGAAAGTTTGTGGAGAAAGATTGTCGGCTGATGTATCTGCTGCAAAAAAATTTACAGAGAATTTTGACCAAATCTATAATTGTGATGAAACAGGCTTGAACTACAAAATGTTGCCGTCAAATACCTTAGCTTCAAAAACGGAAGTTGGAGCACCTGGTTACAAACGTAGTAAAGAACGTATTACTGTTCTTGCATGGAGTAATGCTTATGGAAGACACAAACTCCCATTATTATGTATTGGTAAGTCAGCAAATCCACGAACCATTAAGAATATTCGTCGCAATGCTTTTCCTGTTTTGTATAAAAATCAAAACAATGCCTGGATAAACGCGACTCTATTTAAAGATTGTTTTTTGGAGCATTTGTTCCCAAAGTGGAACCTTTTTTAAAAGAACATGGATATCCTAGAAAATGTATTCTGTTACTAGATAACTCACCTAAGTGCGGAGCAACTTGAAAGTGGGGAAATAAAAGCAATGTTTTTGCCTCGTGCTGTAACTTTTCTCATTCAGCCTATAGATCAGGGTGTACTGGAAAATTTAAAACGCAATTACAGGCGTTTGTTATTGGGGCATATTTCAGAAGAAGTAGGCAATCTTACTGATTGTCTAAAAAAGATAAATTTGAAAAATGTTATATATTGGATAGCTTCAGCCTGGAATCAAGTAAAGAGTAGTACTCTGGAAAAATCTTGGTCAAAATTGATTCCACAAGAGGAGAGACATTACTCAGAGGCAGAAACAGAAAATAATGAAAGTTTACATCAAATTATTACAAGAATATCAGGATGTGAAAGTTACGGAAACCGATGTTTGTGAATGGTTAAACAGTGATAGTGTGGAAGATGAAATGTATGACCAAGAATTAATTAAAGGTGTATGCAAAAATGCTAATAAAATAGACAGTGATGACGATGATGATAACGAAGTAGAAGCCACTGACAATATTCCAGTAAAAATGGCACATTCAGGAGGACTAGAGGCCCTAGAAAAAGCGTTAACTTATGTAGAACAACAAGAAAATGCAACCACCGCGGACGTTTTGCTTATCAAACGTTGGAGAGACATTGCAGCCAAAAACAGAACTACGCGCAAAACGAGGGCAGTTAAAAATTACCTCATTTTTAAGACAGTAAAGTTAAGAATGAAACTGTGTTATTTTCGATTTTCCGTACATATACATAAAATAAGTAAACTAATTGTTCTATTCTTTGTTTTAATAAATACCTATGTACGTAATAGCATATCGTATAAACGCTTTTAAGTCAATCTGCAATGTTGTATTCATTCGAAATTTCCATTTTATAAAAAAAATCGGATTAATCAAAATTTCGATTATCTGAAATCACTTTGGTCCGTATTATTTCGGATGATCGAGATTCTACTGTATATATATATATATATATATATATATATATATATATATATATATATATATATATATATATATATATGTATATATATACATACATACATACATATATATATATATATATATATATATATATATATATATATATATATATATATACATATATAAATATATATATATATATATATATATATATATATATATATATATATATATATATATATATATATATGTATATATACATACATACATACATATATATATATATATATATATATATATATATATATATATATATATATATATATATACATATATAAATATATATATATATACATATATAAATATATATATATATATATATATACATACATATATATATATATATATATATATATATATATATATATATATATATATATATATATATATATATATATATATATATATATATATATATATATATGGTGTCTCAAAAACCAACGTATTCCCTTCAAGGGTTACTGGGTCAGCTGATAATTCACCAGAATATGTAAATATGACCTTAGTGAAAAATCGTCACTTTTATAAATTTTGCGAAACACCTTAGATCAGTTTATCGAGTGCCGCAACTATAAATTTCCGTATTCTAATTATTGTTACGTAATCCTAAATAACCCTGCTGTCGATCACAGTCCAAAATAAAACTAATTCTGCTAAGCTTGTGGGAAAAAAAACCATTTTTGCAAGTATTATGAATAAAAACATTTTAATTAACTAACTTTGACCTATAAATAACGATTTCTCACTAAAGTCATATTTACACATTCTGGTGAGTTATAAGCTGGCCTATCAGTCCTCGAAGGGAATACGTTCGGTTTTTGGACAACCGGCGTGTATATATATCTATATATATATATATATATATATATATATATATATATATATATATATATATATATATATAAATATATATATATATATATATATATATATATATATATATATATATATATAAATATATATAAATATATAAATATATATATATATATATATATATATATATATATATATATATAAATATATAAATATATATATATATATATATATATATATATATATATATATATATATATATATATATATATATATAAATATATATATATATATATATATATATATATATATATATATATATATATATATATATATATATATATATATAAATATATATATATATATATATATATATATATATATATATATATATATATAAAATAAATATATATATATATGTATATATATATATATATATATATATATATATATATATATATATATATATATATTATAAATATATGTGTGTGTATTTTCATGAGTCTAAAAAATGAACCTAAAACTTCATCTGTAGAGGTATGAATAAATCATAATATAACATTTCTTCATCTGTGTCAATATAGGTATATTCAGAAGAATGTACAGAACCCTGAAAATTGTATAGCATAATAATGAACGTTCACTTTAAACAATAAATAAACAATTAAAATAAAGATTCTTTTCTCTTTCACAGTAGAAAATAAGCCTAATGTAGTAACAGCTTCAGAAATTGGTTTTAACTTGAAGAAAAGTACCGTATTTCGCTAAGAAAAAAATAGGGCTATAATTCCATAATATTATTTGCTGGCCACCAATCCAATTTTTAAATTTTCTCGCTGTATTTTTGGCAAATCAAATTTTTTAAGTTAAATTTATGTGTGACTTCGCTTCCTCTTTAAAACAATATCTTGAGCTGACCAGAGAGCTACCATTTTTGCGCACGATATAGATCGTAGAGGGTACACGTTTTTGCGAGTCTCGAAAGACAATATAATAGCTGTGTTTTTAAAGATTTGTGAGGCGAAACTCCACCCAATGTAAACCGATTTTCTCGGCAGTCTCATCGTGCATTAAGTAGGCACATGCAAGCTGATAATGCATTTTACACTGAGCGCGGAGGCACATTGTAAAAAATCGTCCTAGATATAGAAGCGTCTGTAACTGGCACATAAGTGCTCGGTTCTTCGTATAGGCTGTGATAGAACCGAGTTCAAAGTTCAAGACAAGCCGACAGCAGATGTGACAAGTAAACACAAAAGAAGAGTACCAAAAGTACGGTTACCATATCTCTTTGCCTCGATTATTATGAGAAGAGCAATTTTGCTTCTTCATTCCGATCTTAACCAACGAACATACGCATTGGCTGCCTTGCTTTGGGGTATATCTTCGCGCGTAAAGCGCTATCAATGTCTTAAAGCAGTGTTAGAAGAAAGAATTATTGTTACCTGTCAAATTTGACATTTACCTGTAACGTCCTTAAAGCCGCGAAGAGGTTTCCAGCTAGGCCATTAAACCACAGAGATCTTCTCCATCAACCCCGTTTAACGTCTAGATAATAGGAAATCCGAACCACATTATCGAAAGATCAAGACGGACTAAATGAAATATTTACGTTGTTAATTGCTAATTTGACAACGTAACGTCATGACCAATACGGTCCATTAATCTCTTTTCCAGAGATACTGGCCTCTACAATTTTTGATATGCCCTGTATATATCATTATAAACTGTAAGGGACTGTGAGCACAAGGATTTCTTCAAGTCAAACGGACTAATAACTGACTAGGACCTGTTTAAAGTGAAAGTTATTTAAAAAAATAATTATAACTAATCGAAAAAACGAAAAAGAGCCGTTACTCCACAGGTCTATGTTTTACCAAGTTAAAAGATTGGTTAGATGACAGTAGCCTGTTCGTTCTTGCCGTTAGCGGGCTCGAAATATCTTGTAACGACATTCGAAGACTTTCTTCTGGAAACAGCAGTTCGCTGGATGAGACTAAGCTTGTGTCACCTAAAATAGGAAAAAAAACAAAAAGAATATAGTAAGTCATAATATATATATATATATATATATATATATATATATATATATATATATATATATATATTTATATATATATATATATATATAAAATTTAATTTCGTACAGTTTTCTTCTAGGTGTATAAGATTGGTTTAGAAACAAAGGAAATCTTGCAAAAAAAATACGGCAGGATTTTCACTGAAACGTCCTTGAACATTGCGACATCTATGGGGACAATTTGAAAATTTATAAAAATGTCGTAGAGAGTGAACTAAGTACGATATAGGGGGCGCAACGTCAAGTGCAACAACTTACTCATTTTTTTTTATAATATACAATTATGGTAAAGTACTGAAAAGTTAGTTTAGATTATTAATAAGTTGATATGTAATGGAACCTCTGTAACTTTTTTGCCTTTTGTAACTTTAATGAATAATGTAATACATGCGGGCGGAACATGCAATCAGTCGCAAAATGTTACATTATCGTCGTTTAAAACTAGCTGACAAGCTCCTATGCAGTTAGTGCTACCCCAACCAATGGTGGTAGTCACAGTTTACAGTTTAATGTTGTAATTTCTGGCCAAACTAATAGAAAACTATAAAAACAGACCATGTATAAATTGTTTCTACTAAAGTATTGACAAACGTTAAAATACACAGGGTGATGATAATTTATCTGCAATAAAAAAAAACCTATCTGACCGACTAAATGGTGAAGGTGAATATAACCGGGACTAAGAGATATTGCCTTAAGCATTTGGCAACCAACGAGTAGGTACCGAGACAAAATAATTTTATTTTATTTCATTTGTTTATAATTAAACAACTATTTAGGTAGTAAACATTTGTTTAGCACTTTTAGTATTAGGTCCTAGATTGATTTAATAGCTATTAGGTAGCTAAGTTGCTATAATTATTATACATTATTGACTAAGAAAAAACGTGAAAATATATATTGTATCTTAAGATATATACATGTCAGGGACCTAATTAACTTAGCCCAAGTAAGGATTTTATTTTATTTTAAAAGTAATCACCATGAGGAACACCAATTGCGCAAGTCCGACTTGCGCTTGGCCGGTTTTTTTATTAGGTCATCGCCAAGAAAAAAAATACCCAAGACGGATTTTAAATTTATATATAAAAATCTAAAGGGAGGCCCCCATATTCCATCACTGCTAGGCAGTGTCGTATCTAGGGTCTTGAGCGCCTAGGGCAAGATTAGAATTTTGTACCCCTAAAAAATTCCCGTAAGTGGGTATTTTACAGACAACAAAAATCACAGAAAAAATGGAATTTGGTTAAAAAAGTACTTTTGTCGCTTTTTCCGATGAAATTTTGCCAATGACATGATCTAGATTAATTTTTTTTCGCAATTTCATATTCAATTGAAAGACGTTCTTGGCCAATCTGCGATCGCATTAATTTTTTATTAATTTTAATTTGTACAACTAATCTATATGAAAAGTTTATTTGTACAGATGATAATAATATATGGCCAATATTGTTGTTTCAGATTCTATTAGACGCTATCGCCATTAATTGTTCGTTTGTAAAGTATAAACTGTTGTTTAAATTTTGTGTAACTGCCTTGTTATTCCGCCCCTTTGAGGTCTGTGTCCCTGGCAGCTGCCCCCGTTGCCAAGGCCTAGCTACGACATTGCTGCTAAGTATCCTTTTTACGATCACCATCACAATGAACTACGTAGACGGAAAAGATGCAATGCAAACTTATTTTTCTTTGTTTAAAAGTCATCTTCGATTACTGTAGGGTTATTGAACTTCAGTTTAATTAGGTGTTGTTTTTCTGCATTAAAGATTACCCTGAAATTGTGAGCACCCCTTTAAGAAATTAAATATCTTAACTAGGCTTCATCTTTGTATGTTTGAACGCACTGGTATTATACATAGCAACAGAAATTTAGCGACAAAACAACGAGACATACACTCATACAAAACTCCACCTTTATCAAAAAAGATAAATGTTCTACAATATGTAAGTAAATTATCAGAAACACATAAAGCTGCTAAAATATTTGTACAATGCGCTGGTTATATAGAGTTCCGAACCAAAATTACGGCATCTAAATATTTAAAGTGATCAATCCGCGAATGTAAAATTTTTGTCGTTTGTTAGTTGATTATGTACGAGGGCTGTATGATAAGTACCTAGCTTTAGCCAGAATTGGCGCTACTACTATTTAAAAAAATTATATTTTTCGTAAACATAACCTTTCACAAAAATCCTGTCAAATTTTCAAGTCGCTGCGTGATTTAGTTTGTGACTGGCAGCCAATTAAATAGAACAACGATTTTACAACAATGGAAAAAAACTGAATATCGAGCAGTGATAAAATATTTGTTTTTCAAAAAGAAAACGAATGATGAGATAAAAGTGCACCTTCGTTATTGACCATAAAATATTGGACAGCTGAATTCAAACAAGCATTTTTGATGAAGAACGTCCAAGTCGCCCAAATGAGGTCACCACATGAGAATGATTGAAAAAATTCACGATATAGTGATAAATGATCGTACAGTGAAAGTGTGTGAGATTGCTGACTGTGCGCATCTCAACTGAACGGGCACAGAACCCTCCATTCCTCTAACTCATTTGTATATGAGAAAGTTTTCTGTAAGATGTGTGCCGCGATTGCTCACAATTGACAATAAACTTGTGTCGGAATGATTTTTGGCGTCGATTCATAACTGTTGACGAAACATAGATTCATCACAGCACACCAGAGATCAAAGAACAAACTTATTGGATCGTTTCAATCATGCTGTGGAAGAAAAACCTCCGCATTTAGCAAAGAAAAAAAATCTCTCTCATCAAAACAATGCACATGTGTACACTTGTGCCATCGTCATGTCGAAATTTCATAAGTTAGGATGCGAATTGCTTCCGCAACCACCATACTCACTAGATTTAGTCTCCAGCGATTATTTCCTACTTCTGAATATGAAAAAATCGTGCGGCGGAAAAAATTTTTGCTCAAACGATGATGTGATTGCTGAAACAAACGCCTATTTTGAAAGGTTGGAGAAATTGTATTTTTTCGATGAGACCCAAAAGATAGAAAAACGTTGGACTAAGTGTGTTGAGCTAAAAGGGGACTATGTTGAAAAATAAAATAAATTTTACACATAAAAATGTTTTTTCTTCTCAAGGGCAGGTACTTATCATACAACCCCCGTAATACTGCGTTGTATCATTTTATTTATTTATTTATTTATCTATGTATATTTCAACCCTTACATATTTTACAGCGTGCCCTGCTTATTAATAAATTGAATTTGAATTACTAATAAAGGTATAAATTTAAGTAACAACTTACAAGAGACATCCTATGCAGTAAAGTACAGGGTGAGTCAACGATAGAGTAAAGTTCATTATCTCATTTGTTTCGGGAATGACGGAAAAATGTTAAATACAACAGTTTTAGGGAATGTTAAGGCGCACAGTTTAAAATTATTTTTGAGTATACAGAGTACTTCAAAAAAGTATGGCCGTTATATATTATTATTTTTTCTGATAGATTTTACAAAACTCTCCAACTTTTATGAAGTATGTCATATACCTATTTTTAATAGTTTTCGATTTATTTTGAATTTCTCAATTTTTACCCTTGTTTTAATACACCTACGCTGTTGTGAAAACATAAACAAATAGTTAATAAATCATCAGAAAAAATAATAATTTACACGGTGTGCCATTCAAAAAATTTGAAATTTTTCAATTCAAAATAGTCCAAATGTATAAATTTATTTTGAACACACTGTAGCATCTAATTCAAATTTCTTTACATATATCTTTTTTTTCATCTCTATAGAACGCTTGTACCAATTATGAGTATTCCACCTTCAGAAACAATCACGCTACTGGCAATTTTTTAGAAAACTGAAAACTAGTATTTTTTTTAAAAAAATTGAAATATTAGAAAAACTACTAGGTTTAGGTATATAACATTATTAAAAAAAAAAAGTTATAAAATTTTACGCAGAATTTAAAAATAAATTAGAAAATAAGATGTTCCATTTAAAAAAAATATGTTATATCGGCCGCACTTTTTTGAAGTACCCTGTATACTCAAAAATAATTTTAAACTATGCACCTTAATATTCCCTAAAACTATTTTACTTAACATTTTTTCGTCATTCCCGAAACAAATGAGATAATGAACTTTACTCTATCATCGACTCACCCTGTACAGTTCATTTTTATAAGTACAAGAAACTAAAAAGATGGTAAAATTGATACAATGAAGTACTAAAAATAAAAAAAAAAATGTTAATTCCTCTGAATCTTATATAAAATACATGTCGCGAGCATAGCAATGAGAGCTTCTCAAAAGCTGGGGATACTATTTTAAACTAGCAAGCTTTACATTTCACAACTGCTAATTTTGTACAAAGCTCAAAATCGACCAAGGATGAAATACTGCTTCCATGTCGGGGGCTCTGCTTCCAAACATACACTGCATTTGTTGAAGTCTATTCAGAAGAGAGCTGTTTGCCTGACTGCAGACCCAGAACACAACAGAAATCTTCATATCTTGGAACATCGAAGAACGGTTGGCGACTTGTGTTCACGAGAATATTAGACGGGATTATTGCAACCATATCGCAATATATGCATTCTCTCAGACAGTGATGTTGCTCTAGGCTTTAGATCCCTATCAAGTTAATTCCAAAATCAAAATGGAGTGTAAACGTGACCTGTTAGAAGTATCCTTCAGGAACAACAGTGGAGGAATTAGCAAGATTCGGAGCTACAAAACCATACTGGGGGTCCAGAACCAGCGTCTGGCATATCAAAACAGGTGGTAACAACGACAATCAACAAATGGTTATATCCGAAAATTCTAGCTCGTTGGCTCGCAACATCCGGTCAAAGACATGCAAGGGACGAAATTTGCTGCCCCTCAAAGAAAGTAATAACTGATGTCCTTTGTTTAATAGGGGCTCAGACCAAACCGGTCACTGTCACCTGAGGAAACATTTACAGAAAGTGAGTATCCACAATGGTTCCACGACATGTATGCCTCGGTAGCGAAGTGGATTATGAACCTGCATGTGAAACCGATGGTCGCTGGTTCGATTTCGTCAATCGGCTGTGTGTGTGTATGTGTGTATTTTAGGTAGTGATTAATGCAGAAATGCAATAACGGCCGTGGTAGCACTACCGCATTGTCTTAAAAATGTCGTGAAATACAAATGTGCACGTTTCGGCATCTGGGTAATGCTGACCGATATTATAACATCCCCGTTAATATATCTTATTAGAAATATAGTCAGAAAAAGGGGGAAAATCTCTAGAGTGGCATTAAGGTGGACTGTAAAAAAAATTCAGACTATATGGTGAAAAGGAAGAAATCTCTATCCACATCTTATATGAATGTACGGCTTTATAGTGGAGTAAAAAAAAGCATTTGAAATTGAACAATCTAGATTTTATCCTCTCTGGGGTATCACCAGGATTATTGCCTTGAGTTTTGGACCTCGAGAAACTTGTGCCCTTTTGTTTATAAACAACACTTTGTAATGAAATTCCCAACAAATCCTCGTTGATTAAAATGAGTCCAAAAAACAATACTCCTTCCCGGTGATACTCCAGAGAGGATCAATCATAATATTGCTGTATCTAGATTGTGCAATTTCAAATGCTCCACTAATATACAGCTTTAACATGGAACGGCTTTAACATGGAACAGAGATAAACTGTGGCGACAAATTACCACATGCAGGGCTTGGGATGAAGCTAATAAATCGCGGAGACGGAGCTCATGTAACCTAGAGAGGGGAACATGATAAGCCAAGAGGTTGCAGTGCACAAACAGGCACAATCGCTTACTCTACCCACAACCAGCCATCTGTATCTAAATAAAAGTTTTTTGGTGTCTAGGCTAACACTGCTCTTTCCGAGACTGATAATTAGCCAGCCCGGGTTATCCATTATCTTAGATCTCTCATACTTTTAATGCAAGGACAAAATTTAATTAACGGTTTTCGCTAGCTTACAACATATTGCTTTAAAAAATAAATATAATCCCAATATTATATTTTTTTACCTGAAAGCCACTGCTCCAACAGTAACTGTTGCCCCACTTGAACGCCACTAGAACCGCCGGTATTTTTCTTAGTATTACTTTTATCACAGGAAACATTTATCAAAGGATCACTGCCCAACTCATAGGACGTTTTGAAAAAGCTATTAGGACCGTCATCAGGATATGAAGAATCTACTGATCTGCTTATTCGTTTGTGATCGTTCTGATTTTGGGTTTGATCGCTGCTGATGGTTATCGATTTTGTTATTAAGGAAGTTAAGCTTGTTGAAGGATCCAATGGATCAGTGCCTGAAATAAGACTTACGGTGAATTTTTCACTTATAAGCTTGCGTTCAATTTCCACGCTGATACTGTTATTTTAAAGGTTACAGAAGGAGTTTAATTCTTATTATATAAAAGTGTGTTGGACAGTATATTGAGTACAGCTTACTTATTTGATTACAGCAATATATCTGTTATATGAGGGAGACCTTTTAAGTTTTTACAAAAATAATAAAAGAAAAAAAAAATTTTGGTACAAATCATTTTATTGTTTCTCAAAATATTAGCCTTTAAGATTTATACACTTTTGCATTCGTTCAAACCAATTCTCGAAACATTTTTTCCACTCTGAAGTTGGTACCTCAAAAACATGCTCTTGGAAGGATTCAATAGCGTCTTGAGGTGATAAAAACTGCTGTCCAGGCATTTTTTTCGACATTCGGGAACAAAAAGAAATCGTTAGGTGATAAATCAGGTGAATACGAGCAATAAGACAGTAATTCGATGTTTGACGTGCTTGAGAACTGACATTGTCATGATGAAAAATGATGCGACGTTTTTTGGAACAACGACCGATTTTGGTCGACCATCACGAAATTCATCGCTGACGGGAGCACGACCATGACGAAAATCTGCAACCCAACTGTAAATAGTCTTTTCTCATGGTAATTCATTACCAAAAGTTGAACGAAGCGATTCGAGCCATTGTTTTTGAGTTAGGCCTTTACTAAAATCGTAAAAAATCATACAACGAAAACCTTCAAGTGAAATTTTCTTTTGTTCACAAAACTGTTTTTTTTTTAATACTGAGCCAATTTCTGAGCTGCCACTGTTTTAACAATAACAAATGTCAAATTTTGCAACAATGGTAATGTCACATCTCAATAGCGCCATCTAGTGGTCGTTTCTAAAATCTTAAAAGGCTGCCCTCGTATACAGTCCCTGGCCAAATTATTAGACGCACTGTATTTTTTTAGTAATTTTATGTTTCTTAAGAGTTTTTATGTAATAATGGTATATTTAAACTACAATATTATTGATTTTTATTTAAAAGAATTGTTGTAGACTACATATTTGTATTTGTTTTTAACATATGGCAACACTGTGTTGACAAAGTGATACATGAACGTAAACAAGTACAAATCTGTATCAGTCGCGATCGGAATCGAGTCAGGTACGGACGTGTTTCTGTGGCTTTATGGACTGTGATTGTTTGTTTAACAGTTTTATACTACTCAGTTATTAGTTTATTTTGTATGCAGTGTTTTAAAAAAGTAATTGGACTATTTTCATTATGGGTAGAAAAGGCGATCTTTCACCACGTAAAAAAGCTGAAGTGAAGGCCCTTGTGATTGCGAAAACATTTACAAATCGAGAAATATCACGAAGATTGGAGGTTTCTAAGACAGTGTACGACGCATAAAAAAGAAAATTGAGTCAGGGAAGGAATTAAGCCCGAAAAGAAAGAAAAGATGCGGTAGAAAACCAATTTTCACTCCACGGTCAGAGAGATGTTTGAAGAAAATTTGTGTAGAAAACAGATTTGCTATCACAAAGGTAATAAAATCACAACTCCAGGATGCTAGCGTAAATGCTTCTGAGCGCACTGTTCTAAGAAAATAGAAAGAATTAGATTTTAAGGCCTGTCGCCCCGCCAGGAAGCCCAAGTTAACAGCTGCAATGAAAGCAAAGCGCCTGAAGTGGGCCAAACAATGGCAAGACAAAGATGTGGACTTCTGGAGATCGGTAAGATACAGCAATTTAATCAATAATTGATACATTATTATCATTTTCAGTTAAATAAAGCAAATAAACATGGAAGTTTATATATTTTTCCTATTTTTGACAGGTCTGCTTCAGTGACGAAAGCACATTCGAAATTTTGCAGAATAAAGCTCAGTATGTGCGTCGTCGTCATGGAGAAAAGTTTCATCCTGATTGTGTCGTCCCGACGGTTAAACATCCCACCAAAGTGATGATTTGGTCAGTCATTAGCGGCAAGGGCACTGGACGTCTGTACGTCGTCAAAGGAATAATGAGGCAAGACCAGTACACAGAAGTATTACAAAATCGGTTGATTCCGCAGCTCAGAGAATGGTTTCCAAATGGGGAACCATTCACTTTCATGCAAGATGGAGCTCCCTGCCACACTGCTCGGTCTGTTAAAGCTTTTTTGGCAGAAAAAAATATCCCTCTGTTGGATTGGCCGGGTACGAACCCCATTGAAAATGTGTGGGGACCTGATGAAAAGAGAAGTGGCTAAAGATGTGATTACCAACAAAACCCAGCTCCTAGAAAAGATTATTCATGTGTGGAATCATCATCCTCAAATGCAGGAGACAGTACAATCTTGCATTGATAGCATGCCGCGCAGAATTAAAGCTTTGATAGCGGCTAAAGGTGGCTCAACTAAATATTGACTTTTACTAACATTAATTTCACTTTTCTTTAAAACTTAATAAACTTATGCTTTTCTAAATTAATGCTGTTTTATTTACGTCAAATAAATAGGTAATTGATTGGATAATATAAAAATAAAAAACAAATCAATTTAAAATAATAAAACGGTACAATATCACTCGGTAATTAATATTTTACATGAAATCTTGCAGTGCGTCTAATAATTTGGCCAGGGACTGTAGTTATATTAGAAAAAGTACCATGAAAGGATGGTATCAACTTCCAGTTTAGTTAGGTGGCCATAGGTCAGAAGGTTACATTTTTGGATAGATAATAAAAAACTAAAGTAGGAACATCCACACTGTTATGTTAGAACACAGATTTAACAGTGTGCCGACGAAAAAATTATGAGATATGGCCGTTAATATTCCAAAAAAAAACTCCATGTTCTTGGTGCCAACATTTCGATATCTATAAAACTTCTTATTTAATATTCACATAAAATAAAGACAGGACAAAACAGGCACATAAAATGCGGACAAACATTGAATTTCAACGATATTACCGACACTACACACCAAAAAAAAGCAACTAACTGATCATCAGTTTATTATCCAAGATATAGTTAGGCCATAGCCTTAACTGCTAAATTTCTCCAAATCTTAAAGAATAATACGAAGAATAATGAATAAATAAACAGTGAAAAACAATATTATATCTCTTCTTACCTTCTTCTATTGAACCGAAAGTTTCATAGTTGTTGCCTATGTCGTTATCTCTAAATTCTTCAATTCCATCTTTTACTTTTATTGAGTCACTAGAATTTTCTAGAGAACAACTTGCACCTAAAAATATAAGATAGATTTCTAGATAGGGTCCGCAACACGGCAATTACTTCCAAAACTACATGGCTTAGACTAGGCCAATTCCTATATTTGTGCCAAATTTCAACTTTCTATGTCAAATAGTTTCGGAGAAAATCAGGTGTGACAGACGGACAGATGAACAGACAGACAGGCAGACACCGAAGTGATCTCTTAAGTGTTCCGTACGGAATACTAAAAACGGGTGAGATTTCTTTAACTGCCACAAAAAAGTCTGCTGCAGACCTTTTCAAAGCCCTATATCTGCCAGTATCATGCAAATATTGGAGCCTAGTTTCTACTTAGGTACACAATTGTAACTTACAAACAACTCTTATTAAAGCAGAAAAAATACAGTTGTTTATCGGACGTAGTCCGCCAGTGTCCTTGAACAGATATTGAAAAATAGATCATTTAAACAGAAGAATAATTTTAAAAATCCGTTAATTTTTTTTGTTGACATATACTCAAAGTCAATTAATAACCCTCAATTTTATTTAGTAGGGAGAGTCTGCTAGGGAAACACCTATTTTTAAATAACTTTCGGGATATTGTGATTCAGTTACACGTATGTTACTGCCAGGTCACGATGTTTTATCCAAAAATAATAAGTTATTTTTTGTAAATCTTGATTTACAGGCTGGGGAAATGTAGCAGTTCCGACTTCGTGGTATACCTCGCCATGTAGTTTACGATGCCCAGTACATTTTTATTTTAAAAGTGTATTTGGCTAGACCACATCCCACAACATGCTGCTAGCCAGTAGACATGAGTAACCTATCAAAAGTCAACAGGCTGCAAGAAAAGGTAGTTGTTGGTTTGAAGCTATTCGGACCATGAAAAGTTGACGATGAAGACACCCCCGTCCCCCCCCTACTCGGATGAGGCAGATACCTAAAGTCGGCTTTTGAAGACTGGGAACTGATCTTGACGGCATGTTGTTGGTACATAGTCGCTAAAACCAAAAGGCGGACGAAGTAGATAATGCTCTTGAATGCGACGCATGTCTGAAGTCGAGCTGGAAGGATGGAATGCCGTTACTAAGGAACATACTTGACCCCAATGCCACGGAGATGTTCCCTGGTATTAAGGTCGGCACTCCGTGGAGGTTCGCGGCCAGCGGAAAGTAAAAGAGAGCAAGACCGTAAAAACAGCGGGCATTATTTTTAAGTGTATTAGAAAGAGATACATTGTCAAAGCAAACCTGATATAATAGCATGTATATCTCACAAACTTTCTACTGGTATACTTGTTAGATAAAGATAAAGAACAAACAAGATTGGAAAATTTCATTGTTAAACGCAAACTTTTGTAAAATCATATGACAAATTACGATTCTTGGAGTAGACCGGATCAAAAAGTGTCTTTCCGACGTTTCGCTTACGCCAGAGATGTTTTCACAAATCTTTACTCTTAAAGATTAACACTCTGAATAAGAGGAACAAGCCTAGTATATACAGTGCCGGCAACAAAAACTTTACACTTGTGCGGCAAAAAAAACTTTACATGGAAAATCCGCGTCATGATTTCACTTGCTGTTCCTACTATAAAAATGAGCGATTAGCCTAGTGATGACATGCGGTATTAGCGCGCCACAGGCGACCTTCTCTCACACAGCCAACACTCAGTTCAACTCGTGGACTTTTACAGTGACGTTGACCGTTCTTTGCTTCGGTTAAACAGTGTTTTCAACATTTCTTAAAAGTTCTTTAGTCCCACTGCACACAATGGATTGGAAGAAGCTTAAAATAGAAGAGAAATCCTGTGCCTTGACTCTGCTAGAGAAGAGGGATTCAGTGATTGCTGTAGCCAGAGATCTCGGCGTGCCGAGAGAGACAATTTGTTAACTGAAGCGGTCAGCGGCGTCATTGCCTCCTGGGACGGTACCTCGGGAAAAATCAGGCTCTGACGCACCGAAAAAGACTTTATCAAGGACTGATAAGCTTCTGAAGTGAGAAGTAATGTCAAATCCTTCTATAACCGCCGTTGAACTCAAAAACAAGTACTCTACACTCCTCCAGAACGTCACAACCAGGACCGTTCGTCACTGTCTGCAGAAGGACCGGGGTCTACCAAGTCGCCGTGCCGCAAAGAAGCCGCTGCTCATAGCAGCAATGAAGAAGAAAAGTCTTGGGTTCTGGAAAAAATATCAATATTGGACATCTGAAAAGTGGAAGGAAGTGATGTTAAGTGATGAGAGCACTTTTAGGTTGGTCAGGAGAGGCTTAAAAGTTGTGCGTCGTCCAAGTACCACGTCAAAGTATGACCCTAAATATATGGTTAAGACTGTTAAACACCCCGAGAGTGTGATGGTGTGAGGTGCGTTCAGTGGAAACAAGGGCAGGGAAAGTTTGTACTTTTTTCCCAACGATGTAACTATGAAAGCAAGCTATTACATTAATGTTTTGGAAAAGCATTTACTTACTTTTTGGGTCGTTCATCAGTGTGATTATTTAATGTATGATGGGGCGCCTGCCCCCCACAAGGCCAAGGTCGTGACAAAGTTTCTCAACGACCATAACATTAATATTGTAGAGTGGCCAGGTAATTCCCCTGACCTTAATCCCATAGAAAATGCTTATTTTATGAAGAACAAGGTTCAAGAGACACGACGCAGCAACATCAACCATGTAAAAGAAGCGCTGAAGACGCTGTGGATAACCATGGACTCTAAGTACTTCACCAACTTTGCTGCATGCCCAAACGACTACAGATGGTGATAAAATGTAAGGGTGACATGACAAAAGACTAATAGTAATAAAATATCCACAATAAAACAATTGAATGTTAAGATTCTGTGGTTTTATTAACCTTGTAAAGATTTTTTTGCCGGCACTGTATACCCGACCGGTTTCCATGGGTGATGTAGACCGTAACCCCTCTTTCTGTTAATGTTGTTAGGGTGTAAATAAAATTCGATTGATTTCCTAATTTTCTGTTTATAGAAACTGGAGACTGAAACGAGAGCAATGGTCCCTTAGAAACTGACAGTGTATCTAGTACAGAGTTGACGTTCAGCTATAGCTGATTGTACTATTTGTTTCTTTCATGTTCTTTAAACTTAATGGATATTGATTGATCTTTCAGTTCCTCTTAGGTAGGCCTTAACCATGAAATTATATTAAAATATCTTATACTAGACTTTATAAACACCTTCAGTTTGTACAGGGATTTTGATGACCTGATTCCCGTTTCTTTACAACTGTTCAAAACTGTGCATAGCGAGATCATTTAAGTAATGTATGTGAGGTTTTAAACCACACTGTCTACTGGTCTATGAGATAGTGTTAGGGAGTTAGATCTTCAAAGCAGTTGGTGGTTGGTTGTCGGCGGGGTTATTGGCTTCTTGTGCTCCTCTCTCTTGGTTATATGACCGTAGGTATTATTACTTTCCTTCCAATGTAGATCTTTGAACAGTTAATGCCGCATATTCCACTGTGGATATTCATTTTCTATAAATGTTCCTTCAGATGACGGTGGCCGGTGATCAGTCCCACCACTAGTTTGGCCAGGACCTTTGTTAAACAAAGTAAGTTGCTAGTTTCTTTAACGAGCCGCCTGTTACCTTCTGCATATCTTTGACCAGATGTTGTGAGCTAACGATCTAAAAGTTGCTCATATGAGTATCTGTTGATTGTCGTCTTTACCACCTGTTTTGGTATAGCAAACACTGGTTCTGGAACCCCATGTGGTTTTGTAGCTCCATATTTTTCTAATTCGTCTGCTTTTCATTACCTTTTATCCCCAAATGTCCTGGAACCCACAGTACTTTAACCCTGTTATTTCTGGAGGTTAATTTTAACAGGTCACATTACCCTCCATAAACTGGTTAAAAGAACGTGCAATATCGTCAGTCCATTATCCTAGTGTGGATGATTAGCTAGTTTATCTGTTTCTGATAAGACAACATTTTTAAAAATTCTCTGATTTTTCTCGATTCTTAAAATTAATTTTAAATTTTCTGACACTTTCAATATTCTACTATAGAAAACCATACGTCATTATGCTTTTAAGAAAACGCAAGCCTGTCAAACTTACCACATTTTTTCACTAAACTTGTACCCTTCAGAAGCACACCTGTGAAACAAATCTTTACTAATTTGTTTATTCAAATACGCCTCAGGAACGGCAAAGACCTCACTCGAGCCCTTGGGACAGTTCTCCTTTTTACAGTGTTTAGGACTAGACCTAAACAAACTCAATTTTTTAGTTGAACTTTTTCTTGTTGTAGATTCGATTTGGAGCCGTTCTGCACGGAGTTCTGCGAGAATTCTATCTGGAAAATATTTTTAAAATAATTTCTTTTGAGAATTATTAAACTTATAGATATATAAAAATATTAACTCAAAAAAATATATGAATTTCAAGTAGGTTACCGCTGGTACGCCTATGAGGATTTAAACTGAGTTTTTAGGATATATTTTAAATAAAATGAACATTAATAATTTGGCTTTCATTAATTTATGAACCGTACGTTCATCTAATCAGCCTCAAGAATCAACCAGCAATGCATAACAGTACACATCGGATACCTATAATCAGAGATATAAGATAGGGAGACATATTGTCTCCTAAATTATTCAATTTGGTTTTAGATGATGTCTTCAAACAATTCAGCTGGTATAACAAAGGAATCTAGATAAGCGGCCGAAGGCTCAACCAGCTACGATATGCGGATGGTACTGGAATAATAGCGGAAAAATGGAAATGAGCTTAAAGAAATGCTGGAAAGCCTAGAAAGAGAATCGGCCAAAGTCGGATTAAAAATGAATCTGCAAAAAACAAAAGTAGTGTGTGACACCAGCCCACAAATAAGAATTGCCAATCAAGATATACAGAATGTCAAAAATTATGTATATTTGGGACATGAATTAGGTTAGGCAAAGAAAACCAGACCCTCGAATCAGTAAGAAGAAGAAGACTAAGCCCGGCAGCGTTCGGAAAGCTATCCAAGATACTAAAAAGCAAGAAAATCCCCATTAGACTTAGATCCGCCGGTGCTCACGTATGGGGCTCAGACATAGTGAGCAATAGAACGACAAATGCTCAACATATCTCTAAGAGATCGGAAAACCAACAGATAGATTCGGAACATCACAAAACTGAAAGTTGTCGTTGAAGTCGAGTCTGTTCTCGAATCTGTTCTACAAGTATTTTCATGGAAAGTCTTTGAAGGAAGTAGCCCTATTAATTCCTCCCAGAGCGGTGCATGTTAGAAATACACTTCACGCTGATACATCACATCCGCATGAGGTTCAGCTTGTTACTCCGCGTACAACACTTTTCAAGCAGTCTTTTATATGGAATAATTTTCCCAGGGCTGTGTTTCCCATCGAGTACAATTTACAGCGATTCAAGAACAACGTGAATCGCTGTTGCCCCACACACGCCGCTCCTGGAGCGCTTTAAGGAACTTCCCTGTAGTAAGATCCATAAAAAGAGAAAAAAAATAGCTGACCTGAAGGGGAGTTTTGCTGAGCATGTGGCGAGATGTACGGATGGACGATGGAACAATATCATCCTAAAATGGAGACAGTATGAAAGAGGACGGCTACAGATGAGATGGACGGATAATATTAAAACGACGGCCGGTCTATCACAGATGAGAGAAGCTCAAAACAGAAGCCGGTGGTTGGACATGAAAGAGGGTTATATCCAGAAATGGACTCAAACGCCTTAGATAAATAAACAGATAGATGTTCTTCTAATGCTAAGAAAAAAAAAATGTCAAAAATTGTGCGAGAAAAATGGTCAAAAGAAACCGTTACAAATTTCCATGAATTTGTTTCATTTTTCAACAGCTTTTAAATTAAGTGGTTAGTATTAGAAAACCGTCTGCGAATTGATGAGGGCCCTAATTTAAAATTTTTTCTCTTTTTCCGTCTAGCAACCCCTCAAAGTAAGCAAGCGGTAAGTCGTTCTACATATCAACAGTAGTATCCCCATCTCCGTTTCTCTCTTTTTTTCTCTCACACACACACATTTCCCCTTGTTTTTATATGTGTTATATATATATATATATATATATATATATATATATATATATATATATATATATATATATATATATATACTCATCCAAAAGTTTGGAAGTTTTAATTTTTTTTAGTTTGAAAATAAATCTGTTGTAAAAATTAAAAACCAAATTACATGCAATAAATCTTTAATAATTACCCCGCTTACCCCACATAAAAAGTTTTTATGAGCGTTCCTTAAAATGTTTAATTTTTGTCAACTTTCAATTTTATTACCTTTCTGTTATCATATTTAAAAAAGGTTGTTTACTTACAATAGATAAATAGCTTTACATTTATTAAGATCGTAGCAGTTGTAATTAAAAATTTAAAAGTGAGTGTTGAGATTTCTCAATTTCTTGTGCTTCAAAGTGTTTTTAAAATAGCATCACGAAGGTAGCCGAGTGTCGAACAGCCAAATGCCGCAGAACAGGTCCTTTTTTTTCTAAAGAATCTCAAATTTGACATTCGGTCACAAAGTTCGATTATCATCGGCTTAGCCAAACAAGTTTCGAATTCAAAAGGAAAAATAAATTATACCAAACTTTGTCATTTATCCTCGTTTTTCGGCTTGGCTTCTACTTTTTCTAATAAAAATGTAACCTAAATCTAATTTTCGTGTATTGACTTCGTCAACAAAAAGAAAGAGAACGATCGTTCTTACGAATTGTATCCAATCTGCTTGTTCTCAATTGCATTTTCTTGGCCATAAATACAAAATACGACTGAAGGCAATAGCTGTATTCGTGTGATAGAGATTAGATCAATAACTCTTGTCCATGTAAGTCTATCAAAAAAGAAAGATAGTAGTAATGCTAGAATATCTTAAAGTGATTTGGATCGATACAAGTTTTCTCAATCCAATACGACAAAAATATCGCAAACGAAAATGCCAGAAAATATGATAATTCATGACGTTGAAATAGTGTGATGTTCGGGAAAATAAAACGCTCAGTTGATATTTTTAAGTGAATAATATGAAACATTCCTAAAATGCATAAGAATTCGAGCCTAACCGAAATATAATGTAGATAAAGGACTGTCTAATAGAATATCAAGTTTTCAAGAGACAAGTAACTTTCCTTCTTTTTCCTTATTTTTGATGCAGAATCCTAGCCTTGCACCATAAACTCAAGGTTTATTTCTTACAAAATTCTGTATCACTATGTAACTTTTAGACAACAAACACAGTGCAGCAAAAGCATCCCAGCTTGGACAGCAAAACAGGACACGACACAGATTATGTGCTAATAAAATAGGCGCATTTGAAGTTCTTACGTATTCTAGGGATCTTTATTTCTTGTTTAGTAGCGGTCATTTGTGTGAACAGTGTATATAAATTCATTTAGGCTAAACAAAAAAGATATTTTAAATAAAGGCATACACTACACTTTTCACAGAAACCAACTCATGTTGAAATCTCAACTACCACTGTTAAGAGGTGATTGCTGTCTGCAAACATAAGAGGATGTCTAGCAACTGAAACTAATAATTATGTGCAAGCAAAACGGATTGTAACAGGCTCAAACACTCAGAAACTAGACGACAGACTAATGGAATAAAGTCCTTTTAACTGATGAAATGAAAATCCAAATTTTTGGACCTAACAGAAAAATACCTGTAAGCCGCTCCACTAACAAAAAGGCACCGTACCAACTATTAAGCAGAAAGATGGCAACATCACGATAGGGGTTATCTTGGGGGCAGTAAACTAGACAGTGTGGTGCAAATAGATGGGAAATAAATAAAGGACTCTTGAAAATACTGCAAGAGTTTTTCCTCTTATCGAACTAGTATGGGATGAGTTAAATTGGATGATTTAAACTCGTTGTCCGTCAAGTTCCGCAGCTTTTAATACATTAATAAATAGGATACCGAACATTTGTAAAGCAGAATTTAAAAGTAAAAATGATGACGAAAGTAAGATTTAATGTTTTTTTTATTTTTAATGGTTTTTTTTTAATTTGGCGGACTACACGTTCTTATAAAAGACATTTATTCTACAGTATTAGCAGCCTTTTTTTATTCTGTATTCTTAGTTTTAATTAAGAGTTTCTCAGTTCTTCCAAATTTTTGGACAGCAGTGTATATCAGCTTAATTTAAAGCATTGGGTTTTTGTTAGTATCAATTATAACCTGTATTATTTACAAAACAAATAACAATAAAAAATTCAGCTTACGTAGAAAACACTCTATTATACAATTGAACTTTGGACATAAAGAAAACAACACAAAACAAAAACATTTAAATCCACATTTAACCTTTACCTATTATAGGATCATTTACATTAGAACTTGAAGTGCTAGAAATAGGCACACTAACCAACTTGTCCAGTGACACTGAGCTGTCAGCTGTCAAAATGCTCGCTGAATCGTCGGAAGTTAAAATCTTGTCGTTAGGTTTTGGCGTAGACCTAAAAATTAGTTTCGTTTACTTAATGGTAGTATCTTAATAGTAGATCAGTAGTAGTTGAGGGTCCTCTATTTAAACTGTGCTGTCCGGGTGAAAGATAATTTTTAAATGTGTTAAACATCTCCCAAGTAAGATTAAATTCTAAGAATCTCGGTAGGTCAAAAAATGACGGACTCGCTGTAGCTGCTCTAAATATTTTTTTTCTACTAACCTCCTTACGACGCCTTCTGGAGATTCGGGGAATCTGTTTTCTGTTATATCTTTCGCTAATAAAAAATAAAGAAGGTTCTTTAATGTCTCCTTTAAATCTGACGTGTACCAATGGTATAGGTACCACCTCAACTGACTTAAAATTCTTATTTAATAAAAATACTGCATAACTAAAATTGGCTCTATCTCTGCCTTTGGTATACAGAGGAAACCTAAAAAAAAATTACAATCATTTTAAATTCGACTGAAGTAGCCGTTACCTGATGGAAATTCATAATAATTGAAATAACCAATTATGTTAGTTCTAAATGTCCATTATATTTTGTATCTTATGACAATTGTTTCGGTACACAGTGCCTTCGTCAGATATATTTTTTTTTTATGGGTCTAGCACACGTGCTACAGGAAAGTCTCTAAAGCGCTACAGGAGCGGCATGTGAGCCTTGTTCTTGAATCGCTGTAAATTGTACTCGGTGGGAAACACAGCCCTGAGCAAATTATTCCAAAGGGATGATGTTCTCCAAATAAAAGACTGCTTGAAAAGCTTTGTACGCGGAGTAACAAGCTGAATCTTATACGGATGTGAAGAAGCTGAACCTCATACGGATGTGAAGTATTAGCGCGACGTGTATTGCTAACAAGCACCGCTTTGAAAGAAATTAAGCGGGCTACATCCTTTGAAACACTTTCCATGAAAATACTTGTAGAACATACTCAAGTCGCCAACCGTTCTTCGATTTTCCAGCGAATCAAGGCCGCCGGTCAGTTCCGGGTCTCCAATCAAACGAACAGCTCTGCTCTGAACAGAATCCGACAAATGCAGTGTGTGTTTGGGTGCGGAGCCCCAAACATGGGAACAGTATTCCATAGTTGGTCGAATTTGAGCTTTGTAAAGAATTAGCAGTTGTGGAGTGTAAAGCTTTTTGGTTTGAAATAATATTCCCAACTTTTGAGAAGCTCTCCTTGCTATGCATGCCCCATGTTCGCGCCAGGACATATTTGCTCCCAAATTAACGCCCAACAAATTGAGTGACGTGCTAGGGGTATGGAGTGTCCCAACATGATTATGTCGGGTTCAGCAACGTTAACTTTTTTAGAAAAAACTGCCGTCTGGGTTTTTGTAGCGTTAAATTCCACTTGGTTACTGTCACCCCAAGATAGAATTTCTTCCAGGTCTTTGTTAAGTTGAACGACCTCCTGCTGTCTGAGGATATTCACCTGAGTAGCTGATGTCCGAGCGTTCAAAGTGAATGAAGAGATAAGCGTACTGTCATCTGCAAAGCTGTAGATTGGATTCCCGGTCTTTTCCAGCAGATCGTTAATGTAAATGAGAAAGAGAGTAGGAAACAGTATGAAGCCTTGGGGCACAACGGCGTTGATAGTGAAGATGTTAGAAAGAAATCCGTCGACGGCCACTCGTAAGGAACGCTCTCTGAGAGCCACAAACAGAACTTTTCAGACATACCATTAGAGCGTAGCTTAGCCAACAGTCCATCGTGCCAGACACAATTGCGTTGTTCCAAACTAATTCGATAATTGGTAAAGTTACCGATACGAAATATAGTGGACATTTAGAATTAACATAAGTGTTTATTTCAATAATTTTAAGTTTTTTTTTTTAAACAAAAAAAGTTATATTGTAATAACAACTATCCGACTTACTCTCGTTCTTTATCGGGTATCAGTGCTGATACCTGATCGTAAATCACAGACCTTGATCCAAAATGCTTCATTGGATATCTTAGAGGAACTTGTAAACATATCGAGCACATAATTAAAATATGGCAAATATATCCTAGAACTACCGATACACCCGGATCTTGATAATCTAAAATTATAAGAAAATACTCCAAGTAAGATAAGCTAGCATATTATATTAATATATTTATGATCCTGTATAATAATGACACAATTTTTAAGACTATTTTTCATTCATAAATTGAGAGTTCAATAAACAGAAGAAAATAAAAAGAAAATTTTTTGTGCTTATTTTCGTTACTAGTTTATAGATAGATTGATATTTATTCATGCTAAATCACAAAAAAAATGTCTTACACACGTCAAAAAATAATATAGTAAATAATATAATAAAAAATGTAGCCACTATACTGATCAAAGCAATACTACACAAATGTTAATCCATAAAATACCTATTACACTTAAGAAAGAAACAAGTCTGGGAAGAAATTTCCCAAAAACAAAACTCAGAACCTAAAAGTTGTAACAAAGGTACTCGTTTATAGAGTAAAAAGCATTTTTCACACAGAATTTTTTAACTCTTTTCAAATTCCTTGACTGGGAGATCTCTAATATTTTGTGGTAACACATTAAAAAATTTCACGGCCCAGTACCCAGGACCCGTTTGACATCTCTTCAGCCTCCAATATGTTGGAATTAGATTCCTCTTATGCCTGGTGTCATGGCAATGCACATCACCATGGCATTTGTAGGACTGATGATATTGCTTTAAAAACCGGAGATTCTCGAGAATGTACTGGGAAGGAACCGTTAAAATTCTGAGCGATACAAATAACTGTCTGCAATCATCCCTGAAACCAAGTCCATCCAGTATTCTCAGTGCCCTATGCTGCAAGCTCAACACTCGATAGGTCTGTGAAGAGTGTCTCCAGACGAGAATGGAATAAGCAAGACGAGAGTGAAATATTAAGTGATAGGCATTTCACAATACTTGCTGAGAAACACAGTGTGCAAGATTCCGGAGTACAAAAAGTTGTTTGCTCAATTCTTTACACAGCCAGCCTATGTGTGCACCCCAATGCAGCTTTGGATCCAAATATACATCCAAAAATCTCACCCCATCCACCCCCACATTCAAGTCATACACCTTTCTTAAGGAAAAAAAACAACCCGTTTGGCTTTATCGCTATTCAAAGCCAGTCGGTTTACATCAAACCACTATCTAGCACCCTCTCGTGCCGCCAAGGAACCTTCAAGGGATTCCTCAATTGTATATTGGCGATTTCAACCGCAATAACATGTATCTTGTATAAGGAATATCCGACAGAAAGTGAGTCCAACAGAAAATCCGACAAAAGCAAGTCGGACTTGCGCAATTAGTGTCCCTACGGTGGTTGCTTTTAAAATAAAATACTTACCTAGGTGAAGTTAATTAGGTCCCTAGTAGTGTATAATTATTATAGCATCTTAGCCAATAAATCAATCTAGCTCAATCTAGAATCTGGTAATAAAAGTGTAAAACATATATTTACTACCTAAATATTTGTTTAATTATAAACAAATAAAATTATTGTCTCGGTACAGGAGTGACGTGCATAATGTACTGAAAAGTATATTAAAAAAGCGTCCACCATATAGTCAAGACAGATAGATTTTTTGTACCAGATAAATTATCAAACATGATGCACTCGTGATAATTTTCGCTAATGATGAATATTCCAGAATTTTTTCGAAATATTTTGATCAATACTTTTGGAGTTACAGTGGGGGACAGCGATTTTTAGTCAATTTTTTTAAAAAATAATACAAAGAAAAGTATGCCCAAGTATTACATCATATATATTTTTGAACGCGTGTTTTTACAAGCTTTCGTTTGAAACCCCACCGATAACCTGGTAAAAAAAAAATTCCATTTTCGATTTCATCCCCCAAAACTAACCCCTTAAGTCAAAATTTAACTTTCAAAACTACACGACTCTGATTGGGCTATTAATTTCTATATTTGTGGCAAATCTATGTCAAATAATTTCGGAGAAAAATCGGGTGTGACAGACAGACAGACACCGAAGTGATCCAATAAGTGTTCTGTACGGAATACTAAAAACATGAAAACCACTTAAAAAAAATAGTTCCAGACAGTCCGCTAGTAAAAGACTTTGTAAAATCAGTGACACACCCTGTATATAAG
Source organism: Pachyrhynchus sulphureomaculatus (assembly GCA_019049505.1). Taxonomy (NCBI): domain Eukaryota; kingdom Metazoa; phylum Arthropoda; class Insecta; order Coleoptera; family Curculionidae; genus Pachyrhynchus; species Pachyrhynchus sulphureomaculatus. The sequence continues at coordinate 57,506,987 of CM032451.1, read as the reverse complement.
CTACATAAATAAAAGTTTTCTTTCAGTAAAGGTTTTTTTTCAAATCATTATGATAGTTACATAGAATAATTATCTTAGACATATCTTATTTACCTGTCAAGAGTTCGGACTCCGGTAGGTATATTCCCAGCATAGTATATTTATTTTCATTAGGTAATTTTTCTATAGGATAAATGAAAAGTAGCTCTTTTAAAAGTTGTTTCTTTCTATGGTACAATTGTTTACTAATATGAAACAGAAATTCCTTCCGCCTTGCCAGACTTTGCTTAATTTCCTCAAATCTTTGTGTTTCTCTGCTCAGTATATGGTAGAGAGACATTAGATTTGTATCTAAAACAAAAAAAAATGCGTTTTTGTTCGTATAATTGAGTTGTATTCTCTTGGTATCCCACAAACTGCTCAAAGCATCAAATTTAAATAAAAACTAATTAAAAACACCTAAAATAAACAAAGGAGAAAAACTTACTTTTTTCCTCATTGTGGTCACTCAATTTGTTCTCCTTTTGCTTTAATTTTCTCAGATTAGCACTCATTTTATCTTTTTCTTGACTTAAAAGCCTGACTCTAAACCTTGCAACTTCAATTTGATTATTTATCTTTAACATTTCTTGTCTCTCAATTTTTGTTGGTTTTTCATGCAACATTTTATTTAGAGAATTCATGGTGAGCAACTGAGGGGCAAAACGAATATTGTTACTATAACTAGAACCTACAAAGAAAAAACAATATATATACCTTGAAATAAATAATAATAAAATAAATTAATACCGAAGTAAAACAATAGATGTTTTTAGAATTCCACTATATTTATAAACCGTAACAATTGTTTCGACATACAATGTCTTCATCAGACGGATGATAACTTTAGTTTAAAGTTATCATCCGTCTGATGAAGACATTGTATGTCGAAACAATTGTTACGGTTTATAAATATAGTGGAATTCTAAAAACATCTATTGTTTTACTTCGGTATTAATTTACAATGAATTTCCATCAAGTAACGGCTACCTCAGTGAATAAAATAATAAAATACACTATTTGCTACGCAACCTTCAATTTTTGGATTTTTACATTTTCTTTTAGTATGATATCTTAAGAATATTTCTGTAAGTATCGTAGGAATCGGTTAAAAATTAAAGAAGTTATAGTAGTTCAAAAGAAGTGCCGGAGCGTAGAGTTTTCGGAGTAGGTAGCGAGCAGCTGCTCTTGGGTGAGCCTTTGCCGATATTAATTCGATTTTAATGTATTTTAAACTCTTTCTTTTATAATATAATACAAAGAGATTTTTTAATTGTTCTTCTTAGAAGATATAAAGCATTCACATCTACTTTCCTAAGGTTCTATATTCGAAACTGGGAGTTTGTTCAGTACCGATGTACAGTTCGCTCGTATTCTCGTTCATTCGTAGCAATTCAGTCAGTAGCAGTTATTAAAGTTTATATTTTAATTGGCTTTGTTAAATATAATGACAGCTATGCGAGTTCATTGTGGCCGAAATGCACATGACTACCCAACTAAAGTGGACGGAGAACGAGTTGATTTGGCCGAGCGACAATTGCTACAAAATACAAAAGAAGCTAGAATGCGTCATAGACTAGAACAAATTAGTATTCTAACAGCTCAAACAGCTGATGAAGACTCAGCATATGGCCTTGAAGTCGATGATTCACTTACAGGTAAGAGTTTGTTTTTTAAATTGATTTTTCAAACCTAAAACTTTAAAACGTGGTTTACTTGAAACTACTTTTTCTTGAAAACTGCTTGGCGGTGTGAAAGATACCTCAACAACCACTGAACCGATTTTAATGAATTTTGGTACATATTTTCTCTATACATATTGCTCGTCTTTGAAAGAAGGAATTTTGATATAATCAAGAACTTTTAATTAGCAAAAATGTAAAACGCGGTAACGTCGTTTTTTCGCTTTTTTGTTTAAACCAATGCCATTGGATGATTTTTTTTAAAAAACTGCTTTTTTGGGCTTCATGACCAGGTATATCCCTTTAAAAGTCTTAAAATATTAGGTCGTGGAGAAAGTACTGAGCCTTTTTTCTCGTCTCGCTTTAGTATAATACATCTCAGGTCATATAAGCCGCATCGGGTCTTACTTAGCACCAGTTGAAAGCTAACATTTGACAGCAGGAGACATGCAGAAACTGTTGGAATTCGTTTATTTAGACTTAACTACCTTAACTACCCAGTATCTTTTAGTATTATATCTGCCCAGTAGGGTTCAATGGTTACATGCATTAAAACAATTAATGGGGACTAAAAAATATATAAAATCATGTCACCCATGTTTGTTCTAAACATTTGGTATTATTTAACTGTATTATAATTTATTATTATAACATTTATTTCATATAATTTTCTTTGTAGAACGTGTAGGACATATAGAGTACTGTTTTTTTTTGGCATATTGAACTGGACTGCTTGAACCTACAATATCGTTTATTCCGTTCAGATGGTGCTTGGTTAGGCCTCGACTTCACAAAACACACTCCACATGAGTTTTCAATAAAATAAATAAGAGCTCAGATTACGAACATGTCTAGTCAGAAACTGACTCAGAAGGCTAATCACACCAACAAGAATAAGACAAAAAATTCCAAGTGACATGTATATATCTTAAGATCCAATATATATTTTCACGTGTTTTCTTAGTCAATAATCTAAAAGCTAACATTTGACAGCAGGAGACATGCAGAAACTGTTGGAATTCGTTTATTTAGACTTAACTACCTTAACTACCCAGTATCTTTTAGTACTATATCTGCCCAGTAGGGTTCAATGGTTACATGCATTAAAACAATTAATGGGGACTAAAAAATATATAAATCATGTCACCCATGTTTGTTCTAAACATTTGGTATTATTTAACTGTATTATAATTTATTATTATAACATTTATTTCATATAATTTTCTTTGTAGAACGTGTAGGACATATAGAGTACTGTTTTTTTGGCATATTGAACTGGACTGCTTGAACCTACAATATCGTTTATTCCGTTCAGATGGTGCTTGGTTAGGCCTCGACTTCACAAAACACACTCCACATGAGTTTTCAATAAAATAAATAAGAGCTCAGATTACGAACATGTCTAGTCAGAAACTGACTCGGAAGGCTAATCACACCAACAAGAATAAGACAAAAAGTTCCAAGTGACATGTATATATCTTAAGATCCAATATATATTTTCACGTGTTTTCTTAGTCAATAATCTACCATAGTTATAACATCTTACCTACCTAAGCCAACAAACCAATCTAACTCAATCTAGAATCTAGTGGTAGAAGTTTAAAATATTTACTACCTAAATATTTGTTTAATTATAAATATTTACTACCTAAATATTTGTTTAATTATAAACTCGTAAAATAAAATTATTTTGACGGTCAATTAGTTTTTTTTATATCAAATAAATAATGCACTTGTGATAATTTTCGCTCAGCCTACACTTTACGGAGACTATTCCAGAATTTTTTCAAATTTTTTGATCGGTACTTTTCGAGATAGGCTGGGGAGACGGGGGATTTTGGTCATTTTTAGTGTTCCGTACGGAACACTTAAAAGATGACTTCGGTGTCTGTCTGTCTGTCACACCCGATTTTCTCCGAAACTATTTGTCATAGAAAGTTGAAATGTGGTAATAATATAGGAATTGATGGCCTCATCAAAGCCGTGTAGTTTTGAAAGTCAAATTTTGACTTAAGGGGTTAGTTTTGGGGGGTGAAATCGGAAGTGAAAAAAAAATTTTTTTAGTAGGTCATCGAGTGTGGTGTCAAATGAAAGCTTGTGAAAACACGAGTAAAAAACATATATATATAATGTAATACTTGCGCACACTTTTCCTTGTATTATTTTTAAAAAATGGCGAAAAATCGCTGTCCTCCAACCTTATCTCGAAAAGTACTGATCAAAAAATTTGGAAAAAATTCTAGAATATTCTCCACGGGGTGTAGATTGAACGAAAATTATCATGAGTGCATTACCTTTAATAAGTTATCTGGTATATAAAAAAACAAAAATTTTCAAGGTCATTAGTTTTTCAGTAAAGATTGAAAACAAACTTTGTTGAAAACTCATTTGGGGTGTGTTTTGTGAAGTCACTGATCATTTTATACTACTGTAACATTTTTTATTTTAAAAGCAATCAACGCACGGAACACTAATTGTGCAAGTTCAATTTGCACTTGACCGGTTATTTAAAAATAATACTAAAAAAATGTGTGCACATATTATAGCCTGTCTCAAAATATAAGATTCTGATTTTTGCCGTTTTAAGTAGGTAATATAAAAATTCTGACCTTTTATTTATGATAGGTTGCAGAGATGGACTTAAGAATTTTATGCATTAATGCAAATAAATAAAATTATAAGTGTTTTTGGAGATGTTTATTTATAGATGCATGTAAAAACAAATGGATAAGAAGCACAAATATACAGTTTGAAAGAAAATATATTTTAACTTAAGCCTAATTCGGTTTCACTCTCACTGTCATCAACTGAGGTAATTATCAGTGGTTTCATATTATTTACATAAATATATGAATCCTCAACTTTAACGACGTGCTGAATAGAATTCATCCAGCTTTCACAAGGTATATCATCAAAACTTTTTTTTACTAATTCAACCACTGACACGCTTAAAGTAGGAGAAACATTTTGTGCCCTTATTTTTGATTTAACTTGATGCTAAATATGTTCAATTGGATTAAACACACAATAATACGGAGGAAGCCGCAAAACAGTGTGTTTCATTTTCTCAGCCATACTATCACAAACATATTTTTTTTTTCAATTTATAGTCTTTCAAGACTTCCAAAAGAACACTTTTTTTATAACTAAAGTCAAAATAAATGTAATTTTCTAACATATATTCCTGTATTTCCGATTTGATGTTGGCTGCATTAGGAACCTTATTTAGTAGGCGACTATGGTAACTTGCATTGTCCATAACTATAACACTCTGTTCGGGAACCTTTGGCAAAAGGGAATTTTGAAACCAATTTTCAAAAAGTTCTGCGATCGTGTCTTCGTGATAATCCAAACTAGAATCTTTTATGTTTTTTGCAGATAATAGTAGACAATGTGAAACCCAGCCCTTTTCAGATCCAGCATGCAAAATGGTTATTCGTTTACCTTTATTTGAAGGTGCGTTAATCTGACATTTTGTACTGCTGTCAACCCACCCTTTCTGCACAGTGTCATGGGTATCGAACCATGTTTCATCAAGGTAAATTATTGGCCAATTCTCTGATCGATACTTTTTAATTTCTTGTAAATAAGTATGTTGTAAGATTCGTAATCTTTGTGACTCCACCACTACTTGCTTTTTCTTGATTTTTCGGAATGTAAATCCCATTCTTAAGAGAATTCTGTGAAGGGTTGATCGGTCACAATGTAAATTGGTCCCATCCTGCATCAGTCTTAACTTTATTTTGTCTAGTGTTCTTCATCATAACTTTTTTTTTTCTCCTGATGACGTCTTTTTCACAATCGTCCACATGATGCATTTGGAAATCTTCCCGTTTTTTCCTGTTTCTGAGTGATGGTTTTCCTACAATACCCTTAATCATAGAAATTGGGGTTTTTGTTAGTTCACTGGTTTCTTGCAAAGCACTTAGTTCATTCAAATTTTTTTTTTACCAAACTGTCATAAACATTTTTCACTATTTGTTTAGCGTCAAGTGATAAATGTTTTCTCTTGCAATAGCTACTATTGCAATTTTCCCACGGACGCCACATAATTAAAATAGAACCGTTGTGTTGTAAATTGTAAGTAAAACTAAAAATAAAAATAATAAAAAGTATCTTTTGAATCTCAATGGGGACCTGTGGTCATCAGGCCTATATTATCAAATACTTAAAAGGCTCCAAAGCGGGTTGCCAGGTAGTAAATATATAGGTAAAAATAGATCCAATATGATTGCAGGTGCATGTGAGGGCGATATACAAAGCAGGTAAAATAAAAATACATTTATCGTAATACCTGGCAACTATGCACAAAACCTTAATAGGGTCGTTTATTGCCCCATTAAAAAAACAAAAATGTAGGATCTTATATCTTGGGATTTACTTTATATCATTTATATTTTTAAACTCGTCATTTGACACCCCACTCTATGACCTGGTAATTTTTTTTTCATTTTCGATTTCGGCCCCCAAAACCCCTTAAGTCAATATTTAACTTTCAAAATTACACGGCCATGATTGGGCCATCAATTCCTATATTTGCGCCAAATTTCAACTTTCTATGTCAAATAGTTTCTGAGAAAATCGGGTTTGACAGACGGACACACACCGAAGTGATCCCATATGGAACACTAAAAAGAAAGTCTCCGTTCTTAAGAAATTTCCATTGAACAAAGGATTTTATACTGAAAAATAATTCTTAACTCTAAATGTAGAAACTATTTTGTTTTTATACTTTTTTATCAAAAACACAAACTTCTAAAACATTACTAATACCTAGTTTACTTTATGTTACCTGATAGATCATGCAACTCAGACTTCTGTTCATTTTCAGTGACTTGCTTAATTTTTTCTTTAACAATTTGTACATCATCCTTTTTCTTCTTGAGTAACCTTTGCAAATCCTGTAACCTCCTAAGTTTTTCTACCGTATAACTGCTTTGTATCTCGCTTTTAGCGACTAGTTTTCTATAAAACTCCAAATGACTACTTTTTTCACTTATGTTACATGTTTTTTGGAAAGGTAGGAGTTTATGCAAGTCAGCCCTGAGACATGCTTGACTAGTAAAATAACCGCCTTGCATAAAAAATATCACAGTGTTTGGTTTAAAGTATTTCGGCTGCAAATCAGATAATTTGTTGCTCAGATACATCAGCCCTGAAAATGGAGAATGACCAGATTCAAAAGTAAATTCTCAAGATAACAAATATTGAAAAAGCGTGGAAAAATATCTTTAAGTATGAGGGCGTATTGATAAGATTCTAGCCTAGCATAAAAAGAACAAGTAATTCCCAAAACCAAAAATTGTTTATTCAACATAATTTCTTTTCAACTTAATATAAGTACTTAGTACAACGGTTACAAAGTAACTCTAGACCTTTAAAAAAAAATCGTCATCTTGGTTTCCAAACCAATATTCGACAGTACTTATTACTTGTCCATTTGAATGAAATTTATGTCCTTTTAAATGTTTTTTTTTTGAGTTTCAGGAATAAGTGTCCGCGGCAGGTAAATCAGGAAAATATGGGGATGATTAATCATTTCAAAGCCTGATTCGTTTATTTTTTGCAAAATTAACAGCGATTTATGAGCAGGCACATTGTCTTGGAAAAACAGCACCCTTTTTGACCGCTCCTCGACGTTTTTCCACAATTTTTTGGCGAACTTTAGCTAATAATGACGAATAATATTCTCCAGTAACTGTTTTGTTGTGTTCCCAGTAATCTATAATCTGCAAGACTGTTTCTTGGCCTCTGGATCATAACGATGGACCCACGTTCCATCTATAGTTAGCTTTTAATCCAAAAAGTTGAAGATGAATCCTCTTCAAAACGGCTAAAAATCAACTTGAATGTTGTGAATCTCAGTTGTTTGTGGTCAGCCTTCAGCCATTTAAGGATCCACAATGTAAAATAACTGGCCAAGTGCAAGTCGGACTTGCGCAATTAGTGTTCCGTACGTTGATTGCTTTTGATATAAAATTTTTTGTTACGGCAGTATAACATGATCAATGATTTCCCAAAACATACCCCAAAGGAGTTTCCAACAAAGTTTTTTTACAATCTTTACTGAAAACTGATGACTTTGAGTTTTTTTTATTTACCAGATAAATTATTAAAGGTAATGCACTCGTGATAATTTTCGTTCCATCTACACCCGGTGGAGGTTATTCCAGAATTTTTCCAAAATTTTTTGATCAGTACTTTTTGAGATAAAGGGAGGGACAGCGATTTTTCGCAATTTTTTTAAAAATAATACAAGAAAAGTGTGTAGTATTACATAATATATGTTTTTGAACTCGTGTTTTTACAAGCTTTCATTTAACATCCCACTCAATGACCTGATAATTTTTTTTTTTCATTTCCGATTTCACCCCCCAAAATTAACCCCTTAAGTCAAAATTTAGCTTTCAAAACTACACGGCTCTGATGAGGCTATCAATTCCTATATTCGTGTAAAATTTCAGCTTTCTGTGTCAAATAGTTTTGGAAATTGGATGTGACAGATGGATAGGCAGACAGACACCGAAGTGATCTTATAAGTATTCCGTACGAAACACTAAAAATGGGTTCATATGAAATGTTCAGAATCTCTGCTATACGTTTCAGCCCAATTCGCCGATTTTTGAGCCTTTACAAAAAGACATACAGTCACTTTCAAAAAGCACAGAGGACATGAGTAAAATTAAAAACTGGTTGGACACATTCAGACCGACCTCAAAATACCTCAAAAACAAATATATAGCATTTTCCATCATTTCTGCTAAACGACTAAACTTTCATAGCATTCATGTCAGTAATCTTGAGGATGATATTCTGAAAGTGGACTCTATAAAATATTTAGGAGTAATTATAGATAGTAACCTTAAGTGGGATCGATACGTTCTCAGACTTGTGAGGAACATAAAGGGGTTGATTCATAGGTTTTACATCCCGAGAGAGATACTGAGTAGGAACCTTCTAATCAGTATATATGGGGCTCTTGTGGAGTGGTATTTACTAGAATTTCCTATATCCCTTGACGGTAGTATAATATTACCTTGTCAAGATATTTCGAAAAAATCAACATTTCCCAACCGGCCTATTATACTCAGAGGATGTTTTGGATGTGCGTACTTTGTACTGTCTCACAACTTGCTCCTATATACACAAAATTAACAAATTAAAACAATTTGTGAATCATGTTCGTGGTATTAGATGTATGATCGGTAGATACTTAGAAATGCCTATTAATAGGACATCAAAGAAACTTAGATCTTTTTCTTATTTGGCTCCCAGGATGTATAATCTGCTCCCTCTTGAAATTAGGTTCTTATCAAGACTGTCTACGTTTAACAGTGCTTGTAGGGTATTTTTTTGTAAAAATTTAGTTAAATTCAAAGAGATCTTCTGATTTTCCATTGGTTAATACGATTATTTTGTGAATGTGTAATAATGTCATATGTATGTACATATTACGGGTACTCTTTAATTATTGTATTTTTATATATGTAATTCAAATGATTTTTATGTCTTCGTTGTTTTTCCTTTTTAGATTAAATCTAGCACTAGCCGTGCTTGCGGCTCCGCTCGCGTGGACTTGATTCACTATTATCGTCACTGCCTATTCCTTATGTTACCTAACGTAATAAAATATGTCCTATAATCTGGGCAGAGAACATATGTATGAATTAAAAAAAAACACGTAAATCGGATAAGTGGTTCTTGAGTGATAAGCGCACTAACGGACAGGCAGACAGAGAGACGTTGCGTCTTATAGATTATTATTATTATTATTATTATTATATAACCTGACAATCGGATAAATGGTTCTCGAGTGATAAGCGCATTAACAGAAAGACAGACAGAGGGACGCTGCATTTTATATATATTATATTCTTTGCTACATGATATTTATTTATTTATTTATTAAGTATAACAAAAATTGGACAAATAAAATATCCACAACAAAAAAATTACCTATACTAACTAACTAACTTAACTAAGGTAATAAAAACAAAACAAAATTCAACAAAGAGTAAAGAAGTAAAACTTAGAGTAAATATAAATGGATATAAATGAAAGCCTAGAAAGCAGCATCCGAAAGGTAACAAACAAGAGACTAAGGCACAAAACACAATGCATAAACATCCACAAGTGTCATTGCTGCCTCAAAGAGTCATCCCACAATATTCGCCTGAGGCCGCGAAGTGACACAATAAAAAAATCAACATCAGCCATATTGCCTCTGGCGTGAAGCGATGTAAAGGGGGAATGTAAGGCATAGTTGGATCTATGAACAGACTGTGAAAAGGTGCAATGACTCCTTGTATTTCTGGGTGAAACAAAAAAAATCAATTTGAGCCAAGAGATCAGGATAGTCCAGCTGATACTTGAGAATAGAAACAACAATTCCACATTAGACCTTCTAGATAGCCCCATGGCTGTTGCAGAAAAATTCGATTAGTGGATATTAAGCTGCCTAGAAACAAAACGCAAGAACCTGTTCTGCACCAATTCAATTGAGTAAAAATGGCACTCATAATAAGGTCCATACCAGAGAACAGTATTCGAATAATGATCTCACCAAGGATTGATATAATAGTCTTCTTTCTTCTTCTTAATGTGTCAATGCTAGAGAAATCCCTACCGGTTCTGTAGATAAAGCCGAGCATTCTAACGGCTCTATTGATCATGTAGTCATAATGCAAGTGATAACTTAATTTTGGGTCAATAATTACACCTAGATCTTTAACCTTATTCACAAAACCCGTCAATGCTATAGGGGAATGCGACAGCAGTACCGGCTCTATGAAAAGTCATCACCTGACACTTGTCAACATTGAGGTCCAGGCCATTGGACTTACACCACACAGTGAAGGAATCAAGATCGTCCTGCAAAACGCGACAATCTGTTAACTAGCTCACAATTTTATAAAACTTGCAGTCATCTGCAAAAAGTAAGAAAGGACACTCTCTCTCACATCATTAATAAAAATGTTAAACAAAAAAGGACCCTAATTGCCCTGAGGCACACCCGAGGTAACAGTAAAATTTTTAACAGACTGCACCCACTATACGAACAGACAACCCTTCCAGACAGATAACACTGGAGTCATCTCAACAAACGACTCTCAATACCAAAAGAGCTTAATTTAGCGCATAGAATACCAATGTCGACCGTATTGTAAGCTTGGAAGAAGTCTGTATAAATTGCGTCCACCTGTAAGCAATTTTCAAGAGAGGTCGTAACAAAATGAGTGAAACACATTAAATTGGTGTTCAATATTTAACGGTTTAAGCAGCGAATTGCAAGAGAGCGCGCTAGCGGCAAACTTTTTTCCGAGATGAATCAAGATTATCGTCACTGCTTATTCCTTATGTTACCTAACGTAATAAAATATATCCTATAACCCGGCCAGAGAACATATGTATGAATTATAAAAAAAAAAACACGTAAATCGGATAAATGGTTCTGGAGTGATAAGCGCACTAGCGGACAGACAGACAGATAGTATTTTTATATATTATAGATATACAGGTGTTTACTCACCTAGGTACAGTACAAAATTCTGACATTCAATTCCTCTAGTATGTTGTAAATTAATCTTGTGAACTATTATGATATTGTAAACTATTATGAATAAACTATGACTGATCAATATTCAATTTTACTAAATTCACAATTATTGTCGCTCATAACTTGTTTAAAAATTCACTATGAATAGCACAATAAAATTTGATTCACCAAACTTTGTGAACATATTTACTAGCTGTCAACCTATTAACCATGGTAACTGCATTTCTTTTTAGTATTCCGTACAGAATATTTACGGGATTATTTCAGTGTCTGTCTGTCACACCCGATTTTCTCTGAAATCCTTTGACACAGAAAGTTGAAATTTGGCACAAATATAGGAATTAATGGTTCAATTAGAGCTGTCTAGTTTTGAAAGTTAAATTTTGAGTTGAGTTAGCTTGTAGGGGGAAGTGAAAAATTTGTTTTTTCTAAGGTCACCAAGTAAGATATCAAATGAAAGCTCGTTCAAAAATTTATATGACGTACTACTTGGGCAAACTTTTCTTCACATTATTTTTAAAAAATGGCCCAAAATTGCTGCTCCCCTTATCTCAAACAGGACTAATCAACAAATTATCAAAAAATTCTGGAATATTCTTCATAAAGAGAGAGTGCGAGAATTATCACAAGGGCATTAAGTTTAATAATTTATCAGGTATTAAAAAAAAACTAGTTGTGTTGACAATATGGTGAAGGACTTTCCGACGAAAGTTGTGAATTTAGCCAAGAATAATCAATATCAATATGTATTCAGTGCAATCCATAATAATATACTTTTGAATACATTACTGCAGTTGGCCATTCAGATAAAATAAATTTCAATGATGACTGGTGACTAACAGATAGGTACCAAGACAAAATTTGTTTACTTTGTTTATAATTAAACCAATATTTAAATAGTAAATATTAGTTTTAAACTTTTATTATTAGATTCTAGACTAATTTATTTGCCATTAAGTAGTTAAGAAGCTATAACTATTATATTTTATATTATTAAGATCGTCAGGGACCCAATTAACTTCACCTAGGTAAGGATTTAATTTTATTTTAACAGCATCACCATACAGAACACTAACTGCACAAGTCTGACTTGCACTTGACTGGTTTTTTGAGAATGGGTAGTGGTCTAAGCAAACTAGTTATCGATACTCGTAGTATTGGGTGATCATTTTTAGACACTTGGCTCAGATTTATGGAAAATTGTTGGATATTTATTTATTTTTTTAATATAGAATGGTATAATGCATATCAAGGACTATACTGATATATTTGACATTTGCAAGTGAAAACGACGCTCGGCGCCGCGACTCCAAACAACCTTTTTTTCCATCGACATACCTCTTGTAAAACAGCATTGGAAAGCCCTAATTTTTTTCAATATTTTTTCCTTTAATTGTTTTTTTCTAATTTGTTTAGGAAAACAATTATGCAGCAAAAACCCTCTAAAATATTATTTTTTTGTCATCGCTATTGCCATGGATCGTATGCCACGTTTGGGGGTTTTCAAACAATTTATGTAGTAGGCGGCTGTCATACTTTAAACTGGCGGCTCTTGTTTGCACACCTATTCAATTCAATAAAAAGTAAATGTGTTAACAGCTTCTGGTTGAAGTGGTTCCCCATGCTCAAAAAGTTGATATGATACTTATCATAATGACTGTATACTTTGAGCACAACAACCTTTTTATGCAGAGTCAGTTCAGTTTTAGAACTAAAAGATCTACTACCCTGGCAATAAATCGGCTTACTGAGTATGTGACGGAGGGACTTGAGATGGGATTGGATACCTATGCTTCGTTCTTTGACCTATCAAGGGCTTTTGATTGTGTTTCTTTAGACATCCTTCTTTCGAAACTGTCATATTACAACTTTGATCCTTGTAGCTTAGACCTTGTTAGGGCATATCTTTCTAATCGCTTCAATATGTGAGCTTTAACATGGAGGTCTCTAGCAGACGGATTATCAAACATGGGGTTCCCCAGGAGTCGGTCTGGACACAGTTATTGTTTTTTTATTTATATAAATGATTTGCCTAATTATACTGATAAAACAAATTCAATCCTATTTGCAGATGATACCACCAGTCTGCAGCATTATCATCCTGGGGATTAAATATAGCAGACTGTTTCTGACATGCAGCATAACATAGGGGGCTGGTTCTTGGTAAACAGGCTCACCCTAAACCCAGAGTCTGAGGTTTACCCTAAAAAATTCTCCATCTGACCTACCTACTTCGTTAAATTTCTGGGCATGTTCCTTGACCCTGGGCTCTCATGGGAGAAACGTGTCTCTGAACTGGCGTATAAACTTTCCAGAATAATTTTCCTTATTTGAAGTTGGCTAGAAGTGTGTCTCAAGAGGTTCACTTAATTGTTTATCATGCATATTTTGCATCCAACATTGCATGCACAAAGAATTTTTCACTTCAGCGGCGCTGCATTCGCGTTATTGTGGGATATCACGACTGTTGTCATCGCTATTTCTCTGAATTGGGTATATTGACTTTCCCATGTCTACATATTCCAGTGCTTTACATACATTAAACAAAATGTGAGGCTGTTCACTACCCATGAAAATCTCCACAACTACCCCACTAGAGGTAACCAAAATTTAATCCCTTGCTTCCTCAGAATAGCATGAACTCGCAGAGGCACCGACTACTATGGGGTCAGTTTCTTTAATGCATTACCGGTGGCTGTTAAGGAGCTGTCAGATGAGAGCTTTGCCAGGAAGGTGAAATCCTACCTGATTGCAAGATAATTTTACTCATATGATGAGTTTTTGAATCATAATTTTAATGACTTTTAACTATGTAATTAATATGTCTGCCCTTTTTTTTTGTCTGTTCATCTTGCAATGTTAGTTTGTTCTTTTGAAATGTTTTAATTGTTCGTTGATTTGTAGCTACATGTCTTTGATATTTTAATATTTTAACGTTTTAACATTTTAACAATTCTTTTGACTTTGTTATAACATGTAAAAGCACATTGTGTACTTATTACCAATAAATATTTGATATGATATTTATGGAGAAGAAAGAAGAAATTCCCGGGAAGCCGTTAGACTGTATTGAGAACATTACCCTGACAGGTATATTCCGGATCACACTATGTTTTGTCGATTAGAATGAAATTTGAGGAGCAATATGGATGCATTTTCTGGGCAAAAAGGTATTTCTAAACGAAAACTATTTTAACAGATAAAAAAGTACCTGAAATTTTGCAATATTTTCAAAACCATCCATATAATTCTATCAGACGAGCAAACAGGCAATTGAATGTATCTTATGGGGCTATTCACAAATCTCTTGAAGCTAACAAATATCATGACTATAAAATGCATAATCTTCAGTTATTAACACAATTTGATTCAGAACGCAGTAACAGCAATGATGATTAAATATAATGAAGAATGTTATTTTCTAAATCATATAATATGGACAGATGAAAGTCATTTTGCCAGCAATGACAAACCCAACAGAAAAAATTATCATTATTGGGCTGACGAGAATCGATACAACATTAATCAAATTCAGAATCAAGGCCATTATGGCGTTAATGTACGGTGTAGGATAATTGGGAGACATTTGGTTGGACCATACTTTTTTGCGGAAACACTAACTGGAAATAGATACTTTAATTTCTTGGTTAATACTCTACCAGTTTTATTAGAAAATGTTCCCCTTATTTTAACAAGGCATATGTGGTATCAGCACAATGGAGCCTCACTTCATACAACTGCTGCTGTTAGAGAGTATTTGAATGAACGGTTTCAATAAAGATGGATTCACGGCGTAGTTATTAATGGGCACCTAAGTCACTAAACCTCAAGCCGTTAGATTTTTTTTGTAACAGTATATCTGGAGAAGTTATTTACAAAGCTACTCATCAAACATTAATGAAAAGATTGGAAAAATGCATGATAGAAGAAGGAAGACATACAGAAAATTTCTTTCGATGTTTTTTTTTTTTGAATGTAATGAAAGACTGATTTTGTCAAATTTCCACTTTATATATTATTAATATTCAAATATCATTTTGTATCAGACGAAGCTATAATATAGCGAAACGCGTCATACAGTTTCTGTGAAACTAAATAAAGTGGAAATTTGACAAAATCAGTTTTTCATTACATTCAAAAAAATATTAATAATATTCAAATATCATTTTGTATCAGAGGAAGCTATAGTATAGCGAAACGTGTCATACATTTTCTGGGAAACTAAATAAAGTGGAAATTTGACAAAATCAGTCTTTCATTACATTCGTTATGAATTTCCATCAAGTAACAGCCATAACAATTCAAAGTTTTTTTTTCTTATTTTTTAAGTTTCAAACATTGAATTTTATAAATATGTAATCAGTTTTTTTGTACTTTTAATAAAAATAATGTATTCTTGTTTTTTATCGTTTAAAGATATTTTATTAAAGGATAAACCTCAACAGTATACTAACTAATCTTATTATAATTACTGTCAAAATAACACATGGGCTGAAAAGTCCCGGGCCTAACACATAGATGGCGCTAGTTTTATTGCAGTCACCTTTTTTTCAGTTAATACTAACCTTCAAAAGACAGCTGTTAAAATTTCATGATATTCTATTCATTAGTTTGTGAGTTATTGTGCTAAGAGTGACGCTACTTTTGTTATTTTCAAAACAATGGATCAAAAACAATTTCGTGTTTTAATTTTACACTGCTTCTTGATGGGAAAAAATACCGTTCAAGCGAAGCAATGGCTTGAAAAGTGTTATGGGGACTCCGCTCCATCAGAAACAACAATAAAACGTTGGTTTGCTGACTTCAAACGTGGTCGTAGAGACACCGATGATGCAGAACGCAGTGGACGTCCAAATGAGGCGGTAACACCAGAAAACATCAAAAAAATCCATAAAATCGTTTTGAATGATCGAAAAGTGAAGTTGCGTGAGTTAGCTGACATCGTAAAGATATCAAAAGAACGTGTTGGCTTTATATTGCATGAGCATTTGACTATGAGAAAGCTCTGTTCAAAGTGGGTGCCGCGTTTGCTCACTGTTGATCAAAAACAAGAACGTGTTGATGATTCTGAGCAGTGTTTGGCCATGTTTAAATGTAACAAACCGGAATTTTTGCGTCGATATGTGACAATGGATGAAACATGGATCCATCACTTCACTCCGGAATCAAAACGATCGTCATCTGAGTGGACAGCAACTGGTGAACCTCGTCCAAAGCGCCCGAAAGCACAACAATCGGCTGGAAAGGTTATGGCCTCGGTATTTTGGGATGTGCGTGGTGTAATATTCATCGACTATGTTGAGAAAGGAAATACCATCAACAGTGAATATTATATAGCGTTATTGGAGCGTTTGAAGGCCGAAATTGCAAAGAAACGACCGCATATGGCAAAGAAAAAAATTTTGTTTCATCAAGACAACGCACCGTGTCACAAGTCAATCAAAACAATGGCAAAACTACATGAATTGACCTTCGAATTGCTCCCACATCCACCGTATTCGCCAGATTTGGCTCCCAGCGACTACTGGCTGTTCGCAGACCTGAAAAAAATGCTCGCCGGTAAGAAATTTCGCACGAATGAAGAGGTTATCGCTGAAACTGAGGCCTATTTTCAGGCAAAAGATAAATCGTTCTACAAAAGTGGTATTTAAATGTTAGAGCGGCGCTGGAATGATTGCGTTGCTCTTGATGGAGATTACGTTGATGAATAAAGCTAATTTTGAACCAAAAAAACCGTGTTTTCTTTGTTAGGCCCGGGACTTTTCAGCCCATGTGTTAAAGTATAACAGCCGCTTCCTACGTAAATTGTTTGAAAACCGCAAAATGTGGCCTACGATCCATGGCAACCGCGATGACCAAAAAAATAATATTTTAGAGGGTTTTTGCTGCGTAACTTTTTTGCAAAATAAACTAGAAAAATTAGTTTAAGGAAAACATGTTGAAAAAAATTAGGGCTTTCCGATGCCATTTTACAAAAGATATGTTGATGGAAAAAGAAGTTGTTTGGCGTCACGGCGCTCAGCGTCGTTTTCACTACCAAATGCCTAATGTATCAGTATACTCCTTGATATGTACTATACCATTCTACATTTAAAAAAAATAAAAATATCTAACAATTTTCCATAAATCGGTGCCGGGCATTTAAAAATGACCACCCTGTACATGTAAGACATAAAGCATAATATATCTTTTTCAGTTACAAAAGTTCTACGAAATGTACATACTTTTGCAGTCATCCAAAGATGTACATCTAATACAAAGATGTCACAAAATATAGAAACTCAAAAATGATACCTGAAAAGTTAACACCCCAAGTAAGAAGAATTTCATCTCCATTCTTGCAACTTTTCCATATCCGTATAACAAGAGAAGAAACATTTGAATTAACTTCTTTAAATGTTAATTCATTCCATTTTGGATGTTTACTTTGTGTTTTTTCACTTGTATAAAAAGGAGAAGACATAGGTGTGTTATGAAGAGTAAAGTAAAAGCTTGTTCGTTTTTCTGCTTGCAGATTGAAGGCATATATTTGGTAAATATGACGTAGTCGCAACTGAAATTTAAAAAAAAAAACGAAGTTAGGCAGGTGAGATGAAGTGTTTCCAAATCTACGGTAAAGATTTTTTCCCTTATCTCTCAGAGTTGCAAATTTATGACATTTAACAAAAGCAACAAAGACAAATTATTCTTAGTTGGAAAGTCGTTTTCCTTATTTTTTTTTACAGAATATTAGTTTTGGTGACATACTTTTATAATTGTCAACTTCAACCACTACTTGTTAAAAAAAAGAAAATTGTCAATTATGTGCAGATAAAACCCACTAACCTGTTGGGTAATAAGAGAACTCCACTGCCTACACCTCTGTCTGCCCAAGGAAAATTCGGATTCCGTGAAATTCATTGCAGTAGCAAAATGGTTAGACTTTTCCAACCTGTCTCTTGAGAATTTAGGTCTCCAAGGTTCTTGTACATACCCTGTAATACAACGCAATGTATCTATTTTCCCAAAAAGAATTTGAAAATGGGTAATTTTTGGTAAAACTTGGAAAAAACCCGCCTTATATTTGCACAACACAAGTGTTTTCACTATTTATTGTTTTTTTTTTAATTGGAAATTGACAATTGAATGACAGTCACAATGACGTATGTCAAATTCCCTTCCCTTTTTGCGCCCGTGTTTTTCAAAATTACCCGTTGGAGCACCTAGGAACACTAACAACACAACCTAAACAGTTAAAAACGTAAGCACGCTAATCCAATCGAGACAATTTCTTCTCACTGGTGAATTCGGAAAATGCGGCCTAATGGTTTTTGGGGTGCTTGGAGAAGTTTCAAATTATTAGTAAAATTAATGATATTTTCTCCATAAATGTATACTTGTAATAACCACTCAACGATGACGGCAATCACAAAAATTAGTAGTGATTTTATACTTCAGAGTGAAAATAAGAAGTTATCGAACGCCTGGGTTTCCCATGACTTGACACAGGTATTTTAAGTGGATTTTTTCAAGGTATCCGATTTGCCAGTAATAAAAGAGGATGTTCTAAGCGCGTTGAGAAAAAGACTGATTTCTTTTTTGTTGCAAATAGTTTACCTCCCACTTCTGACTGACTAATTTTTACTTGAAGTTACAGTCTGACAGGAATAACTCTTGTTTATTTAGGTTATAGTAAATAAAGCATTTGATTCAGTAGAAACATGGGCAGTTCTTAACGCCTTAAGTAGTAGCAGAGTCGACGAAAGATACAACTCTTCTTAAACACATATAAAAATACATCACAAATAATGCTTGAAGAAAAAAAACAAAAAATTAAAAAAGGAATTAGACATTTCGACTCAATAACTCCAAAACTGTTCACGTTGACTCTAGAAGACATGTCCAAATCGCTAAAGTGAGAAAATAAAGCAATACTAATGGACGGTGAACGAGTAAATCACTTAAGGTTCGCTTAAGTGTGCTGAAAACCAGCATTTCGAGATTGAAGAAGGTTCACGATATGACTGGCTGATTCATATAACATAAAGGATCTCCCACACCAGCGCGATAAACCGGTTGCGATTGCGATAGCGACAGAGTTGCGATACAAAGTTTTGCAGCGGTATATGACGATGCTCACATCAGTGCGACGTCGTATCGCGCGTTATATCGCCTTGCCTTTTACTAAGGCAACGCTGTCGGCACGATTTTTATCGCCAACCGCCACGTTGTTTTCGATTGTCCGAGGCAACTTATGACTGAAAAATTAATTGAAGCAGTAAAACAATATCCGATATTGTACGATTTGAGTCATGAGGACTGTAAAAATTGCCGGAAGAAAAATAAAGTGTGGGACCAGATTGGAACTCAATTAAATGAGGATAGCAAGTAATTTTAATAAATATGGGTGATGTTTACATATTTGTATTAAATACTACACGAATTTTCCCCGTATTTCAAATGCTGAATTAACGGCACGTCTCATGTCACAATTTATATTTTGAAATGCCTCTAATGTAGCATTCGGTGGTTCTAGTATTTCAAAATATTGATTGTTATATTTTTTCATTCGCAGAAAATTATGCAAAATACATGCTGTATGAACGATTAATATGGTGTGATCGACAGATAGTTCTACTGGTTTATAAAATAGCCTCCATTTTTGCGCCAATATGCCAAATGCATTTTCCACTATTCTTCTAGCCTTGCATAATCTAGTATTGTATTTTTCTTTTTGAATATCTCTCCGCGATTGTCTGTAAGGAAACGGCCGCATTAAGTAGGTCTTTAACGAAAACCCTTCGTCGCCAATTAGTACATAGGGGCATACATCCTGTTGTCCAGGGAGATTCTTAGCCTCTGGAATATTCATGGTGCCAGCTTCAAATCTTTTGCCCATATCAGAAGCCTCAAAGAAGCCACTATCGCTATTTTTCCCATATGCACCAATATCGACACATATAAATCGATAATCGGCTCCGACAATGGGCATAAGAACAATAATTGAAAACTTTAACAAAAATAGTTAGATCCACTTTTATTTGGGCTTTTTATGGTAATGTGTTTACCATCATTACTTGCAACGCAATTAGAAAATTCCCACACTGTTTCAAAATTTGCGGCTGAGTTTTTCCAAATTTCTTCTGTTGGTTCAGGCATATACAAGTTTTGCATTCTTTTGCAAATGGCTTCACACACTTCAAATACAATTTGCGAAACTGTTGAAAATCCCATTCGGAAACTATGCCCAATTGTGTAATACGAGTCGCCAGTTGCAAGAAACCTGTAAAAAAAAACCGGTTTCTGTATTTTATATATTGCGTCTGAATACATTTTTAGCAGAAAAAAAAGATTCTTAACCGTGCATTTTGTCAGTAACTACTTATACTATTATGAAAACGAATTTTACTTACAATTTTTAAAACGTGTTCATGTACAAGGTAGCGCATTTTCATGCATTTGCAGTGTTTTAATGATTCAAGAAAGACATCAAAATTGACAAAAACGCGGCATCCACTACAGAGATACCTTCTGTGTCTACTGTGTTGTACAGGTAGATTTCTTATAGTAATTTTGTGTTAGGTGAACAGCTTAAGAAAAAATGGAAGAATTTAAGAGACTGCTTCGCCAAACATTTAAGAACTAACGACCACGACCGATCAAGGCGCAGCATGTGGCAATGGGCTCACCAAATGGAGCATTTTAAACCATATTTGAAATTTGCCAGCACCTCGTCTAATGTAAAATATGTAGAGGTTTCAGCAGTCATAAATGACTCCGAGGAAAATAGAGAAACCGACAAAGTGTTATTAGAAGAAGTTGAAGGAAATGAGTCAGAGACGGACTTAACGGAAAACACCCTGCCGTTTACACCCACAGAAAAAAGTAGATCATTGGAAAGGCCAAGCTTAAAATTAGCAGTGCCTAAAAAGAAAAAAGGAAAAATTACAAAGGACAAAAACAGCAATGATTTGGGAGTAAGTAAGGTTATTCGATATTTGGAGAATAAGAACGGAAACAGGGAGACTCGCAGGGAGGAAGACAACAAAAAAATGGTTCCAACTGACCTAATTTTCCGGGGATATGCTAATATGTTGAAACAGTTTTCTCCTAGAAGACTAGCCTATACCAAACCTAAAATTGCTTAGTTAATGACGGAACAGGAACTGAAACATCAAGAAAGCTTGCTGTCGACTGAACAATATCGTTCAAAATCGGAAATATTTAGTTTGCATTGTGATGGAAGCAACTGTACGTCAGTGATTTCACCTATAAAGAATCGCCAAGCCCTTAGACCCAATTTATATGACGTTAATTCCAGACAAAGTACAGCTGCC
Organism: Pachyrhynchus sulphureomaculatus; assembly: GCA_019049505.1. Classification (NCBI taxonomy): domain Eukaryota; kingdom Metazoa; phylum Arthropoda; class Insecta; order Coleoptera; family Curculionidae; genus Pachyrhynchus; species Pachyrhynchus sulphureomaculatus. The sequence goes on along the minus strand of CM032451.1, from coordinate 57,485,415 downwards.
AGTAGTTACATGTCCATAATAATAAACTCGCCTCCAGAAAATTTGATAGCCACTACTCGGGAATCCGTTGAACACATTTACAGCCAATCTTCCCTGGATATGCAGGTTCTATCACAAGCAATCGCATGAAATATGTGCATAATACTAATAACTACAACCCTGCATTATCCAGTGTTAATAATAACCCTAGAGCATCGAATATTCCTGGATCCAGCTACATAGCTCCTGAACTCGTCACTTCGTTTCCAAATAGCAATGTTGAACCCCCACTTAAAACGTATTTTTAAAGCTATGCATCTTTGTAAGTGTAATTATTATTAGTTTGAGTTACCGACTGAATAAAAATAATTTGAGTACATATGTACTTCATTTTTCATTTCATTCAACCTTTTAATAGTGAAAAAATGCTTGAGAATTATAGGAAGCTTACCGTAACATAATTGCTAATCGTTCTTCGCAGGAAATAGTTTCTCGATAATTCGTGCCTTTTTTTGTATATCAAGTTTAATTAAGCCTAGAATCTCGTCAAAAGAATTAGAAGTCATTCGGAAATAAAGATTAAACCGTTTTGGATCTCGCCGTAATCCAAGCATTAAAGTATGATATTCTCCAAACATCGCTCTTTCGTTATTGATATCATGTATCCATTTTCTTTTTTTCCTAAAAGAAATGCTAAACATCATACGTTATTATTTAGAAAATTGATACTTACCTTCGTTGACTTTCGTCTTCCTCTACTGCCATTAACACCAACATTTCTTCTTCAACAGAGGTCATATTTTTAAACAATTTGTTAAAAATCTAATTCACAAACACGTTTATCGCACTGATAAACTGTTTCCGCATCGCATCGTTGTGAATAAAAATAAAAAATATGTCCCCGCTATAAAAGCGATTTTTATCGCTGCCGTTATCGCAATCGCTATATCGCGCTGGTGTGGGGGATACTTAAGTCTAAAATGTCATTGGAGAGATTTTGCAACGCTAATTGTTAACATGCCCTTATCGTTACCTCAAGCATGCGTAATATTAACGGGAAGAAATTACACGTAAAAGATTCTGCGACTTTTAAAATAACCACTTCCTTTATATTTTTAACAAAGTTGAGAAATGAACATAACCTTCTTTTTTTTCTAGTTACGTTTTTGGGTTATTTCTGTGATTTATTTAAAAATGAATCGACAAATTGAAAATGTGTTAAGAAGGCGGGGCCCAAATAGGTCGAACCATAATTTAATACGCGGCATTACCCTTGACGATATATTTCCAAATCGCGGCCTAGCGAACCCTGCAGTTTAGCCTTTTTTTGAATTGAAATAATATTGATGAAAAAAACTGCGAAGCTATACTTTCGTTACAAAAGAGAAGATATTTGAAGGCTGGCTAGGGCATTGAGACTACCTGAAGAAATAAGAACCTAATCTCGGTACATAGCGACAGGTGCGTATTGTAATCACTTTTTTCCCATTTTATCAGTAGCAAGATAGTAATTAGTAAATAATAGTTATTCACTTACTAGTAAAATTGGGTAAGATGAGTTAAAAAGAATGGTAACAAGAGGTATCATGTATATGTCATACATATGTCTGTCTTGTTTTTTTTTATACAGATTGTTTAAAATAATTAAGTCAGTAGTTTGAGAAGTGAATCTATAATTTCAGTTAGACTCATGAGTGCTAATACCAAATTCAAATATAAATGTCTATATAAAATGTTCCATGTGATGTTCTCATATATAGTTTTGGTTTATTTCAATTTGTATGTAAATAACTGATGAAGACCAGAGTATATGGTTGAAACATTTTGACAAAAATATAACCTATGATATAAAACAAGTCTTTAAATTTGCGAACATTAAACTTTTGTAAAAATAGAAGAATACAGTTGATACATGTTCAAGAAGCCAAAAAAAAAGGATAAATATATATAATATATATATATATATATATATATATATATATATATATATATATATATATATATATATATATATATATATATATATATTTTTTTTTTTTTTTCTTATGTTGCTTGTTAACAACCACCTCTTCTTTACAGAACCTCTCTTTGTTTGCTTTATCCTGTTTTTATCTCAAGTTTACCACAATTGCCTGATAAGGAGACTGATTTTTTTTTACTTTATTCTATCTCCTATGAGTGTTTATTTTTTTCGATTGTCAATTAAAGTATTTTTCATGACTTTTATTAATCAAAAAAACTCCCAGGATGTTTTATAATGATCAATCTGTGGACATGGACATTGATGTGGCTAATCTTTTTGCAAGTCACTTTAGATCTGTTTACTCTGATGAGTTGCTTGATTATCCAGCCTTATCCTCTACTAATATTCATAATATCTTCAAACTTAAGATTTCAATCTATGAAATTTACGAGGGGCTCTCGAGATTGGATGACAGAAAGGGGCCTGGTCCTGATGGTTTGCCTCCTGGATTATTGAAGTCATGAAGCTTTGTATTATCATGACCATTATGCATGATGCTTAACCGGTCATTGGAGGAGGGTTATTTTTCTGAGTATTGGAAGACCAGTTTTGTCACCCCTGTGTTCAAGTCAGGGGACAGGGCTGATATTGCAAACTATAAGCCAATAAGTATTTTGAGTACTGTTCTTAAATTATTTGAAAACCTAGTAACTAAAGTATTGGCATCTAAACTGGGACCACCTATAAGAGGTGAACAGTTTGGTTTTCAGAGAGGCAAGTCTGCTGAATTGAACTTGATTTGCTATGCGGACTACCTGTTGAGGACCTTGGAGAGTGGATCTGAGGTATATTCCATCTATACTGATTTTCCTAAGGCCTTTGATAGGGTCAACCATGATGTTCTTCTTAAGAAGCTCAATAACTGTGGCATATCGGGTTCACTGTTGGGCTGGATTAGGAGTTATTTGTGTGGCAGAGTTCAGGTGGTTCAAGCTAATAATTTTAAGTCTGTTAACATTACTGTGCCCTCAGAAGTGCCTCAGGGCTCTCACCTGTTCTTGAATGATGTTTCCGACTGCTTTCGGTCTTCTTGCTCTTTGCTGATGATGTGAAGTTGTACACGGCAGTTGGATTGATTGAGGCTTATGTGGGATTGCAGGGTGATTTGGGTAAACTTAGTGTCTGGTGTCAGTTAAATGGTATGGTTATAAATATTTCTAAATGCTTCTCTATGTCTTTCTTGAGATCGCGCAATCCATTGTTTTTTTATTACAGCATAAATGGGACTTCCCGTGATTAGGGATCTGGGGGTTAAGTTTGATTCGACACTGAGTTTTATTCCTCAGATAACCGAGGAAACATCTAGGTCTCTGAGGATGCTTGGGTTCATCAGGCATTGCTCATCAGAGTTTTCATCCATTACCTCTATAAAAATGCTGTACTGCTTGTTGGTTAGGCCTCTCTTGGAATATTGCTCATGTGTGTGGAACCCACCTTTTGCTTGCCATGTTAGAAGCTTGGAGCTTGTTCAGAGTAAATTTCTATGTCATATTAATCATAACTTCTTTATCAATGATTCTTTTAGTTATTCAAAACTGACATCTATATTAAACTTGAATACCCGGTCTTACCAGAGAATTCAACGAGATCTTGTAACATTCTTTAAAATTTTTAATGCCATTCTAAATTGTCCAGAACTTTTATCTCAGATTAATTTGTATGCATCCTCTAGACATATTAGATCTACTTTGTCCTTCTTCAAACCTTATCATGAGACAACCTATCAAGCTAATACCTTCATGACAAGATTTATGGGCCTTGTAAATAACTGCCCATTACTGGACTTGTTTTCCAGCTCCTTGTCTCTTTAAGAGGCGAATCAGGGTTCTTTTTGGAATTTCTTAGTTTTAGTCTTTAGTTTTAAGTGTCATATAGAGATATAAGTATAAGTTATTTTTGATGTGAGTGAAGGAAATCATGGTTTTCAGATTAGACTGTGTCAAATTCCAACATTCCGCCTGCAGTTACACAAGGCATCTTCAGAAATCTTCACTCTTCGAGACTTAACCTTGATTGCCTGATTTACTAAAAGGTTTAATCTTAAATTGGGCTAACTTGACAGCTAGAGGTTTAAATTGACAATAACACCAGTAATTCAACCAAAGTTGTAAAGCTAAGCAGAATACTAGATTATAATAAAACTGATAGAAATTAAAAATTAATTTGCCATTCTAAAAAATTATTAGCTTTTCCACCTGTTCTAAGGTTTAATCTCTCGATTTTGATTTTAAATTTTTTTCTCTAAGTGAATATTTAGAAAATATTGTATTACACGATGTGAGGGTATCCATTAACAGATTCCAATATTTTCCGATTGAAAAACAGCCATTCTCATTCACTTTAAATAAAACATTCGTGTTTTCCTACTTGAACAGTTAACAATTTGGCATTTTTTTTAATATCTACGTAAACAATGCATTTTGATGCACTTCATCTATTTGCTCAGTATCAGACAATTATTCTTCAAGTTGCTGGTGTTTACAAAATTTTCTTAATTTTCTTTTTTTAACCTGGTAAGGAATGTTCCATTAAGGATTAACAACTATATGTTTTTGAAGGAGTATTAACGGGAATCATAGATTGACTCTTCATTTAAGAAGATGAATTTTTGATTAGTTGGGGCTTACAATGCAACAGTAATTTAAATTTCGCATTCTTGGAAACATATATGTAAGGCTGTGCCTTTATATAGCTGTGAAACTTTGACGAAAGAATGTAGTGTTGCAAAAAAATGATGAGAGTTATGTAGACTCTTTTTTTTAGGACAGATGGAGCATAGATTTATTTTGATTTTTAGTATTTCCTTTACCACATCTGTCAGGTTATTTGGCAGTCATCAAACCCTCTTATGTGTTCAAACATAGGAATCATAAAGAAACTTGCTCACTGAGTCTAAGAAGTGCCTAGCCTATAATCATAAGCAAAGCAGTGGTGAACGAACACGACTTATGGGGGAAGGTCAGTGAAACTATGAGCCGGTTTCCGGGACAAAGCCATGTCAAATGGCTGGCTAAATTTTACCAGACTGTACGAGATGTGTATGTATTTTTGATCTAGTTAAGAACCAAGACACCAGTATCCTCAAGAAGTTGATATTACCAATTTTTCTTAAGCCGTACTCTTTTGTTTGGACACATCTATTTCTCTATAATTAACCTTATGTATTTTTCCATTTGGTCTAAAACTTGGTTTACATTTACCACTGCCTTGTCTGCTTTCTGTTATTTCCTCTACAGTTTACTATTATAATAGACTGTCAAATTTCAGAATTTGTCTGATCATTTCATATCTTTTTTTCTGTATGTGTTCCAAACAGTACTTTCTTCTTCGACACGTTTCGATACTTTTTTATCCCTAACTCTTCATTTCAAATGCTATATGCCTTTTTTTAAATTCTTTTTCCAATATAATTTATTATTTTAGTGTTAAGTACGTTAATTGTATTGTATATTTTTTTATTTATTTTTTATTATTTTTATATTATTAGTAATTTTAGTTATATTGCTTCTACTGGTGTTTATTACGGTAATTATCTTTAAAATAACAGGTAATTTTGATTCCAATGTAGGCAACCATATATACAATAAATTGTATGTTTGGTTGTCTACGTGAATTCTCGACCGCTTATCGCGACATCTATAAACTAGTGGTCTAAGTTTGAAAATTAGCGGTTTTTCACATCCATATCTTAAATAAGGATTTTATTACAAAATATATTTAAACATGCGTCGGTATATATGAATATGTGTATACATATTTGAAATATACATACTTAATTTAAATATATTTTGTGTCAAAATTCTCGTTTAGGATATGGATGTAAAAAAACAACCGAACTGTAACTTAGACTACTACTAATTTGTAGATGTTACAACAATCGATCGCGGGTTAACATAGACAACTAAACATACAATCGATTGTATACTTGGCTGCCTACAGTAACATCGAAATTATCTGTCATTAACATATAAAAGACCAGAAGAAAAAATAAAACTAAAATTACCATTAATATATTTTCAAGACAAATAAAAAATGTTATACAATGCAATTAACGTACTTGAAACTAAACTAACAAAATTACGTTAAGAAAAAGAATTTAAAAAAAAGACATAGTGTTCGAGATATAGTGCTACAGAAAAATGATTAAGGTGTTAGATGGACTATTAAAACAAACTGCAGATAAGATAGATAAACAGGAATGAGAAAGTGTTGAAATGTGTCGAAGAAGGGCTGTTTGGAACACGCTGTAGCGGAAATAGCAGAAAGCAGACAAAGCGGTGGTAAATGTAGACCAAGTTTTAGATCAAATGGCAAAAGGCATAAGGTTAATTATAGAGAAATAGATGTGTCCAAACGAAAGAGCAAGGCTTAAGAAGAACTGGGAAAATTACTTTTTAAGAATACTGGTATCATGGTTCTTTGCCAGATCAGAAATATATGGCTATATCTTACAATGGATGTATTTATAGATATATCTGTATATATTATACAACCTGGTAAAACTGAGCCAGCCATTTTTCCTATGACATCGGCCCAGGAACTGACCCATAGTTTCACCAACCTTCCCCACAAGTCGCATTTGTTCACCATACCCTGCTTTGCTTATGATTATAGGTCGGGTATTTTTTAGACTCGGTGACTAAGTTTCTTTATGATCTCTATGGTCGGGGACTGATCAACCTCATTCCAGAGAAAAAGGTTGGACCACAGAGCCCATAGCTAGTGGCCATCTATCTACTCAAGACCTTTTACGTACTTAGTTTGGTCCTGATTAGCCGCTGCTGATTATGGGTCATATTAACTGACCATGAAACAGACACATGATAGGGACTGATGATTGCCAACTGAGTTGATAGATGTGATTAAAGACAAAATAAAAATTAAAAGTATGTTTAAAATATGGCATTGAAATGTTGCAGTTAAACAAGAGTAAATAGGAGGAAACACAGTGGGTTTTTTCCTTATGAGTTGGTCTGTCTAATATTCCTCTATACCATCATATCTGGAATGCTTCTATATGCTGTTTTTCTGTGCTTACCACTCCAAATATACTTTTTAAAAAATGCTCTCAATTCCTGTACCTTAATGAATTATGGAATGTATAAGGTGAGCCAAGCTTCAGAGTAGCCTAACCCACAAAAAAAGAAAAGTGAATTATAAGTAACTTAATAAAATGTGTGTATTGGTCCTATGTCATTTATGCAGGAATGGAATCGAGCCAATTTAGTAATTTCACATTGATGATTAAAACCAAACCACTATTTATACTATTACCAAAGAGATCAGAGAGCATTTGAAATTGTAAACAAAATAATTCTCTTTATGTCTTTATATATCTGAAAATTTCAAAGTTTAAAGTTTTGAGAAAAGTGGTATTTAATAAAAAAAAAACTATTTTAAATGCTACAAAAGTACCATAGAAATTTGAAAAAAACTCATTTAGAACCACAAAAAGTATTTGTTGATGCCACAAATCCAGTTTTATTAACATTGTCGCTTGTACCATTCTACCTCCCATGCTTTGAGATGTAAAATTAACTTCCAATTTATTCACAATTATTTTTTACGATTTTTGTGCTAATCATCTAATTTTCTGTAATAATTTACTTATTATTTATACGCACTTTAAGATTATTTCTTCTACGGCTGAGGTGCAACGTGAGAAAAAAAAAAGAATGCGTTTAAGACGCGATATTAAAATGGGCTATTAAAATAATTTAGGACATGAGTCGTAAAGAATAATAAATAATTTCAGTTGTAATATAGGCAGCTAAATATACAATGAATTATATGTTTGGTTGTCTATGTTAACCCTCGATCGATTGTTGTGACATCTATAAACTAATGGTCCAAGTTGCGAAATAAGTGGTTTTTCACATCCAAGAATTTTGTCACAAAACATTTAAATAGAAATATACAGCACTCTGTTGAAAATATGTGATTTGACAACCTTAAAAACATTTGCAAAATTAAATTTTTCAAATAAGAATATAGTTTTAACATTCTTTCAACCATTTCGAAAGCTAACACATAAAAATAACTAACCTAGTTTTTCATCACTTCACACAAACACAGCTACTTTACTATGGTGCTGAACAGTTCTATTCATTCATTCATAGACAGAAACGAAGGATTCGGGTAAGTTTTCATTATAAGGGATTCAGGTTAATTTTCAATATAATTCCAGCTATACAGAAAAATTTTCTATAATGCAAGGAACGCCGAAAAAAATAGAGCACTAAATTATAAAGGTATGAATTTTGAATAGAAGAGTTACTTTAACATGTATATTTTTTTTTTGATTTTTAAAAATATTTAAGTAGAAGGTAATGCTGTTAGATGTGTGCAATACTTTTCGAGTTATTGATTATGCCTATGCCCATTTTGAAAATACACTAGTTTAGAGAATGTTTTATCGATTTCATTTAAATTTTTGCGCACATCTAAAAATGGTATTGCCTTGTATGTGAACCTAAATATTTTTAATCATAAAAAGTGTTTTTTTTAAACATGTCTTTTCCTCAATTTTTAGTTTTTTATAATTTTTTGGGGTTGTGAACAATATATTTAAAAAAACTGTTTGTTTTGGGTCAATACAGCATAAGCTAGAGGTTACGCCATTAAAAAAACATCTTAAAAGTTGACTTATTTTCACCTGCTTAAGTGCATTGCCCCCTTAATGTTTACATATGAAACAAGGATTTTTTCAACTATGTTGGGAATGTGGAATCTTTGGCACAGTGATACTACTCAGTATGTATCACCACTATGCCAAACCCTTTATTTTTGCAATCGACGCGCGTTTCACTAACTATGTTAGCTTAATCAGGATCGATGATGAAGCTAACATGGTTAGCGAAACGCGCGTCAATGGCAAAAATAAAGTGTTTGGCGTAGTGGTGATATATACTGAGTATTAAGGGTTTTTTCATTCTTTAGATGTAGCTGATTTGATTCCTCTCAGAGTGGTGCATTCCAGGAATATATGTGGCCCTGATTACAATGCACCTGTTCTTGCAGGAATTTGTCTGCATGCCCTGTACCTATAAGAGATAATTTTTTTATGATTACAGACTAGAGATCCTATAGGATTTTTCTGTTTCTTTAAATTGGCAAGATAAAGACAAGAGTTAAAATATAGTCAGTAACTGTATACATTCATAGTCTCTATAGGTGTATGTACCTTTGTAAACCTAAACTAGCCCTAGTAATATCTGTTTAACTAGCATTTTTTTTTTCTACTTAGTACCCAATTGGGTTTACAAGTTTATGAAATGAAAGGGCAATACCTATTTTTCAAAATTTTTCAACAATAGCCAAAATATGCCTTCATAGCACCCCCTTGTTATATTTATTTTAAAGCCTTTTGGGTTTAACATACGAGGCTGGTTTGAAAAGTCCGTGCAAAGTCCGAGAGATGGCACCACCAGCGCGTATCGAGGTCATGTTTAGTTAGTAGCATCTCTTGAATGAACACACTCCAAGTTTCAGCCATATTGGTCTATTTCTTTGTGTTTGGCATTCGTGTGAATCAAGGAAGTCGAGTGATTTTCAAGAAATGGACGAAAAAGAATTTCGTGTGGTGATTAAACATTACTTTATGAAAGGCAAAACGCCTCAGGAGACTAAAGAGAAGCTTGATAAACATTATGGTGACTCTGCACCTTCGATTAGAACAGTTTATAAGTGGTTTCAAAATTTTCGGACTGGCCATATGGGCACAAGTGACGCTGAACGTTCTGGACGGCCATGATATGGTGATGGATGACAGAAGAGTTAAGGTGCGTGAGATTGCTAGTGCTGTGGGCATCTCGACTGAACGGGCACATAATATTTTGCATAAACATTTGGACATGAGAAAGCTATCCGCAAGATGGGTGCCGCGATTGCTCACGCTTGACCAAAAACGAAAGCGTGTGAAGTGTTACAAGGATGGTTTGCAGCTGTTCCAGAAGAATCCGGAGGACTTTAAGCGTCGTTTCGTCACTGTGGATGAAACATGGATACATTACTATAGTCCTGAGACCAAACAACAATCTAAACAATGGGTTACCAAGGGGGAATCTGCACCAAAAAAGGCGAAGACCGTTCCTTCGGCCGGAAAGGTTATGGCGACTATCTTTTGGGATTCGCAAGGGATAATCCTCATCGACTATCTGGAAAAGGGTAAAACTATCACAGGTGAATATTATTCATCGTTATTGGACCATTTGAAAACCGAGCTGCAAGAAAAACGCCCGCGATTGACCCACAAGAATGTCCTTTTCCATCACGACAACGCACCCCAAACACATAAGTAGCCTCGTATATATACCCAGTGTTGCCGACTCAAAATTTTAAAAGGTATATAGTGTTTTAAAAATTGGTAGATTTCTACAAAGTCCTACATGAAAAGTTCGTAGATTTACCATCTTATTTTTTTCACACATTTGTAATAATTATTTGAAGAAATATTCATTTCTTACAGATTTATTAAAACACAATAAATTTTAGTGATTGGTTTCATTCTACATTTTTAAATGAATATTAATTTATTAATTAAACAATTTTAAATGCTGTATGGTAATTTCCAATTACTAATATTGCACTGGTCACTGGTATATATCAAGTACAAAACAGGCCCTAAGACACTGCCCTGTGGTAAACCCGCTTAGCTCAGCTCAGTCTGTGCTTCATCTTGCATTACTCTGAAGTATTTTTCGGAAATGTATGACTCCAATATTTGGGCATACTTATGTGGAAGTAGCACGTTTAGCTTATATTGAAGTCCCTCATGCCATACTTTGTCAAAGGCCTGTGCAGCATCAACAAAGATTGTTGAGCAGATCTTTTTGCTTTCTAGCGATTTTTCGATTATGTCAGTAATTCTATGTACCTGGTTGATAGTGGAATGACTTTCTCTGAAGCGGAACTGATGGTTTGGGATTATTGTTTTTTCTTCAATGATGTGTTTAAGCCTTTTCAGTAGTATTTTTTCAAATAGTTTTGAAATTACAGGTAGTAAGGATATAGGCCTATAGGACGAAACTTCATGAGGGGGTTTGCCTGTCTTAGGTATCATTATGACTTCTGCGACTTTCCACATCTTAGGGACATACTTTAGCCTGAAAGAAGCATTAATAAGATGCGTAAGTGTTATTATAGTTTTCCTTGGTAGTTGTTTTAGTACTTCGCCAGTAATTAGGTCAAATCCAGAAGCTTTCTTAGGGTCATTGTTTGTTTTTATCTCTTCTGCAACTTCTTTTGGAGAAGTTGGTCTGATGTTTATTACTTCTTGAGCAGGTATTTCCCAGTCTGATAATTCCTCACCTGGGTTTGGGCGAAAAATATTTTCAAGATGTTCTGCGATTCTATTTGCTTTTTGTATGTTATTTCTGGCCCAACTGCCCAACTTTTTAATCGCTTAGTGGCCTTCGAGAGAGAATATTCCGTGTGTTTATCATTGGACAATTGGGCGAGGTAAGCACTGACTGAGTCATTTTACATTCGCTTTATTTCTTTTTTTAACAGTTGGGTAGTATTGTCAACTTTAGTTTTATCTGCTGGATCTCTGGACTGGTGCCATTTTCGCCTGAGTTTCCTTTTTTCTGATATTAGATCTTTTATTTCTTTTGGATAATTATTTCATTTTGTACGCTGGATAATTGAAGGTGTGTTATTCCAAGCAGGTTGCTGGATATTTTGGACAACTGTATTTACTTCTTCATCCAGTTGTTCTTTCGTTTTCAATTGGGTTGCCAAATTAGTTACATTTTCAAGGTCTATTTTGAAACTTTTCCAATCTGTCAGTCTATTTACTAATCTGGAGTTATTTTCCTTTTATATTATATTCTCACTAAGGGTGAGGAGGATATGAGAACGATCTGAATTCATGTCTGATATTTCATTAACTCGAATGTAGTTTGTAGAAATATTTCTCACTACAAAGAAATCTATCAAATCAGGTATTTTTTTTGGATCTGTTGGCCAATATGTTGGCTTTTTTTATTGATGAAAAAAAACTTTTCAACATTGGCTCTGCTGTGCGGTAACACCAGCAGAGCCTACTTACAAATTGTCTTCATTAAGGGAATATTTTTGTTTTGGAAATGTGATGCCAGAAAACTTCAGTCTCAATGTTTTGCTCAGTCGTCTGATTTGGAGGGCACAATCCTGAAAGAAAAATTACAGTGCTTATCAGATTTTGTTATCAAATACTTACTTTAGCTAGGTTTGTATATACGAGGCTGGTTTGAAAAGTCCGTGCAAAAATAAAAACTACTTATGTGTTTGGGGTAAACCTTTTTTATTTTTCGACATAGTCTCCTTTTAGGCTTATACATTTCGTCCAACGATGTTCTAGTTTGTTGATCCCTTCCGAATAATAGGATTTGTCCAAGTCTGCAAAATATCCATTAGTGTCTGCAATCACCTCCTCGTTTGAATAAAATCTTTGTCCCGCCAGCCATTTCTTCAAATTGGGGAACAAATAGTAGTCCGAGGGAGCCAAGTCTGGAGAATAGGGGGGATGTGAAACGAGTTGGAATCCTATTTCCATTAATTTTGCGACCACAACTGCTGAGGTGTGTGCTGGTGCGTTGTCGTGATGGAAAAGGACTTTCTTGTGGGCCAATCGCGGGCGTTTTTCTTGCAGCTCGGTTTTCAAACGGTCCAATAACGATGAATAATATTCACCTGTAATAGTTTTACCCTTTTCCAGATAGTCGATGAGGATTATCCCTTACGAATCCCAAAATACAGTCGCCATAACCTTTCCGGCCGAAGGAACGGTCTTCGCCTTTTTTGGTGCAGATTCCCCCTTGGTAACCCATTGTTTAGATTGTTGTTTGGTCTCAGGAGTATAGTAATGTAGCTGCAAACCATCCTTGCAACACTTCACACGATTCCGTTTTTGGTCAAGCGTGAGCAATCGCGGCACCCATCTTGTGGATAGCTTTCTCATGTCCAAATGTTTATGCAAAATATTATGTACCCGTTCAGTCGAGATGTCCACAGCACTAGCAATCTCACGCACCTTAACTCTTCTGTCATCCATCACCATATCATGGATTTGATCAATGATTTCTGGAGTCGTAACCTCCACAGGCCGTCCAGAACGTTCAGCGTCACTTGTGCCCATATGGCCAGTCCGAAAATGTTGAAACACCTTTAAAACTGTTTTAATCGAAGGTGCAGAGTCACCATAATGTTTATCAAGCTTCTCTTTAGTCTCCTGAGGCGTTTTGCCTTTCATAAAGTAATGTTTAATCACCACACGAAATTCTTTTTCGTCCATTTCTTGAAAATCACTCGACTTCCTTGATTCACACGAATGCCAAACACAAAGAAATATACCAATATGGCTGAAACTTGGTGTGCGTTCATTCAAGAGATGCTACTAACTAAACATGACCTCAATACGCGCCGGTGGTGCCATCTCTCGGACTTTGCACGGACTTTTCAAACCAGCCTCGTACTTCTAAAATCAGTAACAATACCTGGAAAAAGGGCTTCTAAATGTGCAATAGACTGTTTTGCAAAGAACAAGTCATTTTTATTTCTCCCGACTTCACTTGATCTTCAAATGACTATGATGTTGAGTGTCTAAACGTTGAAGTTATTGGTGATTGGTTTACAGTACCTGGAAAATATAACAGTAGGACAAGGGGCTTAGGAAGCATTTGTGTTTCAAACATTTCATATAAAAAATATTTCAAGGATTGGTTAAGTTTTGTAAATTACAAATAAGCATTCAAGCTTTGGGAGTTGGGTTAATCAATTAGATCAATCATCATCAAACCTTTGACATTATTCACATGCTTAGAGCTACTAGCGTGCTTATTTAAAATGAATCTTCCCCCACCAGTTTTGCAGTGATAGTACTACCTTTGTCGCTTTGTTTAATCCATTCTGCCTATTCTTTTTCATGTTCCCATAGTTTGAGGTATGTTTGTTCGTAATGTTTCTTTTTGTTTTTCGGGAAAGTATCTTCTACACCCCGGCCACGGCCATCATCCTCACTTTCGCTTATATCCATGTTATGTTGGAGGTATTAGTAGTGCGCGGATTTTCACAAGTAAAAAATCATTCCCTCTTCGTTCAAATTTTTTACAACCTATAAAACCGTTCCGTATTATGTACCTCCACACGCTTGTCACAAGCCGTTTGGCAAGTGCAGGCAAGCCAAACATCGACATCCTCACGCTTGCGAGTGCTCTAGTAAGTCTTGAGCCTCCAAGTATGGCGGACGTTGAAGTAACTGCGGCAGCTGCTGTGTGCGCGCTAATCTATTTTTATTTTAAAGTAAAGAAAGTAAGAAAAAACGAAGAATTAGTAAAAAAGAAGATGGTGGATGATAAAAATTTTACATGTATAAACCATAGAGAAATTATTATATTAGAATAGAGGAGAGGAGAAACTATATAGCCTGCTGTAAACCAAAGAGTATGTCGTTGAAAAGAGAAGGAAATAATATGAGACAATTCTGTCTCTCTTACTCTGCGCTTGAACGCTGAATTCTGGCGCCGAGTAAGAGAGACAGAACGTTATTAAAATTTCTTTTTTTGATTTGAGGTCCTTTACGGGCTTATTCAAAAGACTGCTTAACCGACGCCATGCATCGGCAACTTTTTTCTTGTCCTTACGATTCTGTCCGTATGATTTCATATGCAGGACTCAGCATTCCAAAAAAATAAAATTATTTCATTTAACTAGTCACCCTTATTTTAATGATGCGAGCAGAGGGTAAACGACGTGCGTCCGTTACGCGTTCAGAATCTGTACTAATGCCTTTGACTTGTGCACAAAATACCGACACTCTGCCCGAGTGGTGGCAAGCGCTCGCAACCCTACGCAAGCCAAGCCAAACGCCTGATCCACACGTTCCAGTTTGTGAACGCTTATCGAGGTTTGGCAAGCGTGTGAATCTACCATTAGGTTACAGTTCTACGAGGCTTTTTATGAATTTAGGGAGGCGCTACATTCTATGCGGAACTGTCAGATATTAACAGTTTTCCTAGACGATAATGTTAGTTCCGTTTTTGGCCATGTTCATTTAAGATATTTCTTGCGAGAAGACAGAGAGAGCAATATGTGAGAGAAAGACGCGAAATAATTTGGTTTTCAGGGCATAATGAATGTGGAAACATAGCTTCTCGCTTGCTTCCCGCTATACGCAATCACGTGATATTTATAATAACCTTGATACTTTTACAAGATGTACAATAATAACCGACAAAGTGCAAGTCGAACTTGCGCAATTAGTTTTCCGTATCTTGATTGCTTTTGTTTCAGAGGTATAAAATGATCAATGACTTCACAAAACACAGCCCAAATGAGTTTTCAACAAAGTTTTTTTCGAAAACACACCCCAAATGAGTTTTCAACAAAGTTTTTTTCGATCTTCACTGAAAACTGATGACCTTGAAATTTTTTTTTTTTTTTGTTGTATACCTGATATGTATGATTAATTAAAACTATTATTATTAAAAATATATCATTTATTAATTATTGATAATTGAATAAATGTCCGTGCGGGGCAGGCGTTTATTCTAGTATCTTTTAAAAGAAAGTCCAATCGGTGCAATGCATATATGCGATTCAAAATTTAAAAGAACGCCCGCGTCCGTTCGCGCCTTCTACTTCAAGCAACGTTGCCACAGCGAAAACTCGTTTCATAAAATACATGAAAAAGTAATATTTATCTAATATTTTTGCAACAACTAGGAGGTAAACTGCCTTCATATTTTAACAAACGAAAGCAAAGTAATTTTTTTATGTATATATTTTTTTTGTGAGTTTTTACTTTTTAATACACATACAACAACAAAAAGTGTAAAAAAACGCGTTCTTTTACGTGTTAAATATCTGAAACTTTTACAATTAATTATGGCAGTACGGCGTCTTTATATTGAAGCAATCAATGGATGATGCTAAAATATATTATTTCTCAAAATTTCAAGCAAAACTACCTTTAATAGTTATCGTAAGAAATACCTTAAAGCTTGTGAGTAGGCTGCCTAGTTTTGCATGAAACGAAACGGAATCGGAATGTCAATCAAAACATTAGCTGATAGCCTTGATGTCCAAGCCTTAATAAGCTAATGAAAATTGAATTCGATTAAAACATCGCATAGTGCCTGTTCGTTTCATGATTGTTTTTTTTATTTTATTTTGTATTTTTTTATTCACATTTTTTTATCAAACCTAAAAAGTTGGTAGATTTTGGAGATAAGGTAATAGATTTGAACACGAAGTCGAAAGTAGATAGATCTACTGAAAACTAGGTAGAGTTGACAACGCTGCAAATACACTACCCAGAACAAACATGCATGATTCACTAGTTTTGTAATTCGGTTTACTCGTAGACCAATAGTCTAGCTTTAGACCCTCTTTTTTGTTTCATTTTTTATTTCTTATTCCTTCCAACTTCTTCCAGTATATTGTTGAAAGCCGTGTGGTGTAGTTCGGTTGCTCGTTATTTCAATTACTTTTTTACATATGTGGTATGTATTTTTTTTAATTGAAGTATTAGGGTTGTAAGTAGTTATTAAAAAGGGGGAGGGTTAAATATGCAGCTCGTTTTCTTCCTTATAAAATTTTTGATCGAACGTTACACAACGTAGATGGAGGCAAGCAGACAGTTTCCTACTTCGGGCTTTTGATGGCGAGGCTAGCGCGTTTCAAGACTTTGGATTGTGGAACGGAGGTGCACCACCTTAGTAGGGAATTTAATCATCTTAGGAGTTAAGTGTTGTTTAGCGTTGATTTCTATAACGCCGGTTTGAAGTTACGTAATTAGAATACGTCGGACATGTGTATCCTCTATATATTTATTTGTTTATATATATATATATATATATATATATATATATATATATATATATATATATATATATATATATATATATATATATATACACATTTATAATATATTGATTATTAGCTGTATTGTTATAGTATTGTTCAAATACCCCGTCTGTTCCTACTCTCTTTTTAGTGTTCCGTACGGAATACTTATAAGATCACTTCGGTGTCTGTCTGTCCGTCTGGCACACCCTATTTTCTCCAAATTATTTATTTGACGTAGAAAATTGAAATTTGGTAGTTTTGAAAGTCAAATTTTGACTTAAGGGGTTAATTTGGGGGGGTGAAAATATTTCTTACTAGGTCGATTGGGGTGTCAAATGAAAGCCTGTAAAAACACGAGTTCAAAAATATATGTAATCTCTTACATGCGCACACTTTTATTTGTATTATTTTGAAAATATCACTGCCCCCCACTCTATCTCAAAAGTACCGAAAAATTCTGGAATATTCTCCACGGGTTGTAGATTGAATAAAAATTATCACGAGTGCATTACCTTTAATAATTTATCAGGTATATAAAAAAAAAAAACAAAAATTTCAAGATCATCAGTTTTCAGTAAAGATCGGAAACAAACTTTGTTGAAAACTCATTTGGGATGTGTTTTGTGAAATCACTAATCATTTTATACCTCCGTAACAAAAATTTTTATTTTAGAAGCAATCAACGTACGGAACACTAACTGCGCAAGTTCAACTTGCACTTGACCGGTTATTTAATTATTATTTTTATTACATAGATAGTTCACCTTTAGTGCCATTTTTTAAACATGTGTTCTTTTTGTTTTAGAAATGTTTGACATACAGCACACTGGATTACCATGGGGTAGTTCTCTGTGTCCATACTTTTCCTACAAGTGGTCATTCTCAATGGAGGTCAGTGATTGTAATGCTGCCCCAAAATCGTTTAATGACATGAATCCAACCTGTTTTGGTAAGTTTTCCAGTTATGATATTCTTTCTGTAGATTTTTCGTCTTATGGTCCATTTCCATTATTAATTAATTATCAAAGTGATAGTAGTCACAAAGAAATTTTAAATTCTTTTGTAAAGTATTACATTTATAAAAAAAAACACTCCTGGAGATTTTTGAATTTCTTCATGCTTCTGGGTCTCTAGATTAGAAAAAAATCAGTTCCCAGTATCTGTCGTCTCTTTGTCTGTTGCCTCAATAAATCTTGGATGAAATGAGATATCACTTTTAAATTTGATACAGATATAATACTTAAACCAGGATAGAAATCTATAGTTTTTGAAAGATATCACTTTGGGGGAGGGGATGAAGGAGGCAGGAGGCAATAAATTTTTTATAGTTTCAATTATATTGGAAACTTTTTCTTGTTTTTTTTTTGTTAATATAAACAGATTTTTAAGAATAGTTATTTATGGGCAATTATATTATTCAAAGGGGAGTGGCAGGGGGTAAGAATTGGTTGCTTTAAATATATTATGTTATTCATCATTTTTAAGGTTCTTAGCATTGGGGAATCTAAAAATTTTATTATGATTTGGTTATTTTTATTTTTAACTGAAACAGTATGTAGAGGAAAATGACAATTCTTATTTGTAAATATCTTTGAAGCTGCGTGACTTATTATTTATATCACATTATAAAACACTCCATTTTCGTTTAAAATTTCCAGTTGTAATGCTTCATATAAATTATTCTTAGTTTGACAAAGTCACATTTGATATTTATTTTAAACTGTATATTTACCAGGGAAATACTTTATTAATGAGAACTTTTGACACACTAAAAAAATATTTTGCAAAGTTCAGTGTCATTAGTCTTTTGGATCTGTCAGAGATTGGAAAATTAACCAAAGTATTTTATTTGCTTTAAGCATGGAAATGCCATTACTTCATTTAATATATATTGCATTTAAATATTATTTATATATATTTTTACAGTTTTTCTTATGCTTATTCATTTCAAAAAATTGCCTCTCCCCCACTGATCAAGATTTAATTGATGTGAGGATTGTATATTTTCTTACAATACTTCATTATTGTGTTATTTTTATTTACTTGTATTTCAAAATTTAGTATACAAATATTTTCAAAATTCCCAAATGTTTACAAATTCTGGTTGCAGTCTCATATTTGTTCTTATTTGTTTTACTCTTTCAATTCAAGTTTTCATGTATTGAACGATCATATTTATGTTTCTTTCTTGGTAGCAAGCCAGTTTTTTTTTTTATTATGTAAAACCCATTTATTGATATTCTTGTACATCAGTAGATAACAATAAGAAATGTCAGATTAAAAATATAAAATCTCAACATAATAATTAGGATGGGCAAATGGACATGGTTACAAACAGGTCATAATGAACATAGAACTTTTGAAATAATGTTGGTTTTGTAAATTTTAGTTGTGGAAAATTAAGACCTTGAAATTTTTTCGGAGAAAAGTTATATTTTTTAAAGTATATATATATATATATATATATATATATATATATATATATATATATATATATATATATATATATATATATATATATAAAAAAAACTTGAAAAGCATCATTTAAATTAATTGATTAAAAACAAAATGGCTACATCTTGATTGCAGTTCTCAGAAACACAGTTGTCCTTAGTTGAAAAGAAAAAGACTGTAGTCAAAACCATAGTAAATGATTAATGGATATTGCAAAGTTATTGTAGATTATGGAATTTAAAAAAATCTGTGGTAATTAATAATTACAATGCTTATGAAAAGAACCTACAAAAAAAGCAGTCCTCTTAATGTTTCTCCTTATAACAATTAGTGTTTCCATTTTTGCTATTATGTAAAGCTTTTAACTACAGGCTTAGAACGTCATTGCAGATAGATCACTATTTGATAAAGTTTTTACGAGACGGTAAATAGGGAAGTTTTTGGTAAATTGTATAGATTTTAACTACATTAAGAAAGATTTTCTTGTTTTATTTTTATAATTTAGAGTTGACCACAACACTCTCATGACATCTACAATATCTATCTTCAATGTTGACGAAAGTTAGAAATTATTGTCTCTCTTGCATCTATTACACCATGTTGTAAAACTTTTTTTTTTCTCTTATTTAGAGTTGACCACAACACTCTCATGACATCTACAAGGATTCTACACTTTCAAGGCTCCTGGTCCAAACACCATAGGTACTGAAAAGCACATGGAGATTCTTCATATCCTCTTGTAATATATTCGATATCTCTTTTTCCCGTTTTTGAAGAGGGGAACAACAAGAATGAAGGGTGTGTTATTGGATTATAACATAAATGGAAGTGAAAGAAAAGGTAACAAATTTTATTTTGCCTTTACTAACAGTATTATTTAATTCTTTACTTCCCTTACTAAGAAATGTATTGTGTTAGTGAAAAAATCATATTTTGAAATTTTTTTTATTCACGTTTTAAGGTCCCTATATTACTAAAAATAGTTTCCAATTTCTGTCGGTCTGTTGGCATAATAATTATGAAATATATTATTAATCTTTATTAATTACTAATTGAGAACATTTTTCACAAACATTAAGTCTAACATAATCAATGAACAATTTTAACTATTAATAACCGGTCAAGTGCAAGTTTAACTTGCGCAATTAGTGTTCCGTACGTTGATTGGTTTTAAAATAAAAAAATTTGTTACAGATGTATAAAATGATCGATCAGTGACTTCACAAAACACATCCCAAATGAGTTTTCAACAAAGTTTGTTTCCAATCTTTACTGAAATCTGATGACCTTGAAATTTTTTTTTTTTTTTTTTTTTTTTTTTTTAAATACCAGAAAAATTATTAAAGGTAATGCACTCGTGATAATTTTCGTTCAGTCTACACCCCGTGGAGAATATTCCGGAGTTTTTTCAAAATTTTTTGATAAGTACTTTTCGAGATAAGGCGTGGGACAGCGATTTTTCGCGATTTTTTAAAAATAATACAAAGAAAAGTGCGCGCAAGTATTACATTATATGTACATTTTTTACTCGTGTTTTCACAGGCTTTCATTTGACACCACACTCGATGACCTAGTAAAAAATTTTTTTTTTCACTTCCGATTTCACCCCCCAAAAAACTAATCTCTTAAGTCAAAATTTAACTCTCAAAACTACATGGCTCTGATGAGGCCATCAATTCCTATATTATTACCAAATTTCAACTTTCGATGTCAAATAGTTTCGGAGAAAATCAGGTGTGACAGACGGACAGACACCGAAGTGATCTTATAAGTGTTCCGTACGGAACACTAAAAACTATTTACAATAACGTTGACTAAAATATCACAGTAATTTTATTAATGAAGCAGTTATTTTGCAGGCTGCACTTCAAGACGGTTTTTTAAAAAATAATATCACAAATTAATCGATACCTAGATGCCAGGGCACCTGTATGTATCTAGGTAGTTTACTAATAATTTTCTTTCCGGATTAGGTTTTTTTTCCTTCTTTTTATGACAGCTAATCAGACAGATACAAATACAACAGATACGATACATGGTTCATGTGCAATGGCTCTCAATCAAAGACTCAAAAATTCGAAAGTTATCAAATATATATGCTTTACATAATTCGCGAAATTTTTTGCTGTTTTTCACCAGTCTTATCGAATTCGGCAGGAGGTTGTAGCTTCTCGGAGCTAAATACATTTTAGATTTATGTTGTTATTCCTGGGCAGTATTAAGTTTTTATTTTCTCTAGAACGTGTTTTGTGAGTATGATTAACAAATTTATTCCGTTCTTTAAGAATATGTAGAAAGGTGCAAACTGTTGTGAGATACATTGTTCTAATATTACACGCTTCTTGTGTAAAGAGCAGGGCAGTAGGATATATTCTGTGTTTTTTATAAATTATTTTTAATATACACCTCTGTACTATATTCATTCCATACAATGCAGATTCATACGGGCCTCCCCACACCAAAATACCATAACCAATCAGAGATTCTACCAGCGATTTATATATCAGTATAAGTAGTTTTGTATTTAAAATATTCCTTATATAAAATTTGTGTATTAATTTCCGTAATCTGATTGATAGGTAGTCGATCTGTGGCCATTTCAGAAATTGATCTGTTACAACACTAAGATATTTTGTATTAGTTACCTCATTTATTTTATTGTTATTATTTATTTGAATACTTGAAAAATATGGCCTGTTTGCAACAGGTAATGAAAATGCAATATAATTGGTTTTAGTCAAATTAAGACATGATTTACCAATTTTTTACCTTGCTGAAACCACTGACTACCTTCTTCCTAACCCCATCCCAGTCAACACCTCTAAAGATCAGAACAGTATCGTCAGCATAGGAAATCATCGTCCCACCCATGTCCAGTTTCAGTAGGGCATTAATATATGTAATGAACAAAAGTGGGCCAAGGAGCGTGTCCTGTGGTACTCCTATTTTGATAATCCTCTTTTCGCTTATGGTATTATTAATTTTAATAACCTGAGTTCTGTCTGTCAAATAGCTATGAATTAACTTCAACACTGGCCCCCTAACTCCATATGGTGCAACTATATATATATATATATATATATATATATATATATATATATATATATATATATATATATATATATATATATATGTTATATATATATATATATATATATATATATATATGTTATATATATATATATATATATATATATATATATATATATATATATATATATATATATATATATATATATATATATATTTATATATTTATTAAAGGCGAAGTGGGGATTAAATAGTTTTCGAGTAATATCATTTTAGGAGAATACCAGGTGTACAACTATGAAATGCGGTTTTTTTTTTTTTCTAAAAAACATGTTAAATTCGGAAGAATAATAAAAAGTGCTTTATTCAAAGTATGCTCCATCGCTTGTTATACATTTTTCCATCTTTCGGGCAATTTGTGAATACGACGCCAGTAAAAATCTTCCTCTTTTGCTGCGAACCATTCATCGAGCCATTTTTTCACATCTTCGTACGAACCAAAGCGCTGCTCAGCAAGTGCGTGACCCATCTATGCAAACAAGTGGTAATCGGAAGGAGCCAAGCCTGGTGAGTAAGCCGCATGAGGTAGAACTTCCCAGCTGAGTGTTTCCAACGTGTCGGGAACTGGTTTTGCCGTATGTGATGGAGCATTGTCATGAAGAAAAATGACTTTGTGTTGCCTCTTTCGGTATGCTGGCCGTTTTTCAAGCAGCGAACGATTCAAATTGGTCAATTGTTGGTAACGTTTGGTATTAACCGTTTCTCTAGGTTTTAACAGCTCATAATAGATCACTCCCCTCTGGTCCCACCAAACACAGAGCATCGTCTTTCTGCCAAAGCGATTCGGTCTTGCGGTCGATGTGGATGGTGCACCTGGGTCTGCCCATGACTTTTTGCGCTTGGGATTCTCAAAATAAATCCACTTTTCATCCCCTGTAACTATAGGATGCGAAAAGAATTCCTTTTGTACCGAGCGAGCAAAATGTTACACGTGTTTTTGCGCTTTTCCATTTGCCTGTCGTTCAACTCGTGTGGTACCCATCTACCGGTCTTCTGAATTTTTCTCATCTCTCGTAACCGATTGGAAACAGCTTGTTGATTAACGCCCAGTTGTTCGGCGAGTTGTTTTTGTGTTTGCGAATCATCTTCATCCAACAGTGCTTGCAATTCCACATCTTCGTATTTTTTTGGCGGTTTTCCACGTTCCTTGTCTGCAACATCGAAGTCACCACTTTTGAAACGCCGAAACCATCATTCACACGTATCTTGCGATAAAGCATGTTCACCATAAGCGTCTCGAAGTAATCGGTATGATTCAACAGCAGTTTTCTTCAAACGAAAACAAAAAATTAATACTGTCCGCGATTGCTTTTTGTTCGGTATAAATTTCGACATATTGAACACAACAACACAACACTATGCACACACTTTTCCAATTTATCACTCATACGCCTCTGACACTTGTTGATGACACAACAAAATGGCGCAGTGTCAAATCTTTGTAGCACAAACTGCATTGGCGTACCATCTGTTGTCTGAAATTCGCATTTCATACTTGTACTCCTGGTTTAATTTTAAATAAAAAAAATAAGGTGTCAAAAGGGCAAGATAAGGAGTTAGATGGGTGCTTTCATATATATTGTGTTATATGTCTTTTTCAGGATCCTTGGAATCGAGGCCTCTATCGTATTTTTTTTTTTAATTCCAGTTTTAAAAAAGCGGAGGGCTAAAACCGCCGGGGACGTTTAAATATTGTATAGTTTCAATAGTACTGTGAGAATTTGCACTGGAATTTTTCCATAAATATTTATATTAAAAAATATATAGGGTTAAAGGGATGTAGGAGGGCTTAGATTAGTGGTTGGGTACATACTGTAAAATATGTCTATTGCAGGGTTCTTGGCATCGAGAATCTGAAAATTTTTGCATTATTTCCGATTTTGTTAGAAGTCCTTCTGCTTAGTATTTTTAGTGTTCCGTACAGAACACTTATAAGATCACTTCGGTGTCTGTCCGTCTGTCATCCGATTTTCTCCGAAACTATTTGACATAGAAAGTTGAAATTTGTAAATACGGGAATTGATGGCCTCATCAGAGCCGTGTAGTTTTAACAATTAAATTTTGATATAAGAGGTTAGTTTTGGGGGTGAAATCGGAAGTGAAAAAAAATTATCGGGTTTTCGAGTGGGGTGTCAAATGAAAGCTTGTAAAAACACGAGTTCAAAAATATATATAACGTAATACTTGCGCACACTTTTCTTTGTATTATTCTTTAAAAATTGCGAAAAATCGCTGCCCCCTTATCCCGAAAAGTACTGATCAAAAAATTTTGAAAAAATTCTGGAATATTCTCCACAGGGTGAAGATTGAACGAAAATTATCACAAGTACATTACCTTTAATAATTTATCTGGTATATAAAAAAAAAAACAAACATTTCATCAGTTTTTAGTAAAGATCGGAAAAAACTTCGTTAAAAACTCGTTTGGGGTGTGTTTTGTGAAGTTATTGTTCATTTTATATCTCTAACAAAAATTTTTATTTCAAAAGAAATCAACGTACGAAACACTAATCGCGCAAGTCCGAGTTGCCTTAGCCGGTTTTTGTTTTTTTACTTCCATTATAGAGAGAATATTCATGAAAAATCACCTTTTGAAATTTCTATTCACCCTTCAGGGTCTCTAGATCACAAAAACATGGTTTAGAATTTCGCTCCGTCAGCTCGGTAGCTCTCGAACAAAATGAGATATCAAATTCAAATTTGGCACAACAGTAATATTGAAATCAGAATGGAACTTAATAGTTTTTGAGCGATTTTAATGTCAATAGTATTATGAGAATTTTTCCTGGTTTTTGGTCCAGACACTGAACAGACTATGAGCAATATTATTTATAGTCGGACACATACGAGGTTAGATCGTTAGAGGACTTCAAATATATCTTGTTATACGTCGCTTTTAGAGTTCTTGAGAGTTGAGGAATTCGAAAATTATTTTTTTAATTATTTTCAGTACCAAGGGAAAGTGTTAAAATTGTATTATTAGTTAAATATATAAGTGGTATGTGAATGATATTGAATTTTTCGTAGGTCGTTCCCGGTAATTCCGCCAATACTATAAGCTAGCAAGATGGTCAAAACAAGAGTTAAAAGTCAAGACATCGATTATCAAGTTCATTGACGACTGTGTGTTCCTAGAATCAGAGAAACCGAAGTATTTGGTACTTTATAACTTTTTTTTGATTTGAGGGGTTAAGTTTGAAAGGCTTGTTAAATTTTCAGGAAATAAAGAAAAATGAGCTTCTTTTCTTAACTTTCTTATTCTTAACGGACTTATAAGAGGCGAAAGCTTGTTTACTAAATTTTTTTGTTAAAAACTGGATGACAGCTAAATATATTTGGAAAAATCAATTCCTGATGACTACTATTCACTTTGAGAACGGTTTACATCTTAAAGGAGATTTACGTTTTGAAGCCAAATTAAGTTTTAACTTGTCAGAAATAATCGATTTTCAAGATAACATTTTTTTTTTTAAATTTAGTACTAAAAGTTTTCTCATTTTTCATAAGACGTCGAGATTGTATTCTTTCAAACTTGCCTCTTCATGTACCATGTGTACAAGTATGAAATGCGGATTTTTTTTCTAAAAAACATGTTAAATTCGGAAGAATGATAAAAAGTGCTTTATTCAAAGTATGCTCCATCGCTTGTTATACATTTTTTTTTTTTTCCCATCTTTCGGGCAATTTGTGATTACCACGCCCGTAAAAATCTTCCCTTTTTGCTGCGAACCATTCATCGAGCCATTTTTTCACTTCTTCGTACGAACCAAAGCGCTGCTCAGCAAGTGCGTGACCCATCGATGCAACCAAGTGGTAATCGGAAAGAGCCAAGTCTGGTGAGTAATCCGCATGGGGTAGAACTTCCCAGCTGAGTGCTTCCAACGTGTCGCGAACTAGTTTTGCCGTATGTGATGGAGCATTGTCATGAAGAAAAATGACTTTGTGTTGCCTCTTTTGGTATTCTAGCCTTTTTGAAGCAGCGAACGGTTCAAATCGGTCAATTGTTGGTAACGTTTAGTATTAACCGTTTCCCCAGGTTTTAATAGCTCATAATAGATCACGCCCCTCTGGTCCCACCAAACACAGAGCAAGCATCGTCTTTCTGCCAAAGCGATTCGGTCTTGCGGTCGATGTGGATGGTGCGCCTGGGTCTACCCATGATTTTTTGCGCTTGGGATTCTCAAAATAAATCCACTTTTCATTCCCTGTAACTATACGATGCAAAAACGATCTCCTTTTGTACCGAGCGAGCAAAATGTCACATGTGTTTTTACGCTTTTCCATTTGCCTGTCGTTCAATTCGTGTGGTACCCATCTACCGGTCTTCTGAATCTTTCCCATCTCTCGTGGCCGATTGGAAACAGCTTGTTGACTAACGCCCAATTGCTCGGTGAGTTGTTTTTGTGTTTGCGAATCATCTTCGTCCATCAATGCTTGCAATTTCACATCTTCGTATTTTTTTGGGGGTTTTCCACGTTCTTTGTCTGCAGCATCGAAGTCCCCACTTTTGAAACGCCGAAACCATCATTCACACGTATCTTGCGATGGAGCATGTTCACCATAAGCTTCTCGAAGTAATCAGTATGATTCAACAGCAGTTTTCTGAAAACAAAAAATTAATACTGTCCCCCGAATGCTCTTTGTACGGTATAAATTTCGACATATTGAACACAACACTATGCACACACTTTTTCAATTTATCACTCGTGCGCGTCTGACATTTGTTGATGACACAACAAAATGGCGTAGTGTCAAATCTGCACAAACTGCATTGGTGCCCCATCGGTTGTCTGAAATCCGCATTTCATACTTGTACACCTGGAATTATGTGTACAAGTTAATTCTCGGCCATGGTGGACCAATTTTCACATTTATTTATAAAGAAACTAATAAAAACTAAATTCAAACAAATCTCCTTCGCTTTCTACACATTTTTTGTCATCTTTTGGGTAATCGCTGTATTCTAGTTCGGAAAATAATGGTTGTTTCCATGCGATGAAATTCATAGAGGCTTTATTCGATTTGCTCAACTGAGAATCAACCAAAGGGACCAAGTCTGTGGTATATGTCTCATGGGGGAGAATATCCCAGCTTGAATCTCAAATTGTTTCAAGATTTTTTTTTTGCTGTGTTATGCCGGATGTTATTCTGCAACAGCAGTCCTGCTAATAAACCTTC
The DNA here is from genome assembly GCA_019049505.1 of Pachyrhynchus sulphureomaculatus. Taxonomy (NCBI): domain Eukaryota; kingdom Metazoa; phylum Arthropoda; class Insecta; order Coleoptera; family Curculionidae; genus Pachyrhynchus; species Pachyrhynchus sulphureomaculatus. The sequence continues at coordinate 57,457,862 of CM032451.1, read as the reverse complement.
GGTTTTTTCAAGTCCGTCATTTACATGGATCATTTGATAGAGTTCTCTGTCTCTGATTCTGAGCCAAAACATTTCATAGTGTATCACAGCCCTCTGATGACACCAAATGCTAGAAGCACCTGTTTTGCATATGTGATTTGGCAATGCTCGGTGGTGACTGACCTTAATAAACCTACAAATTTTAGGATTATAGTACAGTAACCACTGTCTGGAAAGCAAGGAGACAGCAATATCGTAAGTTTTGCTTTTGTTCTTGTTAGTGAGCTTATGAAGGACTCGCCAGAATTCTTTGTAAATCCTCCCCAGTTCCTGTAGAGAACGGTAAATAGATTTCTGGGTCACTCTGAGTATACATACAAGTTTTAATTGACTTTTGCAAGAGTTCTAATCCAAAATTTACTCCATCTCTTCATATCCAACTCTTTTTAATTGACTTCGGGAAAGTTTACATTTTCCTTTCAGAACGTCTAGAACGGCTTTTAATACGTACGGCAGAACAGAGTTTTTCTACCAAAAGCTGATCAAACCATTTTTTTCGCTTCATTCGATTTTGTTTAGAGATGATGAAATATAGGTCGATGCAAGTGGAGAATTTATTTCTATACCATATATTAGGTGTCTATAAAAACACCGTCCCGCTTCTACTTAAAGGACCTGCAAAAGCCGAAAAAAATTTTAGTTTGCACTGTTCATATATTTATATATCGATTTAATGGTTAGTACGCATCGATATTAAGACTCGAGCTGCTTTTATATGTTTAACCTAGAAAATTGCTCTTCCATGGCTATTCTCCCCTATAATGATAGAAATCCTACTGCATAAGTAATTTTTCTTCAAAAAATTTTTTCATATGCCATTAATTAATACTATCAATTTCCTTGAAAAATACTGCGCAGTAGTTTGTCTAAGCTGTAACAGATTAATTGTAGATTTTTGATTTTGTGATGGTAAAAAATTATATATTTTTATATTTATTAAATAATTTTGTATTTAACCAATACTATGGGCCATATTAAAATAATACCTTTTTAAAGCTTAAAAACCTAAGTATAAGCAAATTGAATCTTCTTTAAACCAGCTAACTCGCTAAAATGTTTTGAATAAATATGTAAAAATTTTGAACCAGTAAGTACAGTTTTAAAAAATAATCCTGCACAAATTCTTGGGTTATGTGATGCTGTTAATCATTATTTTATCATGGTTTTATTTCCTATTTAAGATAACAGTAATTTTTATATATTTCTAGTATAACCACCTTTATCATATTCGTCTTTTATTCCATAATCTATTTGATTGGTTTGGTGCAACTCTTCATCTTCAGCTATTTGCTAAAACTTTCATTTCTCTATAGCCAACGTTTCTTATGTCCTTACCTATTTCATTTAAATACATTATTCTACTTTTATTTTCATGTATTGCCTGTACATTCATGTATGTAAAGTCCATGTCTTGTCACAGAATATTTCTGATTATTTTGTTTCCTTTTCGACATCGTATTGAGTTGCTTGACAATTTCTATATCGTTGACCTACACAAATGGAATTTCCACATGATGCTGTTCATCTTTTTTATTGCTTACACTGATTGCTTCGTTTTACTTTTCATTTCATTTGGTAATTGTGATACAGTAAGCGTAGCCATTTCCTCCAAAATGAACTGTATTAATGTCTCCTTTTATGTATCATTTTCTAAATAGTTCTTTCTTCCTTGATTCGATTTAGTAGCTCCTCCACACCAATATGGTAAGCTGTTTGACTGGCATGCTTCCAAAATGAATTATCAAAATTTAAACTTTTGACTGTTATGATTCTGTCATATAGAATTCATTGATTTTCCCATCTTATTTTTCATTTTTCCGTCACAATCATATTTTCAAGATACGTGGAAATTATCGTTTTGCGACTGTTTCATGGTCAGTTAACAGGACCGGGAGCCAGGGGCGGCTAATCAAGGTCGAAATACGTATGTACTAGACCCTGTGCAGTTCACCTCAGGCTGCGGTTCGGTGGTCCAACCTTCGTTCCCTGGAGGGGGGTTGGTCAGTCCTAGAACGTAGTCGACCATAAAGAAACTTGGTCACTGAGTCACAGCTGATAGGCTAGTAGTCGTAAGCAAAGCGGGGTGAATGCACGCAACTTACGACAACCGTCAGAATGCTATGGATCGGTTCGCGGGACAACCCCATGTCGAATGGCTGGCTCGGTGTTACCAGGTGTTGTGATATATATGGATATATACTTATAAATATGTCCGTTGTAACACAAAGCCATGTAATACTGAACCAGTTAAAGTCACAAAAGGTTATATTTCCACATTTTTTTTATTATTTTACTCTTTTGAATCCGATTCTCTGTCATTGGCTATCTTCTACTCTTTTGAACCTAATTTATATTCTTTTCTGACCCATATACCTTAGTTTATATACATATGTCTATTCTCCCACATTCACAAGCAATTGTGTTAGCTTACCATGTTTTAGAAATGTGTCTGATTAATCTTCTCTTATCTTCTTATCAATAAGATTTTCCAAATAGTCCTTCCTTACCTCATTAAAAACTTTGTTTGTGATCCAATTTATCCACCAGATTTCAAGATTCGTGTGTAGTACCACATTAAATCCTTCTGTATGCCGTTTTTCTTTTTTTTTTTTTTTTTTTTCCCCAAACTTTGCACTTCAAAAATAGACTTTCTATTCTCTACAAAAGCCTTCTCCATGGTCCGATTCTCCATCGTCATTTCCGTGATTTCTTTACATTCGTCTATCTCATCTGTATAACTTTGGCAATATAGATATGTCCATTCTTTAACGAATAATTGTGTTAACCCGCCAATTTTCAAAATGGGTGCAATCATCTTCGTATCTATAAAATTTTCAAAAAATCTTTTATTGACATGATTTAATACTTCTTTGTTTGTGACCCAATTTACTCAACTTGGCTTGATCATTCTTTTGTAGTACTACATTCGAAAGTATACCTTTTTCTTCTCTTCACTGGCTGGTACTGGCTACCAAACAAATGTATCTATTATCTGACATTCACTTCTCAAGTAACTTTCTTGCCCTCCATGTTTCAGAATGTGTCCAATATTAATAATCAACTATAAGTTTTTCCAAGTAATTCTTCAGCGATTCCACCCAATACTTCTTGGTTTCTGATCCAATTTGCCTAACTTAGCTTCATCATTCTTCTGTAAGAGCGCATCTCAAACTTCTACATGCCTTTTTTCCTTCACTCAGTGTCCGTTGATGAAATGCTCCTTGTGTTTGCTTTCAAGAAATAATTTCAGATTCCTGTATCAAAATTGGTTGAAAATCTCTTTTTTGTTCAAAAGCTTCTTTTGCTTTTAGTGTCTTGTTGCGCAACGGTTTTAAATTTACCGTTTCTGTACAACTTAATTTTTTTGGGGTTTATTTATGGATTTCTGGGAAGGAATCGCATCCCATACCCAAATAAATATTAAAAAAGAAATTAACAAATTAAGACTGTTTTAGTTTGGCCCACAGTTTAACTCATATTTCATATATTTCTGGTGATTATATATTTTCTGCAGCTCAAAAGTAGGTTTAAAATATGAAATGTTAATAAATAATAAAAACAAACTCAACATATTTGAAGCAAATTAAAAAGTCGATACAATAGTAAACTCGAAAAGAAAAACAGTTAAGGACGCATTGGAAAAAAAAAACGTATAGTTTTTAAAACTGAATACAGCACTCTATTCAGTAATATACTTCTGAAAATTCTTATAGGAGATTATAATTTCTCAGTTTCCTTTTTAAGATAACACTAATTTTAACACATGTATTTCTAAGTAGTTTTGTTAATTATATTCATCTTTCCTTTCCTAGATGGATGCAGCTCTTCATCTTCGACAATCAGCAAAATTTATTATTTCTCTGTAGCCTTCTTTATCTATTTGATATCAATAAATTGGTTTATTTTTTTCTTCCACTCGGGTTACTTTTAGCTATTTCCTTAACAAGAACCATGTAAAACTTCTTTGTCTCAAAATGTTTGTGATATAAGAAGCTGACGACACAGCCATTTCCTCCAAAAACAATTATGATATAGTTTGTTTTTCTGTATCATCATTTTCCAAATGATTCTTTTTGCTTGATCCGAATCAATAGCTTTTCCGCCACAGTATGTTTAGCTGTTTGACCGGCATGTTTCCAAAATGAATTAAGCTGTTCGACTGGTATGCTTCCAAAATGAATCATCAAACTCCTGTGACTGATGTGATACTGGCATTCAGAATCCATTGATTTCTTCTTCATTTTATTTTTCATTTTCCTGCCACAGTCATATTTCTAAAATACATGGAAATTAACGTTTTGCGACTGTTTCATGGTCAGTTAACAGGACCGGGAGCCAGGGGCGGCTAATCAAGGTCTAAATACGTATGTACTAGACCCTGAGCAGTTCACCTCAGGCTGCAGTTCGGTGGTCCAACCTTCGTTCCCTGGAGGGGGGTTGGTTAGTCCTAGAACGTAGTCGACCATAAAGAAACTTGGTCACTGAGTCCCAGTTGAGAGGCCAGTAGTCGTAAGCAAAGCGGGGTGAACGCACGCAACTTACGACAACCGTCAGGATGCTATGGATCGGTTCGCGGGACAACCCCATGTCAAATGGCTGGCTCGGTGTTACCAGGTGTTGTGATATATATGGATATATACTTATAAATATGTCCGTTGTAAGACAAAGCCATGTAGTACTGAACCAGTTAAAGTCACAAAAGGTTATATTTCCACAATTTTTTATTTTTTTACCCGTTTGAATCCAATTCTTTGTCATTGGCTATCTTCTACTCTTTGGAATCTAATTTTCCCTTTCTGACCTGTATACCTTAGTTTATATACATATGTCTATTCTCCCACATTCACAAGCAATTGTGTTAGCCCACCATGTTTCAGAAATGTGTCTGATTATTCTTCTCTTCTCTTATCCATAAGATTTTCCAAATAGCTTTCCTTGACTCATTCAAAACTTTGTGTTCCAATTTACCACCCGAGTTTCAAGATTCGTGTGTAGTACCACATTAAATCCTTCTGTATGCCGTTTTTCCCCAAACTTTGCACTCCAAAAATGGACTTTTTTTCTACAAAAGCCTTCTCCACGGTCCAATTTTGCATCATCATCTCCATAATTCTATTTCATCTGTATAACTTTGGCTATATAGATGTGTCCATTCTTTAACAAATAATTGTATTAACCCGTCAATATTCAAAATGTGTGCAATCATCTATAAAATTTTCAAAAATCTTTCATTGACACGATTTAATACTTCTTTGTTTGTGACCCAATTTACTCAACTTTGCATGATCATTCTGTTGTAGCACCACATTTGAAAGTATACCTTTTTCTTCTCTCCATATCCATGTGCTAGCAACCAAAACAGATGTATTTTTTATCCGACATTTACTTCTCAAGTAACTGTCTTGCCCTCCATGTTTCAGAATGTGTCCATTATTAATAATCAACTATAAGTTTTTTCAAGTAATTCTTCAGTGATTCGACTCGATACTTTGCCTAACTTAGCTTCATCATTTTTCTGTAAGAGCGCATCTCAAACTTCTACATGCCTTTTTTTTCTTCTCTCAATGTCCATTGATGAAATGCTCCTCGTGTTTGCTTTCAAGAAATATTTTCAAATATCTGTGTTAAAATTGTTTGAAAATATCTTTTTTTGTTCAAAAGTTTCCTTTGCTTTTAATGTCCTGCTGCGCAACGGTTTTTTAAATCTACCGTTTCGAAACGACTTAATTTTTTTGGGTTTATCTATTATGGATTTTTGTAAATTAGCAAACATTCCTGGAAAAGAATGTAACCCCCATCACATACCCAAAAAATATTTAAAAAAAAGCTCACGAATTAAGACTATTTTAGTTTGGCCCACAGTTTAATTCATATTTTATATATTTCATGTGATTGTATATTTTCTGCAGTTCAAAAGTAGGTTTAAAATACGAAATGTTAATAAATAATAAAAACAAACTCGATATATGTGAAGCAAATTAAAAAGTCAATACAATGGTAAACTGGAAAAGATAAGATAAACGATTAAGGACGCATTGGAAAAAAAAAAAAAATCATATAGTTTTTTTAAAACTGAATACAGCACTCTACTCAGTAATATGCATCCGAAAATTCTTATAGGCGATTCTCAGTTAGTTTCCTTTTTAAGATAACACTAATTTTAACACATGTATTTCTAAGTAGTCTTTGTTAATTATATTCATCTTTCCTTTCCTAGTTAGATGCAACTTTTATATCTTCAGCAATTGTCTACAAAATTTAACATTTCTGTGTAGCATAGTATAGTTATGTCCTTTAACTATCTGATATCAATAAATTAATTTTTTTCTTCTACTCATTTACAACAAATTTTGTTAGCCCACCATATGTCTGATTATTTTGCTCTTCTCTTATCCATAAGATTTTCCAAATAGTCCTTCCTTGACTCGTTCAAAACGTTAGTTGTGAGCTAATTGAGTTTCAAAGATTCTTGTGTAGTACATTATATCCTTCTGTACGCCGTTTTTCTTTTTGGGTTTACCTACTATGTGACTTAAAAATTCCTAATATTTCTAGGAAAAAATGTTATCTCCATAGAGTTTCTAGAATAAGGTTATTTTAATTAGACTTCTAAGTGCCAATGAAGCTGTTAATTTTTTGCCAACACTTGACTGCTAACATTTCTATCACATTTTATTACTGCTTTCTACAAGAGTAATAAAATACCAAAACAAAACTTTATAGAAATATATTGTACAAAATATTTTAGTTTCTTCAAAAATCTGGGTGTAAAAGCTCATTTTTCAGTCGTTACTGTGGTCGAGAAGCAGCTAATAACTGGATAATCTAATAAAATTATTATTATAACATAATGACTAGGTAATACATTAAAATTTGTAAAGACTATAATAGATATCACATATTTGTGCATCAAAAGGGTTGAGATCATGATAAATAAATATGTAAAGTTTTGCAAACAATAATAAGAACTTATAATGTTAGCTTACCAAATGTCCTTCATTAATATTATAAATTAGCTTATTTAAGTGAATGAATTAAATTGCTTTGGTTTATTTGAAAAGAGATATTACAAAATCGACACGATTACTGAATCACATTTGGGAGTAATATAGTAACGTATGTAATTCTAAAATTTTTATATTTTAAAAATCCGGTACATACAAAGGATGATTGTACGCCTTGAGGAAATATGTGGGAAAAGACTAAATTATATTTCCTTTTTATTTTCTCAAGACAATATTTATACCAAATGATCGGTAAATTTGGAACCCACAGTTCATCAGTCCAAACCTCAACTTATAGATTTTCTGTTTCTATATTTTGTCTTAAAAAGTTAAGTTAGAAAAAGAATAGTTGTTGATTTGTCATAATGTTATAATTATATATTATATTTATTTACAGGAAAATTGTTTTTTCCGGTTAAATTTTCTTAAAAAATGTATGTATACAATTATAGAACTTAATTTATTTATTTTTTAATTTTATATTGTAACATAAATATACTACATAGGATAGGTGTTTTAATAGAAATAAAGATTTTTTTGTTCAGAATTTGTTTTATTTATCCGCTACGCTACAGAAAGACAAACAAAATTAAAATACCTCCTCGTGTTTCTATAATCCTGATAAAACATCTCAAATTTTCGTCCCGAGCCAATCGAAACTTTGTATTAGGAGCGTGGAAATGCAAGAGGTATTTTTCTGCTCCTGATACATAAAATACCTCCTCGCGTTTCTGTACTCCTGATAACACATTTTAAATTTTCGTTCCAAAATTTGCGTTTTAAGTGAACAAATCAAAATTTTGGTATTAGGCGAGTAGAAATTCTAGGAGGTATTTTTCTGCTCCTGATACATAAAATACCTCCTAGCGTTTCTGTACTCCTGATAACACATTTCAAATTTTCGTTCCAAAATTTGCGTTTTACGTGAACAAATCAAAATTTTGGTATTAGGAGAGTAGAAATGCCAGGAGGTATTTTTCTGCTCCTGATACATAAAATACCTCCTCGCGTTTCTGTACTCCTGATAACACATCTCATATTTCGTTCCAAAATTTGCGTTTTAAGTGAACAATTAAAAATTTTGGTATTAGGAGAGTAGAAATTCCAGGAGGTATTTTTCTGCTCCTGATACATAAAATATCTCCTCGCGTTTCTGTACTCCTGATAACACTTTTCAAATTTTCGTTCCAAAATTTGCGTTTTAAGTGAACAAATCAAAAATTTGGTATTAGGAGAGTAGAAATTCCAGGAGGTATTTTTCTGCCCCTGATACATAAAATACCTCCTCGCGTTTCTGTACTCCTGATAACACATTTCAAATTTTCGTTTTAAGTGAACAAATCAAAATTTTGGTATGCTCCTGACACATAAAATACCTTCTCATATTTCTGTAATCCTAATGGAGAATTCCAAATTTCCTTTAAATTGCATACGAGGTATATATCTGGTTGCATACTGAATAACTTTTCAGCTTTACACAATTTAGGATATGAATATTAAAAATCTCAGCTACTGATTAATAGATGTCGCACTAAGACGTAAAAGTTCAATATAGGCAACCAGTTATATTCTTAATTGTATGTTTGGTTGCCTATACTTTGACAAAAAAGCTCGAAAATAAAACTGCAACCAATATTAGAAAACATTTTATTTTAAATAAAAAATTAAAGCACTTTTATATAGATTTTTTTACATTATTTTACTATATAACTAAAATATAGAACTAAATGAAGATATTGTTGAAGACGATTCTAATATTTTCACCACTTCTTTTTTGGAGGAGCATTTTGATATCTGAAAAGATAGAAGACAATATTTAAATTCAAGTTTTAATTATACCAATATACTACATAAGACCACGATTTTCAATTTTTTAAAAGATACACCAACAAATTCATCCTTATTTTGGTTTAAAAATCCTTGAAAAAGGATAAATGATAAGCCAGTCCACTGTTTGCTTTTTTTTTTTTTTTCCAAAAAGTATAATTTTTGAAAAAGTTAACTAAAATCGGTCATATAGTGACGAAGGAAAACTTCGAAATAAGAATGAACGGTCGTTACTTAAACCGCAAATAATATAACGATATCTCGAAATTGAGTAAAGCAACGAATTTAGTTTCCACATTCATAATCTAAATATGCCACATGCCAAAAAAAAAAATTGAGAATTTTGGAGTGCTTCAGTATAACCATATAGTTACCAAATTTTCAATAAAAAAATATTTCCTAAACAAATTTCTTCTTGGCAGACTTCCTATTGGCTCCTCTTGGATATTGTTTTTACTTAAAAAAACTATTGGAAATACATAGTGAGCAAATTTATATAAAGACAATAACATTAGCAACATACCAAAACTTTTAAAATGAAAAATATTTCTGAGATATTAACAAATTGTATTAAAAAAACTATAACAAAATTAAATAATGTACCTATACTTTACATTCCTCAATGCCTTATCAACTGTTTCGGACTTCTGTGACCTCATCAGTGTTAAATGGCCCTGTATGGAAGGCAACAACAGAGCTGCTTACTTCTATACAATCCAATACAGCTATCTAAACTTCTACCTTCAATAATCTGTAAATAAGAGAAAGTAAAAAGTAGCCAAGAATACTTTAAACATGATGCAAACAAATCTGACAAAAACCAGTTTTAAGTCATTTAAAACTTCCAAGTGAAGAAATTTAATGAAATAACTTTTAATATTAATCTTATCGTAATGGCCAAGAATTTTGTTCATTAGATACTATAATTCAAATGATATGATTACCTTTCTACGAATCTATAATTTATTGTTGAACTCTCAAACAATAAAAACAATTACTACTACTGTCCACTGCCACTAAATATGACCACTATGTCTGTAACATCCCTACACTATCTAATCATTCCTTTATTTCATAGCTTCAAGTAATATCATGCAGTTTAGTAATTCAAATCATCTGAATATTATCATTCAATTTATGAATTGATTTGGTTACATCCACTACTACAGTACAACAAAGTTTTGAAATTACTTCAAACAAGGGGCATTTCACCTCCACAAAGTTTTAATGAATAAAAAATAAAAATTGTAACAAAAATAAGTGAATGCAAATTTCGACGCTGAGTCTTGTAAACCACATGCAGCATGAATACTACTATAGTGTGTTCCACTTCACTTTTAACATTAAGTTTCACAAATAAACGCAGCAGTTCAAAGGCAAAGAAAACTATTAGAATAAGAGAAAATATTATTACTAACATAGTCCAAGTGCTGAATAGGGTTATTCACAAGCAAAATCGTCAAGATGTTGTTTATTGGCACGCACTGCTCCAAACACCCACCTTTTCATTTTTCAATTTCCCTGATTTTTCAAGTAAAAGAAAACTCCCTGGTAATTCGACGTCGCTGGACATCTTGTTTAGTGTTGTCTGTACCACTTTCGGGATTTCCTGCATTTATAACAATTATAAATAGAATTGTTGGGAAAACGCGAAGTGGTAACATAAACATTTTTACGTATTCCTAAATCACCTCGAGTTAGAATTCCAATTTTAAATGTACTCTACAAATATGACAAAACTTTTTGAAAACCTAACCTCTCATTTCTAACTAACTTTGGCAACTGCACATATACCGAGATGTATATTCAGTTGCATAAAATATTTTTGTTGCATACTTTTAATTAAATTACTGTCAGAGTTTATGGATGCTAAAAACTGTACAAATAACCACCTATTGATTAATAGATATAGGTGTAAGCAACCAAAACTTAGCATAAACAACTGTATATACTCGCTATTGTATATCTGGTTGCCCATACGGCAGTAAAAAAAGCCCAACTAACTGAAACTAATCCTTTATTTTTCTGTATTAACCACTTTATGTTTTGATTTAGTTCGGGCCTTTGACATTTGATAGGCAGCTAGAAGACTACAGCTGGCTTGAGTACCTATAGCACTTAGGTTCTTTAAGAGCCAGTTGTGCACCTGCGTTACTTTGAGGTTGTGAAAGGCCGATAGCATTTGAAAGGAAGAGCAGTCTTCCAGGTTGAATCTTAATGTACTCTAGGTCCACGATTATTGTGGATGCTAGGCGAGTTTGTCCTGCTCTCTCTTAAACTTTTTCAACAAATCTGCAATTCCTGCATCGCTCATATTGCACGAGATTCCCAAAAAAGATCGTCTCATAGGGCTCACCAGAATTCCTTTGTTAGTCAGTTTTACGGCTATTTAATTACCCTGACTATTCGTCAGAGTGGCCATCAAATTTTTACACTCGCTTACCGGTTGCAAGCGCACCATCATTTGTCTCAAGAACGACAGGACGGCTCTATTGCCCAAACAAATTTATACGGGTATTTCGCATTATGTTTCATTTTACCATCTCCTAGATCCACATGAGGATGGCGTAGATTTCCTCTTGAAGAACCGACGCAGGGATACCGATAGCTTTGTCCCTGTTTGTGGGTAGTATGCGCCTGCTCCCGCACCTCCTTTCTATTTACCAAGTGGATTCCCTCTTGGGACGATATTTCCGTTGGCTCAGTCTTCCCTCTGTCATATTGAAACTTTTAGGAGCTTATGGTTAAGTGCCTGTTAGGTGCCCATTTCTTATAGGGGCGTTGACAGGCATAGCATTTTTTCTAGATTCTGTGTTACTTAAACAATTTTTTTTATCTACAGCAGAGAGCATCTTCTTCGTTGTTGTGTCTATATGTTTTTTTTTCAAGCCAGTTTCTTATCCATAATTGGTCCTAGATAGTTCACTAACTCTTTGTACTACAGTACGAGTATGTACATTGCCCAGAAATATAAGTGTAGGTAGTGAAGCCAGTTCCTTTTCTCTTATAAAGAGGGTTTTTCCAGGATTCAAATCCAGTCTTTCATTTTGTCACCATCAACTCATAATGTTTAGGGCCCTGAGCATCAGGAAATTTAACAATTTTTCTTAAACGGGTAAAAAATTATTGTTAAATTATTAAAACCTACAACGGCCGCGAACACTATTTTTAGTTAGTAATATTTACATAGTAAACCTAATACAATAGCGAAACTCAGGGGTAACCATATAGGAAAATCAGGTCTCAGTTTTCAAGACGTCGTGTAATAGTCAGCCATATTAAAAAGGGGACCAGCAGGAGATTTTAAATAGAAATAATGTTACTGTGCAAAGTTTTATCATTCAAAATCATGGATATCATACAAATGTTTGAAAATTTTTTATTTAATAAAATGCATGAGTAATATAAAAAAAAACCGGTCGAGTGCCAGTTGAACTTGTGCAATTAGTGTTCCGTACGTTGATTGCTTTTAAAATAAAAAATTTTGTTACAGAGGTATAAAATGATCAGTGACTTCACAAAACACACCCCAAATGAGTTTTCAACAAAGTTTGTTTTCAATCTTTACTAAAAATCTGATGACCTTGAACTTTTTGTTTTTTTTTATGTACCAGGTAAATTATTAAAGGTAAGGCACTCGTGATAATTTTCGTTCAATCTACATCCCGTGGAGAATATTCCAGAATTTTTTCAAAATTTTTTGATAAGTACTTTTCGAGATAAGGCGGGGGACAGCGATTTTTCGCGATTTTTAAAAATAATACAAAGAAAAGTGCGCGCAAGTATTACATTATATATATATTTTTTGACTCGTGTTTTCACAAGCTTTCATTTGACACCACACTCGATGACCTAGTAAAAATTTTTTTTTTTTCACTTCCGATTTCATCCCCCAAAACTAACCCCTTAAGTCAAAATTTAACTCTCAAAACTGCATGGCTCTGATGAGGCCATCAATTCCTATATTATTACCAAATTTCAACTTTCTATGTAAAATAGTTTCGGAGAAAATCGGGTGTGACAGACAGACAGACACCGAAGTGATCTTATAAGTGTTCCGTACGGAACACTAAAAATAACCGGTCAAGTGCAAGTTAGTGTTCCGTACGTTGATCGCTTTTAAAATAAAAAAATTTGTTACGGAGGTATAAAATGATTAGTGACTTCACAAAACACACCCCAAATGAGTTTTCCACAAAGTTTGTTTCCAATCTTTACTGAAAACTGATGCCCTTGAAATGTTTGTTTTTTATATACCGGATAAATTATTAAAGGTAATGCGCTCGTGATAATTTTCGTTCAATCTACACCCCGTGGAGAATATTCCAGAATTTTTTCACAATTTTTTGATAAGCACTTTTCGAGATAAGGCGGGTGGACAGCGATTTTTCGCGATTTTTTTAAAAATAATACAAAGAAAAGTGCAAGCAAGTAATACATTATATATATTTTTTACTCATGTTTTCACAAGCTTTCATTTGACACCACACTCGATGACCTAGTAAAAAAAATTTTTTTCACTTCCTATTTCACCCCCCAAAACTAACCCCTTAAGTCAAAATTTAACTTTCAAAACTAGATGGCTCTGATGGGGTCATCAATTCCTATATTATTACTAAATTTTAATTTTCTATGACAAATAGTTTCGAAGAAAATCGGGTGTGACAGACAGACGGGCAGACACCAAAGTCATCTTATAAGTGTAAGTACGGAACACTAAAAAACAAAAAGAATGGAACGTTTTGTCAGAAAAGAGATGAATACAAGTGCAAAACCTGACAGGAAGGCATTTTCAGAAAAAATGATATAGACAAAAGTTATAGCATTTTCTCAACGGAACTGAATAGGCATATCAGATTTTGGGCCCAACGCTATGTTGGGACTCTATAAGGCCCAAAAGTGAAAACTGAAACTGAAACCCAAGTTTTTAAATACATATTTGAATTCACCAAGGAATTTTATGTCTTAATTAAGATTTCAAGATATTTTAGAAGATGCTGATTGATAACCTTTTCTATGACTTTCGATATTATTGAAAGCAGTGCGACTGGTCGGTAGTTATTTGACAAGGTTTTTTTTTTTTGCCTTTTTTAGGTATCGGCTGAACATTTCCAGCAGGAAGGAAATATTCCCTTTCTGTAGGATAGGTGGAAAAAAGTCTACAGAAAACTGGTGTTAGTTCCCTCGCACAGTTTTTGAGAACTATGGCAGGTATTCCGTCAGCGCCAGAAACCTTTTTGATGTCTACCTTCATTAAAATACGCTTTATGATACGCTGTCTGAAGACAATATCGGACATCCTGAACTGCAATATGGGAATAGCAGGTGGTGTTTTTCCTTGGAAATCGACAGTAGAATGTGAAGCATCTCAACAGGTCTCATTGCAATAGAATTATCTGATCGTGTGAGTGGTGGTGTGGTGGATTTGGTGAAATTTTGACTAAATGCCTTAGCGACTGCCGAAAAGGACCTGGAATTGTTGGGCCAAGCGAGAAATTTGTTTCTAATTCGCTGATTGTGTGCCTTCTTGGTTTCGTCGATAATTCCTTTGCATCTGTTCCGGGCACGAACAAAGGTGTTACGATTTATGGTGTGGATTCTCACGCCATTGTCGGTAGGCAAGATGTTTAGAAGCAACAGCTTCTTTCCATTTTCGGTCAAACCAAAGCTTGCCGCTGGAGGAGCATTTCTTCGAAAAAGGGATGTAAGCTTCCATACCAGCCAAAATAACATACGAGACTTTCCTGGTGCAGTCAGATGGGTTGTCGGATCGAAAATAAATGTCCATCCAAGGGAAAGTTCGAAAATATATGGAAAGCCCTGTATATTATTTTATTTTTGAGTCCTACTAAAAATTCTAGATATTATTTGTCTAACACACCAAATGTCTAAATTGAATTGTTTTGGAATTATTAAAAAAAAAATTAATCTGGCTTGTGTCAAACTTTTACTGTCAGGTAACGACTTAACGCGTCAAAAAATGATTTATTGACGAAAACGTTTATTGCTTTATTATTTTTCATTTATTTTAAAGATATAGGTACTTGGAAAGAACAAACCGGTTTGTTTACGACCTTTTAACTGCTGTCGTGAATATTTTAAATTTTGCTTAGGTGTTTGTTGGATGTTCTAATTTCTAAAACGCTAAGATAAGTATGATGTAATATCTTCAAAACTTATCTCCTAAACTGCCGGCTAAAGCTTCCCTTCAATAATTCAACAATGACGATGTATACGAATTTCGAGACCCGTATTATCCTTTTGTTCCGGAAGATTAAGTAACAAAAAACAAGACAGCAAAGATTAGTCAACTAATTTTATTAATTGCATAAAGTGTTGTTCATTTAGCGGGATTGTATAAACGAATCGCCATCCAAGAAATGTAAATATGCCCATTTCTTAGAGGGGCGTTGACAGGCATAGCATTTTTTCTAGATTCTGTGTTAAAGTAAATCCCAAGATATAAGATCCTACCTTTCTGCTTTTTCAATGGGACAATAAACGACCCTATTACGGTTTTGTGCATAGTTGCCAGGTATTACTGTAAACGTATTTTTATTTTACCTGCTTTGTATACCGCCCTCACTTGCACCTGTAATCATATTGGATCTATTTTTACCTATATATTTACTACCTGGCAACCCGGTTTGGAGCCCTTTAAGGATTTAATAATATAGGCCTAATGACCACAGGTCCCCAATAAGATTTGAAAGATACTTTTTATTATTTTTATTTTTAGTTATACTTACAACGTAACGGTTCTATTTTAATTATGTGGTGTCCGTGGGAAAATTGCAATAGTGGCTATCGCAAGAGAAAACATTTATCACTTGACGCTAAACAAACAGTGAAAAATGTTTACGACAGTTTGGTAAAAAGGAATTTGAATAATCAAAAAGCTTTGCAAGAAACCAGTGAACTAACAAAAACCCCAATTTCTACGATTAAAGGTATTGTAGGAAAACAATCACTTAGGAACAGGAAAAAACGGAAAGGTTTTCAAATGCATTATGTAGACGATGGTGAGAAAGATTTCATCAGGAGAAAAACATATTCTATGTATGAAGAGCAGTTGGTGCCGACACTAGACAAAATAAAATTAAGACTGGTGCAGGACGGGGCCAATATACATTGTGGCCGATCAACCCTTCACAGAATTCTCTTAAGAACGCGATTCAGGTTCCGAAAAACTAACAAAAGGCAAGTAGTGATGGAGTCACAAAGATTACGAATTTTGCGACATATTTATTTAGAAGAAATTAAAAAGTATCGATCATTTTAATCAGTAAAAAAGAATAAGGTATGCTACGGGATTTGGTATCATTAGAAAGAGCTTTAAAATGATACTAAAATCCGTGAAAATATAGGAACACTAAACTCTAGGATCCATGTTAAATAAAGCCAAATAGTTTGAGTCGAACTTTTTGCTCACCAGTGTATATTCATTTATTTATTTATATATAAATATAAGTCTGAATTAGGTCATGGATATGTACATCAAATAGCAAAAACATATACAGATTTGTGTCTAACTAATTTTAGGGTTATGAAGCCTGTGAGGGAAAGAATATGTTAAACCGTTTGAATATGATTTTACCAAATTTCATGTGAAAACTTGAGTGTGATTTGTAATAAGCTTCCTCATCAGTTTTATAATCACATTTATCACACTTAAAGCGACTGTTTGAACTTGGACGATCTGATTGTAGCCGACCGGAATTTCCGTGCATAACATGAAGATGCCTTTTTAAAGACGATTCTAAAGCTGATTCGTAATTGCATATAGCGCATCTATATATTGTTACTTCTCTAGCATGTAGCAAGAGGTGTCTTTTAAATCGATCTTTACGGTGAGTTTCATAATCACATTCATCGCATTTTTTTACATTATCTTTATGTCGAAGGAGGTGCCTAGTTAAGATGTCTCTCTTAAATGTTCGAAAGTGACACTTATCACATGAAAATATATTAACTGAATCTCTGTGTATAAATTCGTGTCGAACTAAATCACTCTTCTTGCCTGTTTGATATTCGCAAAGATTACATTTGAAAGCAAGATTGTGCTGTTTTTTTAGGTAGTGTCTTTGTAAACTTTGTTTATAGATGCTTTTAAAATCACATAAATCGCATTCGAAAACTTCTTTTGGTTGTTTTTCTACTTCTCGCTGGTCGCCTTGATGAACGACCAAATTTACTTGTTTTAGGTGAAAACGGTTGGCTGAGACACTGTAAGAAGAAGAAAACTATGAGAATAAAAAAGTTTACTGATTTTTGATTATTAACGACACTTAAAATCAATCTGTGATATTCTTGTTAAATTTTATATTAATTTTTTTTTCACAGGGAGGAATCCACCTTATGGATAATGAAGCAGTCTGCGTCACCTTAAGGGTGTCTCAGAATGCTCCAGTTATGTGGTGGTTTTCCAGGCTGGCAGATCCACTAAACCTCCTTGTGAGCTGGGTCTGCGACCCTTTATTCTTGTTACAATGTGACGATTATTCTGTATATATGCAGCTGCAAATCTGATGGGAGAGATGAACAGACTGAACATCGATATATTGGGATGTTGTAAAGTGAGATAGCCGAACACGGGCACCTCCAGGATTGAGAACTACACCGTTTATTACTCGGGAGATGAAACCACAGAAAATAAAAACGGAGTCGGAATAGTGGTCTTAGAAGAAGTGGCAAGAATAGTGGAAATTTTTTTACCGATCTCCGACAGAATAATCTTGAATCAAATAAATTGCAAACCCCGCAAATTTAACATCATACAAGTCTACGCCCCAACATCACAAAGTACTGATGAAGAAATCGAAATATTTTATGAAGATTTAAATAAGACTCTACAACACACTAAGAAAAATGAAATAAACATGATAATGGGGGATTTTAATGCCAAAGTAGGAGATGAAAAAGAAGATGATATTGTGGGGAATTATGATTTGGGTAAACGTAATGATAGAGGTCAGAGACTGATCCAGTTCTGCAGAGGAAAGTACCTCTCTATTACGAACATTTATTTTAAATTGGCACCCCGACGGTTATATACGTGGAAAGCCCCTGCAGATGGAAAAAATAACAAAGTTATCCGAAAT
This sequence comes from Pachyrhynchus sulphureomaculatus, assembly GCA_019049505.1. Classification (NCBI taxonomy): domain Eukaryota; kingdom Metazoa; phylum Arthropoda; class Insecta; order Coleoptera; family Curculionidae; genus Pachyrhynchus; species Pachyrhynchus sulphureomaculatus. The sequence continues at coordinate 57,439,891 of CM032451.1, read as the reverse complement.
CAAATAGATTATACAACCATCAATAGAAGACAATGAAATATAGTCAAATCTGCCAAAACCTATCCTGGAGCAGATATACCTACAGACCATAATTTGCTGCTTACAACTATCAAGATTAGACTAAAAAAGTGAAAACATGAACAAACAACAAGTATTAACATCGACAAACTCAAAGAAGTCCTAAAGAAGAGGGTTCATGAGGAGATTGGATACAAACAAGCTGGGAACCCATCAGACACTGGAAGAAAGATGGCACCACCACAGAGAAACACTGGAAGAGGTAATGGAAAAGCACCTGAAACAAAATACAACCAAAAAGAAACAATCATGGATGATGGAGGAAATATGGGATATGATGGAAGTAAGAAGAAAGTATAAGAACAACAATAATATAAAATACAAAGAAACGCACAACCTAATGAAAAGAAAGATAAAGGAGGCTAAAGACATGTGACTAAATGAACAATGCACAGAAATAGAAGCATTAGAAAAGAAATAGATACATTTAATTTACATAAGAAAATCAAAGAAGCTGTTGAACTAAGAATACAAGGACAACCACAAGTAATAGAGAATAAAGAAGGTAAACTACTACTGAACATATAAGAAAGAATAGATAGATGGGAAGAATATATAGGGGAAATGTATAGTGATACAACTAGACAACATAATACAAATTAGCTTAAAAACAAAAAAGCAGTAGAAGATAATATACCTACAGAAATCATTAAAATATTTCTTGAAAAACATATGGATATATAAGATCTCTTCAACAGCGTATACAATAGAGGTGATGTACCTCATGATTGGTTGACATCAATTTTTATACCATTGCCAAAAAAGAATAACCCTAGAAAGTGCAAGGAATATCGGAATATAAGTCTAACGAACCACCTCTTGAAACTCTTCCTTAAAATAATTCATCAAAGAGTATACAAAAAAACTAGATAAACGTACTGGGCATACACAGTTCGGCTTTAGGAACGGACTGAGAACGAGGGATGCACTATTCTCCATCCGCGTCCTGACTGAAAGATGTAGGGATGTCAACTCCGATGTTTATTTATGCTTCATAGATTTCCAAAAAGCCTTTGATGTCGTAAATCATGAGAAAATGATGGAAATACTACAATCGTGTAACACTGATGACAAAGACTTACAAATGATATCAAGTTTATACTGGAACCAGATTGCCAAAATAAAAGTTGAGAATCGCATGTCCAAAGAAATAAAAATAAAGGCATACGTCAGGGTTGTCTTTTGTCACCAGTGTTACACAATGTCTATTCGGAGGAAATCTTCAATAAAGCACTTTATTATTTATTACATAAAAAAGATGGAATTAGAATTAATGGTGTGTGTGTAAATAATCTTCGCTATGTTGATGATACTGTCATTCTAGAGGACAGTGAAGAAGGCTCATGAATGGAATTATTGATGCATGTGAGGAATATGGTATGAAACTGAATATGAACAAAACAATGGTGGCCAGTAAGAATCCTAATACAAACACAAATATTAAAGTACATCAACAAACACTTGAAAGGGTAACAAAAATAACATACTTAGGAAGCATAATTTGTGAAGACTGGGACCATTCTATTGAAATACGCTTAAGAATTAAAAAAGCACGAAGCTCCTTTAATAAAATGCGCAGCATACTCTGTAACTGCCAAATAAAATTAAAAACAAGAACAAGCGTGCTAAGATGTTACGTGTTCTCGGTCATGTTATATGGTATAGAAGCTGCAACAATCACAGAGACAACAAAACAAAGAATGGAGTCATTCGAGATGTGGTGTTATCGCCGAATGCTGCGTATTCCTTGGTCAGCGCATACCACAAACGTGGAAATACTTGATCGGAAGGGAAAAGAACGAGAGTTGATTCCAGGTGTTAAAGAAAGAAAAAGCACTTACTTTGGCCATATTATGAGAAATCAAAAGTATGAGCTTCTGTAAATTATAATTAAAGGAAAAATAATCAGTAGGCGAGGACCAAGAAGGCGCCGCAACTCCTGGTTGAAAAACTTACGACAGTGGATAAACATGACATCTACTGAACTGTTTAGAGCAGCAATAGATAAAGTCAGATGGGCAAATGTGATCGCTAACGTCCTTAGAAAATAAGCCACACTAAGGGGCTGTGAGTTTTAAAAAGTTGTGGGTTAGTTTCTAATGTGTAGATCTACGCTATCTTAACCTAACTAAGACTAATTAAAAACTAAAAGCTAAGTTGCCGGCTATTTCGGGAGTGTTGTGTTAAAAATAGTGTTATTGGTGTGTACTGTTTACATGTTTAGCTTATTTTTGGAGAGGAGTAGCTCAACTACACTACGATCTAATCCTTATCCCTATATACTAAGTACGTAATATAGTCTGTCTTGGTAGTCGAGTCTTAGTCATGTCTTTTGTTAGTCTATTTGTAGTATGTCTGAGGGTCGTAAGTAACGGTTACCGACGTTTGCGTTGTGTCTGAAAGCGTTAGCTATCTCAGGGTTAAGGTGAGCTGTCGCTTTCTCAAGAAAGTGAAGCTGGGTATTTCGGTTGAATTCTTTTATTGTGAGCATTTGAAACTCCCTGGTTGTTGCGGACAAACCAGAGAGCTCCTGCTATGATACATAGGTTTTTGTTTTTGGACTGTCTGAACTTTGGCTCGATGCTTTCCAGACATCTGGCAGACGTACGTAAACTCGGCCCTGATAATCGTTTTGTAAATTAGTAACTTGTTATAAGTTGATAATTTATCTCGATGGTTCAGAAGTGGGTACAGCTTCCTTAGAAGCTGATTTCCTTTAAGCATGGCCTTTTGGTTCTTCCATACAAGCCGTTTGTCGTATAGAAGGCCCAGGGACATAATGTTGTTCCTCCATCTGAGCCTAGTTCCATTGAGTGAGAGTTGAAGGGGTCTCTGGTATGGGTTTTTTTTTGTAGATGATGGCCTGAGTCTTTCCTGGATTGACCTTAATCCTCCATCGGTCAAACCAGTCTGAAAGGCGCGCTAGGTGACGTTGAAGTCGGGCTGTGATATGGTCGATCCTATTAGCGGTAGTGGAGATGGCCGTATCATCAGCTTAAAGTTGAAATTTCACTTCCGATTTCATCCCCCAAAACTAACCCCTTAAGTCAAAATTTAAATTTTAAAAGTACATGGCTCTGATCAATTCCTATATTTGTATCAAATTTCAACTTTCTATGTCAAATAGTTTCAGAGAAGTGTGATAGATGGACACCAAAGTGATCCCATAAGTGTTTAATACAAAACACTAAAAACAACTGAAATATTGAGAACTATATTTAAAATTTATACAGTTGAAACTTGATTTAACTCTTTATCAACAACATTAAGACCTGGAGTTGTAATAATAATTATTTAAAAACTGGCCAATTGCCAATCGGTCTTGCGCAATTAGTGTTCCTTATGGTGATTGCTTTTGAAATAAAAAATTTTGTTATGGAGGGACAAAATGATCAAAATTGTCTTTTTTATATACCAGGTAAATTTACCAAAGGTAAGGTATTCGTGATAATTTTCATTTTGATTCAATCTCCACGTTATGGAGAATATTCTAGAATCTTTCAAAATTTTCTGATTAGTAATCTTAGGGATAGGGTGGGGAGACAGCGATTTTTCGTGATTTTATAAAAATAGCACAAAGAGAAGTTTGAGCTAGTATAACAGCATATATCTTTTTGAACTCATGTTTTCACAACCTTTCATTAGACAGCCCACTGGATGATCTTGAGAATTTTTTTTTCGCTTTGGATTTCACCCCTCTAAACCTACCCCTTAAGTAAAAATTTAACTTTTAAAACTGCACGGCCCTGATTGGGCCATCAATTCCTATATTTGTACAAATTTTAACTTTCCAACTCAAATAGTTTTGGAGAAAATCGGGTGTGACAGACAGACGGATACTGAAGTGATTCCATCACAACCTAGCCTGCTTTCTCCTTTTACTCTTTAAGTATTTCTCTTTAGGAAAGGCTTAATTGAGGGTTACTTCCTTTTACCACCAGATTTCTAAATTTATCTACAACTTTTCTGGGTCTTTTACCAGATCTCAAGCTTTTCACCAAATCTTAATCCTTAATTGTTGTAGTGTTTTAATGGATTCCTTTAGTAACCCAAAAAAAGCTTCTAATGCATATCTCAGGGTACTTTGCAGGTCCATCTGAGGCCAGAATTTATAGTTTCATCTTACCATACCATAAAATCTATTCCAACCATTACTTTTAGTATTTCGTTTTTTTAAAAATGTAGTCAATGCATAGGGAGATTTTTTCTTTTAAAAGTAAAAAGTCCATAAAGATGTTACGTGGAAACATTACATTGAAAGTTTCAGACATATCATGATATATCTTACCATGAAGATAACAAGAGAACTTTGCAACAATTTATGTCATAACTTAAATTATGTTGGCAATGGTACTAGATTCTCTACTCTGAAGAAAGTAGTATTCTGCAGTTATTCTCATGTTTTTCAAATGTATCACTATCATATTCACAATACAGAATTTCCTCCAGACCTTCGTTATGTTTAAAAATGTCTTGTACATCCAAGATCTTGAACAATACAGAATCTTCGAGGGTAAAAAATTGTGGTCAATGAGTCTGAGGACTGAGTGTAATAAAATTATAAAATATAAATCTTGCATTTTTCCTTTAATAATAGTTTCTAACAAATAATGGATCCTATAATCTCTCAATCAACATCACATTTCATTTTTAACAACAGGAAATAATTGACTATACATAAATATTTCTAAATAATGCAGGTTAACTAACTGTAGAGGTAAATATTAATAGTGAACATTGTTTGACTTTAAAGACAAAATACACTTAAAATTATGTAGATAAAAAGTACTAAAATTTTGGAAGTACCTTAGTGTTGGGTCAAAAATAAACCTGCCTATTAAAAATAAACATTATTTGGTATGCCAAATAATTTATTTACAGATTTATTGATGGATAATGCCATATTTTATGTAAAATTGCAATAAATACTAGTAGAACTAAAAATTTTTACTAATATATTTTAGTGTAACACATGGGCTGAAAAGTCCCGGGCCTAACAAAGAAAACACGGTTTTTTTGGTTCAAAATTAGCTTTATTCATCAACGTAATCTCCATCAAGAGCAACGCAATCATTCCAGCGCCGCTCTAACATTTCAATACCACTTTTGTAGAACGATTTATCTTTTGCCTCAAAATAGGCCTCAGTTTCAGCGATAACCTCTTCATTCGTGCGAAATTTCTTACCGGCGAGCATTTTTTTCAGGTCTGCGAACAGCCAGTAGTCGCTGGGAGCCAAATCTGGCGAATACGGTGGATGTGGGAGCAATTCGAAGTTCAATTCATGTAGTTTTGCCATTGTTTTGATTGACTTGTGACACGGTGCGTTGTCTTGATGAAACAAAATTTTTTTCTTTGCCATATGCGGTCGTTTCTTTGCAATTTCGGCCTTCAAACGCTCCAATAACGCTATATAATATTCACTGTTGATGGTATTTCCTTTCTCAAGATAGTCGATGAATATTACACCACGCACATCCCAAAATACCGAGGCCATAACCTTTCCAGCCGATTGTTGTGCTTTCGGGCGCTTTGGACGAGGTTCACCAGTTGCTGTCCACTCAGATGACGATCGTTTTGATTCCGGAGTGAACTGATGGATCCATGTTTCATCCATTGTCACATATCGACGCAAAAATTCCGGTTTGTTACGTTTAAACATGGCCAAACACTGCTCAGAATCATCAACACGTTCTTGTTTTTGATCAACAGTGAGCAAACGCGGCACCCACTTTGAACAGAGCTTTCTCATAGTCAAATGCTCATGCAATATAAAGCCAACACGTTCTTTTGATATCTTTATAATGTCAGCTAACTCACGCAACTTCACTTTTCGATCATTCAAAACGATTTTATGGATTTTTTTGATGTTTTCTGGTGTTACCGCCTCATTTGGACGTCCACTGCGTTCTGCATCATCGGTGTCTCTACGACCACGTTTGAAGTCAGCAAACCAACGTTTTATTGTTGTTTCTGATGGAGCGGAGTCCCCATAACACTTTTCAAGCCATTGCTTCGCTTGAAAGGTATTTTTTCCCCATCAAGAAGCAGTGTAAAATTAAAACACGAAATTGTTTTTGATCCATTGTTTTGAAAATAACAAAAGTAGCGTCACAATAACTCACAAACTAATGAATAGAATATCATGAAATTTTAACAGCTGTCTTTTGAAGGTTAGTATTAACTGAAAAAAAGGTGACTGCAATAAAACTAGCGCCATCTATGTGTTAGGCCCGGGACTTTTCAGCCCATGTGTTATATATTCAGTAATAATAAGTACTTTTTTATTTGAAAGTACAGGATATTTGTAGGCAAACCAATATGATATTGTTAAAAAATTACTCCTTCGAGAACACACATGTAAGCATATTTTATCTAACACAAACTTAATATGCAACTTACAGAATGTTAAAAAGTATTTTATGTTCATAAGATAATATAATACATCTTGCACCTGAACCTGATAATAAAAATTACATTGAATTGTGCCAGTATTGTGAATATTTATATATATATATATATATATATATATATATATATATATATATATATATATATATATATATATAATATATATATAAATAATATATATAAATAAGTGTTATTATTTTAAGGCACTTACCTTTCATGTTCATCCTTTATATTAATCTCTTCAGGTTTTAATAAAATACTATCCCCTAATAATGGGTCACAGCCAAATTCTTTTTTCTTTATTTTACTGAAAAAAATCAGTTAAAACTTGTTTAGTTCTTAATTACCACCGAATTAGCAACATTTGCTGTTATACCCTTTCATTTTATCAATGAATTTGCCTTTTGTGTCTATTACTGTATAACTTATATATAATGATAATGTAATGTCATAACTTAGATGTTATAAGTACTGAACTTAAAAAACATTACTTAGGTTCTTGCTCAGATAATTTAATCATTAAATGTTTAATTCTAGAGAGTGCTGGCAAAATCTTAATAAACTGAATATCCTTTTACTTACAATGTGCCTTCATCTATTTTATCAATTTTAAAATCCATTACTTCTCTCTCTCGATCTGTCATGTTTGTTATATCTGTTTCTTTCATTATCTCTGCTTCAGTTTTAATACTGCTAACTAATGGCAAGGGGTGTTTGGAACTAAATGAATTTTCTTTAGAAATTCTTGGACTTTCCTGTTTAGATCTAAAGAATAAGTGTATATATTTTAGTTTTTTAATGACTGAATATACATACTATACACACACACATATAAATGACGAAATTTAATGCCAAGCTGCTTAAGTTTCAAGCAAGTTGGATGACGCCGATATAAAGATGAGTATTTAGTAATTACCAATGTACTTATAAAAGTGTTACTGGAAATTGAAAAGATAAACTAAATAGAAAATTATAACTCACGTTATTTCTACACTTCGTTCTCTGATAAATCCTATGGGTTCTTCTTTGATAATGCCTATTATTTCTTCCCTGTTCATTTCTATTATGTTTGCAAACTCTGAAGTATTCTTATCCACGGTTTCTTGCTTAATCATAGTAATGTAGTCGGGTACATCAAGTTCTTGTTTATCTGCAGACGCAATAGCACACAGATAAGAATTTTTCTCGTTTTCCATCATATTATAAATTCTATTCTATTCTATTCTATGACAAGGCAAAATCTTATTAACACAACCATGATTTTTTTACGTTCTTATTTCTTGAACTGTTAATTAAGAATCCGTTAAAAAAAGGTAATTTCGAATGAAAATGTAAACAAAAATCACAAAACTTAAGAAGCAAACAGCCTAAAGAATGTTTTCATAACCAAATAAAATAGGGTTAGGTTTCTATCCCCTTCACTCTTCCTGTCCAGCGTTGCCATTTACGGTTTTAAGAAAAACACTAACTCCGGTGCGATTAGTAGCGTAGCAGGTGAATTTTGGGTGTTTCTGTAATAAAAAATAAACTCCAAGGCTACTTATTGAAGGAGAGGTGTCAAGTGACAAACAGAGAGGGGGAGTATCAAACGACAATCAAGCAAAATTCTTTTATAAAAAAAAAATACCCTCATGTAATAAAACTCTGTTTTCACAGAAACAGCGTCTAAATACATTGAAACTCTAGCAACTTACACTCAGTTTAAAAATCGATTACCGGTGGAAGGTTAATATTTACAAAAAAGAACCCCCAATAAAAAAAGCTCCAGTTCTAAGGATCATATTTTCTGCATTACTAAGGGCTGGGGCATATACCTTCTTGGCTCTTCCTTGGCTAGGCCACAGTATGCTACCACTATTAAAACTGTTTTGAGTTAATAAGTGGTGTTTGTTATTAGTAAAACTATCGTTTACCCTTAATTTGTGTCCACGAACAAATATTTTTCACATTACCAATTTTTATACCCCTAAACACGTTATGCAGTTTTTGAATAGCTCTTGATAATGATGTGTTTTTGGTGTAATTCCATAGTGTTTTCTAGGTAATATAATTTTTGAGCTGTCACGTGTGAAACAAACATAATATCGAGTTGTTCTATAGAAAAGGACAAAAAATATCTTCTTGAAATTTAAAAAATGTACTAGATCCCAATTAGTAAATCCCAAATCACTAGTACAAGAAAAAGTATTAAATCTAAAATATTTGTACTAGATGTGGCAACATCGGTCTGTTCTTTACCTATGTTAAGGAAGGTTCCTGATTTTTGGGATCTTGTCAATTTTTACAGAATTTTTAATAGTAGCCTAACAAGTAGTAAAGAAGTTTTCCAGAGGTGGCTCTGAAAGTAGAATTTGTATAGTAATTTTATAATACATAGTGGAGACGAAAGTGCACATAGCAGTATAGTTGTTCTTAGTTACAATTTAAGTTACTGGAGCTAAAATTAATTGCAGTGGTGCGGTTGTTCTCGATTTTAATTAACGTATAACTAATTGATTGATTGATTATATCCAAACTCAAACTAATTTTATTTTATAGCGCCTCGTTATTTATACTTCTTAATCTAGAAATATCGGTAAGATATTGTAGTCATAAGGATTAGGACTAAACATTACTTCAAAATTAACTAAAAGCGAAGCAATATTTCTTATACTTATGGAAAGATAGATGCCTCGTAGAAAAGTTTAAATTGATAAGTAAAAAAAACCCTTAATATATATCAAGCTACAATCCTTTGAAAGTTATCTCTAAAAATAATAACCTTTATTTGTGGACCGTTATATTCTAAGCGAGCCAGTGGTGAAATTTTCGTTACCGTTGCCATTTCTTGCCCGATATTTTCTTGTAATTGTTCCAGGGAGGAAAACGCATTAGCGTCAAATCAGAACTATGCCGAGGCCGACTTACGTAATATCTTTTAAAACTTTCGGGAAGACTTCTCGATTGGTAAAGATGTGTTTCAAGTTTGTGATGTCCTACTAAAACGAGATTCTTAGGATAAAACCGATAATATTTTGTGAAGCAGATGTATAGGAGTTGTCAATTATCTCCACATAAAGATCCGAATTAACAGTTGTTGTGCAGCCTTTGTTATCCTCAAAGAAGAAGCCTATTAGTCCATATATCGACATTGCGGTATAAATCGTTTCTTTGGGGTATTGTCAAGGTTATTGATGCTCCGATTTTGGTTTTGTCGGGCTCCAGTTTCAAACGGAAGCATCTCGGTATTATCAGTTGACTTTAATTCTGGTACCAACTGTGTCTTAATTGTAGGGGTGCAGACTGAGCATATATAAGTAACTTGATGAAACAGGTTAAGAAAGAAAACTTTCTAAAAACCTTTTTCACGTTATTAATTGATTCTTATGGTTTTTTTGGTGCTGAATCCATATTTGACGTCAGTTTTTTCTAGCACCCACAGTTTCGCTACTATGCGACTTCGTCATAAACTAGAAAATTAGCGGAACATACGATAGGAATAAAAATAAATAATATTACAATATGAACAATGCCTTTAGTTAAGTATAAACATGAAAATACATTTTTATTATGTAGGCTTTATGTGTCTATTGCCTTATATTTCCTTTCTCTCTTCTAGTTAAAGCTTCAGATATAGCTTTTTTTCCTGCTTGGTGAACTCGGTGAAGTGACCAGCAGTAGTCTCCCTTCATATTTGTATTCTAGCGGCCCTGATACCGTCTTTCTATCACTTTGATATTTTGATGAAAACGCTTATCTTACTCCTCACTGACATCGCACAAATTGTCGGGGAAAAAATTAATGTGACTGTCTTAAAAGTGAATCTCCAGGCTCATCAAACATTCTAACTTTTGAACTTTTCCAGCATGTTGGCAACAATAAAAATATAATGGGGATTCATTTTGTTACCAAAGAACTTGGTAACAATCTACTTGAATGATACCCAAGGCTTGGTCTCATTTAAAGTAATTTTTGATTCAACGTTGGAATCGACCAACATGTTTCGGATGTCAGGCCCAACAAATATACGTCTTTCAATTTTGCTTCTATTAGAGGAGAAAATTTCTCGCAGAGATACTTAAAATATTGTCCATCTTGGGGTAAGGCTTTCACAAACTATTTAATTAGGCCTAATTTTATGTGTAGAGCTGGCATCAGAATATTTCCGGATCCACGACGAGTACATTGAAACTCATCATCAGCTTGTTCATCTCCATTAGACTGGGCATCACTACGCATATCCATATAACATCATCAAAAACCTCTGGTGGTTTAGGGACAGGAAGATCTGGACTCTAGCCTGGCCGATTGGCAGATGGAACGTTAGGTTACCCTATTATTTTTTTAGGTTTTGAGTTGTAACCATTAATACCAACGGTACAAAAGTAACAGTAAAGAATGGTTCTTTGGCTCCCTCCATATCATTGGAACAACAGTTCTTAGTGGCTTTTTTGTCTTTTCTTGGCTTTTTTATAAGATCTGCAACACATAAATAGCATGCCTTATGTGGCGAGGAATTTTGATTTTATCAAGAACATTATTTTATTAACCAAAATGTAAAACGCGGGAATGTTATTTTTTCACTTTTTTGTTTAACCTATGCTGATGATTTTTTTCTAAATCCTTCGTTCAAAGACAAGATTGATCCTCTACTAAACTAATTTTTTTTGGAAATTTTGATCTCAGATAATACAGCTCCCAGTAATCGTGTACACTGCAATGCTCCTTAAAAAATAGGGGTCGCAGGGGAACGGGTACAGCGCCACCATTTTTTATTTTCTTTTAATGAAAATTTTACAGACTGTATTTTAAGCTTTGTATTATTATATAAAACATTTATATAATGCATAATTGTGCTAAAAAATCCTAAAAAACGCTTTTTTTCGGTTCCAGGACTAGGTATATGCCCTTGTAACGAATAACGAGATTTCTACGAAATACTCCATTATCTACTGACGACAGGGTTTTTTATAAATCTTCTTCCAAATTGAGGCGTTTATTTTAGAAACAACATATGTCCAAAATGTTAATTTTTCAGGAGAAGGAAAAAAACGCACTATCAAGTTTATTAACATTTTTTCAGGAACCTTTTGATCATAGTGTGATGTATATGCGTTTAGCAAAAATTTTTCGACTAGAACATTTAAGAAAAAAACTCGTGATTTCAAGAAATAAAATAAAATAACTTGGACTTATGTTGTTTTTGAAAGAGAATAAAATAAATTAAAACTAATATTATTATAAATTTAGTTTTTATTACATTTTAAATTATAATACTTGTGAACAAAATAATTAAGAGTGTTTGCAACCACTGCTATTGTCATCTTCATCGATTTTCATTATGTCATTGCTTTGCAGATCTTGTGAAAAAACGCCGTCATAAAAGCTTCGGTTTTTTGCATCTCCTAAATACGGTAGAAGATCCCTTATATTTTTTAGTTTGGCAGATGATATTGGAATAGCTTGCAGATAAACTGGTGTGAGTTTTATGAAACCAGTTATGACCATCTTACTTCTGACAATAGAGGATCTCCATCGACCATTGTAAGTGTTCCTCAACTTCACTACTGCAGTATCTATACTAATTTCGAACATGCGAACCTGTTTTAGGGAAATTGGTGGTTTAGCTGTTTTCAGAAAATATTGATCGGTGACTAACTTTATGTTATATATCTTTGAGGAATCCATTTTGACTAACGAAAACTTCGAGGGATTACTTCGTGCTGACAGAATTACTTTATCCCACTCTTCAGGTGTTTCTATTCTTTTCAAATGACATTTCTTTTTTTCGATCAGTGCGAAGTCTTGATTATTTGGGAGATACGAATGGCCCCGAACAGGAAAAAATGGGGGGTAATCTTTTTGAAAATTTTAAGTACTAAATATAAAGTGCAACATCACATAATTCTTGTTTTGCCCAGGATATCCATCACTAATTATTACAAGATCCCTTGTCGTAAAGTTGTTATTGTTAAAAAAAATGTAGCAACATGGAACACATATCGTTAGCACCTTTTTTCGCTTGCCCTTCAGTGTAGGTGTAAATAAATGCATCATCTGTACCAAGATTGTGAATACCAAATATGTGGTACCATAACTGACGTCAATAAAACACTGGATTAGAAGGAATGTGGGAAGAGGTAGATTCTGCATGAAATCAAAGCTTATGCAATCGATTTCTCCAGCCTTAGCCTGTATTTGGTACCATTTCTTCATTGTAAAAAATGCTTCAGCTTTCTCAAATGAATCTCCTTTTCCATCGTTATTTGGAATTTCTCTGCGTCGGTGATTTCTTGGGAAGTAAGTTTTGTTGAAACGAGGCACACTGAGCACATGTGCCAGATCGTGGAAAGCCAAATTTTATATTAAAGTTGGTTTTAAATATTTTCCAGTAGATTTTATAAGGTATATTGATCCGGTATTCAGATCGATACATGAAATGCATGTCTTTTATGGTTAAACCTTCCGGCAGGTAAAAACGAAGAGGATTTTTGCGCCGTGAGTAAGCCTTGGTTTAAAAGACCTAATGTGATCCTTAGTTAAAATAATTAAAAGGTCTGGATAATCAGTTGACCTTTGCTTGTTTTTTCCTCTTAAATCTCTTGGCGATGTACCTCGTGTGGCTAAGTGATTTTGGATGCGCCTAAGTCTTCCCACAGTTATGTCATGAATGCCCAAAAATGCCTCTTTACACATTTCTATTTCCTTGCCTTTAAATCTTATTTCAAATCCATATCCAGCAGAATGTGGTTTTCAGGCTCGACATTTCTATTTCTCGGGCGGCGTCACTTTACTTCTTTCATAGTTATTAGGCCAGACAAGTGAGAGTCTTGCTGGTTTTTATTGCTCACAGTTTTATAACTGTTCCAATAAAAATACTTTTGCTTCCCTACTAATATTTTCGTCACACTTGAGCCGTTTACATCTACAAAAACAATAACACTTTTTTGAAAGCAAAAAATTTAATATTTACCTAAAAGCTGTTATTTACCTGCAGTTCCTTCTAATACTGCGTTTTTCTATAAATTTTCCTTTATGATTAATGTGTTCTTCGCTCTTTTCTTTGGCCATTTTTATTTCTTTAATTTGCGCTCTGGCGCACAGTGAGTCTGTGTTCCACTACCACTTGCTCCTGCATTCTCCATAGTTATGTGTAATAAATAGAACCTTTTAAAAGTGCAAAAACCGTGCAAACTACTAACAAATAACACGAGGCTAAAAAGAAAGCCTCTCGGTAATAAATAAACAATGCTACTAAATTTGACAAGTCTTTGCTCGCCTAGTTTCCTTTAAAAACAACATTAGTCCATTGACTTGTGAAACAAACAAAACATATGTCGTTTTTATAGAAATACTGATATTTTAGTCGTAAATATCTAGGCACATGTAATATTTTTGGGAGAAATGATTTCTTGGAGCGATAGAGTTCAGTTGAACATATGTTGTTTTTAAAATAAAGGTCTCAATTATTAGCCGCTTGCTAACTATAATCAATATTTACGAACGTATGTCGATTGAAAATTCTTTAAAAATCTGGGTTATTCAACGGTGTTCCATTTGTATTTTATGTCTTCCGGACTATACGTTGTAATTTTCACGCACCAATTCCTATAACGTTTCCAAGAGAAATATTTAGATAAAGAGAGAGTAATTAAGAGATAACATACACCTGGAAAACATTACGAAGATAAACTGCGGGTCGATTTAAGCCTTTGAATTGCAGTAATCAACAAAATAGGCTATTTTTGAAGTTACTAGTCATTAGTCGGGAGCCGATTAATAAGACTGGTAAACGTTACCTTCTCTCCATCGTGTCATGCTTAGAACCATCATAGACCAAAGAATTATGTTATATTTCTCAATTCTTTAGTTTATGGTACTATATTATGTGCTAACAGTCGTAGAGATCGTACTAAATTTACTTCGAATTTATAATGCATCGAATGTTACATTAGGTTTTCCAACCTTAATTGTCGGGGTACGCTGTCTGTCACTGGCAGTAGAATATTATAAAATTAAAAGATTTTTTTTTAAAACATGTTTCAAATAACATTATTTTTTATCGGGTTAAATGGACCACTGATGAAAACTATGGCGCCTCTTTGTCTGCAGGATAACTTTACAAAAAATAATCCAATCTGCAAATATAATAACCGGTCAAGTGCAAGTTGAACTTGCTCAATTAGTGTTCCGTACGTTGATTGCTTTTAAAATAAAAAAAATTGTAACGGAGGTATAAAATGATCAGTGACTTCACAAAACACACCCCAAATGAGTTTTCAACAAAGTTTGTTTCCAATCTTTACTGAAAACTGATGACCTTGAAATGTCTTTTTTTTATATACCAGGTAAATTATTAAAGGTAATGCACTCGTGATAATTTTCGTTCAATCTACACCCCGTGGAGGATATTCCAGAATTTTTTCAAAATTTTTTGGTAAGTACTTTTTGAGATAAGGCGATTTTTCGCGATTTTTTAAAAATAATACAAAGAAAAGTGCGCACAAGTATTACATTATTTATACATTTTTTACTCGTGTTTTCACAAGCTTTCATTTGACACCACACTCGATGACCTAGCAAAAAAAATTTTTTTTCACTTCCGATTTCACCCCCCAAAACTAACCCCTTAAGTCAAAATTTAACTTTCGAAACTACATGGCTCTGATGAGGCTATTAATTCCTATATTATTTCCAAATTTCAACAAACAGTTTCGGAGAAAATTAGGTGTGACAGACAGACGGACAGACAGACAAACGGACAGACACCAAAGTCATCTTATAAGTGCTCCGTACGGAACACTAAAAATTAATTTTGTAAAATTATGTGGTAGTTAAAAATTGTTTTCAAAAATAAAAAATTACGGTGTTTCAAACTTTAGTATGCAATTTTCTACCAAAAAATGTATGTTTAATTGTTTATAAAAAATTGTGTATTAGAAATTTAAAAAAAAAGCCTCTTGACAGTTTGTAGAAAAAGTAATTATTAGGATTTAAAAAAAAAAAGTTAAAAAATATTAAAAACTGACTGAGTAATATTGCAGACAGTGTCTGAACACAGGCAGCGGTCCCAATCTGACGCCAGGTCACGTTTAATGCTATAACTATGTAAAGGAATGGAAATTTTAAATAATTCTTATAAGTATAGAGAATAAAAATCCGTAAAAAAAAAACTGAATTTTTGAAAATTCGAGGTGTATATAATTTCTTTTTGAATAACACTGTGTGTAATTTTTTAAGTTATGGAAAAATAACCATATACGGACACCACTACGTGATAGTAGACCAAAAAAAAAAAGACCCGTGTCTCCCAGTTTTTCCGAAAGTCATGCACTTTTTTTTTTATGGGCCCCCAAAGATTTGAGGTCTGGGTGTAATTTTTGCAAAAAACTCATCATATTCTGAGGCTCATATCTTGCAAACCGTTCGGAATTTTAATTTACTTTCTGTGGCAAAGTTGTAGCCCTTGTCATAAGGAACAAAAATTGTGAACATTTAAAGTAAAAAAAACTTCATCTTCAAGATCAAAATAGCTAAAAAACTGTAAAAAATTCGATTTTTTTTACCTTTTTTTCCCTGTTTAGGCCCATAGCTAGCAAACCGTTCAAAATTCAAGGAAACAATCAACTACAAAAATGTAGCTAAGATCTTAGTAAACAACTTTCTAGAATATATGAACTTCCTAGGAATGATTCTTAACACTGTTTAGGTAGCCGCAAAAGTTAAAATTTTCCCGAAAAATCTACTTTTTTAAAGTTTTTTGCGATTTTGATCTGGAAGATGAAATTTTTTGGATTTTATATGTTCACAATTTTTGTTCTTTATGACAAGAGCTACAACTTTGCCTCAGAAAGTAAATCAAAATTCCGAACGGTTTGCAAGATATGAGCCTGAGAAAATGATCAGTTTTTTGCAAAAATGACACCGAGGCCCCAAATCTTTGGGGCCTCATAAAAAAAAAAAAAATGCAATACTTGGGGCAAAACTGGGAGACACGGGTCTTTTTTACCCGAGGCTCCCAGTTTTGGCCCAATTCATGTACTTTTTTTTATGAGGCCCCAAGGATTTGGGGCCTCGGTGTCATTTTTGCAAAAAAAACTGATCATATTCTCAGGCTCATATCTTGCAAACCGTTTGGAATTTTGATTTATTTTCTGAAGCAAAGTTGTAGCTCTTGTCATAAAGAACAAAAATTATGAACATATAAAAATCCAAAAAATTTCATCTTCCAGATCAAAATCGCAAAAAACTTTAAAAAAGTAGATTTTTTCGGGAAAATTTTCACTTTTGCGGCTACCTAAACAGTGTTAAGAATCATTCCTAGGAAGTTCATATATTCTAGAAAGTTGTTTACTAAGATCTTAGCTACATTTTTGTAGTTGGTTGTTTCCTTGAATTTTGAACGGTTTGCTAGCTATGGGCCTAAACAGGGAAAAAAAGGTAAAAAAAAAATCGAATTTTTTACAGTTTTTTGCTATCTTGAAGATGAAGTTTTTTTTACTTTAAATGTTCACAATTTTTATTCCTTATGACAAGGGCTACAACTTTGCCACAGAAAGTAAATTAAAATTCCGAACGGTTTGCAAGATATGAGCCTCAGAATATGATGAGTTTTTTGCAAAAAATTACACCCAGGCCTCAAATCTTTGGGGGCCCATAAAAAAAAAAGTACATGACTTTCGGAAAAAACTGGAAGACACGGGTCTTTTTTTTTTTGGTCTATTATCACGTGGTGGTGTCCGTATATGGTTATTTTTTTTCGTGTTGCACTGTGTAATCCTTAAAAGTATAGGGAATAAAAATCCGTAAAAAAAATCGAATTCTTGAAAATTCGAGGTATATATAATTTTTAGTGTTCCGCAAGGAACACTTATAAGATGACTTTGGTGTCTGTCTGTCCGTCTGTCCGTGTGTCACACCCAATTTTCTCCGAAACTATTTGTCATAGAAAGTTGAAATTTGCAAATAATATAGGAATTGATGGCCTCATCAGAGCCACGTAGTTTTGAAAGTTAAATTTTGACTTAAGGGGTTAGTTTTGGGGGGTGAAATCGGAAGCGAAAAAAAAATTTTTTTACTAGGTCATCGAGTGTGATGTCAGATGAAAGCTTGTGAAAACACGAGTAAAAAATCTATATATAATGTAATACTTGCGCACACTTTTCTTTGTATTTTTTTTTTTTAAATCGCGAAAAGTTCCCTCCTTATCTCGAAAAGTACTAACCAAAAAATTTTGAAAAAATTCTGAAATATTTCCCACGGGGTGTAGATTGAACGAAAATTATCATGAGTGCATTCATTACCTTTAATAATTTATCTGGAATATAAAAAACAAAAATTTCAAGGTCATCAGTTTTCAGTAAAGATTGGAAACAAAACTTTGTTGCAAACTCATTTGGGGTGTGTTTTGTGAAGTCACTGATCATTTTATACCTCTCTTTTATTTTAAAAGCAATCAACGTACGGAACACTAATTGAGCAAGTTCAACTCGCACTTGACCGGCTATTTTTAATATGAAGGAAAACGAGGAAAATTCTGAACTGTGTGCTATTGCGTCTGCAAATAAACAAGAACTCGATGTACCCATTACTATTATTAAGAAAGAAACCGTGGATAAGAATAGTTCAGAGTTTGCAAACATGATAGAAATGGACAGGGAAGCATTAATAAGCATTATCGAAAAGGAATCTATAGGATTTATCAAAGAACAACGTGTAGAAATAACGTGAATTATAATTTTCCATTTAGCTGATCCTTTCAATTTCCAGTAACACTTTTATAAGTACATTGGTAATTACTAAATACTCGTCTTTATTCGACTATATCTTGGATAACTATCTATACCAGTTTATTGACTTAATTCACGCAAATTTCCTCTTTTAAATAATGTCGAACGTTACAAACATCATTTTTCTTGATTTCAAGGAAAAATTTTTGCGTGAAACTACATAATTAATCCAGTACTAAGATTGTGGGCAAAGTTGTAAGTTTTACTGTTTAAAAATTAACTTTAATCGCTAACAGACTCCATTATTTTAAATATTTATCGACTGAAAAGATATTCGATAAAAAATTTCTAGCACTAAAATAAAATTATTTAACCCACGTCAAACAATAGAATTTAGGCTCCTATGAAATTCCAGAATAGGGTGAAATATAACGCATTATGCAAAGTGACATATTAACTGACACTTTTTTTTAGGACATGAATATTACAGTTTGATCCTAATTAAATAATTAATATGCCGAAGGTCATTATTTCATTATTCATGATATGACGGATGCGATTTGCCACATAAAACCATAATATGAGGGTTGCATAATAAGTACCTGGCCTTGACAAGAAAAAAACATTTTTATGTGTAAAATTTATTGACACATAAAAACCACCTAAAAAATACGATTTCTCTAACCCTTAAAAACAGGCGTTTGTTTCAGCAATCACCTCATTGCTTGAGCTAAATTTTTTTCCGCCGAGCCATATTTTCATATTCGGAAATAAGAAGTAAGTGCTGGGGACTAAATCGGGCGAATATGGTGGATGCGGAAGTAATTCTCAGGAAATTTTGCCATGGCGCTGACACAAGTGTGGACGCATGCATTGTCTTGATGAAAGGGAATATTTTTCTTCGCCAAATGCGGACTTTTTTCTTCCACAGCATGGTTGAAACGATCCAATAAGTTGACATAATACTCTCCATTAATCGTTTTGACCTTTTGAAAGTAATCGACGTGAATTATGCCTCGTGCATCCTAAAATACTGTGACCATGATTTTGTCGGTAGATAAAGTCGCCTCGGCCTTCTTTGGCGTCGGTTCGCTAAGGAAAATACACAGTTTGGACTGTTCCTGGGTCTCTGGTGTGCTGTTTATTGTCAATTGTGAGCAACCGCGGCGCCCAGCTTGCGGAAAGTTTTCTCATGTCCAAATGAGTTGTTAAAATGTTCTGCACCCATTCAGTTGAGATGTCCACAATGACACGCACTTTCACTCTCCGACCACTTATCACTATATCGTGGATTTTTCAATCATTTCTGATATGGTGACCCCATTTGGACGACCTGGACGTTCATTATCAAAAATGCTTGTACGGCCGCGTTTGAATTCGGCTGTCCAATATTTTATGGTCGAATTGAAAAGTTTCTATTCAAAAAAGGAACTTTGTAGCCGATTGTCTATTACAGTACATGATAAAGAATGTTCTTTTTAATAAACCTGTTCAAACCCGATGCCGCTAACTGCTAAGGAAATTTTTTTTGGGCTCGAGACCTTTCATATTATACAAGAGAACATTGAAATATTACAATAAATAAAAAATTTAAACTTTTCTATTCAAAAACGGAACTTTGCAGCCGATTGTCTATTACAACACATGTTAAAGAATGCACTTTCTTATAAACCTGTTCAAACCCGATGCCGCTAACTGCTAAGGAAATTTTTTTGGACTCGAGACCTTTCGTATTACACGCGAGAACATTGAAATATTATAATAAATAAAAAATTTAAACTTTTCTATTCAAAAAAACGGAACTTTGCAGCCGATTGTCTATTACAACACATGTTAAAGAATGCACTTTCTTATAAACCTGTTCAAACCCGATGTCGCTAACTGCTAAGGAAATTTTTTTTGGACTTAGACCTTTCATATTACACACGAGAACATTGAAATATTATAATAAATAGAAAATTGAAATATTTCTATTCAAAAATGGAACTTTGCAGACCATTGTCTATTACAACACATGGTAAAGAATTTTCTTTTTAATAAACCTGTTCAAATCCGATGTGGCTAACTGCTAAGGATTTTTTTTTTGGACTTAAAGCTTTCGCATTACACCCGAGAACATTGAAAAATTACAATAAATAAAAAATTGAAACGTTTCTATTCAAAAATGAAACTTTGCAGAAGATTGCCTATTACAACATATGGTAAAGAATGTTCTTTTTAATAAACCTTCTAAAACCCGATGTCGCTAACTGCTAAGGAATTTTTTTTTGGACTCGAGACCTTCGCATTACACACGAGAACATTGAAATATTACAATAAATAAAAAAATCAAAATTGTCTATTCAAAAACGAAACTTTGCAGCCGATTGTCTATTACAACACAAGTTAAAGAATGCACTTTTTTATAAACCTGTTCAAACCCGATGCCGCTAACTGCTAAGGAATTTTTTTTTGGACTCGAGACCTTTCGTATTATACGCGAGAACATTGAAATATTATAATAAATAGAAAATTGAAATATTTCTATTCAAAAATGGAACTTTGCAGCCGATTGTCTATTACAACACATGTTAAAGAATGCACTTTTTTATAAACCTGTTCAAACCCGATCCGGCTAACTGCTAAGGAATTTTTTTTTTGGACTTAAAGCTTTCGCATTACACCCGAGAACATTGAAAAATTAAAATAAATAAAAAAATTGAAACGTTTCTATTCAAAAACGGAACTTTGCAGCCGATTGTCTGTTACAACACATGTTAAAGAATGCACTTTTTTATAAACCTGTTCAATCCCGATGCCGCTAACTGCTAAGGAATTTTTTTTTGGACTCGAGACCTTTCGTATTACACGCGAGAACATTGAAATATTATAATAAATAAAAAATTTAAACTTTTCTATTCAAAAACGGAACTTTGCAGCCAATTGTCTATTACAACACATGGTAAAGAATGCACTTTCTTATAAACTTGTTCAAACCCGATGCCGCTAATTGCTAAGGAAATTTTTTTCGGACTTAAACCTTTCGTATTACACACGAGAACATTGAAATATTATAATAAATAGAAAATTGAAATATTTCTATTTAAAAATGGACCTTTGCAGCCGATTGTCTATTAGAACACATGGTAAGGAATTTTCTTTTTAATAAACCTGTTCAAACCCGATGTGGCTAACTGCTAAGGAATTTTTTTTTTTGGACTCGAGACCTTTCGTGTTATACGCGAGAACATTGAAATATTATAATAAATAGAAAATTGAAATATTTCTATTCAAAAATGGAACTTTGCAGCCGATTGTCTATTACAACACATGTT
Organism: Pachyrhynchus sulphureomaculatus; assembly: GCA_019049505.1. Taxonomy (NCBI): domain Eukaryota; kingdom Metazoa; phylum Arthropoda; class Insecta; order Coleoptera; family Curculionidae; genus Pachyrhynchus; species Pachyrhynchus sulphureomaculatus. The sequence goes on along the minus strand of CM032451.1, from coordinate 57,418,382 downwards.
AAAGAATGCACTTTTTTATAAACCTGTTCAAACCCGATGCCGCTAACTGCTAAGGAATTTTTTTTTGGACTCGAGACCTTTCGTATTATACGCGAGAACATTGAAATATTATAATAAATAGAAAATTGAAATATTTCTATTCAAAATGGAACTTTGCAGCCGATTGTCTATTAAAACACATGGTAAAGAATTTTCTTTTTAATAAACCTGTTCAAACCCGATGTGGCTAACTGCTAAGGAATTTTTTTTTGGACTTAAAGCTTTCTCATTACACCCGAGAACATTGAAAAATTACAATAAATAAAAAATTGAAACGTTTCTATTCAAAAACGGAACTTTGCAGCCGATTGTCTATTACAACACATGTTAAAGAATGCACTTTTTTATAAACCTGTTCAAACCCGATCCGGCTAACTGCTAAGGAATTTTTTTTTTGGACTTAAAGCTTTCGCATTACACCCGAGAACATTGAAAAAATTAAAATAAATAAAAAATTGAAACGTTTCTATTCAAAAACGGAACTTTGCAGCCGATTGTCTGTTACAACACATGTTAAAGAATGCACTTTTTTATAAACCTGTTCAAACCCGATGCCGCTAACTGCTAAGGAATTTTTTTTTGGACTCGAGACCTTTCGTATTACACGCGAGAACATTGAAATATTATAATAAATAAAAAATTTAAACTTTTCTATTCAAAAACGGAACTTTGCAGCCAATTGTCTATTACAAACACATGTTAAAGAATGCACTTTCTTATAAACTTGTTCAAACCCGATGCCGCTAACTGCTAAGGAAATTTTTTTCGGACTTAAACCTTTCGTATTACACACGAGAACATTGAAATATTATAATAAATAGAAAATTGAAATATTTCTATTTAAAAATGGACCTTTGCAGCCGATTGTCTATTAAAACACATGGTAAGGAATTTTCTTTTTAATAAACCTGTTCAAACCCGATGTGGCTAACTGCTAAGGAATTTTTTTTTTTTTGGACTTAAAGCTTTCGCATTACACCCGAGAACATTGAAAAATTACAATAAATAAAAAATTGAAACGTTTCTATTCAAAAATGAAACTTTGCAGAAGATTGCCTATTACAACATATGGTAAAGAATGTTCTTTTTAATACACCTTCTAAAATCCGATGTCGCTAACTGCTGAGGAAATTGTTTTTTGGACTCCAGACCTTTCGCATTACACACGAGAACATTGAAATATTACAATAAATAAAAAAATCAAAATTTTCTATTCAAAAACGAAACTTTGCAGCCGATTGTCTATTACAACACAAGTTAAAGAATGCACTTTCTTATAAACCTATTCAAACCCGATGTCGCTAACTGCTAAGAAAATTTTTTTTGGACTTAAAGCTTTCGTATTACACCCGAGAACATTGAAATATTGTAATAAATACAAAATTTAAACTTTTCTATTCAAAAACGGAACTTTGCAGCCGATTGTCTATTACAACACATGTTAAAGAATGCCCTTTCTTATAAACCTGTTCAAACCCGAGGCCGCTAACTGCTAAGGAAATTTTTTTTTGACTCGAGACCTTTCGTATTACACACGAGAACATTGAAAAATTAAAATAAATAAAAAATTGAAACGTTTCTATTCAAAAACGGAAATTTGCAGCCGATTGTCTATTACAACACATGGTAAAGAATTTTCTTTTTAATAAACCTGTTCAAACCCAATGTGGCTAACTGCTAAGGAATTTTTTTTTTGGACTTAAAGCTTTCGCATTACCCCCGAGAACATTGAAAAATTACAATAAATAATAAATTGAAACGTTTCTATTCAAAAATGAAACTTTGCAGCCGATTGTCTATTACAACATATGGTAAAGAATGTTCTTTTTAATAAACCTTCTAAAACCCGATGTCGCTAACTGCTGAGGAAATTTTTTTTGGACTCGAGACCTTTCGCATTACACACGAGACCATTGAAATATTACAATAAATAAAAAATTCAAAATTTTCTATTCAAAAACGGAACTTTGCAGCCGATTGTCTATTATAACACATGTTAAAGAATGCTCTTTCTTATAAACCTGTTCAAACCCGATGCCGCTAACTGCTAAGGAAATTTTTTTTGGACTCGAGACCTTTCGCATTACACACGAGACCATTGAAATATTACAATAAATAAAAAATTCAAAATTTTCTATTCAAAAACGGAACTTTGCAGCCGATTGTCTATTACAACACATGTTAAAGAATGCTCTTTCTTATAAACCTGTTCAAACCCGATGCCGCTAACTGCTAAGGAATTTTTTTTTGGTCTCGAGACCTTCGTATTACACACCAGAACATTGAAATATTACAATAAATAAAAAATTGAAACGTTTCTATTCAAAAACGGAACCTTGCAGCCGATTGCCTATTACAACACATGGTAAAGAATTTTCTTTTTAATAAACCTGTTCAAACCCGATGTGGCTAACTGCTAAGACTTTTTTTTTGGACTTAAAGCTTTCGCACTACATCCGAGAACATTGAAAAATTACAGTAAATAAAAAATTGAAAGGTTTCCATTCAAAAACGAAACTTTTCAGCCGATTGTCTATTACAACACATGGTAAAGAATGTTCTTTTTAATAAATCTTCTAAAACCCGATGTCGCTAACTGATGAGGATTTTTTTTTGTCCCATTAACTTCGCTGAGTTTCTTTTTTATCTCATCATTTGTTTTCTTGTTCAAAAACAAATATTTTATTTTTCTAAATGACGCTTAGTACGCTAGTATTACGCTTGATAATGTAGAAAATCTACGAAACTGCAGTAGCAGATAAATAAAAAATAAGTAATAAATAACGAAGTAATTCGTTTCATTTCATTTAGAAATTTAAAATGTACTGTCACAAAATTACGGACACCTCAATTATACAATTGAAATATTTTATTATTGCTCGATATTCAATTTTTTCCATTGTTGTAAAATCACAAAAGTTGTTCTATGTAAATGGCTGCCACTCACAAACTAATTCACTCAGCGACTTGAAAATTTGACTGGATTCTTGTGAAACGAAAAATATAACTTTTTAAATAGTAGTAGTGACATCTCTGGCCGAGGCCAGGTATTTATCATGCAACGCTCGTATCTTTGACTGGCTTTAGAAACTGAATATTGCGAAGGGCTGACGATGTGAATAGTAATTCATGATAATTCTGGTTTTCTGGCTTCTGCCTTGTTTTGTTGATTTGTGTTGCTTAGATTAAGAAAATTGTATACATTTCATTATAATGTTAAGCTTGTAAAAAGGGGTATCCGTTAACAAATAAATAAATAAATAAACAAACTTCGATGATTCAGCATTGAAACTGAGACCTTAGTAAAATATCTGCAAAATTCCACCCCAAATGTAACAAGTAAAAGGACCTATTTCCAGAATAACAATTCTCTATATATCCGTGTAGATATGAATTCGGATTCACGACCCAAAGTTCTGAGAAAAATATAGTGCGATTCAGCAAATAAATATAAGTCTTTGAATCCTGTATAATTATCTCACATAAATGTAAATGATATGACGTCTCATATATAATTTTATATACGAGGATTGTACGATAAATTTCCATCAAGTACCTGGGCGTCCAGTTCGACAGACAATTTGTCTGGAAGGACCAGGTCTGCACTGCAACCAAAAAAGCAATTTCTGGGCAAACTCTACCCTATCCTGAACCGCTCCAGTAAGTTGCTGCCACGGACGAAGCTCCTCGTATACAACACCGTAGTAAAGGCAGGCCTCACCTACGCCTGCCTCACTTGGTGCCAGCTCTCCAAGCAGTGCAGAACAAGGCCCTGAGGATGACCACGGGAGCCCCATGGTTCATGAGAAACAGGCAACTCCTCAGAGACCTCGGTGTGCCTACCTTAAAGGCACACATGAGGAAAGTCCAACTGAAGTTCCTGGAGAAGACGTCCCGGCACCTCAACCCACGCATCAGGGACGCCTTCCGACTCCCGCCTCACGCCAGCCGCCTGTTGCCAAGACCGTCCGACCCGCTCTCGAATGAAGACGATGACTCCCCTCACCCGCCGTGACAAGAAGATTGTCAATCTAGATTAAGTTATAATTAGTCTTAGTTTAAGTTAATGTAATGTCCTAATTTAAGTTAGCGTAAGTCTTAGGCTAAGGTAGTTTTAGTCTTAGTCTTAAGTCTTAGTATTAAGAAAATCATTTATAACAAAGCACATTTCCTAGGTTAAGTTAGTATAGGATCACTAGTATAAGAGCTTATGTTATGTTAGTATAAGCATACATTCATTTTAAGATTTAAGAAATAATTATACATTTAGTAATTTTAAGATTTTCTTTAGATTATATATATTACAACTAAAGTTCAATCCACATTCAAGATATATGACACCAGAGTTAAGAGAGGAGCCAACTGTGACACAGATCACCATCTATTGACTACTAAAATAGTGTACCCTTTTTCATCAAAAAACAATAAAAATTTACAAACTTATCCCACAGACGAAGACAAGACAGAAAAGATACAAAACTCATCTATTTCAACAAGAAAGTATTAAAGAGCTTTATCAAAGAAGATTACACAATGAATGACTTACGCTGGAACCAACCGAAGATATAGAGCAAGAATATGAACGCATTAAAAAAGAGATCCACAAGGTGGCACAAGAAACTTTAGGAGAGTATAAGTGGGAAGAAAAAAAACATGCAGATATTACATAACAGAAGAATTAAAAGAACTAATAGAGGAAAAAAATAGATTACACCAAAAATATTTACCATACAAGTCAGAAGCTATCCGGGCAGAATACAAAGAAAAAATAGAGAGGTACATAAGAAAATAAAAAAAGAAAAAAATGAATACTGGGAACGGAAATGTGCACAGATTAACACGTATATTGCAGGAGCACAATCGACAGAAGTGTGGCAAACCATCAAAAATATGAAAATGAACAACAAAGAGAGGGCCATAAATTTAATACCTCTGGAAGAATGGAAAAAATTATTACGAAATATTACTAACTGAAAACAGACAAGAATTCCTTAGTATAGAGGACAATGAATCAGAAGACACAGAAGGAAAGGAGTGGGACGAAATAACCATGGAGGAAGTACAAGCAAATCTAAAAACGATGAAGAATGGAAGAGCGGCCGGACCAGGTGATATCTCTGCAGAAATGATTAAAAATGGCGGTATAACCATGTGGAGAACAATAACTAGCTTAATTAATAATTGTATATCACAAGGAAGAACAACTACCAAATGGAAAAAAAGTTACATTTCATCAATCTATAAGAAAGCAAATAGAAAAGACCCTAATAATTATAGAGGGATATGCGTTACAAGCACTATGAGCAGACTGTACGGTAAAATATTGCAGAATAGAATAAGAGAATCAATGAAAGGAAAGATATCCGAAAACCAAAGCAGATTTACTCCGGGCCGGTCGTGTATAGACAACTTGTTTACTTTACAACAATTGATAGAAAAGAAGATCCAAAAAGATGACGAAATACATATGACCTTTATAGATCTTAAGAAGGCATACGAGAAATAAAATTTGGCATGTCTTGAGAACAGTAGGGATAAAAGAAGGGCTGGTAACAATAATAAAAGAGTTATATAATGAAAATATAGGATATGTGAAACAAGGACGCTATCTCCCGGAAGCTATCCACGTTACAAAAGGTCTAAGACAAGGGTGTTGCCTTTCACCAATCTTATTTAATATATTTGCGCTCTAAATAAATGGAACCGCACTAGCCAAAGCATGGGCATCCCCATTAGTGATAAACACCTATTATCGTTAAACATTGCAGACGACCAAGTAATAATGACACAAGATGCATTCGGTATGGAATATGTATTGAAGAGATTATACACAGACTACAAGGAATGGGGACTGGAGGTGAGCCTTGAAAAGACGGAGTATATGGTTGTGATCTCGGAAATAGAATTTGATGTCATAATTAACAACGATACACATGTCAAAGAAGTCAAGGAATTTAAATATCTAGGAGTACTGATTGACAACAAAAATGGTATAGTTAAAAAGAAAATACAGAATAAAATACAAAAAGCCAGGAGGATCATAGGAGCTCTTAACTCAATATGGTGGGATCAAAACATAACTACACAAAACAAAAATAGAATGGAAAGAACAATGGTAGAATCGATTTTAAGTTATAGTAGTGAACTGTGGGTAATGAAAGAAGAAGATAAAAGAAAAATAACGACGATAGAGATGGATTACCTGAGAAGAAGCGCCGGAGTGTCCAAATTCCAACACATAACAAACCCAGAAATACGCAACAGAACAGCAGCAACAGGAATAATTATACAAAGAATAGAAAATAGAGGATTAAAATGGTTTGGACACCTACCCAGAATGAACGATACAAGATGGCCCAAAAGGCTCTTGATATGGAAACCACCGTGAAGAAATAAAAAAAGGACGACCACGTAGATCCTGGAATGAAGATATGAGACAGGCCATGAGGTCACGAGGAATGGACGAAGATATGGCAGACGATAGAGAGGTTTGGAGAAGGCAAATGGGAACACAAGACCTAGTTGTTTAATTGTTATATATTACTTTTGTATATGTACAGTTAAACCCATATATATATATATATATATATATATATATATATATATATATATATATATATATATATATATATATATATATATAACAATTTTAAGTAAGAGGTTTGATCTACCTTATTATTCAATAAAGACAGTGTATGATAAATCCCTGACGTTGGCCCAATAAGGTGCTACTACTATTTAAAAAATTATATTTTTTTGTAAACATAATCTTTCACAAGAATTCTGTCAAATTTTCAAGTCGCTGTGTGATTTAGTTTGTGAGTGGCAGCCATTTAAATAGAATAACTTTTATTGATCTTCCAAGAATGGAAAAATTGAATATCGAGTAATGATAAAATATTTGATTTTGAAAAAGAAAACGAATGATGAGGTAAAAGTGGAACTCAGCAAAGTTTATGGGGACTGTGCACCTTCGTTATCGATCATAAAATATTGGACAGCTGAATTCAAATGCTGCCGTACAAGCACTTTCGATGAAGAAGGTCCAGGTCGTCGAAACGAGGTTACCACATCAGAAATGATTGAAAAAATCCACGATATAGTGATAAATGATCGGAGAATGAAAGTGCGTGAGATTGCTGAGATTGTGGGCATCTCAGTTGAACGGGTACAGAACATTTTAACAACTCATTTGGATATGAGAAAGCTCTCAGCATGATGGGTGCCGCGATTGCACACAACTGACAATAAACACGCACGTGTGTCAACTTCAAAAGAATGTTTCTCGATATTAAAGAGTAATCGGAATGATTTTTGGCGTCAATTCATAGCTGTTGATGAAACATGGATTGATCATAACACACCAGAAAACAAAGAAAAGTCCAAACAGTGGGTTTTCCGTAGCGAACCGGCGCCAAAAAGAGCGACTTTATCGACCAACAAACTCCTGACCACAGTGTTTTAAGATGCACGTGGCATAATTCACGTAGATTTCCTTGACAAGGTCAAAACGATTAATGGAGATTAGTATGTCAACTTACTGGATCGTTTCAAACTTGCTGTGAAAGAAAAACGTCCGCATTCGGCGAAGAAAAGAATTCATTAAGACAATAGACGCGTGCACACTTGTGTCATCGCTATTGTAAAGTTCCACGAGTTAGGATACGCATTGCTTCCGCATCCACCCTATTCGCCAGATTCAACCCCCAGCGATTATTTCCTATTTCCGAATATTGAAAAATGGCTAGGCGGAGAAAATTTGGCTCAAACGATGAGGTGATTGCTAAAACCAACGCTTACCAGGCGTACAAGTATGAAATGCGGATTTCAGACAACAGATGGTGCACCAATGCAGTTTGTGCTATAAAGATTTGACACTGCGCCATTTTGTTGTGTCATCAACAAGTGTGAGACGCGCACGAGTGATAAATTGGAAAAGTGTGTGCATAGTGTTGTGTTCAATATGTCAAAATTTATACCGAACAAAGAGCATTCGCGGACAGCATTAATTTTTTTTTATTTGAAGAAAACTGGTGTTGAATCATACCGATTACTTCGAGAAGCCTATGGTGAACATGTTCCATTGCAAGATACGTGTGAACGATGGTTTCGGCGTTTCAAAAATGAGGACTTCGATGTTGCAGGCAAGGAACGTGGAAAACCGCCAAAAAAAATACGAAGATGTGGAATTGCAAGCATTGTTGGACGAAGATAATTCGCAAACACAAAAATAACTCGCCGAGCAATTGGGCGTCAGTCAACAAGCTGTTTCCAATTGGCTACGACAGATGGGAAAGATTTAGAAGACCGGTAGATGGGTACCACATGAGTTGAACGACAAGCAAATGGAAAAGCGCAAAAACACGTGTGACATTTTGCTCGCTCGGTACAAACGGAAGTCGTTTTTGCATCGTATGGGATGAAAAGTGGATTAATTTTGAGAATCCCAAGCGCAAAAAATGTGTAGACCCAGGCGCACCATCCACATCGACCGCAAGACCGAATCACTTTGGCAGAAAGATGATGCTCTATGTTTGGTGTGGTGGTGGTGGATCAGAGGGGCGTGGTCTATTATGAGCTGTTAAAACTTGGGGAAACGGTTAATACTAAACGTTACCAACAACAATTAACCGATTTGAACCGTTCGCTGCTTGAAAAAAGGCCTGAGGCAACACAAAGTCATTTTTCTTCATGACAATGCTCCATCACATACGGCAAAACCAGTTCGCGACACGTTGGAAGCACTCAGCTGGGAAGTTCTACCCCATGCGGTTTACTTCCCAGACTTGGCTTCTTCCGATTACCACTTGTTTGCATCGATCGGTTACGCACTTGCTGAGCAGCGCTTTGGTTCGTACGAAGATGTGAAAAAATGGCTCGATGAATGGTTCGCAGCGAAAAGGGAAGATTTTTACTGGAGTGGTATTCACAAATTGCCCGAAGGATGGGAAAAATGTATAACAAGCCATGGAGCATTCTTTGAATAAAGCACTTTTTATCATTCTTCCGAATTTAACATGTTTTTTTTTTAGAAAAAATCCGCATTTCATACTTGTACACCTGGTATTTTGAAGGGTTGGAGAAATCGTATTTTTAGATGGGATACAAAAAATAGAAAAACGTTGCACTAAGTGTATCGAGCTAAAAGGAGACTATGTTGAAAAATAAAATAAATTTTACATATAAACATGTTTTTTTTCTTTTCAAGGCCAGGGACTTATTATACAACCCTCGTATTTTGTATAATGAGTTCATTTTAACAATATAGACAAATATTAAAACAAATTTTAATTTGTTTTAATCAAAAGCTACCACAAATTTAACACAGCGTTAACATTGACTAACCTGCTATCACATGACTCCGGCGCGGTAACTAATTCGTGTTCGGCTAGCCGACATAATGTCTAATCTTCCCTTTGAAATTGACAGCATTAGAAAACAACTATTTTAAAGCTGAAATAACCCCGTGATTCGATATCCGATTTTCGCGAAATAGACCCCATTACTAAAACATGTACTTACTTCGCATTGCCTGGACTAAACTTAATGGTGCTCCTAATTTGGGAAACCCGAGTTTAAAATGAATTCCGTGTATCGTAGTCCCATTTCCAAAAGGTAACAGGAAGTTTCTGTGTATGCAGGTATCTGATGATAATGGCCCTTTATCTCTCAGATTTCTATTCGAGATAAATTGGATATTGTAGGGTCGTTTCATTTAAAGAAATATACATTACAGTGTATTATCTAACAACCAGATAATAGTAATTACGGTAAATTAATACACAACAAGAATAATAGATTAGGATACAAGAGGGTGTTTTTTAAGTTATCTATCTTGCCATTGAAATGACATTAAAAAAAATTGAGCAGTTATCAAATTACTGACGCTGTTTTTCTTTTGAAAAATGTTGAAAATAATTTAGAGCATCAGGCAGTGGTAAACCTTTAGCGAGAGGGAAGTGGATGAAAAATTGTTCCTGAAAGATTAACTCAGGTGTACGACAATGTACTTACGTCCACGTAAAATTTTGGTTGAAACAGTTTCGCTATTTTATGAGGCGCAAAGAGTAAAATTTTTTTTGGATGGAATAAAACAACCCGTGAAACGCTCGACTACGTAAATATTATATTAGTTATGTAAAAAATATGTTTTTTAGTCTGCAAATTTTTTTTCATAGCTACCATACCAATCCCACTGCTTCCAATAATATCGGAAGTTATGGAAAAAGCTATTAATCGGTGTTCTCTAAAATATCTAGAAGGATTAAATATTATTGGCGACCATCAATCCCATATTTTCGCAGGGAAAGATCAACAGAAGATCTTCTAACTTATGTAGCACATATTTGGAACTACGCAATTGATCATTTATTTTGGAGAATCTAGACCGGTTCCACTTGATGTATCTAAGGCATTCGATCCTGTTTGACATGACCGATTGTTGGCTAAGTTAAAGCAATCCCACGATATAAGATCTGGCCTTTTTGCTTCTTCAATGGGGCAATAAACGACTCTATTAAGGTTTTGTGCATAGTTGCCAGGTATTACGATAAACGTATTTTTATTTTACCTCCTTCTTATACAGCCCTCACTTGCACCTGCACCTGCAATCATATTAGATTTATTTTTACTTATATATTTACTACCTGGCTACCCGGTTTGGAGCCCTTTAAGTATTTGATAATATAGGCCTAATGACCACAGGTCCCCATTAAGATTCGAAAGATACTTTTTATTATTTTTATTTTTAGTTTTACTTACAACTTACAACGTAACGGTTCTATTTTAATTATGGGGCATCCGTGGAAAAAATGCAATAGTGGCTATCGCAAGAGAGAACATTTATCACTTGACGCTAAACAAATAGTGAAAAATGTTTACGACAGTTTGGTAAAAAGAAATTTGAATAAACAAAGTGCTTTGCAAGCAGTGAACTAACAAAAACCCCAATTTCTACTATTAAGGGTATTGTAGGAAAACCATCACTCGGGAACAGGAAAAAACGGAAAGATTTTCAAATGCATCATGTAGACGATTGTGAAAAAGACTTCATCAGGAAAAAATATATATTCTATATATGAAAAGAAGTTGGTGCCGACACCACACAAAATAAAATTAAGACTGGTGCAGGACGGGACTAATATACATTGTGGCCGATTAACCCTTCACAGAATTCTCTTAAGAATGGGACTCACGTCTCGAAAAATCAACAAAAGGCAAGTAGTGATGGAGTCACAAAGATTACGAATCTTGCGACATACTTATTTAAAAGAAATTAAAAAGTATCGATCAGAGAATTGGCCAATAATTTACCTTGACGAAACATGATTCGATACCCCTGACACTGTGCAAAAAGGGTGGCTTGACAGCAGTACAAAATGTCAGACTAACGCACCTTCGAATAAAGGTAAATGAATAACCATTTTGCATGCTGGATCTGAAAAGGGCTGGGTTTCAAACTGTCTACTATTATCTGCAAAAAACATAAAAGATTCTAGTTTGGACTATCACGAAGACACGACCGCAGAACTTTTTGAAAATTGGTTTCAAAATTCCCTTTTGTCCCATGTTCCCGAACAGAGTGTTATAGTTATGGACAATGCAAGTTACTATAGTCGCCTACTAAATAAGGTTCCTAATGCAGCCAACACCAAATCGGAAATACAGGAATATATGTTAGAAAATGACATTTATTTTGACTTTCGTTATTAAAAAGTGATCTTTTGGAAGTTTTGAAAGACTATAAATTGAAAAAGAAATATGTTTGTGACAGTATGGCTGAGAAAATGGGACACACTGTTGTGCGGCTTCCTCCGTAATATTGTGTGTTTAATCCAATTGAACATATTTGGTATCAAGTTAAATCAAAAATAAGGGCACAAAATGTTTCTCCTACTTTAAGCGTGTCAGTGGTTGGATTAGTAAAAAAGTTATAAATGATATACCTTGTGAAACCTGGAAGCATTCCATTCAGCACGTTATTAAAGTTGAAGATTCATATATTTATGTAAATAATATAAAATGACTGATAATTACCTCAGCTGATGACAGTGATAGTGAAACCGAATTAGGCTTAAGTTAAAATATATTTTTATTTATACAATATGTCCCCTCTTGTAAACGCCATTCATTCAAACTATAGATTTGTACTTCTTATCCATTTGTTTATACATGCATCTATAAATAAACATCTCCAAAAATACTTATAATTTTATTTATTTGCATTAATGAATAAAATTCTTAAGTCCATCTCTGCAATCATAAACAAAAGGTTAGAATTTTTATATTGCCCACTTAAAACGGCAAAAATCAGGATCTTATATTTTGAGACAGGCTTTACGTTCTTATAGCATTTCTGAAAGGTTCTGTTTATGACTCTCGTGCTTCCTCAGAGAACGTTCATCGCGAGTGGCAGCTGACGGATTTCTTTCTATTACCTTGACTATCAACGCAGGTATACCCCAAGGCTCCATACTCTCTATTCTCTTTCTCACTTACATTAACTGCTAGAAAGGACCAGGATTCTAATGTACAGATTCGCAAATGTCAGCACGGTTATTTCTTCATTCACTTTGAACGCTCGAACAGCGGCTACTGATGCAAACAGCAGGAAGGCATTCAAATACCTGGAGAAAAATTTTATCTTGGGGTGACAGTAACCAAGTAGAATTTAATGCTACAAAAACCCAGGCCGTAGTTTTTTCTAAAAAAGTTAACATAACAAAGGAGTTATTCACTCAGGAAGGGGGATTAAAGAACAAATTCTCAACATACGCCAGATACTAGAAAAAGCCAGGGAATTCCAAATAACAACTTATATCTGTTTTATGGACTATTCCAAAGCTTTCGACTGCATATAATGGAATAAACTCTGGTCGATTTTAATCAGTATGGGCACACCTATACATCTAGTAAACCGTATCCGATCCCCACAAATGGTAAATTTAAACTGAATAATTCTTTTTCTGAACCCTTTAACGTAGAAGCCGGCATCAGACAGGGCTGTATGCTGTCACTCTTACTTTTTAATATATATGTATAGTGAATATAATTATGAAGTCTGTTTTGGATGGCTGGAGTGGGGGTGTGCCAACCGATCGAAAAAGCTAAGTAACCTTAGATATGCGAATAATACTGTTATACATGCAACGTCATCAGACCCAGAATCAAATATGGAGTCTTGAAACTACTAACAAAAACTATTGATTGACAATTAATAAAGCGGAAACCAAAGTAATGATTGTTAGTCGTAATGAAGATCTGTTAACATACATGAAATTGCAGGTTTCACTGTTGTGTTACCAACACAGTTGTAGACCATTTCAACTATTTGGCTCCTTCATAACTAACAATGGTGGCTGTGAAGCGGAAGTAAAAAGACGTTTGGCAATGGCTAGACACTCGACGATCAAGCTTACTAAGATCTGGAAAGATCGAGCTGTCACAAAGAATACAAAGTTAAGATTGCAGTCCAACCTTGTATTCTCATAGCAACGTACCTATCGGAAACATAGACCATTAAACAAGCTGACAAAGAGACAGAGTATCATATATCGAAGACCGTACTAATGTATCTATCTTGAAGAGTTTAGTATAAATGACCATCTTTCAAATAGAATTAATAGACAATACCTGAAATATTTTGGTCATATTATGAGGGAAGTGGATGCCACACAAAAGCTTGTAGTAACGAAGTAACGGGGAAGGTGAAAGGTAGAAGGTCAAGGGGATGGTCTTCCAACAAGATGGGCCGATCAAGTAAGATCTCTTCTTGTTATCGCAATGCACGGGTCAAGTCAGGTCGCACAGGATCGAGATGTCTGGAGAATGACTATTAGGCAGCAACTGTATAGTGTCACAGACACTCCTGTTGGGGTGAAAAGATTGAGAGAGAGAGAGAGGGAGAATTCATTTCAACTTGTTAAGCAATCAATGTCGAGAATTATTTGGAAGTATAAAAAGATCATTTTTCGAGGATATAAAGACCATATAAAATGTTTCTACACTAGGCAGTTCAATAAAATGAGATAGGAAAATTCATTTGAATTGACAAAAAAAGATAAAGCTGAAATGATTGATTTCATTTAATATCTACAGTACCTGTTTGGAACATTTATTGTCGCACTATTTATTTATCAGCTTACCTCGAAGGGAAGCTAGGACTCCATTTACTATAATAGTTATTCTTCATATTGTCGATGAATGTGTATTACCAAAGAGAACAATGCCAGGGAGGTGATTTCCAGTTGCAGACAAACCTAAAGAAAATTATTAACTTATTAGAAATTTTTATTGCAAATTAGAAACAACATTAAATAAACGATTATATACAAGTTATACAAGATTTTTTTGGCACTTTATTAACTATAATATGCATGAAGACACCTCTTTGGTATTTCGAAACCATTTAAATAATGTTAAATTGTCGAATCTATTGAAATAATAGTATAGAACTCTATTATATAGAAGCGACCTCTCTTGCCAACGAGAAGAGGCTCTGGAGCCCCCAAACTTTGATGTTATGTGGTTAAAAATAGCGACTCAACAAACCATAAGGTTCATCTGTATCCTGTATCGACCACCAAGTGATACCAATTTTCGAACACTTTTCGCTTCTCTTGCAGAAACCATCGATCATTTACAAATTAACTATCCAAGTGCCGAAATTGCCATCCTGGGCGACTTTAATGTCCACAATATCAACTGGCTTAAATATTCAAATACTACTGACGAACAAGGTCGTGAAGCTGAATCATTCTCAATCAGTTGTCGCTTAACTCAGCTTATTGACGAACTAACACGGATCCCTGTTCGAGAAGGGGAGTTCGCCAGTCTTGTTGATCTGTTTTTAACCACCAATCCGGAGATTTACACGGTCACCGTAAATCCGCCGTTAGGTTCTTCCGACCATAAATAGCTTTCGACATCAAGTATCTTGCCAATCAGTGACAGAGAGGCGCCTAGGCCGCGCAAGATTTGGCACTACAAATCTGCTAAATGGGAAGATCTTATGGAATATTTTCGAACTTTCCCTTAGATGGACGTTTGTTTTCGATCCGACAACCCATCTGACTGCGCCAGGGAGGTCTCCGATGTTATTTTGACTGGTATGGAAGCTTACATCCCTTTTTCGAAGAAATGCCCCTCCAACGGCAAGACTTGGTTTGACCGAAAATGCAAAGAAGCTGTTGCTTCTAAACATATTGCCTACCGACAATGGCGTGAAAATCCTAACACCATAAATCGTAACACCTTTGTTCGTGTCCGGAACCGATGCAAAGGAATTATCGACGAGGCCAAGGAGGCACACAATCAACGAATCAGAAACAAACTTCTCGCTTGTCCCAATAATTCTAGGTCCTTTTGGACAGTCGCTAAGGCAGTTAGTCAAAATTTCGCCAAATCCACCATGCCACCACTCACACGGCCAGATAATTCCATTGCAACACACATCTGTTGAGAGAGCGAACTTGTTGGCTGAACTCTTTGCTTCACATTCTACTGTCGATTTCCAAGGAAAAACACCACCTACTATTTCCATATTGCAGTCAAAGATGCCTGATGTTGTCTTCAGACATTTTAATGAAGCTAGACACAAAAAAGGCTTCTGGCGCTGACGGAATACCTGCCATAGTTCTCAAAAACTATGCAAGGGAACTAACACAAGTCTTCTGTAGACTTTTCAACCTATCCTACAGAAAGGGTATATTTCCGTCCTGCTGGAAATGTGCCACGGTTCAGCCGATACCTAAAAAAGGCAAGAAGACCTTGCCAAATAACTACGGACTAGTCGCACTGCTTTCAATAATATCGAAAGTCATGGAAAAGGTTATCAATCAGCATCTTCTAAAATATCTTGAACGATTCAATATTATTAGCGATCACCAATATGGCTTTCGTAAACATAAATCAACAGGAGATCTTCTGACATATGTAACACATGTTTGGAACAACGCAATTGAACACTTTGGAGAATCTCGAGCGGTTGCTCTTGACATATCCAAGGCATTCGACCGTGTTTGGCACGATGGACTGTTGGCTAAGCTACGCTCTTGTGGTGTGTCTGAAAAGTTCTGTTTGTGGCTCTCATGTTTCCTTCGAGAGCGTTCTTTACGTGTGGCGGTCGACGGATTTCTTTCTAACACCTTCACTATCAACGTCGGTGTGCCCCAAGGCTCCATACTGTCTCCTACTCTCTTTTTCATTTACATTAACGATCTGCTGGGAAAGACCGGGAATCCAATCTACAGCTTTGCAGATGACAGTGCGCTTGTCTCTTCATTCACATGAACAAAGACCTGGAAGAAATTCTATCTTGGGGTGACAGTAACCAAGGGGAATTTAACGCTTCAAAAATCCAGGCGGCAGTTTTTTCTAAAAAAGTTAACGTTGCTGAATCCGACATAGTTATGTCGGGGCACTCCATTCCCCTAGCATCGTCGCTCAATTTGTTGGGCGTTAGTTTGGGAGCAAATATGTCCTGGCATGAACATGTTGCAGGCATAGCAAGGAGAGCTTCTCAAAAGTTGGGAATATTATTTCGAACCAGAAAGCTTTACACTCCACAACAACTGTTACTTCTTTTACAAAGCTCAAATTCGACCAACTATGGAATACTGCTCCCATGTCTGGGGCTCCGCTCCCAAACATACATTGCATTTATTGGATTCTGTTCAGAGCAGAGCTGTTCGTCTGACTGGAGACCCGGAACTGACCGTCGGCCTTGATTCGCTGGAACATCAAAGAACGTTTGGCGATTTGAGCCTATTCTACAAGTATTTTCATGGAAAGCATTCGAAGGATGTAGCCCGCTTAGTTCCTCCCAGAGCGGTGCATGTTAGAAATATACGTCGCGCTGGTGCTTCACATCCGTATGAGGTTCAGCTTGTTACTCCGCGTACAACGCTTTTCAAGCAGTCTTTTATATGGAGAGCATCATCCCTTTGGAATAATTTGCCCAGCGCTGTGTTTCCCACCGAGTACAACTTACAGCGATTCATGAACAACGTAAATCGCTTTTTCCGCACACATGCCGCTCCTGGAGCGCTTTAGGGACTTCCCTGCAGTACGTGTGCTAGACCCATAAAAAAAAATAGCGATGAGCTTAGCAGCGACTTTTAAGTTACAGGTATACCTGCGACGGTGATTTATAAGTCACAGCCTCTTTTAACTGCTACTTAGATCGCTGCTTCACTCCATCCGAAATCTCTCGAAATCCGAAACTACTGCTACTGAATGATCGTCGCGACATTCCAACATCGTGTACTGGTGAGTCGTCGGCCGATTGCGACCGTTGTCTGTAACGAGACGATAGGTGCCCTCGCCGATCATTAAGTTCAGGTTGGGCGGGTCTGCGACATCTGCGTATGCAGCGAGTATTTAAAACAGCGACTAGAGTCGCTGCTTTGCGAAGAATTGGGTCGCAGGTATTACCTGCAACTTTCTAAGTCACAGCTAAAAGTCACAGATATCATAATATCGCTCATCTCTATTGTATAGTCTTCTTGGCATACCAGAAACAACTAAATTTGTTACGTCTATATTTCCACAATCCATTTTTTTGATAATAAAAAGAAAAATAAATTTAACTTTGAGAATAAAAATGCAAAACAAGATTGTTCACAAAAGCCGTACGCTTTTGGGGTTGATTTATTTCTGCCTGAATCTTATTTAGTAAAGAAAGCCTTTGGAAACGAAAAATCCAAGTTAGGGTCAACCGTAGTTTAAGTATAAGCAAAACTTAATGACGGTTTTCGTCTATTAAGCCACTGTATATTTTTCTGCGCTTTATTCATGGACGCTAAACATATCTTTCGTTTATAGACATTAATTTCCGAAGAAAAACCGAGATAAAAAGTTTTTTATTAAAAAAAAATTACAGGAAATGTGGACGTCGTCGTTTTTCTTTAAATTGAATCAAACAAACGTTCCAACTCTGCGTTAAATTAAATTTTTAGGAGATTCCGATTTCCGTGTAAAAGAAAATGAGGAAATAAGAAAATATTTTATATTTAAACAAGACGTTTAACTGTAATGTTTCTCGAAACGATATTCACGAATTTAAATTTGAAGATATCTCCAAGTCGGTTTTAATTTTAAACATATGAAAAGTAACTAAAAGATTTATCTAGCCAGTTTTAAAAGTTAGTGAAGCGCTTTAAAATAAATATGGAATTGTCTATTATCTCAACTAAAAAACCTGGAAATTTTTTTATAATACTATTTAATTTATACAATCTTTAGCGACGCTGAAACTCTTTCAACCATTTGTCCTATTAAAATAGAAATGAAAATAAGTTTCAGATTTCTCAACTTCAAGCATCATAAAAAAAAGACATATTACTTGATATATACGAAGCAACCCCTCTAATCTCCTACTCCTCTTCTTTAACCCCTTATATATTTTACTAAAAGTAATTGTACAAGGTGAGTTAACGATAGAGTAAAGTTCGTTGTCTCATTTGTTTCGGGAATGACAAAAAAATGTTAAATACGATGTCATTAAGCCAAGTAAAAATAGCTTAATTTGTTGCAGTAAATGACGTATAAAGGTAATAGTTAAGGATTTTCCTAAAAATGAATTAATTGATATGGTTTATATACTGGGCGAGGCGGGAAAAAATTGTCTTTTGGCAGTAAGGCTTTACGGAGCGAAGTACCCTAATAGACGTATACCATCTAGAAAATCTTTTCAGTGCATAATGGAACGGTTTGATGGTAGTGGTAGCGTTGGGTATACGAAACGGAAAGTAGTAAACCAGAAGGCTACCAATGAGGAAAAAGAAATGGAGATTTAACTTCATGTTGAAGATAATTCCCAGGTCAGCAGCCGTCAACTAACTGACTTACCTGACACATTCCAATCTACGGCTAATCGCACCACGAGAAAATACAATTATCAACCCTTTCATATGGAACTACACTAAGAACTTTAAGACCGTGATTTTGAACGACGAGTAAACTTTTGTACAACCATGAATGAAGCAATAGAGGCCGATCCAAATTTTTTATCCAAAATAATGTTTTCTGATGAAGCTACTTTTCGCAGTAATGGAACAGTTAACAGCCATAACATGCATTATTATTCAACAGTTAACCCATTTTGGATCCGGGAAGTTCAACACCAAAACTATTGGCCGCTTGATGTATGGTGTGGAATATTAAATTTTTGAATTATTGGTCCATATTTTTTCCGCGAACTGCTTAACGGGCCTAGATATCTAATTTTTTTGCAAAACGAATTACCCCAGCTTCTTGAAGAAGTTGACAACTTTGAAAGGGAACAAATGTGGATTCAACAAGACGGAGCTCCTGCTCATTACCACTGGGAAGGTCGGGAATTTTTAAATGATTGTTACCTACAAAAATGGATCGGTAGGGATGGATTCATTCGGTGGCCCCCTCGATCATGTGACTTAACACCTTTAGACTTCTTTTTGTGGGGCTACATTAAAGATCGTGTTTATGTGAATTCCCCTACAACACAAGATATGGAAAAAAGGATACGGGACGTGTGCAGGATAATAACGTCCTTTATGCTAAGGAAAGTGAAGGAAAATATAGTAAAACGACTAAAGAAAAGTGAAACTATATTAAAATTATTATTAACTATTTGTTTATGTTTTCACAATAGCGTAAGTGTAACAGAAATAAGGGTAAAAATTGAAAAATTAAAAATAAATCGAAAATAGATATATGAATTACCTAATAAAAGTTGGAGGGTTTTGCAAAATCTATCAGAAAAAATAATAATATACAGGGTGTGCCATTTAAAAAATTTGAGAAATGCATAAATTTATTTTGAACACCCTATAGCATCTAACTCAAATTTCTTTACATACATCTTTTTTTTCACCTCTATAGAACGCTCGTACTAATTATGAGTATTCCACCTTCAGAAACAATCGCGCTACTGGCAATTTTTTACAAAACTGAAAACTAGTATTTTTTTTAAAAATCGAAATATTAGAAAAACTACTAGGTTTAGGTATACAACATTATTAATAAAAAAATAATTTTACACAGAATTTAAAAATAAGTTAGAAAATAGGATGTTCCATTTAAAAAAAAACATATGTTATATCGGCTACCCTTTTTTGAAGCACCCTGTATAGTCAAAAATAATTTTAAACTGTGCACCTTAACATTGCCTAAAACTATTGTATTTAACATTTTTTCGTCATTCCCGAAACAAATAAGATAATGAACTTTACTCTATCGTTGGCTTACTCTGTACATTACTTCAACCAAAAAAACCTTGAAAAATTCTTATAATACTTCTAAAATTATACGAAACTTAATAATCCCCCTTTCTGCTAAAAGTAAAAATAATGATAAAATAATTTAATTTTAAAATTCTTCGATTGCAAGTGCTGCAAACGTGTTCGAAGAACTGAAAGCGTTGAACATAGCAAAGGCTAATGGGATATAATAATGTTACAACTGCTCCTCCTGACTATTGACCGGCTTCAGCCACTAGACGTCTCTTTTTTTTTTAAATCTCTGAACAATTATTATATTCAAGCACCAGAAAAATGGTTGAGGACAAATCTAGGCCGTCAAGTAACACAAAATCAAGTTGCAAGGTTACGTGCAGAAGTTTACCAAAGAGCTGCTATCACTGGCACCATTGTGAACGGCTTTAAAGCGGCTGGAGTTCGGTCCGGGGACAAAAACGTTTTTTCCGAACATTTGTTTAGGGTAGCTGAAAATATAAATGTTCTCTCTCTCACACAAACTTAATTTATGAAAGCATATCGATCTTACAACGATTTTATTATTATCAATAATGAAAACAAGCTAATGGATCAGCAACCTGACGTCTCCGAATAGATTACCACATTTAAATAGTGAACCGTCTACTTGGGAATTTAACGTTTTTAACGGATTTAACGGATTTAAAATCTTTATGCCAAACTGTACAAAAAAAACGTGGAAATTACATCACGCTCTTACAATATCAATAAACAAAAGAAGGAATCAAAAAAAAAGAGAGTAACCTGAAGCTAGGAAGGGCACATAACACTATATATACTCCCCTAACCCAACCCTTTTGTCCCTAATATAGTACACTGTGAATAATAAGCTTAAAACTTGTTCATGACATCCACTAGAAATGTAGAAAAACTTTCATAATACTATTGAAACCATACAATATTTAAGATACTCCTCGTTTCAATGTTAAAATTGAAAATAATTCAAAAACTAATATTTGGATTCCTCAATTCGAAAAGCCCCGAGAAAAACATATAATACGATAAATCTGATACAACCAATCTAAAATTCTCTTCCACCCCTTCAACTCCTTAGACACTCACCCCTTTCCATGAAGCAATACTGCCAAAAAATTTAGATTTCATCTCATCGTTAGGTATTATATATATACAGTGAAATCTCCCTTGTGCGGACACCAACGGGACCGACTGAAAGTGTCCGTTCAAGAGGGCTGTTCGCTTAAAAGAAATGCAAAAAAATCCTTTTTTTAATGAAAACTGTAATTAAAGGATTTGGGACATTTAAAACGTATACTTATGTATGTACATACTTTTAAAATAAACAAAACTTTTTGTTTTGTTACCTTTAGATACATATAAAATATAATAGGATAAAGTTATACATATGAAATGAAAGGTCACTTTAATGAAGTAAAAATTCATTTATTGTTGTTTGTCTCCTCTTTTTCTTTAAAATGACATCAACAAATTGTATTTCTAATTTGGAAAGAAGCTCTAAAGACTCTGCATCTCCGTGATCTTCGGCAAAACTTGTAAGCTGCTTGGTTAGGGTAATAGCTTCACCATAGTTTGGGATAGCATCTGTTGGTACTGGAACCTCATCGACCTCAGAATCTTCGGAAAGTCCTTGTATTTCAATTGGATTTTCAATTTCTTGTTCTGAATCTGGATTTTCAACATACAAATTTTCATCTATGTTCAAAAAATCAATAAGGTTTTCATTCTCAGTCAACTCCAACAAATTCTTATTTTGGATGATATCTGCAAGTACGTTAAGTGGTAAGTCATCTTCTGGATCACATGTAACAGTCTCAGTTAACTGGTCTTCACTTTGCATATTTTCATGCTTAAATCCCGCTTTACGGAAGCAATTTTTAACTGTTTCCTTGGTTACTTATTTCCAAGCGGTTTTTGTAGCAAAGTAAACTGCATCCAACGGTGTAATTTTCTTAATTAACTCAAAAGCTGTACCAGCAGCTTCAATGGTGTTTTAGTATTAGACTTCGGTAATAAATTTTAAAATTCTTTATAATTCCCTGGTCAAGTGGTTGACAAGCTGATGTACAGTTAGGAGGCAGAAACAAGATTTTTATATTTTTTAAGCGGACGCCTTTTGGATGAGATCCTGCATTGTCTAAAAATAACAATGTTTCTTTTTTCTTTTGTCATTTTCCAATCAAGATCTTGCCACTCTGTTATAATTTCTCCTGTCATCCAAGTTACAGGCAGATTGTTTATGTTAATATTTTTAAATGCTCTGGGTTAAGCTGCCTTACCAATGACTAAGATTTTTCTTTTTCTCTTGTCATATTTGCACAATGCAAAATTGTAAACCTCTCTTTGGAATATTTACTACCAACACATTTTTCTTTTTTTAATGTTAACGTTTTTTTGGGTAGAGCCCTAAAATACATGCCGGTCTCATCGGTATTATAGATATCTCTCGGTGAATATCCCTTAACAGGTTGACTGCCGATCTATATTTTTGAGTTTGTGGTTGACGCCGGTAAGATTTTTCCAAATATTTTTATTTTATTGTGGTAAATATGAATTAAAATGAGTCTTGGATGTGTTTTTTTTTATGTGCCATTCAAAATATTAGAAAAAAAAAATTTCACTCCGATCGGAGTAATCGGCATTGCAAGTGAAAATTTTTACTAGATGCCGAACACTCCGATCGGAGTGTCCAATTAAATAAGTAAACAAATAATAAATCGAACTCATGAACTCAAAACATTTATTTCTAAATCATTTTTGTACATTTTTATGATAATCCTCAAAGCAATTAAGGCAAAAACCTGGTTGTCCAGGGCACATTTTGCATTCATACACTGTTTGCTTTCTTATTTTATTTTTCCTGCATTCTTTGCATTCCTTTCTGCTTACCCGTTTTGTTTCTTTAGTTCCTTTTTTTTCACTAACAATTTTTTCTACTTTGCTAATGCTGTGGACATTTATTTGGCCTGGAGGAATTTGCGGCAAATTAGTAATTGGTCGTCTGGCTAGTAAATTTCTTATGACATCCAATCGGAAGTCATATAATCGTAACTGTTCAGACCGCGAATACTTATTGTACAAAAAATAGGCGTTTATCATGCTCATTTGCAGCACATGCATGAATAACTTTTTGTACCACCGAATGGTTTTATGGCTGCAAGGATAATATGCCATCATTTGATCCTGTCTATCTATACCGGACATAAAAGCACTATATCCAATGATTGCGGAAGGTTTTTCAGATTCTTGATTTCTTTTGTTTTTAAAAATGCCCATTTCGCTTCCAAATTCTGTTGAAATGTATTGAACATTGCGTTTATCGCGCCATTTTCCGACATGCACTCCATTGCAAAACATAGATTTATTCTCACCACGTTTTAAGTTTGCACTCATTACCTCTTTCGGATTATCTTTCCTCTCCAGTGCAGTATGTATTTTGTTGAAGTAATTTCCTAGCTAAATTAACACTATTGTAAAAATTGTCTAGATAAACAGCATGTCCCACACCCAATTTTTCCTCCAATAAATGTAAAACAATCTTTTCAGTATGTCCGCTTCCACCATAAACATCTGTCGCACCTTCGTAGACACGAAATTTCAAAATAAGTCCATTAGACTCTGTCAGCATGTATAACTTCATACCATACTTATGACGCTTATTCTTGATATACTGTTTAAACTGGAGACGACCCCGATAAAGTACCATAGCTTCATCCAAAGACAACTCTCTTCCAGGATAGTAAATTTCTCCCCATCTTGTTGTTAAAAAAATCTGCCACAAATCTAATCTTTCCTAGCCGATCTGCCGGATCCATATCTGGAGATGTAAAATGCAAACACCTCAAGATAAGCAAAAATCTATTCCTTGACATGTATTTTCTAAAAACAGGTAGATTAAATAGCGGATCAGTTTTCCAATAATCGTTAAGACGGCTCAAGGATATTGTGCCAGTGTGAAGTAACAGGGCCAAAAAAATTTTTAGTTCGTCAAGAGTAAGATCTTTAAAATTAGTAATACGTGATTTTGTACTTGTTTCTGGGCGCAGCAAAACCTCGACTGCATAAGAGTTCGTTCGTTCTACAATAGTTTGTAAAAAATCATCATCAATGATCATTTCGAAAAAATCGATAGGTGCACCCTGTCCTGGAATTTGCACCAATAATTCCTGGGTTTTCTGGAACAAAATTTGTTTTAACGCACCTCTGTCGTTCCATTTTATCTCATCAAGGCTAGGAAGTGTTTGATGTGGCCGAATAGGGTCTATAAAATTCTCTTCTTCGGACTCGGAGCTTGAATTTACATCACTATCGTCTGTGTCTGGTACGTAATGTTCGTCACTACTACCTCCGCTTTCTTCCAATAGCTGCAATAATTCAGTGTCAGTTAGCTTCTTTTTCTTATCATATACCTTTTTTTCATCACTACAATGTCTTTTTTTAATACCAGAAGGCCCAGGTTGATTGTCCATATTGTACGGCAGATTACAACCAAACCAAAAGTAAATCCGCGGAACCACTTAAGCACCTGTTAGAACTTGCGTTTTTAAGCAACAGCACCACTAGAAACACGTTTCATATACAACGCCGATGGAATACTAAAACGTTTCGTAAGAACGCATGTCGAACTCCGATCGGAGTAGACGGCGTTGGCGAAGAGACCCGACGCACTCCGATCGGAGTGGTCGGCAGTCAACCTGTTAATTAAAGAAGGGAATTTTCTCCAGAATGATGAAACATCTTCAGCAATAACCGAAGCTCCTTCTCGTGAAAACGTTTCAAAACTTATGTTGTGGCGGATTCTAAATTTATTAAGCCAACCAGAAGAAGTACTGAACGTAAAATGTCTTCCTTTTTCATTCAACTTGCTGTTTGACATCCACTTGTTTAGAAGGATTTCTTTATGTTTAATTTTATCAGCAGCTTGTGTTTTTCCGATATTAAAACGCCTGGATAAGTCCCTTACACTGAACTTTTCCTTATTGCGAACTTCAACAATCTCAGTTTTTTGTTTAAGCGTGAGAATTTTTCTATTTGGAGCCATTTCTACAATGAATGTGTCACCTACTGTGTCTCTTTTTCGCATAGGCGTCAGACTAATATTAAATCCCCGCGTGTACCGAAAAACTGAGATCGGTAAATCCCCGGTTCACTAGGGAAAGTCCCTCAGTGAAGACAGACAGCGACATTGGCGCGCGGCGCGACTGGGAAACGCAACATCGATACTTGCCATAGAAAAATGAGAAAAAGCGTTTATTTTTTATTATTTTTTGTCCGGTTAAGAGAACATTTTTTTGTGTCCGCGTCCGTTCAAGAGAATGTTCGACCAAGAGGAAGTTAACACAATGCCAATTATATGAGAGTCGGTCGGGACCATGAAAAACTGTCCGTTCAAGGGAGGTGTCCGTGTAAGAGGGGTGTCCGCGAAGGGGAATTTCACTGTATATATATATATATATATATATATATATATATATATATATATATATATATATATATATATATATATATATATATATATATATTTATATCATCATCATCATTATTAGCTTATTCCATCCATAGTCGAATATAATCCTTCCCAAGTTGTCTCCAATGAGCTTTAATGTTTGCTTCTTCGTGCCTGCTAATCTTTTTATGTCGTCCGTCCATCTTGTCTACCTCTGCATCTTTTGTGTTCTCTAGGCCTCCATTCCTCCTCCTTAATATACATATTCGTTGCACTACATCTGTCATTTTTGATCTTCTTCCTATCTTGATGCTAGGAGTACGATCTTGGATTCCAATATTTAGCATTGTCCTCTCCATTGCTCTTTGGGTTACCTGGAGTTTATTTATTATACTTTTATTTAAAGCCCACGTGTCAGAGCCACATGTTAATACCGGCAGTACATACTGATCGAATACTCTGGCTTTTATTGTATTTGGGATGTCCAATTTGAATGTAGATTGTAACCTTCCGAACGCAGACCAACCTAACGAGACTTCTATCCAAGTCATCCTTTAAATCATATTTTGATATTTCGATTTTTTTTGGCCTAAATATATGAATGTTTGTACCTTTTCTATTTTTTCACCTTCTATAAATAGTTCCTGGCTGTTATCTTTACTTTCGTTGTTCAAATATTTGGTTTTGCTGAAGTTTATTTTTAGACCTATGTCTCGATACTTGTTATTTAATTCTCACAGCACGCTGTGTTGGCGATCAGAGTGACATCATCTGCGAACCTTGAGTGATTTAATCGTTCACCGTCTATTAGTATTCCTTTATTTTTCCACTTTAACGATTTGAACATGTCTTCTAGAGTCAAAGTGAACAGCTTTGGGGATATCTAGTCGCCTGGTCTAATTCCTCTTTTAATTTTGATTTTATTTGTTTTTTCTTCAAGCATTATTTGTGATGTGGCATTTTTATATATGTATTCAAGAAGAGTTGTGTACCTTTTATCGACTTTGCTGTTATTTAAGGCGTTAAGGACTCCCATATCTCTACCGAATCAAAAGCTTTTTCGTAGTCAACCATTACTTTCCACATATTCATTCATTTGTGGGTGTATATATACATATATATATATATATATATATATATATATATATATATATATATATATATATATATATATATATATATATATATATATATATATACCAAGTTTCTAACTGATATCTCATTTAATTCGAGGATTCTCAGGCCAACAGACCGAACGACATACAGACAGACCCACGGAATGTTTTTCGTGATCTAGTAACCCTAAAACGCAAAGAAAAAAAAACTCTGAGGTTTCACGAAAACAATAGTTTTCTTTAGCAGATAAAGTAAAAGGCAGTTTTTTTGGCTATATAATATACAAGGTAATACAGGGTATCTCATCAAAGGGTTCGAATATGTTTAGAGGCAAGGTAGCTCAAAGCGTAATCCCTTGAGATATAGTTACATTTCAGCAGAACATTTTACTGGAGCATTCATCAGACCAAAGCGTAGTGCTTGTGTGCGAGAATTTTATAAAAACAATGATTGTGCTACTATCGCTCTATCAAAATCATTTACACAGCAAAATTAAGCGCAACTTAAACTCCGAGTGCCCAATTGATTAAAAAATGGGTGAAGAAACTACAGCCAACAAACATCTATGCGTTACATCTTTTTGAAATTTTGAACACAACCGTTACAAGAATCACGCTTGCCAACAGTCTTCTCGCTTAATTAGATTTCCCGCCATTTCGTAGAAATTTATCAGATTAATCAATCCACTCTCTTACAGTTTGTCAAGTAAGAACGTGACAGCTCATATTCTTGAAAAAAAAGTGCAAGTTGAACTTGCGCAATTAGTGTTCCGTACGTTGATTGCTTTTAAAATAAAAAATGTTGTAACGGAAGTATAAAATGATCAGTAACTTCACAAAACACACCCCAAATGAGTTTTCAACAAAGTTTATTTCCAATCTTTACTGAAAATTGATGACCTTGAAATTTCTGTTCAGATAAATTATTACAGTTCATGCACTCGTGATAATTTTCGTTCAATCTACACCCCGTGGAGAATATTCCAGATTTTTTTCAAAATTTATTGATAAGTACTTTCCGAGATAAGACGGGTGGACAGCGATTTTTCGCCATTTTTTAAAAATAATAAATACAAAGAAAAGTGCGCGCAAGTATTACATTATATATACATTTTTTACTCGTGTTTTGACAAGCTTTCATTTGACACCACACTCGATTACCTAGTAAAAAATTTTTTTTTTTTTCACTTTCGATTTCACCCCCCCAAAACTAACCCCTTTAGTCAAAATTTAACTTTCAAAACCACATGGCTCTGATGAGGCCATCAATTCCTATATTATTACCAAATTTCAACTTTCTATGACAAATAGTTTCGGAGAAAATCGGGTGTGACAGACGGACAGACAGACGGAAAAACACCCGAAGTGATCTTATAAGTGTTCAGTACGGAACATTTTTTGCCATCAATGTATTCTTTGGTGTGCTAATAATGGCGCAGTTACCTTCGTAAGTTATCCAATCGCCTCCTGCATCAATAATCGCCTTCCAAAAATGATGTCGACAAGATTTTCTGCATATTCTGCAAATTTTTCGAATCTTGCGAGACAACCGTGTCAAAGTCCTTAGTCTTTTCTTTGAGCTCTCTCTTTACACTGGATGAATTTTTTTCTATAGCGTTGTCGTCCGTTGATTATGAGGGCCACTATAGTATCTTATTGTGGGCCCAGGCGAGCCGCTTTGCGACGTAATTTGACATCATAAGAACGAAGGTGTCGAATGGTCTCATGTGACACATCCAAACTAGATTTTCTCTATTTTTGCTGTTCCTTGAAGCAGCGTGAATTTCGGGTCCAGTGAAAATAAAAACACGATTCGTTTTTCGACTTTCGGAGTGACTTTACCTACCGAGCCATGTTTTGGCAAGTCGTCTCGTTAAAATCATTTACCCATTTCATCACAAACGATACCGACATTTTAATACATTTAGGGAACGCGGAATCTGTCATTTTAGGCATCTTTGGATGGAAACAAAGAAAGACTGCCTCGAACCGACGCGCAAATAAGTGTCTCAGTTTGAGTCTTATGTGATTTCGACGATAGTTCGGAATCGATTGATACTTTTACTAAAATGAGTCGATTTTTTGTTGAATCGTTAGACTTGCATCTGCCAAAAATGAATTATCGCAGACACGTTCTTACTTGACAGACTATATATCAGAATGGGCTTTAATCAATTTTTGATACATATACTTTAACCTTATTTTGTAGTAAGCCTTTATCGTCAGAAGTATGGATAATAGGATCATTTTTTTTACGTTTTGTTTTATCTAAAATAGAAGTCGCAAAAATCCTTAGCTTAACCCTTAAAGTTCATCCTGAAATTATGTAAATGTTTGTCATTGACGGTTTCAATTTTCTCTTCTTGATGTTCAACGTTATCTTGTTCTTCCTGAATTGCATTCAGTATTGCATAAACGCCTTTTCTTCTTAAGCAACAATTAAACCACTAAATGTACATATTTTAAATAAACAATATTAGTTTAACAGTTTTTTATTATGTTTTGGCTTAAGTAAGCGAAAATAACTCACCGCTTGTCACTGTGATGACAAGTACAAAAGTTCATGATTAAAACTCTAACTTTCTGACTGGACAACTTGACAGCTGTAAATTTTAGCTTTTCAAAACTTCCTAAATTTTCTGTAATAATTTTACGACATTGAATAAATTTATTTTTATTTTTTACTTGTGTTACGAATGTTGTAACCTGGAAATAATTTTTAAACATTTTAATGACAGTCGTTACAAACTTTTTTATTGTGAGTGCTTCGAAACGTATTAATATACTATTATATACTCTTGAAGGGTACTGAATTTTATTTATTTTGTTAAAATCGGTGTAAATCCTTCAAATCTTGTACAAATTGCTCTTATGGCCGTCGAAATTCATATAAATAAGTGACTTCTTTATAAGCCACGGCTACTCCACTGCAGGAGATAGGCCAAGTCTCTTCAAATTGTCTCTATCTTGTGCAAGATGGAGCCATCTACTACCTGCTATCAATCTGATATCATCAGTCCATCTTTTCATGTCTTCCGACGCTTCGTCGGCTTTCTCAAAATCTCTGTTAGAGTAATGATGCCCATATATAATTATTGGTTTTAGCCACATGCCCCGCCCACTGCCATTTTAATTTTGCCACTTTTTCAATAATATCTGTAATTCTTGTTGTTCGTCTGATATCCTCGCTTTTAATGTGTTCTCGTAAACTAACACCTAACATCGGTCTTTCCTGTCCTGTTGAGTACATTGAAGTCGACAAAGACTCTGTAAGGATCATGGTTTCCAGCCCACACGTACTTACGGGAAGTATGCAGTTCTCGTACACTTTTCCTTTTAATGTCTTGGGGATATGTCTGTTTTTTAGAATGAATCTTAGTTTCTGAAATGCACTCCAGCTGAGGTATTTCCTCTGTTTGATTGTCCTTATCCAATCTAATCTTATGTCCCAAGTATATACACTCTTCCACTCTCTCGATCTCTTCCGTGCCCATCTTAATTTTTGTGTTTTGTAGGCTTAGAAATTTTGTTTTCTTGATGTACATCTCGAGTCCAATTTTCTATGCAGCTTGATAAAGTTGTTCTATCATGATTTTGAGTTCTTCTAGATCTTCGTTAATTATTGCTACATCATCTGCGAATTACAAGTGATTTAAATATATCACGATCGATCGATACTAATTCCCTTCTATTCCGACTCAAGACTTTTAAATACATCCTCCAAGGCCAGGGTACACAATTTTGGTGAAATTGTGTCGCCCTGCCTAACACCTTTGTTGATCTTTATGGGTTCTGTTTTTCGATATTCATCTAATTTAACTGTTAGTGTCGCATTTTCATTTATGAGTTCTGAGTTTATTCTGGCATGTTTTAAGGACTACATAATCGCCCAATGTTCCAGGGAGTCGAAAGCCTTCTTATTATCGATGAAAGCTAGGTGCATCTTAATATTATATTCCGTCGCTTTTTTTATTAAAAGGCGGAGCATCTGGATATGATCTGTTGTTCCAAATTCTTTGCGAAAACACGCCCGTTCGACTGGTTGGTAGTCATCGAACTTATTTGTTAGATGGTTTGTGACAACTTTAGTATGTATGACTTTACTCTTTTGCCAATGTACAGGTATTCTTTATTTTTCAATACATTTGTTGAGTAATATCCCTTCAAAAAGTTCATTTCCTCCCATTTTCAATATTTCATATGTTCTTTTATCTCCACCTGGAGATTTCCTATCCTTCATCTGTTTTAAAGCAGTTTCCAATTCACTTCGGCTTACTTTAGAAATTTCTTCCGAGCCAATGTTAAGAATATGTTTTTGCTGCTGATTTGGATTTGGTATAGTCGAGAAATAGAGTTTTGTGTAGAATTCCTTCTATTATTTCCATCCTATCAGTTATTATTTTACCTGTTTTAACTCATAATTTTATTATTTTAGTTCTATCTTGTGACAGCTTGGATTTCGATACTTTCATATTCTTGTTTTCTTCAATGGTGTTAATTATTAGGTTTGTATTGTATTTTCTAACGTCTTTTCTTGTTGGCTTTGTTCAATGTTTTCTTTATGGCTTTGTTCAATGTTTCAATATTTATGTGTACCTCTTTCTTTAGATTTCCTTTCTTCTATGAATTTAATTGTTTCAGGAGAGAATTTGTTTTGGTAGGACATTTTCTTAATTGTTACTTAGATACTAGATGTAATTTTGTATGTAAGTTAATTTATTTCTATGTGTTTTAAATTGTCTACTGGTTGGAGTTTACTTTTCAATGTTGTTTGTATCTGTGATTGATTTTCCTTGAGCACCTCCATGGTTGGCAACTTTGTGTGTTTATGTTCAATCATGTTTTTTCTTTATATATATATATATATATATATATATATATATATATATATATATATATATATAAATAATAGTCTTTATTTTATACTTGGCGAAATGCAGCGGTGCTGTTGTTAACCGAGTTCTCAAAAATATACAAAGGAAATACAAAAAATAAAAAATAAAATAAAAATACAAACTCAAATACAATTTAAGAAGGATCCATTAGTACTTAAACTGTACTTACTCTAAACTAAAAAAGGAAAACATTGTAATTCTACATCATTTTGATACCCATATACAAACCACGATCCCCACCTTACCCTATAAAAGAGATATAATAATAACAGTCAATAAGTCTGAAATAAAATCTCCTTCTCCTCTGCCTTATGAAAGATAGTTCAGACAGAGCAAGCAAACCTTCAGGAATTTCGTTCAGAAGTTATATATATATATATATATATATATATATATATATATATATATATATATATATATATATATATATATATATATATATATGTATGTATATATAACTCCTGAACGCCATGTCCGCGTAGAATTGATTCACTATTATCGTCACTGCTTATATGTTGCCTAACGTAATAAAATATATCCTATAACCTGGCCAGAGAACATATGCATTTTATAAAAAAGACACGTAAATCGGATAAGTGGTTCTTGAGTGCTAAGCCCACTAACGGAGAGACAGACAGAGAGTGTATATATTATAGATTTTTTTTGATAAATATTAAGTTAAGAATGAAAAAAAACATGTAAATCAGATAAGTGTTTCTCGAATGATAAGCACACTAACGGACAGACAGACAAAGAGACGTTACGTTTTATATATATTATATAGATCATTATTATTATTATATAACCTGGCTAGAGAACAAATGTATGAATTAAACAAAAACATGTAAGTCTCATAAGTGGCTCTCAAGTCATAAGCGCACTAACGGACAGACAGACAAACAGAGAGATGTTGCATATATTATGTTCTTTGCTACATGATATTCTTCCATATTTAATGGTTTAGGCAGTGTATTGCAAGAGAACGCGCTAGCGTCAGACTTTTTTCCGACTTGATCCACTATTATCGACACTGCTTATTCCTTATGTTACCTAACGTAATAAAATATATCCTATAACCTGGCCAGAGCACATATGTATGTTTTAAAAAAATGCACGTAAATAGGATAAGTGGTTCTCGAGTGATCAGCACACTAATGGATAGACAGATCGACAGACAGAGAGATGTTGCGTTTTATATATATTATAGAAGATTACAGATAACCTGGCCAGAGAACAAAAGTATGAATTGAAAAAAAACATATAAATCGGATAAGTGGTTTTCCAGTGATAAGCGCACTAACGGACAGACAGAGAGACGTTGAATTTTATATTTTTATTATTAAAGATTATACGAGGCATGTTTTTTAAGTAAGTACCGTTTTGGAATTAAAAAAAGACGTGCAAAGATATCGCTATAATTTAATTTTTACATGAAAGCCTGTACCTTAATCTACTTTTCT
Organism: Pachyrhynchus sulphureomaculatus; assembly: GCA_019049505.1. Classification (NCBI taxonomy): domain Eukaryota; kingdom Metazoa; phylum Arthropoda; class Insecta; order Coleoptera; family Curculionidae; genus Pachyrhynchus; species Pachyrhynchus sulphureomaculatus. The sequence continues at coordinate 57,385,196 of CM032451.1, read as the reverse complement.
ACATAATTTCCGTGAATATTGAGGCACTTGTCATAACGTGGCACCAGTTTTTGAATACCCTCCTCATAAAATTCTGCCGCCTGACTTGTTAACCACTGTATCACAAATGTTTTGACTTCGTTATCGTCTTGAAGACGCTGACCACCCAGGTGCTTCTTCAAGTGCAGGAACAAATGGTAGTCGCTGGGCGCCAGATCAGGGCTGTATGGAGGATGATCTAGAGTTTCCCATTTAAAAGATTTGATGAGATCTTTGGTCCGATTAGCCACATGTGGACGGGCATTGTCATGCAGCAAAACGATACCCTTACTCAACTTGCCACGTCTTTTGTTCTGGATTGCACGACGCAGATTGTTCAATGTCTCACAATAAGACGCTGCATTGATTGTCTCATTCAGGCAGAAACTCCACTAGCAATACTCCTTTTCTGTCCCAAAAAAACTGTGCACATGATTTTGCGGGCAGAAATTGTTTGCTTAAACTTCACTTTTTTGGGTGATGATGAATGTCGCCATTCCATGGATTGTTGTTTCGATTCTGGTGTGACGTAGGCCACCCATGTTTCGTCACCAGTAACAATTTGGTCTAAAAAATGTTCACCTTCATTGTGGTACCGCTCAAGGAAAGTCAGTGCACTGCCTAAACGTTGGGTTTTGTGCAAATCCGTCAACATTTTTGGAACCCAACGTGAACACAATTTCCGGTAATTCAAGTTCTCGGTCACAATGCGATACAAAACACTACGAGAATATTGAGGAAAGCAGTCGCACAATGATGAAATTGTAAAGCGTCTGTTTTCTCTCACCTTTTCGTCCACTTTCTGCACCAAATCTTCATTAACGACCGAAGGACGCCCACTCCGTTCTTCATCATGCACATTTGTGCGGCCATCTTTAAATGCTCTCACCCATTTCCTTACCATTCCATCACTCATAATGTTTTGTCCGTAAACTTCACAGATCTCACGATGAATATCGATCGGTTTTACGCCTTTAGCACTAAGAAATCGTATAACAGCCCGTACTTCACAATCGGCGGGACTCACGATTGTCGGAGGCATCTTAAACACTCGGTAAACAACGTATACAATGAAGAATCAGACTGTAATGGCGTCAGTGCGTAGACATGAGATGTAGGTTACCAGCGCGCATGCGCGGAACGCCGACCGTATCGCTGCGGCGGCGAAATCGCAAAACGGTACTTACTTAAAAAACATGCCTCGTAGATAACCTAGCCGGGGAACTAATGTATGAATTAAAAAAAAAAACACGTTAATCGGTTAAGTGTTTCTCGAGTGATAAGCGCATTAACTGACAGACAGACAGACAGAGAGGCGTTGCATTTTATATATTATACATTTATATATATATATATATATATATATATATATATATATATATATATATATATATATATATATATATATATATATATATATATATTTACATATAGATATTCTTTGCTACATGATATTGTTCCATATTTAATGGTTTAGGCATTATAGCAAGAGAACGCGCTAGCGGCAAACTTTTTTCCGACTTGATTCACTATTATCGTCACTGCTTATTCCTTATGTTACCTAACGTAATAAAATATAGCCTATAACCTGGCCAGAGAACATATGTACGTTTTTAAAAAAAGCCCGTAAATCGGATAAGAGGTTCCCCTATGATAAGCCAACGGACAGACAGACAGAGAGACGTTGCATCTCCTTCTCCTCCAGTCCTTTCATCTTGACTGATGAGAGGTGAATATAGGTTTTGCTCTTTCAGCTGTTACATTGCTCTCTTTACGGCTCTTTGCCAGCGTTGTCTGTCATCGGACGGTCTGACAGCCTTCTCCAGGTTAATGTTCATAATTGTCCTTGTGATATCACTCCAACGCATAGGTGACCTGCCGTTTTGACGCACTCCATCTGGCTTGCCTTGTATTACAAACTTTTCTATGTTGTCGGCCCTCGTCAGGTGTTTAAAGAACGCAAGGATCCTGTTGAATTTATCGGAAGTCTGGCACTTTTCCGGTCTTATTTCATTCAGTATGTCCATGAAACCCCATATTTCAAAGGCATCTCTTCGTTTTCTATCGGCGATTCTTATTGTCCAGGTTTCGTATTCATACTGAAATACTAGAAAGATCCAGCTTTTCACCAAACTGATTTTTCTTACGCGGGTAATGATGTGATTTTTCTACATCTTGGATAGTTGGGTCATAGCTGTCCTTCCTGACTAAATGCGTTGTCTGATCTTGGGCACACTACTTCCATTACTTGTTAATAAGATCCCAGATAAACAAACCTGTTGACGATCTCGAGATTATTTAAATGCTGGGGTTTAGGAACGTGTTTTTGTTCACGGTTGACGAACAATATTTTTGTTTTTGTGGTGTTAATATGTAATCCGTGTTGTGCTCTTGCTATCTGGAGTCGATCTATGAGGGCTAAAAGTTCTTCTTCCGATTTAGCTATCAATACTGTATCATCAGCAAAGCGCAAATTTCATATTTTTTCACCGCCCATGCTCACACCACCTTCTGATTCCTCTAAGACAATTCTCATTACATGCTCACTGTATAAGTTGTATAAGAGTTAGGACAAAAGGCAACTCTGCCTGATTATTTTTCGAATCATATATGTGGAAGGATATTTTTGTCTATCCGAAAGACACCCGAACTGTTTTCATTTAAATAAAATAAAATTAAAAGTAACTTTTTTCTTAATTCGGACATATTTAAAATTTCGAATAACCACTAATATTGTTGCTGAATGTTCATTTTAGTTACATGATATAAAAAATATTTCCTTAAAATAATCGAATTTTCAGGAAAAAAAAACAAAATTTTTTCTTATGTTGGTCATATTTCTTAACAAAAAAGTTCAACTTAGAATAAAATTAAAATTTTTACTGTCTTCAGTAAAAAACTTTACCAGATCAAACTATTCAATAATATGTTGTTAAAACAATCTACACTTGAATGCCTATGTCTTCATAACAAACAATACATAATATGTTACTATTCTGGAGTTGCTTTTTTGAACACTCGAATATATCAAATAACCCGTCGTTATTAAAACCGAAACACTATATTAAAAACTGATTAAATGAGATGCTTACATTTTTCAGGCTTAAATGATTGTCTACTCAAAATATTAAGGAAATATATAATATACTGTCGAAATAAAAGCTCAAAACATAATTGTCTTTAACTCTCAAAAATATGCCCGATCACAATCTTAATGTAGCTGGCTTTAAATTATTCGCAACGTATGGATTATCACGAAGATCATTGCGTACCATGTGATCGGCAACGGTTCAGTCGATACTGGGGTGCAAATTGCAAGAAAAATTTGTAAAAGAGACAAGATAGAGTTTTATTTATTAAAACGGCTGTTTTATGTTGTAGTGATAAAAATTTTATTTTGTATGGTTATTCACTGCATCATAATGAAACTGCAATAGGAGTTAAATAATATATTAGCGGAAATTGACTGATTATTAATGGCAGAGAAATATTTCAGCTTTAGATAGAATTTAAAACAACTAAACTGCAAAAATATTTGGTTTCTTCAGCAACAATTCTTTTAAGTGTTCCATACGGAACACTTATAAGATTACTGCGGTGTCTGTCCGTCTGTCTGTCACACCCGATTTTCTCCGAAACTATTTGTCATAGAAAGTTGAAATTTGGTAATAATATAGGAATTGATGGCCTCATCAGAGCAATGTAGTTTTGAAAGTTAAATTTTGACTGAAGGGGTTAGTTTTGGGGAGTGAAATCGGAAGTGAAAAAAAAAATTTTCTAGGTCATCTAGTGTGGTGTCAAATGAAAGCTTGTGAAAACACGAGTAAAATATATATATATATATATATATATATATATATATATATATATATATATATATTATATATATACATACATACATACATACATATATATATATATATATATATATATATATATATATATATATATTGCGCACACTTTTCCTTGTATTATTTTTAAAAAATCGCGAAAAAAAAATCGCTGTCCCCCCTTATCTCGAAAAGTTTGATCAAAAAATTTTGAAAAAATTCTGGAATATTCTCCATAGGGTGTAGATTCAACGAAAATTATCACGAGTATATAATTTATCTGGTATAAGTAAAAAAAAAACAAAAATTTCAAGGTCATCAGTTTTTCAGTAAAGATTGGAAACAAACTTTGTTGAAAACTCATTTGGGGTGTGTTTTGTGAAGTCACTGATCATTTTATACCTGGGTAACAAAATTTTTTATTTTAAAAGCAATCAACGTACAACACTAGTTGCGCAAGTTCAACTTGCACTTGACCGGTTATTTTTAACCTGAAATAGGTAAAATTCCTTTAATTTTTTATAATATAAAATAATAAAGTGTTAATTCTAAGCCAGACAATATTACAGTAATCTAGGTTATTGTTAATTATTTTTGATGTGTCTAATATCTCCAACCATTAGCGTACAACCACAAATCTTCGGGATCGATTTTCTCATCTTTCCACAGTTTTTTTTTGATACAAGGCTTTGCCGGTTTAAATATAATTTAGATATAACTTTAAAAGTTATTAATTATTTTCATAACACCTTATATATGGTATGAGTAAACTAGACAGTTATCTTATGGTTATAATAGATGCAACATAGAAAAAGTATAGTATGGAACACATGTCAAAGAAACTCTTCATACGCGTACTTGCCTATAGCTTGTCACCAAATCGTCATGCTCATGTGATAATTGTTATTTTAAACAATTACTATACATGATACTACTTCCGTACTCATAATAAATCATGTTCAGTTTGGAACAAATTTAAACATTTCTTGTAAACTAATTTAAATAAAAGGGAATAAATTTGATTAAACGAGAAAAACGTATTTAAAGTAGACCTATTTACACTTTGTTCTAGTTTTCTTAATTTTCTCTAATATCTCAAAGCTCATGCGTAAGCCTTAATATATTTTCACCCTTTAGGAAAAGCATGCAGTCAGTTTTTCACCGCGATACGGAAATCGTCGCTTGCACGACTACATACGACTTTAGACGAACGTTTTGCGGAAATTTTCGTAAAGCTGTTTCACGTGGTAAAAACTTTTTGTCCGAATATTATGTTGATTTAAAAACCGATGTTTTAATTTAAATAATGTGAAAATTTTTAGACTGCTTCTTGGTGCGAAATTGTTTTTAAAAGGTAAGAACAAAATTATTATTAATAAGTATTGAAAATTAAATTGAATTAATTTAATTAATTAATGAAAACTGCGTTATAATAAACAGAAGGACTAAGTAAGGGTTAGTACATAAAGCAAAATAAGTGGTTATAATTGTTCTATAAACATGTCAATATATCTAGGAATACAAAATGATATAAATTGAATCGGTCATTTTTGAAAGGGGGCATGTTACAAAACTCAAACATTTGGCAAATTGAAAAAAACGTCACATGTGGAAAGTACACTAAAAACGGGTTACCGTTTTACACTAAATATTAAACCATATAATTAATACTGTGGCGGAAAACCCATATAAACTGCCTTCAACAAAAAGGGATCAAAAGTATCAAATAATATCTTCCAGTTCACAAAATGTAATAAGTAAACATATAAAATTAAGCAAAATCTTGATCAACTGAAGTCCGGCTCTACTAACTTATTTGTCTGCAAGTGTAATATTAATTTGCAAAAATATAGGTAGTTGTTTGTTCTTGTTAAAGTTAGAATTTGGAGAAGAGTACCATATTTGTGTTGATACCTTTCTAATAAGTTTGTTAATATTAACTGACTTTCGACATTAATAAGTTTCTTTTTAAGAGCACGCCTTACGATGATTTCAAAATTTTGCTTAATTTTGTGTACTTACGTATTACATTTTGTGTATTAATTACATGTTGCTTACATTTCATGCTTTTTTCCGTTTAGAATGACAACAGCGAAGAACTTTTTGCTGATTATACTTTTGTTATATTAGTAGGTTCTTTTTAAGGTAAGAGAAAAATTATTTTGTAACAGTTATATATATATATATATATATATATATATATATATATACGTATATTACGTATATATATATATATATATATATATATATATATATATATATATATATATATATATATATATATATATACACACACACATACATATATACATACACACACACTAGCGACCAGCCCCGGCTTCGCACGAGAGTTGTTGTTATGTTACTCTTTAACTCTTCGTTATCATTTAGTGTAGACAAATACAGTATATCAAAAATATATTTTTAAGATAGTTTAAAATATTTCTTTATACTTCACATTAAGATTCTCTTCCCCGAGTGCCATAACAAACAGATTATGTTTGGACTTTTTTGTCTAGTCTAGCATACCCCTAGTCATCATCATCATGTTCTTTTCCAAATAATAAGGCGTTCTTGGCTTACCCTTTTCTACTCTAAACCAGATAGATCTCTTCCAACCCCATATAATTCTTTTTTCGACATCTGTTTAACAAAATGAAACGCCAACGGTCAGATGACCGTTACCCTCTTCTACTTTTTAACGAAAAAGAACCTACATCAGACCTTTTTTGACAGCCTTTTTAACAAAAAAAATTTTTATGTTAGGACATTTTCATCAACTCTTTATCATAAAAGCAACCCCATTAACTTCATTAACGCTTTTTTCACATCTACACACGCACACACAACCCTCCTCTAATGTCTTTTTAACAACCTTTTTTTTTTTAAAAAAAAACAACCAATAACCCACTTTTAACGCTTTTTTGACAAACTTTTTACCAAAAAAAAAACTACTAACTTCATTAACGCCTTTTTCACATCTAGTCTACCCCCACTGTACACTAAAAATAACCAAGACAATTCTAACAATAAACCTCATCGTTATAATAAAGATTTTCTAACCGAGTTTAGAACACCCCTCATCACCATAATAAGGATCTTTTGGTCAACCAACATTAACGCTAGTTTGACCTACAGCCAACAATACACACACCTCGACGATGATGATCAACTTCAGCCGAGAAAATATTACTTCATATAGAGTTGGCGACACTGTCTCATAACGTCCTTTTGACATCTAACCTAACTCCAGTATTTACTAACAATATCTAAGATAACCAAAAAACTACTTCTCCACATAGAGTTGTCAATAGTGTCTTACCCTTGCAAATACGTATGTACTCCGGAGTGGCTCCAAAAATATCACGAAAAATGCAGATTTGAGACTCATAAGAAAATACATGGAATTTTACGGTAGTTCAGTTTAGTGTTAGTTGTAAATCTTCTATCTTTATATATTCAAGTAAGAATTTTGTCACAAAACATTTAAATATAACTACATAGCAGTCTTATATATATAGGAGTATTCTTTGTAAGAAAATTCTTATATGTCAATTGCTTTGTGACAAAATTCGTCTTGTTTAGGGTACGGATATGAAAAATCGCTTATTTTGAAACTTGGACGACTAATAGATGGTACAATAATCGGCCGAGGGTTAATGTTGACAACCAAACGTACAATCCATTGTAGATTTGGCTGCCTATATTAAAACTGAAATTATATATTTATCTATTACATTTTTTATCCTACCTCTCAAAATATAACCTATGTCGTTTCCAAAAGTCCAGGCTACATACCAGTAAAAGATTTTTATAAACTGGATTGGTAGTTTCAGAGATTACCTCCGACAAACAAACAAACCTTCCTCCTTTATTATGTATATATATATATATATATATATATATATATATATATATATATATATATATATATATATATATATATATATATATATATATATACACATATATACATATATATATATATATATATATATATATATATATATATATATATATATATATATATAACATATATATATATATATATATATATATATATATATATATATATATATATATATATATATATATATATATATATATATATATATATATATATATATATATATATATATATATATATATGTATGTATTACGGCCCATCAGTCGAGCTAGGATCGCCAAACGAGAGAATAAAATTACTAGTAATTATTCCCAAACTGACGTAACATCGTGGAAAGATACAATAAATTGCACCTAAAACTGAAAAGCATACCTGCCCTCAGTTGAAGGCCTACAGAGAAATGATTAGCAAATTACCAACATTTACCGCAGGCAGCACGGTTCGACAAGGGTTCCACCCTACGCATGTGTGATTCAATGTAAAGTCACTGAAAATGAAGAAAGTCCATATTTCGGCAGTCTAGTCGCTGTCCTCTCAATTGTTAATTCGTCTCGCAACGCATTTTGCGGTATCACGGTTCAGCAGTCGAGCTAGGATTGATAGACAAGAGAATGAAACTTCGAGTACTTTATCCCATACTGGCGTAACATCGTGGTAAGATACAATAAAATCTAAAACTGTAAAGAATACTTACCCTCAATTGGAGGCCGTCTACAACCACAGGCCGACAGAGGAATAGTCAGTAAATTGCTAACATTCACCTCAGGCAGCGCGATTTGGCAAAGCTTCCACTCCATGCATATGTATTTCAATGTAAAATCACTGAAAATGGATAAAGTCCATATTTGAGTAATCTACCCATTGTTCTCTTATTTATGTTTATGTTCTCTTGGTGGCCATCTTAATCGTTCAATTGATAAAGAGAAAGTTTGAGTTGAAAAATTTGCTATTGTGAAAACGTTGTACGGCGGAGCGTCGACCAGCTACCAGATACCAAAATTTCAGTAACATCTATTATTTTTTCTAAGTATATGTCTCATTTAAACTTCTATTAAAATATGTTGGTCCTATTTCTCTATTGTGTAATATATCGAGCCAAATTTAGATATATTGACGGTCCGAGTGTTATTCTAAAAGCGAACAATTCTGCTGCCTATTGAGGACACTGGCATCATCTTGTTCCATACGTAGCACGATTTCCTCATAAAACCCTAAACGTAATTCTTTGTTTTCCTGGATCAAATCCTGCTACTTTTTAAATTTTTTTATGCCTGTATCCATGTGTCTGGAAAGTATTTTGAATTCTCTGATATGTTTTTCCAAAATCTGCTTTAGAATCTTTTGAATTTTCTAAATCAAAGATTACAAATATTGGTTTTCGTTTAGTTTTCATAAGAGTAAGGTACCTGGAAAGTCCAAATGAAATTCCAATTCTTCATTTTCATGGTTCTCTTATCTTTATAAAGTTTCTTCTTCCGTTTAAACGTTGTCTTAGTTAAGATGTGGTTGTATATTTTTGCAAATATATTTAAGCACGGGATTCTTCGATGCTTTCCATGAAGTCTTGTATAGTCCCGTTACTTTTTCCTATAACTATTTTTTAAAAAAATATCCCGATTTTCAATCTCCGAAGAAAAAAACATGTTTATACTTGATTTTTACTTAGTACTAACAAAATTCTGAACACTAAACAATTATCATTGTCAGTTTAAGTTATTATCAAAATTGCATAATCAACTTAGCTAGAAATATCATTTTTTCTTTCTTATTTTGCACAATAATACTGCTGACTGATGCTGATATTTTCAGAGAAAAGACTATATTGAGTGTTCAATTTAAAAATATAAAGTTTATATCATTTGTCGAAAACGTGTTGCGCAATTGTTTCTGTTTTAACTCTATAAAAAAAATATTTAAAAATAGCCCAGCTTCCGTATTTAACATTTTTCTCCAACGCTTCAAATAAGTGGTTTAAAAGGGTAGTCCATTATAATTAATAATCCTTTTAGGAATATCCTCTGCTAGTTAGCATTAAATATGTTGGGACGAAAAAGAAGTGTAATTTTAATGGGAAGTGAAAATGTACCTTGAAATTATGAAAATGATTACATTAAAGTAGCGCAGTTTGTTTTAAAATGCTAATATCAAGATTTCACGTTTAAAGTAAATGAGCGTGGAACTTTCCAGGTAACAAATAATTAGATTAGGTCGTCTGCCTACAACGTGTACATACATTTCAGAGATTTTCCTTTCTACAGATATAATAACTGCCTAAATGATTCTTTTTATTCTACTTTCATAATAATATGAATTGTGTAAAAATCTTGTTACGAATTGTAAAAGTTCAAACTGTAATAAATCACGATATTGTTTGTTTCATTAAAATAGCAAGGGCCCTAAAACAGTGACTGTGGGCGTAAGCGTTTTTTTATTACAGTAATATTTTAGACCTTTTAGGAAGCAAACACAAAAGAAGATCAAGCTTAAAAAAAATAAATCATATTTTTTTATAGGTATTTCAGAGATTTCGACAGAAGGGCTTAATGTAAGACAATGATAAGTTAAGCGGCAAAAAATTTAGAGAAGAATGTTTGAAGTACCGTCTATAGTAGAACCAAATAAATTTGGTTGTTAATGTGAAACACATTTTATTCTTGATTTCTACAGGGTATTTCTAATATGGAACCAATACTTTAGAACCTATGGGTAATAATGTTGCAAAGGATGTTTCTAAAGACCTTAAATATAAAAATTCTAATTGGTTGACAGTAATATACCAACTTTTGTATTTAATTAATGAATCTTTAAAAGGCGGAACTTTTTCAGATCGGCTAAAAAGAGCAGTGATTATCCTGATTTATAAAAAACTGGTCAAGTACAAGTCAGACTTGTACAGTTAGTATTCCATACCGCGATTGCTGAAGTGTACTATGAAATTCAATCACACGTTAATCTTCAATATTAAGAATTACCAAGAATATATAAAAAGCGAGACATCTTTGCAGTAAAAGTTGAAAACAAATATTTACTATCTTAAATTTTTGTTTATTCATAAACAAATAAAATAAAGTTATTTTGTCTCGGTACCTATTTGTTGGTCATCAGTGATCATGGAAATTATTTTATCTGTCATTGGCCAAATGCTTAAGGCAGTAATGTATTGAAAAGTATATGAATATATTACCGATTGCACATATTGATATTTCGTACCTTTTAGTCCCAGTCAAATTCAAAACTTTCCACCAAAAAAACCTCCATCATATTGTTAAGTCAAACAGGTTTTTTTTATACAAGATAAATTATAACACGTGATGCACTCGTGATAATTTTCGCTTAAGCTACACTTTATGGAGAATGTTCCAGAATTTTTTTAAAATTTTTTGATCAGCATTCTTAGAGATAATACAAAGAAAAGTGTGCGCTAGTATTACATTATATATATTTTTGAACTCGTATTTCCACAAGCTTTCATTTGACACCCCACTCGATGACCTTGTAAATTTCTTTTTCGCTTCCGATTTCACCCCCCCAAAACTAACCTCATATGTAAAAATTTTTCTTTCAGAACCTCATAACTTTGACTGGGCCATCAATTCCTATATTTGTTCCAAATTTCAACTTTATATGTGAAATAGTCTATGAGAAAATCGGATGTCACAGACAGACAGACACAGAAGTGATTCCATAAGTTTTCCGTACGGAACACTAAAAATGGAGATAAGGATAATGTAGAGAATAACTGGCTAATGTCTGTGGTTAGTGTTTTTCTTAAAATTTTTGAGAAAATATATTTTTTAAAATATAATTTCCTATAGTGTATTCACTTTGGGCAAAATGTCGCACTTTCTCCTACCAATGTTTACATTAATTCAAATGGCAAATTGGTGTTTCTTCTGATTAATTTATTATTTTCTGGATAAAAGAAAGGTGTACGGCGTCATCATTCAGGGAAAGTCAATTGTTTTTCATTTTAAGCTAGTTCCCATAGTGCGAGGCCAAAATATCCCAGGTTAAAGCCAATATTCAGTTCTAAAAAAGAAGTTAAAATATGGAAGTCATTTTGAGTAGCGGCTTCTCACAAATTGTGAATAATCTTCATTTTGGAAACGAGACTCAAAAAAAAAGGGTAAAGCTTTGGTTGCTGCCGAGTACATGATAAATGTGAAAGAATATCAATTAGATGGAACATCCGTAATAAATAGTTAGGTCATTCTGCAAACCTCGGTAACGGTGACTTTATATAATGTGAAATTAGACGTAAGTAAAAACAAAACAAAATTCGAGGAAATAATATTTGAAAATAAATAACAAGAGTTGAAAAGGAATCCCAGCTAAAAAAAATCCACCTAGAATTACCATCTGAAAATTCCACCTGGTATTTTGGATGGAAATTACACCTGGAATTTTCATTCAAAATACCATATGGAAATTCGAGATGGATTCTTTTTAGCTAGAATAACATAAAGCACAGAAAAATGTACAAAAAAATTGTTGCAGCTCGACGAAAACTGGGTAATAACAGAGGGATACTTGTGATGTATCTATATATATATATATATATATATATATATATATATATATATATATATATATATATATATATATATATATATATATATATTAGAACATGACTTTCGGTACTCATCAGGAAATATTGTCGGCAAGAAACTTGGATCTGATTTTTGATTATTAATGAAATGGGTGCTGCAAATACGAGAGTATTTTGTTGTTTGCCAAAGGGATCCATCGGGGCTGTAAACAACTTAATGTGCTTATTCAATAATTTAATGTATTTATTCAATAAATAAATTCTGTATAAAAGTATTGTAATTCTCATAAACTCACTTTGGGCGTCTCACTTCTTGAATCCAGCTTTTTCGTCGGTTCAACTTATGTTTTTTATAGAAAAGCTGTAGAATATTGTATTGGGCGAATTCCCTTTGCTATTTTAACAGTCAATAACACAATCCTTCTTTCCGAGACTTTTTACTGATCTTTTATCCATAATTGTTAAGAAAATACCGCAAATATGACAATCTTTAACACATATGAACATTCGGAGAAAGTGCGAATTTCCACCACCATGCGCGCTGCTAGTCTTCAGACAGTAAACTCTTTGCCCGCAGGGAACATGGTGTGCCCTTAGGATATTCTGTACGAATTGCACTTATGTATTAGTTTCTATAAATAAAGCTATAAACAGGTCAACAAAGAAAATTATGTAGTAAACATGCTATTTAATTTTATTAATTATTTAGTCAATAAAAAGATTTTTAAAAACAAATTGGAAATTATCAATATTAGAGAAATCTAAAAATATACATACAATCTTTTGTGATTAATCATTTACTTCTTGTGACATTTATAAAAGAGAGTCAAAGAAGTTTTGCCTAAAGTTAAAAGTTCCGTTAAGTGGGTGACAATGTCGTTACGACGTGTACGGACGTTGCGTCAATAACGGTATCTGCTGACACATCACAAGAAGTCAATAAAAAGGTACGCATTGTAATCAATAACATGATTAGTTGGTGTGAGAGAAATAAATTAGTTTTAAATAACGACAATATGGTGTATTTAAATTTTAATCTCCCAAGACTTTAACCTGATACACTAATAACCTTGTCTACAAGAGTAATATTTCTAGGTAATAATATTAACAATAGGTTTTCATGGGAAGCCAATATCGAATTTCTTTTCAAAAGGTTAAGTAGTGCTGATTATGCCATCTTACAATTGAAAAGAATACTTGAACTGGATGGTTCGTTAAATATTTATTATGCGCTAGTGTATTCTCACAATTCTCAAAGCTTTATACTTTTATGGAAACAATATTACAGTTGTTAGAACTTTAATTACGCAAAAAAGAATCTTACAATACTTTTTAATCTGTGTGTTCGTGATTCATATAAATCAGTTAATGATACCATCTATTCATATTTATGAGTTCAGGGTGCCCCATATGTATTGAATAATGATTCCACAGCATTTATTAAACAGTGTATCAAAAAAACGTTTAAATAAAAGTTATAGGGTATTATACGGCGCACATGCTGACGTTGACAATAAAATGTTTTGAACTGTTAGTTCGAAGAAATGACGCCATCTTGATTTTTTTTTTAAATGGAAAGCCCAAGGCTCCATACTGTCTCCTACTCTCTTTCTCATTTACATTAACGATCTGCTGGAAAAAACCGGGAATCCAATCTATAGCTTTGCAGACGACAGTACGCTTATCTCTTCATTCACTTTGAACGCTCGGACATCGGCTGCCCAGGCGAATATCCGCAGACAGCAGGAGGTCGTTCAACTTAACAAAGACCTGGAAGAAATTCTATCTTGGGGTGACAGTAACCAAGTGGAATTTAACGCTACAAAAACCCAGGCGGCAGTTTTTTCTGAAAAAGTTAACGTTGCTGAACCCGACATAGTTATGTCAGAGCACTCCATTCCCCTAGCATCGTCGCTCAATTTGTTGGGCGTTAGTTTGGGAGCAAATATGTCCTGGCATGAACATGTTGCAGGCTTAGCAAGGAGATCTTCTCAAAAGTTGGGAGTATTATTTCGAATCAGAAACCTTTACACTTCACAACTGTTAGTTCTTTACAAAGCTCAAATTCGACCAACTATGAAATACTGCCCCCATGTTTGGGGCTCTGCTCCCAAACATTTTTGTTTAGAGAAGAGCTGTTGGTCTGATTAGAGACCCGGAACTGACCGGCGGCCTTGATTCGCTGGAACATCGAAGAACGGTTGGTGACTTGAGTCTGTTCTACAAGTATTTTCATGCAGCCTTTTACATGGAGAACATCATCCCTTTGGAATAATTTTTCCAGGGCTGTGTTTCCCCACCGAGTACAATTTACAGTGGCCTTGATTCGCTGGAACATCGAAGAACGGTTGGCGACTTGAGTCTGTTCTACAAGTATTTACATGGAAAGTGTTCGAAGGATGTAGCCCGCTTAATTCCTCCCAAAGCGGTGCATGTTAGAAATACACGTCGCGCTGGTGCTTCACATCCGTATGAGGTTCAGCTTGTTACTCCGCGTACAACGCTTTTCAAGCAGTCTTTTATATGGAGAACATCATCCCTTTGGAATAATTTGCGCTGTGTTTCCTACCGAATACAATTTACAGCGATTCAAGAACAACGTGAATCGCTTTTTCCGCACACATGCCGCTCCTGGAGCGCTTTAGGGACTTCCCTGCAGCACGTGTGCTAGACCCATGAAAAAATATTTTATTTTTCAGTCCTACTAAAAATACTAGATATTATTTGTTTAACATACCATATGTCTAAACTGAAGTGTTTTGGAATTATTGTCATTTGAAATTTAAAATAAAAAGACAAAAAAACTAAAACAAATAATTGCTCAAAATTTCTACCGTTAACAGCGAGGCAATGACCTAATCTATCATAAACAGTCTGAACAGAGTTTTGCAGAGAATCCGGGGTGATCTGTGCTACTTCATATTGAATTCTTCGTTGTAAATCTTCTACAATTTCTAGTCGACTTTGGTAAACTTTGTTTTTCAAATGACCTAATAAAAAAAATCGAGTGGCGTAAGGTCGGGACTCCTTGCAGGCCATTCTGCAGCACCTCTTCTGCCTATCTATCGATTAGGAAAAATCGCATCCATGTATCTGCGAACATTGATTTCATAGTGAGGAGGTTCTCCGTCCTGTTGATACCACAGATTCCTGTTAGGGGTATCTAAATTATTTTCATCGGGAAAAAGACCTGCACAAGTTGGAATAACTTGCTCTTGGAGCAACTGTAAATACCGCTGTCCTGTACGATTTCCATCGATAAAAAAGGGACCAATAATATGACGTCAACAAATCCCTGCCCACATGTTTATTTTTTGTGGTCTTTGAGAATGACTGACGATTATCCAGTGAGGATTCTCAGTAGACCAGTACCGGCAGTTATGCCCGTTAACTCCTCCGTTAAGACAAAATGTGGCCTCGTTAGAAAAAACAATATTATGAATTAGGTTAGGATCATTATTGATTCGATTTATTATGACTTCGCAAAATTCAACGCGTCGATTATAGTCATCTTCAGATAATTCTTGCAATAGAATGGGTTTGTATGGATGTAATCTTTCTTCATTTAGTATACGACTTAAGGTACCTTTACTTATGTTGTGGTCTGGGCAAAGCTGACGAGTGGTTGTATGGGGATTTTCTATAATTTCCAATAAAACATCTAACGTTTTATCATCGCTTGTTTTAACTTTTGGAGATCCAGATTTAGAACGATCTTTAACATGACCTGATTGTCTAACTACGGATTGGGTAATAGGTTCCCGATTCGGATATTCTGCGTTAAAAAGATCATATACCTCCTGTTGTGTTCTTCTACGGTCTTCGTAACCAACCATCATTAACAAAGTGATTCTTTCAGATTCTTTTAAATGTACCATTATGATATTACGCCTAAATTGCAGTTTCACAAAATACAGCAATAAACATTTTTATCAATAAATCATTTTTTGATGCGTTAAGTCGTTATCTGACAGTAAATGTTTGAGCAGCTTATTTTATTTTTTTTTTTTAAATTTGATCTCCTTAATTTCAAATGTCAAAAATTCCAAAACAGTTCAATTTAGACATATGGTATGTTAGATAGACAAATAATATCTAGAATTTTTA
This sequence comes from Pachyrhynchus sulphureomaculatus, assembly GCA_019049505.1. NCBI lineage: Eukaryota > Metazoa > Arthropoda > Insecta > Coleoptera > Curculionidae > Pachyrhynchus > Pachyrhynchus sulphureomaculatus. The sequence goes on along the minus strand of CM032451.1, from coordinate 57,368,785 downwards.
GTAGGATTAAAAAATAAAATAATATACAGGGTTTTCTATTTAAAAAAAAAATTTAAGATGGGGTAATTTTTTCGAATTGACACTTTTACTTGAACATTTTTTTGAAACACTGATTAATAAATGCTGTGGAATCATTATTCCACACGCATGGGGCACCCTGTATAGTATCGACACGTGAAATTGGTATGTCGTTTCTTAACGTTGTGTATAGACTAACATACGGAAATACTACAAGATTTGATGAATATTACATACGAATTAAATTGACACCATCTTTTTTATAAAGATGGTTAAAAGAAAGTTCAAAATCCAGTAAAACTTATTTTCTTCGTTTATAAATTACTAGCCGTGCCCGCAGCTCCGCTCGCGTGGACTTGATTCACTACTATCGTCACTGCTTATTCCTTATGTTACCTAACGTAATAAAATATCTGCCATTATTTCCCCTTATCTCCCATTATTTTTCCTTATCTCCCATTATCTCTCCATAATTTCCATTATCTAGGCTTATCTCTGCTCATCTCCCATTATTTCTCCTTATCTCCCATTATTTCTCCTTATCTCCCATTATCTCAGCTTATCTCCCATTATCTAGGCTTATGTCGACTTATCTCGCAATATTTCTTCTTATCTCCCATTATTTCTCCTTATCTCCCATTATCTCACCATAACTCCCATTATCTAGACTTATCTCCGCTTATCTCCCATTATTTTATTTATATTTATCTCCCATTATCTCACCTTATCTCCAGTTATCTAGACTTATATCGAATTATATAGAACATATGTATAAATTTACACGTAAATCGAATAAGTGGTTCTCAAGTGATAAGCGCACTAACGGACAGACAGACAGACAGACAGAGAGACGTTGCATTTTATATACATTATATTCTTTGCAACATGATATTGTTCCATATTTAATGGTTTAGGCAGTGTATTGCTCGAGAACGCGCTAACGGTAACCTTTTTTCCCGACTTGATTCACTATTATCGTCACTGCTTATTCTTTATGTTACCTAACGTAATAAAATATATCCTATAACTAACTTGGCCAGAGAACATATATGTGTTTTACAAAAAAGCACGTAACGCACTAACGGACAGAGAGACAGACAGAGAGACGTTGCATTTTATATATATTATAGATAGATAACCTGGCCAGAGAACATATGTATGTTTTAAAAAAAAGCACAGTGATAAGCGCAGTAACGGACAGACAGACACGCCGAGAGACAGGCAGACAGACAGATAGAGAGACGTTGTATTTTATATATATCATAGATATAAGATTATAGATAACCTGGCCAGAGAATATATGTATGTTTAAAAAAAAAAAGTACGTAAATCGGAGTGGTTCTCCAGTGATAAGCACATTAATGGACAGACAGACAGAGATACGTTGCATTTTATACATATATATATATATATATATATATATATATATATATATATATATATATATATATATATATATATATATATATATATATATATGTGTCCTATAACCTGGTACGTATTACGTATATCGAATAAGTGGTTCTCGAGGGATAAGCGCACTAACGGACAGACAGACAGAGAAACGTTGCACTTTATATATATTGTAGATATTTAGGACCCGAGGAAAAATAAAAATTAATTTTGAGGCAATAAAAGTATTACTTTAAAAAGAAGTAGACAGAAGTAACAAAGGACTTATTAACCTTACCTCTTGATCTAATATTAAGCACATATAGTGGTTTCTTTCACTATTGCTAAGGGCAAACACAGATGTAATTTATTCTTGATGAAAGTGTGGCTTATCATTATCACACAATCAGCTCCCAATGTTATGTATAAGTTAACGTATGGAGTGTGATATCATAGGCGTTTATGTTATTCAGGTTAATTATCTAAATTTTACCCTCGAATGCATTTCTGTGCTAATAGAAAATTGGATGGCTGAAATGAATATACGTGCTTAGATGGGGTGTTCTTAAATTACATGCTTTTATTTACTATATTATATGCTCAAAGTAAGTTAATAAAAGTACTAACAAAAGTTATCTTAAGAGTAAAGTTATTTAAAAGCAACGCTTTTTAAAAATACTCGTCATTAATACCAATATATAGTGATAAAATTTAACATATTTAGGGTAAATAGCCGAAACAATCAATTAACTTTTACATAATTTCTTTCAAAATATTTAAAAACTTGTTTCAAACTAATATGGTAATACTTTTTAGGATTAGTCCTTTCGAACCCTACCTAGATTTCAATGAAGTCGTACACTACTAGTGGTGTAATCATACTCGAATTCTGAACTAACTCAATTTTGGATTTATTGGGTTACTGTGGAATGCTTAAAATAAAGTACAACAAATGCAAATAAGGTTATCAGGTGTGCATTTACAGGCAAATTTCGATAAAACGAAATTTCTGTAATAATAAAACTAACTAAATAATAAACCTTAACATAATATATAAGGACACTCCGTGGGGGTGTGGGGTAGAATGTCACACCGGTACGTTTTGTCTGTCGTAGAAGGCGACTAAAAGAAAAATTTAGATGGTAAATGCCAAGATCTCACCTATAGAGATATTAGAATAGAGAAGGTAAGTTCGCGGGAGAAACGCGGTGCTCATAGAAAGAGAAAAAAATAATAGGAGTCATTCTGTATCTCTTACTCGGCGCATGTCCGTGTTATAGGCATAGCAAGGAGAGCTTCTCAAAAGTTGGGAATACTATTTCGAATCAGAAAGCTTTACACTCCACAACAACTGTTAATTCTTTACAAAGCTCAAATTCGACCAACTATGGAATACTCCTCCCATGTTTGAGGCTCCGCTCCCAAACACACACTGCATTTGTTGGATTCTGTTCAGAGAAGAGCTGTTCGTCTGATTGGAGACCCGGAACTGACCGGTGGCCTTGATTCGCTGGAACATCGAAGAACGGTTGGTGACTTGAGTCTGTTCTACAAGTATTTTCATGCAGCCTTTTATATGGAGAACATCATCCCTTTGGAATAATTTTTCCAGGGCTGTGTTTCCCACCGAGTACAATTTACAGCGATTCAAGAATAAACGTGAATCGCTTTTTTCGCACACGTGCCGCTCCTGGAGAGCTTTAGGGACTTCCCTGTAGCATGTGTGCTAGACCCATAAAAAAAAACATCCCTTGCGAGAATGCTATTCGTATTTCGTTCTGAGCCAACCATAAACAAGGAAGAGTAAGAGGGACAGAATGACTCATTTCCTTCTCTTTTTAACGACGCTACGTTTTCGCTTACAGCAGGCCCTATACTTGACCTTCTCTATCTGTATGATCCCATCAGGCATCGCCCAGTCTAATAGCACAGTATGGGCTTAGGCTCCATGAAGTTGCTTAACATTTTGTAGCAATGTCGTTGTCCTCGGGCTGCGGAAAAAAATAACATGATGAAGCATCGAGGATCAAAATATTCCAGAGGTAAAATAGCCCCCTCGTTCGGATCTTCAGGTGGGGCCGATTCAGGTGCAGCAATATACGGAGAATACAATTTTAAAATAGATGTTTGTAACATATGAGGTTTAAACTCTAATGTAAATTTAGTGCACCAATAACTGCAATCAAATAAGCCTCATGTACTCGCTCTCTGTGAAGTCAAGGTGAGTTCATCGACGAGCACAGTCAATTTTCTCTGTCCTGGGTACGACTTCTATTCGCAGTTTAGGCGTAACTTCGAAATCTGTTTTTTGTCAGAAGCAATCTCTCCTGCCATCAAAAGAAGGCTTTGGAACCCCGAAACTTTGGTGTTATATGGTTAAAAATAATGATTTAACACACAAGGTTTATCTGCTGTCTTTATCGACCACCAAATGATAGTAACTTTAGAAGACTTTTCGCTTCTCTTGCAGACACCGTCGATAATTTACAGATTAATTATCCAAGTGCCAAAATTGACATTTTGGGAAACTTTAATGTCCACAACATCAACTGGCTTAAGTATTCAAATACAACCGACGAACAAGCTCGTGAAGCTGAATCATTCTCTTGTGGTTTTACTCAGCTTATTAATGAACCAATACGAATCCTTGATCGGATAGTTGGTCAGTTTTTCTCATCTGTTTTTAACTACTAATCCAGAGATTTACAGTCACAGTAAATTCGCAGTTAGGTTCTTCCGACCACAAAATGCTTTTAACAACGAGGATCCTACTGATCACTGGCAGAGAGGCGTCTAAACCGTGAATGATTTGGCCCTAGAAATCTGCTAAAAATGGCAAGAATTCATGAAATATTTTCCAACTTTTCCTTGGTTAGACGTGTTTTAGATCCAAGGAATTATGTGACTGTGCTAAGGAGGTTCCCATTGTCATTCTGGCCGGTAGGGAACCTTCCCGTTTTCGAAGAAATGCCCTTCCCACACCAAGCCTTGATTCGACGAAAAATCGAAAGGAAGCTGTTACTTCTAAACATCTTTCCTACCAATAATGGCGTGAAAATCGTAACATCTTTGGCCACCTAGAACAGATGTAAAGAAATTATCGACGAAACCAAGGAGGAATACAATCAAAGAATTAAAAATAAACTTCTTTCCTGCCCCAACATTTCCAGGTTTTTTTTGTCGGTTGCTAAGGCCATTAGTCCAAATTTCACTAAATCCACTATACCACCACTCATACGACCAGATAATACTGTTGTAACCACATCTGTTGAGAAAGCCAACTTGTTGGCTGAACTCTGCTTCACATTCTACTGTCGATTTTGAAAGAAAAACACCTCTCACTAGTCCCAGAGTGCTGTCAAAGATACCCGATATTGTCTTCAGACAGTATATAGAAATTTCACTGCAGCACATGAGCTATGCCAATAAAAAGAAACTTTGAAGTCAAAGCGGAGTGGTTAAGTGGGAGGCTGTTTTTGTGTTTTGTTAGTATGACTTCGGAGTTAGGTAATAGCTGAGAAAATTAAAAGGTTTTTTCCGAGTTGTCCGTGACATAATTTTCAGAATGATCGCAATCGATAAGTTTATATCTACCCATTAAAGCAAAAAACGAACCTTTTCAACGTAAAGTTAGAATTGACATGCATACTGTCCTAAATAAAATTCTGTAACCTCGCTACAGTAACATAATATAGTACTCACTTAAATACATTACTGTGCCAAATATAGCCTAACCAACTATTAGGTATAATAAAATTAATTCTCAAAATGTACTTGGTTCGACGCAAAGAAAAAATTTAGAACTATTACTTCTTATATCAATTTAGCCCTTGAGATAGTAACGAACTTTCAATATTATTTTTTTTTTGTGATACATTCCTTCTTTTGCAGCCTTATGTTTATACAAAAGAGTAAAATGCACCAGATTGCTCTAAAGGACCTGGTCCCTATAAAATATAGCTCTATAAATAAATTGTACCGAATTTGCAAACGAAACTGAAAGGGGAAAGTATATTAGCCGTATCGAGAATTTTAGTGTCAGTGGCCCAATAAAATTGGGTTTTTGAATAAAAAATAATTATCCATTTTTTTACTTTATTTTAAAACTTTATCATAAATAATATTGATAATCGATGCGAAAAACTTTTTAAAAAATTTTTACAAATAATTATATATAAGTTAAAATTTATAAAATTTTTAAAAGATCACGTGACTACGAAAGCGCCATGATCGGCTGCCATGTTTGTGATGTCATTATCTTAAAGTGTTTTCACGTAAGTACTGTCAAAAGCTTCTATCTTCTGTCAAGATTATTGAAGTTTAGTGCAAAAAAAATTGTTGAGTACTAATTTAATTTAATCTAATTTAATTCAGTAATGTGTGACAATTTACGCTCTCTATTTGGTCCAGTGTATAACCTAGATGGATATATAAATTTTAAAATACTAAATAAAACAAAATTTATTCGATAATATTATTCTGATATGAATGGTTATTAAATACATTATTAAATTAAAATACTTAAATCGATGTGATCTTCACAACAGAAAAAAATTGATGTTTTAGGATTAATTCGTCGTGCTGCTTGGAACCATTGATTTCGACGTTTAACATCTTGTGGCACATATAAAAACATTTTTTCGGAAGTTGTTTTTATAGTATTCGTACAAAATGGTACGAAATAGGCACGATAACTTTTTAGATGAGATATTTTCAATAAATTTATTAATACACTGATGATAATGACAAGAATAAATTAATTGAACACTAAAACACTCGAATCAGCTGTCTGTGATGTTAAGGAGAAATAACCATGACGTGACACGCGCTCGATTTTTTTCGGGAACTGTCGGCGCGTCATCGGTACTAGGTTTAAAAATTTAGTTCGAAGTAAAAAAACTTTAAACGATCGTATTTTTATTGGAGAAATTGGGCGAAAGTGCTGGATTTGATTTAGTAAGAACTGAAACTGGTCAAAAAAGTTCCCAATCCAGAAAACATCCTGTAGCCGAATGTAAAAAAGATTATTTGAAATATGGGTAAGCCATATTCACAACATAAGTATCGGGCCATTTTTAAAAAAGCTATTTCATTTTAAAATCCGCTCATTGTTCGATGATCCCTTTGAAAATAATTGAACAGCTCTTATTTTTTTCCTGTTTTCTGGGTCAACCCAATTTTTACGGTATTGGATTATTGTGGAATTATAAATTGAAAGAGGATTTTTAGAAATAAAACTAGTATTGGCTTTGATACATTTTTTTTTGATTTTCCATAAATCTACAAGAACAAAAAAATACATATTAAAAAAAGATATAACTTTGCTGTTACAATCTTCGGAAAAAATGCAAGTGAAGATTTTCCTTCAGGCTTTTTTTTGAAAAGTGCATTGCGAAATCGTGTCGACAAAAAGAGTTATCGAAAGTCATCCAGAATTTGAGGCACAACCTTTTGTGCAATTGCAGAAAATATAATTAAGGAGTTCCTCTAGTGCAGGAGGAAGTAGAGTAGAGATGGGCTCTAATAAATTTTTATTAGAAGTCCAACTCCATTGTTGAGGATCTAAGTCTCTTCCCAGCCATGTTTGGACTTGAATAAGCACTCTAAACAAATGTTGTTGTGCTGCTGCCGTGGTGGGTGGAAGTGCTAATAATTGTATAGGCTTGCGAAGCTTGTGCATTTTGCAAAAGTGAAACGTCTGTTTGGGTGTTTCATATCAAATGACGCTGGAGTTTGTTTACTACTATAATTTTTGAGATATAAGTAAATTTTTGCTGCTATCATAATTATGTTGTGAAAAATTCCAAACATTGTAATCTTCACTTAGGCGAGTTAACGAGTTCTGAAATGGAGCAAAATATGGCATATAGTGGTTTAATGATTCATCATCGTCATCATCATCATCATCATCATCATCATCATTAGCTTATTCCATCCATAGTCGGATGTAAGCCTCCCCAAGTTGTCTCCCACGAGCTTTGTTTTTTGCTTTTTGCACCCTGTGTGTCCTGCTAATCTTTTTATGTCATCCGTCGATCTCGTCTGTGGTCTATCTCTGCATCTCTTGTGTTCTCTAGGTCTCCATTCAACTATATGGCGTGTTCATCTGTTATCATTGATCCTTGCGATATCTCCCGCCCAATTTCAGCTTAATGTACATATTCGTTGTATTACATCTGTAACTTTTGATCTTCTTCGAATCTCGATGTTAGGAATACGATCTTGGAGTCTAATACTGAGCATTCTCCTTTTCATTGCTCTTTGGGTTACCTGGAGTTTATTTATTATAATTTTATTTAAAGCCCACGTTTCAGTACCATATGTTAATATAGGCAGTACATATTGATCGAATACTCTGGCTTTTATTGTAACCTTCCGAACGCAGACCAATCTAACGAGACTCTTCTATCTAAGTCAGCCTTTAAATTATTTTTCGATATTTCGATTTTTTCTCCTAAATATATGAATGTTTGCACCTTTCACCTTCCATTAATAGTTCCTGGCTGTTATCTTCATTTTCGTTGTTCAAATATTGGGTTTTGGTGGCAGCTATTTTTCGAGACTTGTTATTTAATTCTATCCGCATTTCTTGTAATTTTTCTTTTGTGTTGACGATCAGAGTGACATCATCTGCGAGCCTTAAGTGATTCAGTCGTTCACAGTCCATTAGTATTCCTTTATTTTCCCACTTTATAGATTTGAACAGGTCTTCTAGAGTCTATGTGCATTATTTGTGAAGTGACATTTCTGTATATGTATTCAAGAAGAGTTGTGTATCTTTCATCGACTCTGCTGTTACTTAAGGCGTTAAGGAATGTCCATATCTTTACCGAATCAAATGCTTTTTCGTAGTCAACCATTGCTATCCACAAGGTGACCTTATATTCATTTGCTTTTTCCACTAGTAGTTTAATTGTTTGAAAATGGTCCAAAGTGCTATATCCCTGTCTAAATCCCGCTTGTTCACGTGGCTGATAAATGTCTAATTTGTTTGTTAATCTATATGTTACAATTCTAGTGAGTATTTTGTGTAGTGCCGATAACAGGCTGATGGGTCTGTAATTCTTCAATTTAAATTTGTTCTCCTTTTTAAAGATAAGCACAATCAAGGCGTTTGCCCAAAGTGTTGGTATTTTACTGTCTATAAGGCACCTGTTAAATAGAGCTTATCATTTCTATAATTATTTCGTCGTCTCCTGGCTCTTTGTTGTTGTACACTTGTTGTAGGGCGTTCATTATTTCATCCGTTGTTAGGTCGGGAATTTCTTCAGATCCTACATTTCTTACTATCGCTCTATTTCTCTCTTCTTTCCCGGGCGGTGGCGATATTTTCGTGTCATATAGTGTTTGATAATATTTCTCTGTAGCTTCCTTTAGGTCTTTGATTTGTAAGATCTCTTGGTGATCGTTATTTACAAGTTTTATTATTTGATGTCTTCTTCATTCATGTGTTTGTTTAAGTGTTTCAAACTTTGATGGTTTGATGATTAATAGACGGCATATCCGGGTCGTCCGTTACCTTTTGATCTTTCGTATTTTTGATGCAAGGGAACAATTTGCTGACGGTGTTCGTCCAATAGGTAACTATAAAACTTCCTTTGTATTTCAGGGACTAACAATGGCATATTTCAAACGAGCGAAGTCAAATAAAACAATTTTTACTTAAAATTTCTACTATATTTGATTAAGTTTTGACTAAAAATAGTTATGTATTTTTGTTAAATATCGGTTGATTTAGTCAAAATACATATTTCGTTTAAAAATATTACTCTAATTTAATAACTGAACTCAGTGTACGACGAAATATGAAGGTATCAACGAAGTACTCCAGTTTTTTAATAATTTTCTACTATATAGTATTTTACTGCCTCATAAAAACTGGAATGCCAATTTTCCTCTTGTAAGCAGAATTGAAAACGTAAGTACCAATCATTTTAAAATTTACGATTAGATTCTCAAAGAGCTTTTCAATTGTTCATAACACTGTCTCTGTAAAATATTTGAACGACCCTTACCCTTATTCGTGATTTCTAAATGTTATTCTTTATTACATTTTTCTTTGGTGGAAAATTGAGTGAATGTCATAATGAGAGGAAATATTATTTTCGCGTCTTCGTTTAATGTCTTTTATCTCTGATATGACAAAAGATAAAAAAGAGGATTTAAAATTTTCTAATTATTTAAGCGCCAAAACATGTCTTTGTCTTATAAATAAGGATTTGTATTGAAACCCTTATTACTGACGACACAAAATGGTGCCTTTGTATTTTCTTCGCTCAAGGGAGTATTATTTTAGTGAAAAAATTGCCAAAAATTTTGCATTTCTTTACATTTCAGGACCCTTAGATCTTGAGAAACATCGTGTCCAATTTCTGCCAGTCTGTCGGTATGGTGTGATAAATTTAGAATAAAATAATATATCGATTTGAAGATTGGTACACATATTGTAATCAAAATCTTCTTCTTCCGCCTTATAGCTAGGGTTTATTGCCTATTTTCTTTTTCCCTGCTCTATAGACCGTCGCTCCATCTCTTTCTTGGACGTCCCATTGATCTTCTTCCATTCGGTGACTTGTCTCTTGTTATCCGTAATAGCTTTTTGTTTGCCATTCTTCCTATGTGTTGATCCCATTCCACTTTTCTTTCTCTTATCCACTGGTTGATATTCTCTATATTACATGTGCGTCTTATCTCTTCACCCTTTTCTCTATCCCCCAGTGTCTTGTTTGTACATTTCCTAAGTATTCTCATTTCAGTTGATTCCTGTATCTACTGTGTTATACTTCTAGCGGATCTTGTTTCAGATTTGAAAGTCATTACTGGTTGTATTAAGCTCTTGTATATTCTTGTTTTCGTCTTAACGGAAAGGAATTTATTTCTAAACTAGCCGGGCCCGCGGCTCCGCTCGCGTGGACTTGATTCACTACTATCGTAATTGCTTATTCCTTATGTTACCCAACGTAATAAAATATCTCCCATTATTTCCCCCTTATCTCCCAATATTTCTCCTTATCTCCCATTATCTCTACATAATTTCCAAAGCCCATTATCTAGACTTATCTCTGCTTATCTCCTATTATTTCTCCTTATCTCCCATTATTTATACTTATCTCACATTATCTCACCTTATTTCCCATTATCGAGGCTTATCTCGACTTATCTCCCATTATTTCTCTTTATCTCCCATTATCTCACCTAATCTTCCATTATCTAGGCTTATATCGAATTATATAGAACATATGTATAAATTTATAAAAACACGTAAATCGGATAAGTGGTTCTCAAGTGATAAGCGCACTAACGGACAGACAGACAGACAGAGAGACGTTACATTTTATATATATTATATTCTTTGCTACATGATATTGTTCCATATTTAATGCTTTAGGCAGTATATTGCAAGAGAACGTGCTAGCGACAAACTTTTTTCCGATTTGATTCACTATTATCGTCACTGCTTAATCCTTATGTCACCTAACGTAATAAAATATATCCTATAACCTGGCCAGAGAACATACGTATGTTTTAAAAAAAAAGCACGTAAATCGGATAAGTGGTTCTCCAGTGATAAGCGCACTAACGGACAGACAGACAGACAGAGAGACGTTGCATTTTATATATATTATAGATATTTGCTTCATGATATTGTTCCATATTTAATGGTGTAGCATGTTTAAAAAAAAAGCACGTAAATCGGATAAGTGGTTTTCGCGTGATAAACGCACTAATGGACAGACAGACAGACAGAGAGACATTGCATTTGATATATATTATAGATTATAGATATTCTCTGCTACATAATATTGTTCCATATTTAATGGTTTAGACTGCGTATTACAAGAGAACGCGCTAGCGGCAAACTCTTTTCCGACTTCATTCACTATTATCGTCACTGTTCATTCCTTATGCTACCTATCGTAATGAAATATAGCCTATAACCTGGCCGAAGAACATATGTATGTTTTAAAAAAAAAGTACGTAAATCGGATAAGTGGTTCTCGAGGGATAAGCGCTCTAACGGACAGACAGACAGATATACAGAGAGAAGTTGCATTTTCTGTATATTATAGATATAGATTATTATTATTATAAAACCTGGCCAAAGAATATATGTATGAATTTAAAAAAAGACAGGTAAATCGGATAAGTGGTTATCGCGTGATAAACGCACTAATGGACAGACAGACAGGCAGAGAAACATTGCATTTTATATATATTATAGATTACAGATTATAGATATTCTCTGCTACATAATATTGTTCCATATTTAATGGTTTGGGCTGTGTATTGCAAAGAAACGCGCTAGCGGCAAACTTTTTTCCGACTTCATTCACTATTTTACGTCACTGCTCATTCCTTGTGCTACCTATCGTAATAAAATATAGCCTATAACCTGGCCAGAGAACATATGTATGTTATAAAAAAAAAGTACGTAAGTCGGATAAGTGGTTCTCCAGTGATAAGCGCACTAACGGACAGACAGACAGACAGACAGAGAGAGAGACGTTGCATTTTATATATATTATAGATATGGTATCATTGAGGCATCCCCCTATCCTATATATATATATATATATATATATATATATATATATATATATATATATATATATATATATATATATATATACATATAAATGAATACATATAAATGAATATGTACATACATGTACAGGCTGAGTCAACGATAGAGTAAAGTTCATTATCTCACTTGTTTCGGGAATGACGAAAAAATGATAAATACAATACCAGGTGTACAAGTATGAAATGCGGATTTCAGACAACAGATGGTGTACCAATGCAGTTTGTGCTATAAGGATTTGACACTGCGCCATTTTATTGTGTCATCAACAAGTGTCAGACGCGCACGAGTGATAAATTGGAAAAGTGTGTACATAGTGTTGTGTTGTTGTGTTCAATATGTCGAAATTTATACCGAACAAAGAGCATTCGCGGACAGCATTAATTTTTTGTTTTCATTTGAAGAAAATTGCTGTTGAATCATACCGATTACTTCGAGAAGCTTATGGTGAACATGCTCCATCGCAAGATACGTGTGAACGATGGTTTCGGCATTTCAAAAGTGGTGACTTCGATGTTGCAGACAAGGAATGTGGAAAACCACCAAAAAAAATACGAAGATGTGGAATTGCAAGCATTGTTGGACGAAGATGATTCGCAAACACAAAAACAACTCGCCGAGCCATTGGGCGTTAGTCAACAAGCTGTTTCCAATCGGCTACGAGAGATGGGAAAGATTCAGAAGACCGGTAGATGGGTATCACACGAGTTGAAAGATAGGCAAATGGAAAAGCGCAAAAACACGTGTGACATTTTGCGCGGTACAAAAGGAAGTCGTTTTTTTGCATCGTATAGTTATAGGGGATGAAAAGTGGATTTATTTTGAGAATCCCAAGCGCATCCACATCGACTGCAAGACCGAATCGCTTTGGCAGAAAGACGATGCTCTGTGTTTGGTGGGACCAGAGGGACGTGGTCTATTATGAGCTGTTAAAACCTGGGGAATCGGTTAATACTAAACGTTACCAATAACAACTAACCGATTTGAACCGTTCGCTGCTTGAAAAAAGGCCAGAATACCGAAAGAGGCAACACAAAGTCATTTTCCTCGTCACACGTTGGAAGCACTCAGCTGGGAAGTTCTACCCCATGCGGCTTACTCACCGGACTTGGGTCGTTCCGATTACCACTTGTTTGCATCGATGGGCCACGCACTTGCTGAGCAGCGCTTTGGTTCGTACGAAGATGTGAAAAAATGGCTCGATGAATGGTTCACAGCAAAAGGGGAAGATTTTTACTGGCGTGGTATTCACAGATTGCCCGAAAGATGGGAAAAATGTGTAACAAGCGATGGAGCATACTTTGAATAAAGCACTTTTTATAATTCTTCCGAATTTAACATGTTTTTTTTAGAAAAAAAATCCTCATTTCATACTTGTACACCTGGTAGTTTCAGAGAATGTTAAGGTGCATAGTTTAAAATTAGTTTTGAGTATACAGGGTACTTCAAAAAAATGGAGCCGATATAACATATATTTTTTAAAATGGAACATCCTATTTTTAATTTATTTCTAAATTCTGCGTAAAATTTTATAACATTTTTTTAATATTGTTATATACCTAAACCTAGTAGTTTTTTCTAATATCTCAATTTTTTTTTTACAATACTAGTTTTCAGTTTTGTAAAAAATTGCCAGTAGCACCATTGTTTCTGAAGGTCGAATACTCATAATTGGTGCAAACATTCTATAGAGATGAAAAAAAAGATATATGTAAAGAAATTTGAGTTAGATGCTACAGGGTGTTCAAGATAAATTTATACATTTTATATTGAAAAATTTCAAATTTTTTAAGTGGCACACCCTGTATATTATTATTTTTTCTGACAGATTTTACAAAACCCTCCAACAAGTATGTCATATACCTATTTCTAATAGTTTTCGCTTTATTTTGAATTTTTCAATTTTTACCCTTGATTTTAATACACTTACGCTATTGTGAAAACATAAACAAATAGTGAATAATAATTTTAATATAGTTTAACTTATCTAATGATTAATTATTATATTATTATAATATAAATGTTCAAAAATATGCCCGTCTACTTGAATACACATATATTAAGCGACCAATGGTTTTGGTTTTGAACTTCCCGGACCCAAAATGGATTAATAGTTGAATAATAATGCATATTATGGCTGTGAACTGCCCCATTACTGCGAAAAGTAGCTTCATCAGAAAACATTATTTTGGATAAAAAATTTAGATCGGCCTCTATTGCTCCATTCATGTTGGTTACTCGTCGTACAAAATCACGGTCTTGAAGTTCTTGGTGTAGTTCTATATGAAAGGGATGATACTTGTATTTTCGCGTGGTGCGATTAGCCATAGATTGGGATGTCATCATAAATCAGCTAGTTGACGGTTGCTGAATTAGGCGTTATCTTCAACATGAAGTAAAATCTCCATTTCTTTTTCCTCGTTGGTAGCGTTCTGGTTTACTACTTTCCGTTTCGTATACTCAACGCTACTACTACCATCAAACCGTTCCACTACGAACTGAAAAGATTTTCTAGATGGTATACGTCTATTAGGGTACTTCGCTCCGTAAAGCCTTACTGTCAAGACAATTTTTTTCCCGCCTCGCCCAGTACATAAACCATATCAATTAATTCATTTTTAGGAAAATCCATAACTATTACCTTTGTGCGTCACTTACTACAACAAATTAAAATATTTTTACTTGCTTAATAGACATGTCAAAATTTGACAATTCCTACATTTTTGTTTTGTCTTGGCAACTATGATGTTATAGCGTAAGTGTATTTAAAATAAGGACAAAAATTGAAAAATCCAAAATAAATCGAAAATTATTAGAAATAGGTAGATGACATATTTAATAAAAGTTGGAAGGTTTTGTAAAATCTACCAGAAAAAAAATAATAATATACAGGGTGTGCCATATAAAAAATTTGAGATTTTTCAATTTAAAATAGTCGAAATGTATAAATTTATTTTGAACCTCTAACTCAAATTTCTTTACATATGTCTTTTTTTCATGTCTATAGAATGCTCGTACCAATTATGAGAATTCCACCTTCAGAAACAATGGCGCGCTACTGGCAATTTTTTCAAAACTGAAAACTAGTATTTTTTTTAAAAAAATAGGAAAACTACTAGGTTCAGGTATATAATATTATTAATAAAAAAAAGTTATAAAATTTTACGCAGAATTTAAAAATAAATTAGGAAATAGGATGTTCCATTTAAAAAAATATATGTTATATCGACCACACTTTTTTGAAGTGCCCTGTATACTCAAAAATAATTTTAAACTGTGTATTTAATATTTTTTCGTCATTCCCGAAACAAATGAGATAATGAACTTTACTCTATCGTTGACTCGCCCTGTACAGTACAAATATAATAAGAAACTTTACCCTATTGAGTAAAGAACATGAATCCGTAAACAGGGTTAGAAAATTAAAAATACTTCGAAAATATTTGGCCCACTTTAAATTATTACGTCAACAGGTAATAAGCATTATCCGCGACATAATTCGGTATCGATATATAGACTTCATTAACTAATGACCTGAGAATATTTTCAAAGCCTAGTGCTATGTAGGTCTTAACTGATTCTATGGTAATAACTGAAATAGGAGCACATATATTTTATTCTCTAGATCTAATAAACCAAAGGTAAAATACGAAATATTGCTAGTGATCAGACATCTCTAATTTGTGATACCAATCAATAACGGCACGACGCAAACAGCAAGTCATAAGTTGATACACGTACGTGTTCCGCTACGAAATGAATTTTTTAGGACATTGTAACGTAGCTTAATTTATTATTCAGGTAAACTAATAATAGAAAACACAAGTTAATCAATTGAGAACACAGTATACAAGTGTTTCATCCAATTAAACTATGTATAGGCTATCATTAAATCCAGAATACGATCTACAAATAATTGTTACTAAACAATTGCAATAATATGTTAATCCCATTCTTATAGTAAGTATACTTAATAATATTGACAAAAACAAAGTTGTATTTGAAAACATTGTAACCTGTGAAATTGCCCGCTTTTTGAGGCGTCATTTTTTGTACCCTGTGAAAAGTGGTTTGTCCCACGCTTGAGCGCAATTTTCTTGCAGCCCCGCTTTAATTTCTGAGAATGAAATGAGTGAATAATGATTTTAAAAGAACTAAAGAAATTAAACAAACACTAGCTCAGTTTTCCTTGGTAGAGAAATATGGGTAAGAGATAATTGTTGTACGTCTTTTTGGAATTATTTTTTTATGATTAAAAACTTTATTTGTACTATTTTTTTTTTTGGCACCATTCATTTTAAAATAGAAAGGATCTAACTTCAGCTAAAAAAATGAAAAAACACTGAAGTGTTTATACAGTTGGTATAAAAGAATTAGTCTAGTACAACCCTTCTTATCCTGAAAAGAAAGATAGATGTGCAGTGAAACACTAGCTTTAACCAACAAAAAGAAAATTTATTCATGATTTTAAAATAAAAGTTCCAACCCTTGCAGTTTTAAGAATTACAAAAATTCTAGCCTAAACAGTAGTTATTAAAATTAGAGTTCCTAAATCAGGCGTCTTATTTCTAAAACTTTACTACACCCGAAATCGAAGAGTCGTGATTTTCACTTCACGATTTATCAGTTCAAATTGTTGTTAAAACACTTATTTGCGGGAAATAGATCTACTGATGTATGTTCTGGTGACTTACGGTTTTCCTACGGGCTTCTTGGCCTTAAATTGAACACAAAACCGCTTTCACACATTCCATCACTTATGAGAAGAGCCTACTTTGGCTACTCCATGTAGAAAAAAAAAACACACAAAGCCCACTACGGCTTTTACGTTGAAAACTCGTACTTAATTTGGCTCTCGTAAATATTGCCAGAAGCCTCTACTGCGGCTTGGTCGAAGTAAGCCCCTTGGCGGCTCGGTGGAAGTAAGCCTTCTTGGCGGCTCGGTGGAAGTAAGCCTGTTGGCGGCTCGGTGGAAGTAAGCCAAGCTGTGCGTTCTCCGGACCCTTAAATAAGCCGTGAGAACTACGTCTCTAAAATGGCGACGCCGGAACCAAACTCCGGAAACAAACATTTGACCAATCCCGGCGTACTATGAATTCGATAGATTCGGTCGGAAACCCGCACTGCACACTGTACGACGAGCGGCTAGAAAATTCCAGTGTAATACACTGCTCGATACAAAGATGAAAAGAAGTACAATATAAAGCGAAAAATCAGTAACATTACATGGTCTTAAAATCTAGGAAAAAATGAATGTTACAACATTAGTAGCTTCAGTATCTTTAACTAGCATAGGTTAAATATATGTCATAACTATTAGCATTGAAAGACAGCTCGTGATAAATTAGAAATAAAATTTCTCCCTATATGTTGTATAATTTATTTCCGTCACTCCAAACATGGATCTCGTCTTTTTGGGCCAGACTTCTTAATGTTGAAAAAAGGAAAATAGAAATATCCTTGTAACCTTCTTTATTTAGTTACAAATCCAAGTATGTCGATTCTTTAACGGATTATCTTCAGAGTTAATGGTTCGTAAGTGAAAAGGGGATGCGTGTTTTATAATTTGTAGTATAAAAGGTAATTGCGATTAAAAAAATAAATTTAAGATCTTAATAAAATTTACGGGAATAAAAATCAAAATACTTTTCATACTAAAGTCTATTTGTTTGGAGTTGATAGCACACACCATGGGTTATAAGCATTAAAATGTCATAAACCACAAGCGTTCGAAATATCTATACCAATTTTTTCTATCTCTATACAACAGTGCGACCTTTTTCTAAAAAATATTTTATTACATGCCTTCTAGACTTTACAATAATCTATATAAATCAACGCATTTCAAAGTTTATTTTAATGAGTAAATGATGAAACTAAAAATCTTATTTTTATGATAAAGGTCCAAAGGAGTATAATTAACGATTCTTAAGAACTAAAAATCTTCAGTGTTATAAAGCTTAATGATAATAGGTACAATAAAATTATTTGGGATTTTTATCAGTTACTGGAATATAATTAACCAAAGTATTTATTATTAGGTAGGTGTCTAAGTACCTAAGTATGCAATAAAAATATTCTGTGTAAGTAAAAAAATAAAGCAAAAAACCTATAATGCTTAGTACAAATCAGAAAAGCGATGGCTTCAACTTTCAGTTTTGCCCCGGTCAAACTTCGCAGAGTCTGTAAATATGCATTTTCCCTGCGAGAAAAAACAATTATACTTAACGTCCACGATGCTCTAGTGCAGGGGTGCTCAAACGGTCGATCGCGAGTTCTTTTTTTTGAGTCGATCTCGAGAAAAAAATTCCGATATAGAACTATTCACAGATTTTGTTTTAGGTAACTAAAACAAAATGTAATGAATAAACTACTAAAATTTATTCGATCCACAATTAGGCCAGAATAACCCCCTCATCACTTTCTTTTATCGTAATAACCCCCTGTTAGCGGCAAAAGGCGGCTTTATCAAAGGAACGCGCGGTACTTGTCAAAGAAAAGCCGCGTTTTTGATTCCCGCCGATTTTTCTAGAAACTTGGGGCGGCGTGTTTGACGGGAACATTCGAGACTTCGTTCGCGCCGATATAAATGTTGTGCCTGTAGGAATAGGAGTCAGTCTGAGTTGTAACTTGAAGGCGATACATCGATACAAAGTTTATTAATAAATAGTCCAAAATGAGTGCGGCGAAGAAAAGTAAAACTTATCATTTTAATAACGATTGGGAGGAAGAATTTTTCTTTTGTATGGTGAAGGATAAGTGTATTTGTCTCATTTGCCGTGCGTCAGTTGCAATACCTAAACGTGGGAACTTAGAGAGGCATCATAAAACGGTTCATAAAAACTATGAAAAGGATTTTCCGTCACAGAGTGAATTAAGTAAACGAAAAGTACGTGATTTGATAACTTGTTTGAAAAAATAACAAACCATGTTCACAAAACCAGCCAAACAATCAAAAGCTGCAACGATCGCGTCATTTAAAATATCTCATATATTAGCGAAACACAAGAAACCATTTGATGATGGATTGGTTGTGAAGGAAGCATTTATTGAAGCGGGTGATACTTTATTTGGAGATTTTAAAAATAAAACAGAGATTATGTCTGCTATTAGAGAACTTCAGTTATCTCGTCCGAATGTCACAAGGCGTGTTGAAGTCATGAGTCAGAACATGGCAGATAAACTAAAACATGATATCATGGAATGTACATACTTTTCTTTACAGTTCGACGAATCCACCGATATGACAGACACTGCCCAGCTGTGTATTTTTATTCAAATGGTATTCAATGACATGTCGGCTAAGGGAGAGTTTTTGACAATGATTCCTCTGAAAGGAAAGACCCATGGCGAAGATATATATGACGTTTTCTTCAATTTTGTAACAAACTACAAGCTACCAATATATAAACTAGTGTGCATTACACCGATGGAGCACCAGCAATGACTGGAAACGAAAACGGTTTTGTGGCATTGTGTCGAGCTAATGATGATTTCCCTTCATTTTTCTCCTTCCATTGCATTATACATCAACAAGTTTTGTGTTCCAAAGTTCTAAACATGGAGGAGATTATGGGCACTGCAATAAAAATTGTGAATTCTATCCGTGCACGTAGCTTGCAACGACGGCTCTTTAAATTGCAGTTGGAAGATAGTGAGTCAGCTGAACACTCTGATTTAGTTCTTCACACGGACGTCAGGTGGTTGAGTCGCGGAAAATTCCTAGAAAGGTTTCAACAATTATTGCCCGAAATAACAGCTTTTCTGGACGAAAGAGGTGATGACACTCAGATGCTGAAAAACGGAAAATGGCTGACTGATTTGGCATTTTTGACAGACATCACAATGCATTTAAACACCATTAATTTGGAGCTTCAAGGTAAAGGAAAAATTATTATTGAGATGATTAGTGCAATAAACGCATTCAAAAGTAAATTGCAACTTATGATAGATCAACTGAAAAGAAAGGATCTGAAAAATTTTCCGTCTTTGAAAGCAAGGATTCCTCAGTTGAATTATGATATCTATGAGGCAGAATTATCAAATATTTTGGGCCAATTCGAAATACGTTTTTATGATTTCAGTAAATTGGCAAATATCGCATCATTTATGAGTTATCCTTTTTCGTGTAAAAACAATGAGGAATTAGCTACTGAAATAGCAAGTCAGTTTAACATGGACTCATGTTCTGTTGAAAATGAGTTAGTGCAGATTATATCAGATATACATCTCAAAGTCGCAGCATCTGATACAAAATTCTAGTGTTTTATATCTGAAGATAAATATCCGAATCTAAGGCAAATCGCCCTTCAACTGACGGCAATGTTTGGGTCAACTTACTTGTGCGAGTCTGCATTTTCTGAAATGAAGATAATTAAGTCAAAATATCGCAATCGACTAACTGACGAACATATGTCATCATGCTTGCGATTAGCACTCGGTAATTACGTACCAGCTTATGAAAAGTATGCTGAGGACATGCAGTGCCACGCTTCAACATCCAAAGTCACTCTTTAGTTAAGTTTAGACACTAGAACTCGTTTGTTTTATAAGAACCTATAAACTCGCAATTTTGAATAATTATGAGTTTTTTCATTAACATTTTAGAGCAGACCTACACTTACCTTGACTAAAAAAATGCATATTGTGCGGAAAACTAATATCTATGCCACGGTACACCCTACCTAGACGACAATCCTGCATCACACTTACTGGCAGCCTCTCAGAGTCGATCGATCGTAGTCTAACAATATTGAAGTAGATCGCCAACAGTTCAACTTTGAGCACCCCTGCTCTAGTGCATCAACAGCCAACAAGCCAAGTCCGTGAAATTGTGGAAACCTGTGTCAACATGACGGGAGTTGGATCAGCGATTATTTATAGATTTCTAAAAGAAAGAAAACGCGATCCTTGCAATCAACCTCAGAATCGGAAAGGAGCTCTTAGAGGTCGATGAAGACTTTAAAAACGCAATAAGACGAAAAGTACACCATTTTTTATTAAGAAAGAAATACTTACACTACATAAAGTTTTGCAAGAAATCAGAGAAGAATAGGACTTACCAGATTTAAAAAAATGGAAATTATGGAAAATCCTTCATAACCTGAATTTTCTTTGAGAGAAACACAATAGAAAATCTGTTCTTATCGATAAAACATAAAGAATTTGTTGGAGAAGAGAATATCTACGAGCAATCAGAAAATTTCGAGCCCAAGAAAGAAATATTTATTATATGAAAAAATTCTGGATTGACGAAAACATTAAGAGTGCCAAACAAGCTTTTATGGAAGGTTGGTCATTTGGGTTACAACCCCCTTCACGAAAAGGTCACAGGTTAATTACACATATTGGGAGTGAAAACGGATTTACCTCTTGTTGGAATTCGAATCAAAGTCAACTAAAGATTACCATGAGGAGATGGCCGATGTTTCTGAGGAGTACTTCCAACAAATGATTGAATGTATACCAGCAGAATCAGTTATAGTATGAGACAATGCCCCATACCATTCTCGATTATTAAAACGACTCCTTACAAATTCATGGAAGAAAACGGATATACTTCAATGGATAAGAGACAAAAATCTCAAACATAAAGATGTTATGTTAAAAGCGGAACTTTTCAAAATTGTGAAACAAAATAAGGCACAATTCAAGAAATACGCAATCGATGAGATGGCAAAGGAATATCACAGTGCTTAGATTACCTCCATATCATTGCGAATTGAATCCTATAGAGCTAATTTGGGCACAAATGAAAGGTTTCGTTGCAAGGGAAAACACTACGTTCAAACTTCAAGATGTAAGGCAATTATTATTCGCCGAAATAGAGTTGATCAAAGAGGATAATTAGAAAAATGCCATTCGACATCTTATAGAAGAAGAAAATTAAATGTTGAAACTTGACGAATACATCGAAGAAACTGTAGAAATAGAACTCTCAATTATCAATTTAAGAGAAATGAAGTCTTCAGATTTTGAAGATGATGATTGTTTTTGATTGTAATTAAAGTACTTATATAACGTGAATTGTGAATTTGTATATATACATAGAGCTATAGATTAAAAAATTTTTGGTAATAAATCTTATATTTCTATAACTTTATTTTTAAGATAATTTTATTTATTAAACACTAAAAGCTCGGACGGCTATGCTGCCGATGAACTCTCATTTACATTGTATGACCTTATTGTACAGCAGAGGTTTTCTGCCTAAAATAGGGTGAACCCTTAAAAATACAAGTAGAAAAATCCAGTAGGATGCATAAGAAATCTTTTTCTTTTTGGGCACATCCCAACATGTATTTGCACCTACAGTGAGAAAATTCTGCTAACAACTCCAAACAAATACACTAAAGACAAATATTGTGAACATAAAACATGAATTTGTGAAAGAATATTTAAATAAGTAATAAAAATTAACAGTTGATGTTCCAGAAGGGAAAACTGTATGAAAATGCTGCCAGTATAAACAAATATTAGAATCTCATAAAGTAATGGAAAACGGGTAATATTCTGTATTATTGTAGTGTGGATATAACATACTGAATAACCCCAGAATTTTATTGAATAATTTTGTAGAGCTCACATACTTTTGAAAAGTATGATGGAAAGAGCCGTTAAGATTGCAATTTAAATATTTTCTAAAATGGAGAAGTTTAAAATTTTGTTCCGTCGCAAAATTGTGCTGATTTGCTTTCAAATGCATTGCAAAAATAAACTTATAAGCCCTATGTATTCTTGGTGTATCTCAAATATTTTTTGACTCTGATATGAAAAGATCTGCCAGTTTGTCTTACATATTCCGTGGGACATGAGTTATTCGAGAACAAATAAACTTTGCTGTTTTCCAGATTATTTAATTTTTTCATATCCAGAATAGAAAAAACCGAGACGACTGATTTACAACTCATTTTAATATTGTTATTTAAGAGTTCTATCCATAATTGTGGATATATTTCTAAGAGGCGTAGCGTTTAAAGGATTTCTCTTTTTCCCGATGAAAATATTTTCACATAAAATTAGTTTTTGTATTTTATAAAATGTGGTATCATACCTGACGTTCTCGTCCTGGAATTTTCTTGATTTTTTGGGGCTAATAAAAGACGAGTGAGAAAATTGTACAGTACCGCACAATTTTTGACACGAGGGCTACATAGTATGATTTCGATAGCACTTCTTTTTTGTGCAGTTTCAATAAATGTTTAAAATAACGTGATAAACTCGATATTACATACAAATTGATGAAACATACAATATGGAGATAAAATTTATGAACTCCAAACTAAAATTTGGAATTTTCAATTTTAGGAGACGCCCAACACCGTGCACGTCACCTCCAAGTGTCAAGATAGGAACTTCTGCACGATTAATAATTTAAATCTATATGATAAGATTATTTAAATTTATTTCTTAGTTAATTAATAAATTGTTCTAAATCATTGGTAATTGGTATGTTTTTGGATTTCTAACGTGTATTCGGGTATAGCTGCTGACATTATTGTTATTAGTTAACAAAATTTGAAAGAAATAAGAAGACACGAATGAGTATTTATTTAAACGCCATAACCCAGTTGAAATATTGAAATTAATTACATAATAGATGTGAAATATCCATAAAACTTTTTGAACTGAACCTTGTATCTTACGAGTGAACAGAGGGGCAGCAATCTGCACACGAGAAGTTGATGCACCATCGGGCGTATGTGCAACCGCTAAAATTGAGAATAACTAATTGTAGAAGTCAGCAGTATAAAATTCAATATTTATTTCTTCTTATTGAATATTTTAACTCTAATTTGCATACAATTTCGAGTATCTTACCCTATTTTAAGCCTAGAATTTAATGACAGACTATAGCCTGTCCTAAAATAAAAGATCGTGATTTTTGCCATTTTAAGTGGGCAATATACAAATTCTGATCCTTTGTTTATGATAGGTTGCAGAGACGGAGTTAAGAATTTTATTCATTAATGCAAATAAATAAAATTATAAGTGTTTTTGGAGATGTTTATTTATAGATGCATGTAAAAACAAATGGATAAGAGGTACAAATATACAGTTTGAATGACTGGGGTTTACAAGAGGGGACATATTGTATAAATAAAAATATATTTTAACTTAAGCCTAATTCGGACTATCACTGTCATCAGCTGAGGTAATTATCAGTGGTTTTATATTATTTACATAAATATATGAATCTTCAACTTTAACAACGTGCTGAATGGAATTCTCCCAGCTTTCATAAGCTTTCACATTTATAACTTTTTTTTACTAATTCAACCACTGACATGCTTAAAGTAGGAGAAACATTTTGTGCCCTTAATTTTGATTTAACTTGATGTCAAATATGTTCAATTTGATTAAACACACAATAATAGGGAGGAAGCCGCAAAACAGTGTGTCCCATTTTTTCAGCCTTACTATCACAAACATATTTATTTTTCAATTTATAATCTTTCAAAATTTCCAAAAGATCACTTTTTTTATAACTAAAGTCAAAATAAATGTCATTTTCTAAGATATATTCCTGTATTTCCGATTTGGTGTTCGCTGCATTAGGAACCTTTTTAGTAGGCGACTATGGGAACTTGCATTGTCCATAACTATAACACTCTGTTCGGGAAGATTTGGGAAAAGGGAATTTTAAAAATTTTCAAAAAGTTCTGCTGTCGTGTCTTCGCGATAATCCAAACCAGAATCTTTTATTTTTTTTGCAGATAATAGTAGACAATTTGAAACCCAGCCCTTTTCAGATCCAGCATGCAAAATGGTTATTTGTTTACATTTATTTAAAGGTGCGTTAGTGTGTCATTTTGATGCTGTCAACCCACCCTTTTGCATCATAAGTATCGAACCATGTTTCGTCAAGGTAAATTATTGGCCAATTCTCTGATCGATACTTTTTAATTTCTTGTAAATAAGTATGTTTTCCTAAAATGCCCTTAATCGTAGAAATTGGGGTTTTTGTTAGTTCACTGGTTTCTTACAAAGTACTTTGTTTATTCAAATTTCTTTTCACCAAAGTGTCGTAAACATTTTTCACTATTTGTCTAGCGTCAAGTGATAAATGTTTTCTCTTGCGATAGCCACTATTGCAATTTCCTACGGACGCCACATAATTAAAATAGACCCGTTACGTTATAAGTAAAACTAAAATAAAAATAATAAAAAGTATCTTTCGAATCTTAATGGGGACCTGTGGTTATTAGGCCTATATTATCAAATACTTAAAGGGCTCCAAACCGGGTTGCCAGGTAGTAAATATATAGGTAAAAATAGATCCGATAGGATTGCAGGTGCAAGTGAGGGCGGTATACAAAGCAGATAAAATAAAAATACGTTTATCGTAATACCTGGTAACTATGCACAAAACCTTAATAGGGTCGTTTATTACCCTATTGAAAAAGCAAAAAGAAAGGATCTTATATCTTGAGATTTACTTTACCCTCAAAACCATATTTTTTTCAATGATAATTACGGAGACCTCCGGAAGCATAGAGACCACTTAATTTAGGGATTATTGTGTGAGTTTTTAAAGCCATTGGTATTTTTCTGTTCTTTGGTAAAATCTAGAACATTT